>OX421471.1:4986666-5622500 GCA_949126895.1 Eilema caniola | reverse complement strand
AATTTCATTAAAATTGATACAGTGATTTAGGCGCGTAATCGTAACACACAGGCAGACTTACTCTTTTTTGTTTATACCACTGGATGACAGACAAACACACGGTCCACCGGAAAGTGGTTACCTTGGCCTATGGACGTGCAACACCAGGGGAGTCACACTCGTGCTGCCGACCCTGTAAACACCGAGAGTTTCTGTGCCGTCGGTGTAGAAGACAAAGCAGGAATAGCCTTTGGTCTTCCCACTGACAGTACAAAAACTCTCAAGTGAGCTCTGGCTACCCTACTCATCGCCCACAACACGAGGTTATTATGGCCGCTGTATTCTGTAGGTCGGAGGTACTTCCCCAGTGAAATACCGTCGTGTCCTACCTGTTGTCGCATTTATAATATTAGCAAGTTTAGTATAGTCACTGTTGTAAAATATCCATTCGTATTGCATATATGCAACTGTTCTGAATGCATTATTGATAAGACCTGCAAATGGGGAAGGCATTCTGACGGAAGCAGCCGAGCATGACGTGAAATGCTAGTGCATATTCAATGGGACGTATCATTATGTTGTTGGTAAATAGAGGTCTTGTGTATTTTGCTATCATTATCAAGTCTGTCCTTGTCATAATTATTTCGAGGCGGTGCGACATCATTTCTCTTGCAGACATGCCTATATAGTTCCGGGTTTATCTGCAGTCTGAATAGGCTGGACGACGACGATAGAGTGACCAATTTTAGGATTGGTAAATTTTGCGCCAACATGTCTACTACCTAATTTTTATAAGGCATAAATAAATCAGCATACCTGAATACTTGGTCTTATCTGGTTTACCGGCAAGGCAGGGGGGGCATATAGGATCATCATGTAGTATTATTTGGTACCTGTTAGCTCTGGCGAGGTGAAGTACAACGGGGCTTCCGCATATAAGAGATACATACCTATCAGTTCATCCATTACTAAATTCCAATGTTGTTTTTACTCTTCATTAATGTTACTAAAATACATTTAAAGCTACAGTTTATAACTAAAAATAAGAACCAAATACAAGACACAATTTTTAGAAACAAAATTAGCGTAAGCAAAATTAATGAATGCATCTGATAAGCGAATGTTCAAAGCGTAGCAATGGCGGGAAACGACGAAGAGTTCAAAGAAAATTGCAAACAACCTTGTGACGCAAATATCATTATATAATTACTGAACGGATGTCTACTTACCTAAGTGTCCAGGTATTTGTGGGTCACGGGCGAGAGCACGTGAGGCGCCATGTCCTCGCCCAATGACAAGGACACATGATGACGTTTGGTAGCATCGTAGCATTTCCCGAGATTTTTTCAACCACCATCTTGTGAGCTATTTTCAATTTTTTTAATAACGTTTTGGCATCGCGGAATTCCAGAATTTTTGGCAATTTCAATGAGTTTAATGTGTTGGCAGAGCTGGCAAGGTATAACTTCTGATAACTGCATGTTTACAAGTAATTTCGGAATATGTAGAACGCTAAAGATACCAAGGGCCTCCTGTTTGGGACAGACTAATCCTAGAATCCCTTCCAGTAATTATGATCGAACTTCACGTACAGGTAAGTTCGTTTGACCATCAATTACTTTCGGGATTAGCTCTCGATATTGATGAGAATTAAGTGTTTGCTGTGGCCTATGGACGTGTGCAACACCAGGGTCATCATACTCGTGCTACCTACCCTGTAACCTAAAGCCTATCGTTCTCATGATTTTCTTGGTAAACCCGCCTATATTATTGTCGCTTAGAAAACACATTTAATGAGCGAATACTATCACAGTCTTATTATTTATAGATAGTAATACTGTGATACTAGTGTAGCATAATACGGTACATTATATTATTCTATGATGGCAGCAGCTTAAGACCAAACAACAATTACATGCTCATAGCTGTCAGATTTGAAGAGACAAACAATGAATGGAGATGACAGGTAACAAGGCTCCCTATGTAGGGATAAAGAGCAGTCGGCATCCCCATTATCAAAAAATAATTAAGTAATAGAAAACACACATGGCGTGTGTACGCTTACCGAATAAATTTAAACACCCTCAACACACTGCAAGTAAGAATTATATTATATTATCTGTGCTACAAGGCAAGAGTATCTAGCGTTAACCGAACTAAATTGACGGACTGTCAATTAATTATTTACCAACTCAAAAACATCAATCGAATTGAGAACCTCCTCGTCTTTGAAGTCGGTTAAATATTCCACAAAGGATTTCCGCAATCTTAAAAAAAATACTTCAGTAAATTATAACATTTATTGTGTGAACGAAAACAGTGGCACATTGTCAAGGTAGCTCGAATATGTAGAACTAATAATAGTAGACGAAAAGCGAAATTACCTTTGCTACTTCCGTTTTAAAACTATAATAAAGGCTGATACGAATGTGGTTTTAGTGTTGAGGTCAACTTTAATCGTAAATTTCTTTTTTTAGAGCTCATGTTTTCATCAACATTACCTACTTCAATGTACCTATGCACTTACATTGAAGTAGGTAATGTTCTTGTAAGCTTCGGATGTCATGATGGTATGAACATTATAATCTATATCTATATACCTATATAAATCTGATTGTCTGTTTGTAATATTGAAATAACCGTTTTTTACTACATGCATATGAATATAATACGGTACATAGGTACACCAAAATATATTTTTTTTAATTTTTTGTCTGTCTGTCTGTCTGTTTGTTCCGGCTAATCTCTGTAATGGCTGGACCGATATTGACGAGACCTTTATTGGCAGGTAGCTGATGTAATAAGGAGTAACTTTGGCTATTTTTATTTTAGAAAAATAGCGTTGACTCTCAACACTAAGCGATAATGGACATACACGCGGGTGGAGCCGCGGGCAACAGCTAGTAATATATAATTGACGAACACATTGTGGCGTAGGCTTTTCCTTGGAGTCAGACAACAGTCACTCCCGTAAAAGTAAAGTAAAAAGTAACAACGTGGATTCTGCTCTTGTGATTCCAAGATCGGAGTCTAATAGGTTATTCCCATGCCTCCAAATATAATTGTTTTAAATCATACATTGATTCCCTTTGCCTCCAAAATATATTTCTTTTAATTAATAATTATTTAATAAAAAAAGAAAAAGAATTATTAGCATTAGCAACCGAAATTATCGAAATTACTAATATTCCCTCTAACCCCTCCAACTAAGCTAAATTGCCTGTGCTAGGAGTGGGTTCACATCGGTAGTGTAATGGCCAGGATTCGAACCCGGGACATCTCGATCGTAAGGCCGACTCCTTAACCACTAAGCTACCGACGTCTCCAAAATGCAACAACGTAGACTCCGATCTTGGAATCACTTGAATACAACCGATATTGGCACTCGGATGATCGTTTTGAAATTTAAAAATAAACTTATTTGACTTTTGAGTAATTTTGTCAGTCAAGTACCTACCTATCCAATTATTCATACTTATACCACAGTGTAAACTTAGCAGAAGAAGAATAGGTAAGGAACGAGTTCGTTGGACTGTGGTTATACTATACCCACGTACATACTTACAAACAAAGAGATCTACAAGAGAATTTGTGAAATCCTCCTCAATGCGTACAGGTCTTAAAATAGCTGCACATTTACACACTGACCGCACCTTAAATGAAAAATGACATTCATCATTCCATCTCGTTTGATGACAAGCCAACAACATCACTCAAGTTTCAACGACCTTTCATGACAATTTGAACATGTACTCATTCATTCCATTCGTTCATTATTTACTTACATTTAATTTTGGACTAAAATTAATTCCATTTTTTGTTAATTGTTAACTTAGAATACTTTATAATAACGGGTTACATTTAATTTAGAGGAGGAATCATTATTTCCATTTAATTTAGGCTAAGTTACTTAATACGTAACATTTCATTTCATTTTGCAATGGTCAAAATATAAAAAAATATCGAAGTCACAAATGTCAATTAGTCAATAAAGCATTTGTTAGCTAATAAATCAAATTAATTACATTTAATCTGGACTATACGCATTTATAATTAAGGTGAATTAAGTAGCTATAATTACTTACATTTAATTTTAACTATCATTATTTCAGGTAAGTCGCCTGGATATGACGTGGCATGTCAAATAAATGAAGATGGGGGTGAAAATAACAGTACGTGAGTATTTTCTATCGGAAATGAAACCTCATAGTTGTAAAACCGTCCAATAATGAGAATTTTAGATAGGTATAGAAAGAAATTAAAACTAAAATTAGATAGACTGAACAATCTGACAATACCGTTGAAGAAACTCTAAATAATTTATAGTGCTGTGCTAGGGCTTGGGCAATGACCTGCAAGAATTTAGCTCAAGGGCTTGCCCCTCAAGATAGATCGTGACCCACACCCACAAATACCACACAAATATTATAATACTAAGCCCAGGTTCAGCCGGGGTTCGAGGGAAATAACTTATGGAACTTTACACCTCAATATTCGAAACCCAAAACGTGCGATTTTAGTATAGTACATCAAAACTAGTCCACTGGCTAGCCGGGGGAGGGAGGGTTTCCGAGAGAATTGGGTATTTTCCTGTAGTTAAAATAAATTATTTAGCTGAACTTATTAAATTAAGAATAGTAAAAGAGTGAAAACTGTTGCTTCGGTTCATATTTTATCGTTCTTATTTATTTTTAACTATCCACCCAACCTTTAATACCAAATTTTTTGACCATTAAATATTATGACGTCACAAATAAGTTTTTCATACAATTTTCCTTATAATTTACCGTTTTGACGTTTAATAAAAAGTAACTAATTTGACTAGTCAGTCAAAATACCCAATTTACCTATCTGTCTTAGCCCGCACAGTGTGCATTTATATACCTACTAGGTAGGTTGATTTAGATTGAAAGAATAGTGAGCGTCTAAAACGGGACTTGAACTCACGATGTTGTTAGCAGAATAATAGCTTTAAAATTTCATTCATGAAATTCATGATAGTTATTTGTAGTCACAAGGTAGCTATATATGTCGCCAACTAGCTTAATCAGCTGTTTAATTAATTGCCTAGGCCGTTAACTAAACGGCGCCGTTTAGTTAACGGCCTTAGTTAATGGCCTGAATGATATTCAGCCGTAACGTTTATTACAACATTTATTAAACTGGCTCCCTAATGCTTAGGCCATGCACTTGTAGGATAGGGCACTACCCTAAAATAAGATAGAAAATACATATACTCCTGTAAATCCCCAAGGGGGTAAATAGACGTAGAGATATGGTGGAGATACACTATTTAAGAAACAATTGTTTGACATGTTATTAAACAAAATGTATTACAATATTAATGATTTCCTGGACGATACGATAACATTTAACAATACCTTATAATGTAATTTATTTTAGCATATAGTTATTAATAGGTATGACATGAAAAAATTTGCACGCCGTATGTGGCAGAATGTGAGGAAACAAAGCATTTTGTAAAATCTCTTGTACCATATTCTAGCAAATAAACTATTTGATTTGATTTGATTTGAATTGATATTCACACAAAATTAGTGATAGGTTTATTGATATAACTGCGCAATCCGACTTGGATAGGTTAGGTTAGAAGTGGTTATTTTTTTTATTAACATGCAGAAACAAGTCATTTTCTTAGCTGTTTGATTTAATGGCTAGGTAAGTCATTAAACGTCATCGATCCAAGCCATTTGCCTAGCCGTTTAATCAACTGGCTGAACATAATTCAGGTCGCTAATTGAAGAGCCTAGGCAGTTAATTGAACGGCTGATTTAAGCAAGTTGGCTGCGGCTGTTAAATACACATTGCAATAATTAAATGCCTCGACAATAATTCTACGTTACATAGGTATCGCGGATACAATACAATTCGTTCCGCAATTGCTTTTATCTGATTTTAGATAAGGTAATTTATATGTAACATATGCTATTTTTTCTTTCAACCCGTTTATCGTATCTGTAATCGACTCATAATTTCCAAAACGCCCAATAGGAAATAGGGCGTTCATTTATTCATGTAGTTTAAATTTTGTTCCATTTCCAAATCTACTCATGCGTAGAATATTTTCGGAATAAAATGAAACAAACTTTTCAGAACGTAAACAGTGGTTTGAATTAAACCTAGATAATTTTAAAAATATTATCGAAGTAGGCCCATACGGAAATTGGTAGTAGATTATGTAATCTGTGGTAGTAAGTACGGTCAGCATAAAAAGTAGCACAACACATTTCAACTTATGGAGCACGCTAACTCTGGAAACTTTGCATAAAATACTTAACTAACTAAACATAAAATATTTTCTTGTGAGATTTTTTTTTAAATATTCATTAGATAATGATGTGTTTTAGTTTACTGGTGCCTCGTGTTAGAATGTTAGAACTTTTGATGTCTCTATACACATGTTGTTATAAAGATGAAAATTCAGAAATAACATACATATCTTATAACACCTTAATTTCTTAATTAGTGATCGACTATGAAAGTGTAGGCTATAAAAACTATAGTGTCATAATGTAAGTTTTCATTGGTTTTTACGGCTTTGATAACAATTTGTATTTATTGCATATTATAGTTTCCAATGTGAAAGTGAAGAAAATAATTATGATGTAGTCGTTAAATAAGCAGTAAAATTGCAGTCTGTGGTAAACGTGTATTTCTTAAATTCGATTTCTGTAGAGATTCACCCGAACATTTCAGACACTTCGTTTGTCAAAATTTGTCTGGGTGTTCGTGCCTCGATTTCTTAGATTTTTGAAGATAGACTAGGTATAATTCTTGGCACACAGCTTCGCAATGCAATTAATTCTTCACATTTTCTTCGCCGGATTCTGAAGTTTCGGAACTGTTACCATCTGCTTCAACATGTTTATACTACATCTAATGACTACTCCACATAAAAGAGTTTCGATAGTATTACCAATTATTCATGTATAAAAAAATTACATATTTCTGGAATGACCTACAATTTTTTGGTTCGTTGGATTTTGGACCATATTATGAGTGAAGTAGGATTTATGTTGTTGTACGATTTGTATATTTGTTGAGTTTTGTGTTGCGCCGACATTCGATAGAAGACTCTATCAATAAGATGCTAAAATAGCAAGTCGGGCGTTAATCCCAGGAACATGCCACAGATTTATCGCGGGCTGTTAGGAGAACCGCGTATTTATATTAAGTGGAGGAGCTGTCAGCGCCTACACTGACGCCGCGCTGGACGGCTACATACAATAAAGTATCCTAACATTAAAGCACACATTATATTTTATTCTATGCTAATCAATCACCCTCGGCGCTAGGTATTCGCCAATGTTCACTTGATATCTAAATCACATGTCTTATTTTTCAATGATATTCATTCAAACATATTTTTGAATCAAAAAAGCAAATTGGCACAAATTTATAAACAAATATGAAAATATAAACTACAATATTTTCAACTTTAACTTCAAATAAACTCCAAGGGTTAAAAATAAGCAGCTGAATTGTAAACATTCGCATTATTATAAATAGTTTTTATTATTTAGACATTATGAAATCTCTGATATTGAGCCAATTCTTTAAATATGTGAAAATCGCGAGTCTACAGGTATTAAACCATAAATCACTCAACTCATAGTACAAATATCGTAAAGCCACCGAGGTTCCAATGTAGTAGAATACAAAGGCCGGCAGTTCTCATCATTTCATAACCATGCTTATCATACTAGGCCACTAGGGGACTAAGAGATAGGGCTGAGTGTGCTACATCCAATGGTAAACGCACAAACCATAAGAAAAGGATAATTGTTAGTCGACAGCCCCTCGAAAAGGAAACATGGCACTTCGGGGATACAAGGCCTATCCCCGAAGAACGCACCTGATTAAATTTATATACTTCGGGGATACAAGGCCTATCCCCGAAGAAGAACGCACCTGATTAAATTTATATACTTCGGGGATACAAGGCCTATCCCCGAAGAAGAACACACCTGATTAAATTTATATAATACAAATGAGACAATACATGAACTCGTGTTATTTGTCTTGAAAACAATCGTTTACCAAGTTTAACAACACTTTGAAAGTGACAATAAGAGGCTATTTACGTCAAATGAATTTCAAGAAATGTATTTAGTATCAGCGCTGAAAACGAGTTAACAACCAGTATTTTACGATACAAACGAATAAAACCGTAAAATATCAATATCAATTTGAAATAATACGAATAAAATGCCACTGCGACAATTAACTCTTTCGGCTAGATCGTCCAACTAATAATACCACGCACGTGAAATGTTTTGGCTGGTGCTTTTTGTTCGCGCCGGTTATTTCAGTTTTCCAGTAGGATTTTATACAACATCCACTCTAGCCGTCTCGGCAGTGCAACCGCTGAAATTGCTTCAGTCGACATTTATCGAAAAGCGCTTCGTAATTTCCCTTAAGTACCGATATGGGTCCAACATCCAACCGTGACAAAGAATAAAAACGAATCAAAGATTAGGAGTGACTTGAAATCTTGAAAAATATCAGTTTCACGACTTATGTGAAATCGACCACTAGTGAGATCTTTGTGAAGTGAAGTGAATGTGTATCAAAATTCTATTGGAATACAGTGCTGTGGATGAAGAAGAATTAGACCAACATGTCGGAGTTTTTCGGATCATGGAACAAAGGGCACGACAGCGACGTAGAAATGGTAGAGGAAACCGTAGAGACCTTCACCTCTACCACCACTACCACGAGGAAAAGGCCACCAGTAAGTCTATATTCAGTTCATCGACCTTGACCATAACTGGTTACAGTGCTACACTATATATTTTTGCTACATCGTAAGACATATTTAGAATCCATTGCTGTAAATGTCTTCCTAGTATTTCTTCATTTCAATATCACCTTGCTAACCGACGAAAGAGAAGGCGAATCGTGACAAATTTATTTTTATTGCGACACATCTGTATCATTGTTAGAGGTGTTTATTTTGGACAAGTCCAAAGCGCGGATGTCACGGGCGCTGTCAAAGCAGACTCCCCTTGATATAAGCCAGCTCTCGTGTACCAAGGTGAAGGCGAGCTTTGCCGTCATCTGTCAGTTCCTTGATAAATCAAGCTTTTTCTAATATTTATTACGTAATTTCTACTATCTTGAAAGATCTTCGTTTGCAGCATGTTTGGTGAAAAAAGAAAAAAAAAACTATTAGTTCGATCTGTGGTATACGAGACACTATGGAAAATAGGTGTTAAATGTTGCCAACCATAACTTTGACCTCCTGTTTTTCAAAGCTAATAAACTCAAAATTAAAGAATATTCGACGATTCGAAACGCTAATTTGGTGTACAGGCTAAGCTAATCTTTAATTTATTATTTTATATAAATACTACTGTAAGTGTGTCTTTTTGGCGGCAGTCTCAAAACAAATTATTGCTGTTGTTTTAGTTTTAACACTCTATGGCTCATGTAGCACAAGTGTCTCGTAAAGAAATAATTAGAATTTCTTGAGCAACCTTTTGTGCTGACACTCTTATCATGACCAATGCGAATGTTTTTTTCTTAGCGCTTGCTACTAAAGAACCCATCTTCCGTAATTTCTATGTGGTATAAATATTATAAAGGCCACGTTAATTACTATGCCAAGAGACTAGAAAACGCTACGGTGTGCCAATTTAAGTTCTCATTATTTCCAAGAAAATGTGATGTGTCATGAAAACCGCGATTTTTATGACAGTAATAATCATTTTTAATGGTTTATATAAGTAGGTACTTACTAAAATGTTTTCATTATTCGAGCTGATTTACATAAGAAGGGACTAGGATGTTTTCCATATCCTAGTTACAGGCATTTATTTGACTTGCAATCTTAGTTTGTTTATGAAAGTCAAATCTTGCAAGCTAAACCACTTCCTTTTATCGTAGAAAGTACTCTTTTCCATGTTGATTAAGTTCCATATTGTATTTTTATAGTTTAAAATTCGGATTTAGCTCCATGTAAAGGAATTTTTCAATGGTCAACAGCGCGGACATAAAAGATTTTGCATTTTAAAAGCTCATAGCATCCTCATAGCGACTCTAGACAGAAGACCCTGGTGGCAATTTGTTATACGAGGAAGTTGCGGTGAAGGAGAGATTATAGTCATACTTCCACGAACTGCTGAATAAGCAGCACAAACAGGTGCAGCCACCAGACCTCTTTCCAAATCAAGGACTAGTGCCACCGATAACGTCTGCAGAAGATCCCAAACCAGTGGAGGCTGAGTATCTTTACGCCTGTCTTCATAGGCAAGGGATCGCTGCAGGAGTGTGGCTGTTATCGTCATGGTATTAAGATAATGTCCCACACCATGAAGCTCTACGAGAGAATAATCGACACCCGGATCCAACAGGATGTGCACTCTCGGATTGTCAGTATAGGTTTCGTAATGGGCATGGGACCATGGATCCGGTGTTCACCCTTAGGATTGTTGCGGGGAAATATAGAGCGAAGAACACGCCCCTGCACTGCATATTCCTAAACATGCTGAAGGCCTTCAACTGTGTTCCTCGCGAGGTGATCTGGTGGGCACTGCAGTCCTAGGGAATCCCAGAGGCTTACATTCACGCCATCCGAGACATGTACCACGTCCGCTGTTGGTGACACGAAAACCTTCCCCATTACCGTCGCGTTACACCAAGTATTCGTGATTAGTCCTTACTGTTCAGCTTGGTATTGGACGTCTGTCGGACAGCATCACAAACTCACATGAGCAGCGTCCATGATTGCTCATGTATGCTGATGACATTACGTTGATGAACGCGGACTTGAACAGATTGGTGCGACTTGTGAAAGTGTGGAAAGAAGCGCTTGAGAACGACGTTTCGAAGCTAAATGTGGCAAAGACAGAATACTTGGCGTTAAATTCAAAACATCCCACACCCGTCGGTATAGGCGATGACTTCGTCGAGCGCACAGATTAGATTATCTGGGATCTATTCTTCACATGACTTCACGTATTGCCGCCGCGTGAGCTAAGTGGCGGGAAATGACTGGCGTCACATGCGATCCTAAAATGCCAGTCAGGTTGAAGGGGAAGGTTTATAAGACGATCATTACGCCTGTCCTTTTAAATGGCTGTGAGGCGTGCCCGCCGTTGGAGCAACACAAGCAGGAGCTGCGTGTCACGTAGATGAAAATGCTGCGGTGGATGTGCAGAGGCCCGCGTAAAGATCGCGTGAGGAACTCTCGCATTCGTGGCAACCTTCATGCCAGTGACATCGTAGATAAAATGCAAGAGATTCACCTTCACTGGCGCGGCCACGTCCTGCGGTAACAACTAGGCTACATGGGTAACAAATGCCTTGCAATGGCGCCCTCACCAGGTCCCGGTAGGAGAGGTAGGCCCAAGTAGTCCTAGCTTTGGCGTCGTGGAGGGTGACATGAGTGCAAATGGTCTCACTACCATGGACGCCCAAGATCGTGAGAAGTGGGGGAGGAAGAGCCGGAAGGCAGACCCTGAGCTCCGAGGGCGTCTTGGCCTCGGATGCAATCAGGATAACGACTAAATGTATGGATACATCCTTATAGCGACTCACCTCTCATCGCTGATAGGAAGCACCTCGTCAGTAATTTATAGTAGATACACTGAATTGCAGGTAAGGCTGGCTTGTACCTCAGGGATGTTGTTAGGACTCTCTACACCTATACATTTTGTGCTTATGAATAACATGATATAAAGCGTCAAATACATGCGGTAATAAGCCTCACGATGTACTCGTGGTTATCAAAAGCGTGGAACAAAGTCGTGTGCTTTGTGTGGCGTCCGAAGACAATGAAAACGTGCGTTGACAGTGTTCATTTGCAGTGAATGGCCTTTTGTTTCGAACAATGGAACATTTTGTAACTGGAAATTTTCTCTGTAACAGAACAAAGTTATTACAATACTCTAATAACTGTCTAAATAAATTAAGTAAAGCTGTATTATAATTTATTATTCATTAGTAGTAAAAAGGTATTGTATTCACGGCACATAACACTTTTGGCAAAGTGTCCCTCAGCATCGCTTACACATGCTATAATATTGCTGTTAATGTTCAGCATGTTTTGACTATGATGAAACGTTGCGCCTATTCTATATGCATTTTCAAATGCCCTTGTTCTTTGACGCTTTCTAAGATTGTAGGATGCTACATAATTATTATTATCGTACGCTCTCTAAGTCAGCCAGATTCAGGTGACTGTTAGACCAACTAACTAATTTTCGATAAAGTATTGCTTAGGCCGTTCTTCCGCTCTCAGTCAGAATCAAGAAATATATTTAGAAATATGTACGCCTGTACACTGTAATCCAGTTCGAAGTGTAACATTGTTTGGTTTAGAAAACGCAGGGTAAACAATACTTATGATTCATTGCAGCCATTGCTCCACATACTGAAAGTAGGTACCTACTCACTGAAATATTAGTTTCCTTGAGACATTGTTCGTAGCTGAACCTAAATTAAAGCAGGTGTAGGTACGCTCAGGTTATAATTTTACAGAAAACAAGGTGCTAGTAACTACATCAGTCCAATATAGGAATTATTTATTTATTAATAATGAAACTACTTTTATTCCGATTTTGTCAAGGTGTTTGTATTTTTATATAATAATAATATTATCCAAATTAAAAATTATATATATATTTTAAAAATAAAATTAAAATATCAAAAAATATCTTTATGTTTTTGCTGATGGTACTCCATACCATTTTGTTAATTGAATGAAGTAAACAAAATCTTTGTTCGTTCCATGAACTGATTTTTTTTAAATTATTTTTTCTTTCCATACCATTTCTCACCTTCTTATCGCCCTACACATTTTCTCTTAAAAAATAGTACCTATTTAAAAATAAAGTTTAGAAGTACATACATAGTTATTCAGATTTTTTTGAATCTGTTGTAGATTATTGACAAAGTTCGCTTCAGCGCTGAAATAAATAAGTCGTCTAACATAAAGATTCTCACAAACAGCGCCAAATTCTCTCAAGGAAGTAGTGCGAGTCAGACAAATCAAAACAATGACCGTCTTCAATAAGAGAACACTTAAAAAAATCTGGAGTGTTTTGGTAAGGTCATTGAACTCTGCCACAGAGGAAAAGTTACCTTCTTATTAAACAGGATTGACCTCACATAAATACCACATGAAAGCATTATGATTCTAGTTGAAATCTTTTTATAAATCTCGCTTCTTCAATACACGCATCGCAATTTATATTTAAGTTATTGACTATATTCATCATCATCACCATCATATCAGCCACACATAGTCCACTGCTGAACATAGGCCTCTCCCATAGACTACCAGAATGACCGATCTAAAGCAGTCCGCATCCAGCGCTTCCCGGCGACCTTGATGACGTCGTCCTTCCACCTGGCTGTTGAGCGACTTTTTTGCTCCATCGGCCATCGTTCTGCGCACTGTGTCCCGCCCATTGCCACTTCAACGAGCTAATCCGCTGGGCTACGTCAGTTACTTTTGTTCTCCTACGAATATCATTATTGCTGACACGATCACGTAGGGAAATACCGAGCATAGCCCTCTCCATAGCTCGTTGAGCGACTTCGAGCTCCTTTTAAGAGACCTATAGTGAGGGACCACGTTTCAGCTCCGTAATTCATCACTGTATCACGAATAACAAAATAGTATCAATTGACTATATTAAAACAAAACAAAACAAAAAAATATTGTCGACAACATTCCGAAATTGATTTCAATAACAACTGTCAGGGCCCGATTTAGGGGATCCGGGGCAATTGCCAAAGGGCCTCCACAACAGGGAGGTCTGACAAAAGAGACCAGAGACTACATAGAGACTGAAAATGTATTTTACAAACATCAATGATTTTTTCGCAATAGTTTCAGTAAAACACGCAACAAAATAATATGTAGAGATTTAGATGTCTATGGATTTACATTGTTGACAATTTGACAAATTCTCTGTCCATTCGTATTTTATTCACTCACTTTTTTTCCGAAATTATAAGAACTATAGTGTTGAAACTATTTTGTGAACCGCATTAAGATTTTAATACAAAATTAGAAAAAAAAAATTTGGATGTTCCCATATTTAACTGAAACTCATAAAAAATATTTTCGTGAAACTCATACGTGTGGGATATCTATAGATAGGTCTCCAAAATTAATATTGAGGTATTAGAATATCATGTTTTCCTAAAGTGAATAGTTTGCGGGAGAGACACTTCCAAAGTGGTAGATTATGTCCCCATCCCCCTCCCCCCTGTAACTTCTTAAATAAGAGACTGATAAAACTAAAAAAACATATGTTGTACATTACCATGTAAACTGACATCGAAAATTGGTTTGAACGAGATTAAGTACCTAAGTAGTTTTTTTTAAATTCGTCATTATTCGTAAGCTGTACCACCTACTCTATTATAACTTCCTATGCGACTCGCATTTTAGGGTCTTGAGGACGTCAGAGAATCTGAGGCTGAAGATGCCAGCGCACTCCACGAGATTCATGGACAAATCTTATGCTGTCCAAGCTGTTCGATTGTGGAATGCCTTACCCGTTACCATTAGACGTGCACAAACTCTGCCTGTCTTCAAAAAATGCTATTTTTTGTTTTACACCTTCTATCTCTATAATTTATTCTATTATGTCTTTACTATTTTTAGTATTTTATCTAAGTATATGTATTTCATGTACCTGATGATAGGTACTGTTTCACTAGTTATGTATTATTATATTGTATGTCATGTTTATATAGTATTATAATATTTATTACATGAATATAATGATATATCTAGTATGGACCAAAATTCAAAAATAATTATTAGGAAACTGCCCCCTTCTTTTGTCTCTAGATCGACCTAAAATTTAGTGGTTATTTATTCTCTTTGAACTCCATCCCATGGTTGCCTGGAAGAGATTGCCTTGTGCGATAACGCCGCCAATTGTATGCTACAAAACTATACCTACCACTATATTGTAATGTGTTCCTTATTTCTTTCTTTGTGTACCATACAATAAAGAGATTTTCATTCATTCTTTCATTCATTTCATTCATTCATTCATTCAAAACATCGATCAAAGTAATAACGAACTACAAAAACTTTTATATTATGTTACTTGCTGCTACGGAACCATTCATGGGGGAGTCCAACTCGCACTTGGTCGCTTTTTAACATTAGTGAAGCTATTCTTAAAAATATTGTGGTCTATATTATGTCGACAACAGAGCACAACCCTATTCAAGAGTAATCACTACATAGTATAAAAAGTCGCTTTCTCTGTCCCTATATCCCTTTGTATGCTTAAATCTTTAAAACTACGCCACGGATTTTGATGCGGTTTTTTTTAATAGATAGACTGATTCAAGAGGAAGTTTATGTGTATAATACATGTTTAGTATAGTAGAGGGTGCAGCGGGAACGGGATCTGACGCCACGCGGGCGGAAAAATATTGACGGTACGAAGTTCGCCGGGTCAGCTAGTTACCAACAAACGTGCATGCTTCGCGTAAAAAACACAGTGTACATCAGGCTATTGAACGAGAAGGTGAAAATTGTATAAACATTGTAGTCAAAATATGTTTTGTAGTTTATCCAAACAAATCTTAGACCGAATTTACTTTAAACTATAGACAACTATTTCCGTTTTATGTTTGTAAGTAGGTTCTACTGCTTATAGATTTCGTTTTTTTTAAGACATTTAGAACTACTGAACAATTTCAACCTATTCGGCGGCGCTATGACCAACTTTGGTGTGATAAATTCTAGTCATACTCAGATATTTTTAAATCGCATTTGATATCCAGACAATGGTTTAAAGTAAACGCGGGGAACCCGGAAGAATGGCAACCTGCCAAATATACGGATTTTACCGAACATGTCCAAGTTTGCAGGGCGTCCGGACGTGGTTTTCGAAAAAGAGTTTTTTAAATACTTCGTCATATTGTACCTTCAGAGGCCAAATTCCATTAACAAGGATGAAGAAGAACTTGATGCAAGAACAATGCAAGATGCAACAGGAATTAACACTGGTATGATGATACTTAATAAAGAACAAAGTAATTCATGTCCCAAACTAAACAATGACAATACCGACAAAATGAGATGTGTCAGTTGTTTCATCACACGAGTCGATGACAGTTGTGGAAAAGTGCTAATTGCCGACTCGAACATCATAATACTGAGCCAAAAGCTGATAATACAGTATAATAGGTTAGGAACTGCAGCTTTCGGCTAATGAGCGTCTTGTACACGAGCCATGCTATTAAAAAAGTTATGGTTGTTTCTTTTTTCTTGAATAATTGGCGCGTGTTTTGAAAATAGAATCGATACATTAGATTTTTAAGTTTTTGCGTTTGGATTAATGTATGAGCGTGTTAAACCATTTATAAAATAAGTAATTAATGTCACATAAATACTAGGAGCTCAAATAATTGGAATCGAAACAGATTGAAAGTGTTTTTTTTTTGCTGTAAACACTATTTAAAAGACAAACAAAAATCTATCTTGACTTCAACAAACTAATGATGAAATTCGTTTGACAGCAACATTTTAAATACGATGTTGTTGAATCTTGTGCAGGCGAATTTAAAATAGATCTAACTGCTTCGCCTTGGCAACATACGTATATTTTTGGAAATCAAATAAAAGTATTGGTTAAGAATAAGGTTAATGATAGCTTAGTTAACTATATAGTATAAAACAAAGTCGCTTTCTCTGTCCCTATTTCCCTTTGTATGCTTAAATCTTTAACACTACACAACGGATTTTGGTGCGGTTTTTTTTAATAGATAGTAATTCAAGAGGAAGGTTTATATGTATAATACATGTTTAATCTCAGTGTTTAATATAGTAGAGGGTGCCACGGGAATAGGATCTGATGCCACGCGGGCGGAACAATATTGGCGGTACGAAGTTTGCCGGGTCAGCTAGTGTGTAAATAAAAAGCACGACCCAAATTGTATCCATATCCATAAATATCCATACTAATTTTATAAACTTGCTGTTACCCGCAGCTCCGCCCGCGTGGATGTCATTTATTGCGTCGTGTTCCCAAGTTCCCAAGCTCTTTCACCTTTGTACCTACTAAATTTCATCAGGCCATCGCCATGTTTAAAAATTACAAACTTTTATCCCTATCCCCCCCCTTTTCCCCTTCTTTCGCGATATAAGGGAGAGGGAGCCCATGTCCGTTTCTAAGCTTTATCCATCCCTGTACTAAGTATCAGCCCTTTAAGCGCGTTAATTTTTGTATTCAAATAATTTGTGGAGGCCGGCTAGAAAGCCAACCGAATGAATGAATTAATTAATGATTAATTAATACATTTTCAAATTTTGATTTCGATATTGGGTATTTTATTGTAATTTGATCTTATTTATTCATATTTTAATTTTCTTTTCTTTTTTATCGATTGATTGAATTTAATTATTTATCTACTCTGATACTATAATACAAAGATTAGAAAATTGAAATCAAAACTCTCATGACAAACATTACGCACAGGCCAAAAAAAAAGTTTTATTATGATGGTACAGTCTTGTATGGACACCTATATCATTAAATAACTTTTTAATCATAAATCATAACGATACACCTATATAACCTCCATCTGGACTAAGAAGGTTGAACCTCTACTTTAAAAAAAGAAACCGCCGATTCGGAAGAAAAAAAAAGAAACACGCATGCGCAATCGATGATTGGCGCCAACATTTTACATTTAAATTAAAAAAAGTTTGGTTTTGTTTGTAAAATAAATTAGTTTATGTATTATAGTATGAGAGTAGATAAAGTAGTGTATGACACTGCACATAACTTGGTCTTATAACAGTTATAACACTCGTGTGATACTATAAAAAATCGTGTTATAAGAACCCTTATCATGCAACAGTATCCTAAACTACTATAATGGAATTCTTTCAAATTGATTAATCAACAATTAGCTGATTTATCTCATTTTATTGCATTTTATTTAACGGTTCACTGATCAATTCTTTTTATTATTATTATTGTGACATTGTAAATTTTATTTTAATATGACAGACTGGAGTCCTAATGATAGTGTAATAAGTAAAGATTGTGTTATATCTCGCAATATTATTATTTCTACGCCACACGGCAGAAATTGGTGTACTTATGAATATTATAAAACCTGATATTGTGACCATATTCTGTGAAATAAAGATGATTTGATTGATTTGCACAGCGCCGTGGCTTAGCAACAGAAATAACTACACTGTCACTTCTCTGTATATGCCGGCCGGATTTGTTAACATTAATAATCACTGCTCCGCTCCCTTGACCAGTAGTTGACGATATACAGCCTGTGTATTATTCTGATGTATACCTAAGCTATATTATTGTAAAGTGTCATTAAAATCCATTCAGTAGTTTTTGCGTGAAAGAGTAACAAACATCCATTCACCCATACATCCATCCATATTCACAAACTCTCGCGTTTACTTATAATATTTATCTGATGCAAAAGTAAGTCTGTCTTTCTGTCTGTTACAACTTCACGCCTGAACCACAAAACGTATTTTGATAATAAAATTTGGAACACGCTTATATAAATAGATTAGACCTTGGCAAAGGACATAGACTATGTTTGGTCGTAATAAATGACTTCCACACAGGTGGAGCCGTGGGCAAAAGCTACTTAAAATTTTTACTATGAAGCGTAGGTAAAGTCCAACTTCAACTTTTGGTTTATGGCTTTTGCAAGAGCTACCGCAATTTCGCCAAAGACAAGTAGGGTCGTTGCACCGGTTGGCGGCCTTTTAGTCGCCTTCCCAACTTTGCTCTTTGAAATCAGTATGATATGTCCTTATTTCAGGTTCTGATTGTTCTTGTAGGTGTAGCAGATATCATCAAGTTATTTTTCGAAATAAGTATTGGAGGACTATTCTAATAGTTTTTTTTTAAATAAATAATTACCTAAAATTTACTTAAAATGCCGGTTGACGGCCACTTTTTTCAGTTCGTAGCCACCCTAGAGTTAATTCGCGGCCGCCAGTTTTACTTACAATATCGACTTACGAGTATATCATACTCTTATGCGTTTTCGTACACTTTTCGCCATATAATGGTCCTATCATAAATTTCCACATATATTATATGATCGCGATTATCAATCAAATGCCTTTACTCTTAAAACGCACGTTCTCTTCAATATTCATCCCTTTTATGTGCTCTAAATTAACCTTACCTTACACTATTCTAACCTCTTATTTCCACAGGATTTGTTAATCTAATCTGGGGTCACGCACTACTATCTCGTCATTCCGGCATTCTAATCTCTACAGCATTTTACCTTCTCCTCCCAACTCACCATCATAATTTCTGCAACAATTCTTTCCTCTGTCCTTTCGTCTTCCTTCCTCTATTTTCCTCCTTTCTTTCCTTACTCGAAACTCTTAACCTCTAGGTAATGCTTCCATACTTCCAACTACTACACTTTCATTTATCTATACTGAAGTTATTTTTCTCTCGTTGTTAAACACATTACATTACTATCTCTACAAATAAAGAAATAAAACACGTTTTATAATCAATTATTTATATTGCAACAAATTAAGTTTGGTTATCATTGTCATTTTTGTTATTATACTTGAGTAATACTCCATAATTTGAGCGTACAAGACTAGTATTTTAAATAGTCAACATTTATATGTATTAAAAAAAATAACGTGTTAATAGTAACTAATATTAATCAGTCTTCAACAATTTCTATAATGAGTCATCACTTAATCAGTAAATGGAATTATGTACTAGGTGACTAGGTACCTACCTATAATAATGTACTTATATTGTACTTATCAAAAATATATAAAGTATAAAACAGTCTTTAGAAGTTTTTAGTTGGTACGAGATCAAAATAATCAACAGGAACGAGTTTTATGAACATTCTTATAACCGTTCAAGTTTAACATGTGCATTATTGATAAGGATCAATAAACATAAAAAAAATTAATGTGTAATATGTGCATTATTGATGAGTGTTAATAATGCATATGTTACACTTGAACGATTTATCTTTAACATCATCGTATGTCAGTCCTATAAAATCAGTGCACTTCAAATGAAACCATTTAGTACAAAAATCACAGCCAACATTTTTGTTTTCATCGTCCTCAGTGTCACTGTTTAAGATATTTGCGCATTGGCCACAATTTTGTTTTGATGTTAAATCTTTAGTCTTTAAAAGATTTCCTTTATTAAGTTTCTTAGCTTTGTGTATTTCTTTTTTTCTCTTTGTTTCCTCTTGCTTACGCTTCACGGCTTGCTTTATAGCTTCTTTAGCTTTTTCTTTTTCCTCATTCTTTTCTTGTTTAGCTTTTTCTTTTAGTAGATGGTATTCTCGCCATTTTTTCCCTGATATCGCCGACGGAATACGAGCTTTGGGTATGTTTTGTTTGGACTTTTCTAGAGGTTGGGGTATAAACAGATGTTGCTCGAATACTGTATTTGGATCTATTGACATTCTGTTATTGGCGGATGCGGATGTAATTGTGAAAGATATTGATTTCTTTGACAGAACGTCATGAGAATCTGAATGTTCTGATATAGTTGGAATAACTGTAACGTCATCCAGTGATAAAAGAGATCTTCCTTCTAGTTGCTGCCGAGTGACGCCAAATGTCAAAATTTCATTTTCGTCTTCCGATTTTTCTGTGGTAGTAACGGTACATAATGGCAATTTGTCTTTCAAAGTTGGCACTTGAGATAATGTTACTGACTCGGTGTCCCGATTTCCAGATCCCAATTGCTCTTTGAGTATATTATGTGGAACTAGTTCGGTGCAAGTTACCAAACTGCCAGGTTCATCTGTAATCTGGATTTGGTGTATCTGTTCCGTGCATAGAGGGACGTTATTTGAGTCCGGTTTTGAAGATGGAGAGATTTCAACAGGAACTAGAGACTTGGGGCTTAGGTTTCGATTCTTGGGTGTGCTGGTTTGGAACGGTATGACTACAATATCATCCAGTGAAACCACTGTTCCCAACTCAAGGCCGCTAAAATCAGATGTAACTAAATTCGACAAGCCATGATTTGGCAAACTCTCAGTGGTACGTTTGGGAACTTCAGTCGCAATAACAAGAGTCAGTGGCGCAGGATCATGTATATGCGACGGAGCGAGATCGGTAATATTTGCAGACGTAACATCAGAAACCTGCGGCGGGTTTGGATCGGAAACGTGCGGCAGGGCGAGATTGGAAGCATTTGCAGATGAATGAGCCGAAATATTTGACAAATGATTAGGAATGCTCGACACGTCGAGTGTTGAGTTTGTATTGTCTTCGGATCCGGTAATATATTGAGGTTCTCTGGGTTCTGACCTTCTCAGCTTTTTGATTTCCTTTAGGATCAATTTTGTGTCAATATTCTTCTTTTTTAGGACTGGTCTCAAATGACGAATCACTTTGCGGGTAGCGATGAGTTCTTCATTCGTTATTCCCGAGTTCTCACGCGAACGATTCGCTCGACTAAATTGTTCCAATGTGTTTTGAACACATTTCGTATAGTCGACTGCGTTCGGATCAAACGGAAAAAGACCACATCGCCTGAATCCATTAACGATATTGATTTTCATTTGTACATTTTCGATAATGTCTTTAAAAAGAAGACAAAAATTTGTTTTTGTAACAGCTTTGTTCAAATTTTCCGGCTTTGCAAGGAATTTTCTGATGTGACTCTTCCACTGGGCTTTTAATGGAGCAAACACGCTGACATCGGCAGGCTGCAGCATGTGCGTAGTGTTCGGGGGAAGAGCATATAAAATAATACCAAGATCTTCACAGACAGAGCTCAACATTAAAGACATATGTGACTTATGTCCATCGACTAGCAGAAGAACGGGCTTCTTGATATTATTTTCTGTTATCCAATTATTGAAATCATTAGTGATGTATTCGAAGAATATATCTCCATTCATCCACCCGGATTCGCTTCTTCCTAGACTCCAGTGTTGTGGCATGTTGTCTGTTAAACTTTTTGGTGGTCTAATATATGGAAAAACTACCAATGGTGGGCACATTTCACCAGTAGCGTTGAATGTTGTGAGTACAGTTAGGTTATCTTTTTCGTTGCCGGCTTTAATTTGGTAGAGATTCCTATAACCTTTTGGCCCAAGAACTTTTCCAGTTTTTGGGCAAAGTGAAAAACCACTTTCATCGCCATTAAACATCCTTTCGGGTTCTGCAAATATATCCAAGTGCCCCTCTTGCGCTAAAAACATTTCCAGTTCGCGGAACCACAGTCGAATTGATTCTTCGGTCACCCTAGCGCGAGCTTTGTTGATTCCTTCTGCTGATCTCACTGATATCTCAGGATGTCGTTTTAAAAAGTTTAAATACCATGTCTGCCCTGGACGATCATCGTTAAAAGGATTCGGTTTTTTTAAATCTTTTAAATTTTTTTGGACTGTATCTAATAGCTCTTGCTTCTTTACTGGAAAGCCACATTTGGCTATATTTATAAGCCAGTCTACAATTTTTTTTTCACCTTGTTCTCCCAGCACTGGCTCGGGGCCATGTTTTTTTAGTTCGTCTGTCCTTCTGCCACTTAATCGATCTTGAATCGTGCATCTCGGAATATTAAACTTACGCGATGCTTCCCTGATTGGGATTTGGGATTCGCGAATTTCTTTTAATGCCTTCTGTAGAGTTTCAGCAGTGTAAGTCACAGTTTTTTGTTTTGGTTTTTTCGTAGACATCTGTAATAACAAAAATTATCTAAACACCAACCAAAACAGTCTGTGTGAAAGAAGTGGCCGTAAGCTGACACCTCTATTTTCAAATAGTCAGATAACGGCCGTCTATTTTTCATATGATTTTCAGAGGGCCGCGAACCTGATTTGTTTTGTTAGCATGTGTTAGTTTGCGGCCACATGATAGCTCAAATCCGTATTAAATCATATTTTGGCGGCCATGAAGTAACTGTATCATTTAATCCAACCCCAACAATAAAAAATGTTGCACAAAGCGAAGCTTTATTTACATTAATGATAAGAAAGCAAGCTAACTTATTTCATTCAGTGAGCTAGAGCCGCGGCCTCCCGGCCGTATACCAACTTTACTAAAAATTTATTGTTTTGGTTGGCGGCCACCAAATAAAACTGGGATTAAAGTAATCTACTCCCAAAACAAATGAAAAATAACATGAAACAAACAACTATGATAACTCCAAAACAATCACACTGGAAATAAGTAATGGTTAACTGGAAATACTTACTTTTGAAGCGGGACTTGTTCGCTATTTTTTGCACAGTTTTGCGTAACGTCCATTTTGCCAGCGGCGCCGTCAGCGCACACACGCTGACGGCGCCGCTGGCAAAATGGACGTTTTAATTCCGGCACATGTAGTAGGTTAACCAACCAATTTGAATAGGCATTACATTCTGTAACTATCCTACTTTTTAAAGTGCCACAACGCATTGGCAAAAGTGAGATAGAATTCTTATTATTGCAATATTTAAACGGTTGGTCGTCTAAAAGGCCGCGAAACAACGCAGGGCCGTGATTCAGCCTAATGACCCTAATCGAAAGACCAGCTGTCAAAGGATTAAATGTACCGCCAAAGACAATTTTGGAAAGAAATTTATTAATATTCGTAGACCTTGTTAGGAAAACAAAAAAGATATTAAATATGTCAATAAATAGACGAAATCGTAAAATATGTAAATATAATATATTATAGGGAATTGAAAGAGAATTTCCAACTTAACAATCTCATTTTAATCAAAAAATCAAAGTTAAATTGCCAGACCGAAATAAAAGCTCACAAAAATATTTTTCCTTTAAGAATACCTATTGGAAGTTTACAGCATAGCATTGTCATGTCACGATATCATCCATTGTCATAACAACTCGAGTAGGTAGCGTAATGTTGCTAATAGATATCTACCTCGTGACAGTCGTAACTGCAAAGAAATGTCAGGGCTATGATGTCATAACTCTTTCCACTGCCATAAGCCGATTCTCGATTTCTGTTTGTCACTATAATTATTGCTGACTAGAAATGAGAATGCTGTTTTTTTACAGAATTACTGATTTAGTAACGCGTTAGTATTTATAACGTGAATGTTAAGTATTTATAGGCTAGCTTTTGCCCGCGGCTCCGCCCGCGTGAGTGTCGGTTATCGTGACCAAACATAGCCTATGTCCTTTCTCAAGGTCTAATCTATGGAGCCTTAGGGATTATACAAAATTTAATCAAACTCAGTTCAGTGGTTTAGGCGTGAAAGCGTCGCATAACAGACAGTCAGAAAGACAGAGTAACTTTCGCAATTGTAATATTACTATGGAGTAGTTTGCTGGATGATTTTTTGGAAATTTACTAAAGATGAATCCTAGCTAGATCGATTTATCGCCCCCGAAACCCCCTGCATACTAAATTTCATGAAAATCGTTGGAGCCGTTTCCGAGATTCCAATTATAACTCCTTTAAATATAGAAGATAAAGGTCATAGAAACTAAACTAAAAAAAATCAAAAATGACAAGTGAGAATATTTTGGATTTATTTCAACATTGATCATATCTAAAATGTTCAACTTCGTTTTTTTTTTAAATATATTATGTTTGATGAAATTTTGAAGCTGTTAACTATTCTAAGCACTATCGATGGAGATTGGAAAAGCGAAAGTCTAAGAGTGTTTTCACATATATTTGATATCCGATATCGGTGTCGGACGCCCATTGATAGCCGACCGCCTATAACCATGTGCTGTTTTCACAAATATCCCATAAAATCGGCCCGATACGGCCATTTGCCCGAAAGCATAGACTATAAGTCCGTTTTTTAATTTCAGATAAAAATGTGAACAAGTTTATTTATGTCAGTTCGTCAACTGAGGTAAACTTGTTCACAGAAATGTATTAGGATGGCAATTTTTTTTGTCAAATCTTGTCCTATGGGACTGGAACTTTCGGACGCTTAGTCGGTACTGCTAAGACAAGCTTGTCATAACATCGTTAAAAACCGTGAATATGCCATATTGTGCTATCTTCAACTGTATAATAAAAATGAAGGGCTAAATTTTAAATCAATCAATCAATTAGCCCACTGCAGTCCACTGCTGAATAGGCCTCTCCCAATGTGCGCCATTTCGTACTATCCTCCGCCTTCCGCATCCAGCCCGCCCCAGCCACCTTTTTCAGGTCATCGGTCCATCTGGCCAGGGGGCGTCCTACCCTTCGTTTGCCTTCTCGCGGTCTCCACTCTAGGACTCGTCTGCTCCAACAGCCATCGTTCCTTCGATAGACGTGGCCAGCCCATTGCCACTTCAGCTTGCTTATTCTGCTAGCTATGTCGGTAACTTTGATTCTTTGTCGGATTACCTCGTGCCAGATTCCATCCTTCAGAGAAACTCCAAGCATAGCTCGCTCCATAGCCCGCTGCGCGACTTTTAATTTATGGAATAGCTCTACCGTCAGTGTCCACGTTTCGGCCCCGTAAGTCATAACAGGTAGGACGCACTGGTCAAAGACCTTTGTATTCAGGCATTGCGGTAGGGGGGAAGAGAAGACTCGACGTAGTTTGCGAAATGCTGCCCAGCCCAGGTGGATTCTTCTGGCTAGTTCTTGCTCGAAGTTGTCGTCACCCCTTCGATGACAATCGGTCTCGGTGCAACATGTTCGTTGAACATGATCTTGGTTTTATCCAAGTTTGCACCGAGGTCGACGCGTCGAGAAGCTCCATCTAAGCTGTGCAGCATCTCGCCCAGTTGTTCCAGCGACTCCGCAACAACGACGATGTCATCGGCGAAGCGAAGGTGTGAGATGTACTCACCGTTTATGTTGATACCCCGCCCAGTCCAATCGAGGCTTAAAGACGTCCTCCAAAGTATTGCTGAATAGTTTCGGGGATATAACATCCCCTACCTGACTCCACGCTGGAGGCTAATAGGTTTCGTCTTCTGGTCTTGGAGCTGGACGGACTTTGTGGCAGTGTCATATAGGCACCTCAGCACCTCGATGTATCGTCAATCGACACGACACCGCTGCAGGGCATCCAGAACTGCCCAGGTTTCGATGGAGTCGATGGCTTTTTCGTAGTCCATAAACGCCATACACAGCGGCTGATTGTATTCTTGAGTTTTTTCGACAATCTGCCGAACAGTATGGAAACGGTGTGGGCCTTTTCGAAAACCCGGCTTGCTCCGGTGGCTGGAACTCGTCGAGTTTACCCGCGAGGCGATTTGTGACAACCCTCGAGAATAACTTGTAGACGTGGCTCAGGAGTGAGATGGGCCTGGAGTTCTTCAGCAAGGTCTTGTCGCCTTTTTTGAAGAACAGTATCACCGCACGTCCGCTCCATGCCCTAGGTGTGAGACCCTATTGGATCACCGAATTAAAAAGACTTGCAAGCTCTTCGTCCATACAGCTGTCCATAGAATTTCTCGATTTCTTCGAGCATCCCGAACTTAGAGGCAATCATTTTGCCATCTACAGTTTTAAGTTTCGTCAGATGGGGCCTCCCCAACTGCTGAGCGAACACTTTCAACCCCCTATTTTGCTCAATCACCTCTCGGACCGTTCGAGTGTTGAAGCGTTGGAGGTCGCGTCGTGTCAGCTTTTTAATTTGTTTGTTTAAGGCCCTCTCATCTGGCGAAGACGACTGTGTGGATGGTTGTTCACGCCTCTTTCTCATGAGTTCGAGAGTCTCAGGAGAGAGCTTGAACTCTTGCTTTTTGCGTTTTCCGGGAAACACCTTTCGAGACACTTCCTGTAATGTTTTGGCCACTGTGTCGGTTTTCTCATCAATGCCGCTAGTGGTTTCCAGCATTACGAAGCGATTTTGAAGTTCCAGATGGAACGCTTTGAAAAATAAAGGTATTTCTTATATCTCGTGAGTATTTATTTACAGTGAAATATCGCAACATGCAGATGAACACTGCGTATGGCCGTTCTATCCTAATTATATTTCTGTGGACTTGTCTTAGGTATTCAAAATTCTCCTAAACATCCGTGGTTGTCGAACATTTGTATTTATAAGCCAACGTAATAATCGTGTCAGTTTTTTTTATTTGTAAAATTGCCAACATAACGGTGGATTATTCTTTTTTTGAACGAATGGTACGTAGGTTGGTAACAGGTTGGCATAGTTGTCAGTTCAAGGGTACAAAAATTAGAATAATTCAATATGAAAGATCTTGAAAATCTTGAAATCACAAGCCTGAGTAAACACGTCACGGTTACTAATCCTGTTCTAAAATTACTTCTTGTGTTGTGAATCGTAAAAATATTTTGCAGTGCAAGATTTTGAAGAATTCATTTGTAATTTGTAAAATGTAATGTAGGTATAATAGCATGTTAGTTCCCGGTGAAGTCAAACAGGGCCATCCCATCTCTTGTGTGTCGTAAAAGGCGACTTTTGCGTAAGTTTTTTTTTGTTTTCCTACAGCAATTAAAAAGTCCAGCGGGTGTATCCATACTAATGATAACTAATGATGTTTGAGTTCGTTGACCCCCAATTGCACTATCTAAAAAATCTTGACATATATTATAACTGAAATTGAGGTGTCTGTTTGTAATATATTAACAATAGCGTTTTTAATAAATGCATATGAATGGAACGTTATGAACTATAGGTATTTTTTATTTCTTTTTTAATTATTTACACTTTCGCTCTGACTTCTGTCTACATTCTGATTTCTGAGCTGATGTTATATGTTATAATTTAGGCTACTACTTTTTGTAAAATAATAATTGTGGCTGTTGAACGGGAACAACAATTGTTGTTGTTGTTGTTGTTGTATTTATAAATGATTTGATTCAACAATTGACTTGTAACTGCCTTTTGTATGCTGATGATTTAAAGGTTTTTGCGTCAATCTCTAACATGGACGATTGCTTGGCCCTTCAGCAGTATATTAATACGATATCTAAGTGGTGTAAAGCCAATTTGATGTTCTTGAATGTTGATAAGTGTCTTATTATATCTTTTACTCAAAAATTTAATAAACTTAAATGGAACTACAATATTGACGGTCAAATTTTAAATCGAACAAAAACGGTGAAAGACTTAGGTATAATTTTTGACGACAAACTTTCATTTCGGTATCACTATACTCAAATTATACGCAAGGCCAACGAACTCCAAGGCTTTGTTCTGAGGTCTACAAAAGGTTTCAAAAAACCCAGCAGCGCCATGTACCTTTATTTTGCTCTGGTGAGGAATATTTTGGAATATGGTAGCCCCATTTGGTCACCCAATTACAAGGTCCATATTGATGATATTGAACGTATTCAAAGAAAATTCCTTAAAATTCTTAACTACCGTGTAAACCCAGGCCGTTCAAATTTAAATTATGAAAGTAGACTCATCAAATATATGGTGCAGCCGCTAGAAAGCCGACGAATATATTTTGACTTAGTTTACCTTTACAAAATTTTACATTATATTATTGATTCACCCGAGTTACTTTCTCAAATTAGCTTCAATATTAAATTTAGTGCCCGTAGGGCTAATGATACGAACATATTTGCCCTTTTGATATATAAAAACTATATCTCTTATTATAATCCATTAACAAGAATGGCCCGTCAATATAATGATTTGGCGAAAGTCTATAAATCACTTGATGTTTTTGATTGCAACTATAACAGATATATCAAAATTGTAAAAGACATCCTTCATAGTAGGCTGGGTTTGGATAGTTCTGTCTCCGGTGGAGGCATCCAAATCTAGACTTATATTTTAGTATTTATAAATCAGAGATTTATATTGTGTAACTTTTTGTTTCTCTATGTGTGCACATATTATTTGCGTTACGATCCAGATCTAAACATTGTATTTAGGATATAATATGTATATGATTGTGATGTGTTTTGTGCATATAAATAAATAAAAAAATAAAAAATAAGCTTATGGTTGCCACTCTGATTACGATTCAACAATAGGCGTTCGATAGATCGTGTTTAGAGCATCTCTAAACTATTACTGGCTTTCCTATAATCACTTAGGCAATCACAAAGTCACGTCTGTCCCACGGATCAGTCGTGATTTTCAACTCACGCCTCAGTTACATGTTGGTTGGACACAAATAGTAACTAGTTACTGAGAAAGTAAACTTCGTGAGTGGATTAAGAACTTA
The DNA here is from genome assembly GCA_949126895.1 of Eilema caniola. Lineage (NCBI taxonomy): Eukaryota > Metazoa > Arthropoda > Insecta > Lepidoptera > Erebidae > Eilema > Eilema caniola. The sequence goes on along the minus strand of OX421471.1, from coordinate 5,593,447 downwards.
TGAATTCTTAAAGTGATCGCATATAGATGGATAGATGGCATTGTTTGTTGTATGTGAATGGAATTCAGAATACCTATATCAATCATTCATGAGTTAATGTTGAAGTTCCCAGCATATACGAATTAGCAAAGAGGCCTTGGCGTGTGACGATTGTTTGATATGATTTATAATTGGTGAATTTGAGCTGCTTCGCTGCTCGAACCCCGTGCTATCCTTAAAAGACACCCAAAAAATGCCTACTGCGCATAAAGAGTACATTTGTAACGTGTTTGGGGTCAAGATATAAAGCTAGAATAAAAAAAGTTTTGTTTTCTTCTGACAGAAATGGCAAATTAGTCAAAGCCAAAGAAATATTGTATGTGGGTATGTGACCATTTTTTTTGTTGAGTGCAGACAATCCCTGAGTTGGTCGTGTACATGGAAATCCAAGGCGAAAGATATTCAAAGTCACACGACTAGGATTTTTGAATATAAATTTTGTCGCCGAACGCGACTGAGTCATTTGTCTTTGCAAGTCATCTCATCGCTAGAAACAGCTGATTTATTTGCTGAAAACGACTATTCATAACTGACTACGTACATCCAAGTTGTGTACAGGTACACGGCGCAAGTACCTACAATTTATGAACATCACAGGAAGCAAAAGTGTCAGCATAAATTATAACGATGAGTGCCAAGTGCCAAGTGTGATTGGCCGGATGCTAGTTGGAATGTAGCATATTATAAAAAGGTAGGTAGTGTGTAATTACTGACCACTTAATGATAAGTGATGTTGCCAAATTATCTGCTAGTATCGTTGAGCTATGGTACAGATTATCTCAAAACAATATTTCGTTATGGATAAATAGGTATTAACATTATAGTGTGGTGCATTGCCTCTTTGGCAGTATTTTACAACCTCTTAAAGGTTCTCACGAAAAGCTTTTCCAATTTATTCTACCCTATCCTTTTTTACCAAGAACAACATGGGAGCCCTTCTTCATCCGGTTCAAGTACTTACATCGAGGTTCAACGATTTGGTTCTTGTCTAGTGCTATGGAAAAACGAGACACGGTGTGGCATGATCCAAAGATAGACACAAAAGAAACTCTTAAGAATATTTGATCATGCCTGGCAAACCGTAGCAAATTCACATTTACGGTGTTGAGGGAAGCTAATTACTTTGTAATTTGTAGCTAATCCAATAGATTCAAACCACGAATAACTCTGGCAACAGATTCGAAGACTTTCCTCAAACTTTCCTTCCATCGCATTTTTTCTCACAACTTTCACCGAACATCTTTGATCAGAATAACCAGTCAACCATAAAGTTGGTGAAATACTGCACCTAGCTACTCAAGGGCGATGCGGCGCGGTTGCGTCACTGAGAATAATAATTATGTGGGCCAAGCCGAACTACTGACGGTGACGTACACCGCCGGAAATCAATGGTGAATACAGAGCGTTACGAGCACGACTGGCAAGTGGCAAGATTGCATTACATACACCTATTTGATTTACAGAATACGGGTAGCCTGCCTTTAAATTGGTACAGTAAAATCGGTAGCATTTATTCCGCGACAAGCCCAATATATTTACATATACCTTAGTTTGATGACGGAGAAAGAATACAAATATCAGTACCCCATCCAATCATCAATACGCAGACGATATCACTACGAGAGAAGAAAAACTCGCAATAACACCCTGTACCAACCCGTCTGGCCAGCATCGAAACAGTAGGCTAACGTCTCACTACATTGGGAGAGGCCTATGTCCATCAATGAATTGCTAGGCTAATTGAATGATTGACCTATTCTAAGCACAGATAATAATAATATTTTGACAACAATAGTAGAATCACCAAAATTATTATAATTAAAAGGGTTCTGCGAGCTTCCCATGACGCAGCGCGAAGCGATTCAATTCCAAATCAAATCGCTTATAACCATCGTAATAGGCAGCACAATATTTTTATGAGAATTTGATGCCGGTTATGACGTTTTATCCATTAACTGACAAAACAAATTTTTGACGCATATTTTTAATTTTACCTTCAAAAATTATGTTCACCCAGTAAGTAGGTATCTACTTATATTTATAATTATATTCTAGTTGAAAATACACAAACATATCGCACATAAATAAAGCACATTAGACCTACATAGAACTAGGAAATGAGACAAAATATTATTGTTTTGCAGTGGGCGTATCATGCGACCTTCACAATTATATCGCGAGCAAGGTAAGGAATGTCCACATTCAGATCATCCTATTTATTATACGGCTACGAAAAGTATTCGCTCAAAATAGCTTTACTACTTGGAATCGGATAATATAATTATTTATGTTGTTATGTTTAAAAGATACAAGATTACTATGACTTAGGTAGAATAAAAGGACATAACGAAACAGGCGATTCTGCTAATTTTATAACATAGCAACACCACTGTCATCATTTTTCAATAAATTTAAAGTCCAAAATAAAAAGAGAAAGAGTTTATAACATTTTTCATACACTCTACATTGTCATTTAATTTAAGACTTTAATTGTATATAAGTAATATCTAAAGTTAAATGGCAGTGGTTACAATGTCTGGGGTACCGCAGTGGCTTTGCCATGAAAAAAATAACCTTAGCAGAATCAGGGCCCAGTACGTACCTAATTTAATCAGTCAGTTGTATAATCTTCGTAGACTGTAGAATGTGGTTTGAATTTTTTGAAGAATGGGCTCACCCTTCTTCATCCTAGCGTTGATTCCCAGTCACATCCGACGCTTTCTTGGAGTCTTGTGTGCACTATTTCTAGTTAAATTAAGTTATTTTGCTGAACTTCCTAGCATAAACTTGTTCTAAAAATGCAAGAAAAGAAGAAAACTAGCTAATGGTTAAATTTTTTATTTGTGTGCTTTACTGTTCGTTTTACTTGGATATTGAGTACCAATCGGCCACGCCGCGATTTTGCCGATTTGGGTTCAGTGGTATACTCACGGAGGACAGAATATGATGGTATACCGAATCAAACTTAATTCGGTATGCGCTAGTGCGGGTGTACAGTCAGCATCATTAAAATATTAGATTAGAATTAGGATACAAAATGCGATTAAATGACAATGTCTAGATTTTTTGAAATTACACTTGACTGGATACCATCGACCGGCGTGATTGTGTATATGAATATGAATACTCTACTAACTGACATAATTCTGGAAGACCGATTGTTAAGATGGTTGCACCACTCTGGACACTTACAACTATTTGAGTACTCTAATAACCAATATAAAATTGGAATTTTGGTATTTGGATTATTTTGACTACTTTTGCTAGCAACATTTTAATGATGCTGACTGTACTAAGGGTGTTTGAGAAAAAAATGCGCTCATACAAACTTCCGTGCCGCTATTAAATTTGGTTCGAAGCTGCCATTAAGAGGCCTAATAATTTCGGTAACATTATTTAAAAAAAAAAACTATTAACAACTGCCATCTCAAGTCACCCCGCGACTATGGCCTTAGAGCAATAAACCAAACGGAGTGGACTCGCGCGCTATTTTGTACGAACAAAAGTCTGCCACTTTCAGCGGGGGACGGGGGACGCACACTAATTTAATTGTCAATTACTAATGCATTTTTAAATCACGTCGCTATGCACTCACACAACAAAAATGTTGAACACTAATTTAAACTATACGCACACACTCACATTCGCACACAAGGACCTCTATCAGTGACATCTCATTAATGTAAACAAGCTAGAGCTTGACCATGTCGATATTATGTATCGAGGTTTTTGTGTTTCAAATGCGTGAAGGTAATTATCAATTATCATATGTGATGGATGACTTTTTTGCGTATAATAACGTCATTAAAATAATATTCATTATATTTATTAAATAGAATATGCATTATTTAATGAAATAGGTAACGTGTACAGGGGTTTTGCTAATAATTTTGTAAGTCTTTGTAGATTTAGCACTTTGAAATGGCCAAAAATTGTCCAAAATAAATTCCATTAGAGTTATTTTAATCAGTCGTGGGACCCGACGATGAAGTCCCCCAATATGGGGTTCTCGTATGAAATACAGGTACCAAAGTAACAATAAATAGGTTAATTATTTATATTTATTTTAAATAAAAAGGCTTTTTATTTTTTGAATACTTTTTCTACACTTTTAATACTCCTTACATATGAAATTGGCGTTATATAGAACTGGCCATTTTAATCTGCAACATCCAGCACAGCTAGCCGTTAATCTGCCGAGATTGGTGAACTATTCTAGCTCATGCTGCTTCAGGACAACGTAAGACCACACCAGACCAACAGACGGTCGTTAAAGTAGAGAAGAAATGTTGGAATGTCTCCACCACTCACCATACTTCCCGGACCTTGATCCACTCCACTCCACAAATCTGGAGTATTTTTGGAGTATTTCTTAGTTGAAAAAAAAATTCAATTCTGATTAGGCAGTCCAAAACAAAACTACTTTAACCAATTTGTTGATTCTCGCTCCCGCAACTTTTTCAGCAAAGGAATCAATGAACTGCCTATAAAATGGCAAAAGTGCATAGATAACAACGGTACAAACTTTGATTGATTAAATAAAAAAACTGTAAAAAATAAGCTTATATGTCGTTTTATAACACCAATTTCATATGTATACCAAATATTAGAAGGGTTAACTACTAAGCTGAAAATCAGGACCTAGTACAATAATAAAATGTACCTTGGGTAGTTTCAACGTTGGTACAGCGCCCTGAATCAATTTTCTCTTATTGTTTGATTGTATTATATATAAAACAGGAACTTTTAAAATGCTGTGAGCAAATTGTACTTCTCGGCACCCACGAAACATGGTTCCCACAAAATTGGACCCAAGCGGTACAAAGTAATAGTTCTTTTGGGAATCTAAAAATTAACGTTAAAATTGTTAATATGGTACTGGAATATTGATATCGATATTTGTCATTATGTTGTCCCAGCTCTAATTCTAGCAAAGTGTGGCCAACTTCCTACAAAATACTTCGCTTGTTCTTCGAAATATTTTATATTCGAATGTAAGATAATAATACTCTCATATTGAATTATATCTGTGTGCATTGGTACTATTGGTTGAAAGGCTATGATGCTATGACAGCAAATATAATGTTGACATACCTATTATTAACGTCTTATGTGCACATAATTATCCCAGCAAACAGGGCAGCCAATAAACTGAATGTTAGTAATCTTTACAGGGTTTTGAAAAACTAGATTATGTCGCAGTAAGTTAAAAATAAATATTTCTTTATATTAATTGAAGATATGACTTAGGTATTGTTTTAAACAACGATCCCTTCGTTCTTATTCGATATGGTAAATATAGCTTTCAACACGTAACTACAGCGATAATTTAAACTTCAAGCAAAGTTGAGCGTCATATTCCACTTAGAATGTCAACAATATTATTACATATTTATGTACTCGGCTCTCCGCGGTTTTTACGCAGTAACTATAAACATGCTATAGTATAGGCCTCGGTATCCACTTTCCATCAGTTGGACCGTGTGCTTGTCTGCCATCTAAGTGGTATAAAAAATTTACTGTGTAAAATCTTATTAAGCTTAATACAAAATTGATTAAATTGGTAAGAAACCTTAGCTTAAAAATTACCCCAGATTTGATTCTAGTTCATACATTGGTAACACTGTCGATTAGCATACTTTTTTTGGTTTTTTGATAATTTAATGAATTAATTGATAATATTTGAACGAAATTATACTTACAGGTGAAAGCTAATGTTATCCTTTTGTTTATTTGATGTCGCTGATCGCTTTTTACACCAAAATACATAGCAACTCGGCATTTTAATAGGAGAAGTTAACTCAGTGAGCCGTGCGTCGAAATGGCGCGGAAAGCGCGGCAACTAGTTTTATATAACGGGCATGACCCGCTGTCTCATACCTTTGGCAGCGGGGTATGCGTGTTGGTGGCGTCTCCGGTTGGTTTATTGCTCTGAGACTATGGCTGCTGAAAACTAGCCGAAACGTCGGGCTAAACGTGAATGATAATAAATGAACCGCGATAGAATCGCGTTAACAAGTGGTTTTATTTCAATAAGTGTCATTCTCGTAATTTTTAAGCAATTTCAAACAAAAATAATATCGGATAATTCCTTATTAGTATATTTTTTCAACTGTAAAGGACATTAACTTACACAAGAAGTTTAGTTATGTAAAACTTAAGTCAACTCACCTTATCATATTGCTAAGCGCTGTTTGCACATGATGTGTGCGATACCACAGATTACCTATAACAGTATTACTATGTTATCTGTGGTATTACGAACTAACTGTGCCCATTCCTAGCGATAAGAATGCGCATTTAGTTCAGATTGCACGGTCGTCACCAGAGTTAATAAGAAGAAGTAGGTAGTAGTTGGCATGTAGTTAGTTAACTATTGTTCCACTGACTTATTTGTATCTTCGTCTAATTTAATAGAAACAAGTTTATGTTGTGTTAAAGCGTTCGTGTTTCGACCGAGAAAAAGATATGCCGCTATACACGGTATCATGTCATATTCTGTCCTCCGTGACACGGAATACATACACCTTATATAACTCTATCTCTCTTTCTCGCCCAAAATACGGCCGCTTGGAATTTAAGCCTAGCCTCAGCCACATATTACCTAATACTTAGCAGCCTCAGCCTAAAGATACCGCTAATTTTTTCCGAAAATCAACAAACTTTGGAGCTCATCTGTTTTAATAGGTGTTAAAATGTGGTAGCACGAGTGTTTTTGTGATGGTGACCACACTTTGAGGTCTTACGGGTACAAAGCCTGCGACTCAACCTCACGCAAGCTTCCCCGTTACCTACGTAGCCGATTCGAATTACCTACCAGCCCCTCTAGACAAATGGCAATACAGTGGCCGGCGTTTGATGGAATAGAATGACAAATGTATGGGATTTGACATATATGACAGTAGTTAAAGCATGTCATAAACGTCAACTCCGGCCGACGAATTGCCACTTGTCTATAGGGGCAATTAACTATCCAATTATGAAACAAAACATAGGTATTGCCGCTATAGACATACCTGAATATTATTTATAGCCAGGGGAAACATGTAGGTGGTTTGTTGTTGTTTAGCATACAGACGGAAAACTAGAACATTTCAATTTAATTTTGTTTCTAATGTTTAATTAGAACGTTGCTAGCCATCATGGAATTATTAGATTAGCATTGACGTCAACGAACTTATTTTAATTTTAGCGTGTTTACAAAGATGCTTTCTATAATTATGTTTTCATTAAATCATTTAAATCTGTAAGGAACTTCGGTATTTTTAAACTACCTATCATCATTATAATCTTTCTATAAGATAAACTCACTCTCTTTTCTCAAACGCCATTGGCCTGGGCCCGGATTCTGCTATTATTTTTTCATCCCAAAACCACCCAAGTCCCACCGACACTGTAACCAATGCCATTTAACTTTAGACTTTACATTAGTACTATTAAAGTCTATAATTAAATGAAAATCTCGTAGAGTGAATGAAAAATGTTATAAACCCTTTCTCTTTTCATTTTGGATTTTAAAACTCAGCTCTAAAGTATAAAATTTAATGACGTTTTATGCAATGTCAGTGGTATGACCATGGTTTTTGTTATGTTATAAAATTAGCAGAATCTGGACCTGAACCCGCAATCGTACGGGGTTCCGAGCCACCATTAAGTTTGGTTCGCGGTTTACTAGAAAATGTTATAAAGAATTTGCAAAATATTAAATCAAAGGCAAAAGGGATCAAGCGAGTACGAAATGTGGCATGCTGGCACAAAAATTAAACCTAAGTATACCTTTTAGAAATCTTAGAATGTCATGACATCTTGTTGTGTGTAGTGAATGAAATTTTCTTAAGGATCGGCAGCACTGGTGTAACCTCCCTGATGGTGTTGCATACGTCGATAGGCCAGAGTAACCACTTCGTATCAGGTGAGCCGTGTGTTTGTCTCCCAACTAAGTAGAAGTAAAACAATATTTATGGAAGTAATACAGAATACAGTAGCCCATAAATAGTTAAAACCTTGTATTCACCTACTTCCAAATATAGAAGTCTCTCACGCGATTGTCTACGCAATTGCCACACTTTTCATTTCATTTCTATCGATAAATTCTCACTCACCGCAAAATGTACCGTGACAGCGTATAGTGAAACGTATCGAATCGATTCGATTCATTTAAATCGATTTACGATCACCGCTGCAGTAATTAGAACCATTGTAGTTCTTTATGTTCGATTAATTTCGATTCGGACTTGGACTCGATAATTTTTTTATTTATTGTTTATGTTTTAAAGAACTTTGGTTCAGTATGTGTAATAAAAACCATAGTACCTAGATGTCAAATGCGAAGTGTTAAAATTTTCAAAAGAGAAACCGGTGGATGAAACGTTTCTCGATTCAGTTTGTTGCGCCGTTTCTTCTCCACCAGCGCCTTGGGAGCGGTGATAAACTTAGGTTAAGTAGAATTTATTAATTGACGTCAATAAGAAACAATCATGTTGTTCTAGATTGAATAAAAATCTTTGACTCTGACTTTGATCTTGTTTGTCATGCAATATGCGACCATTAGAAAGCCGGCAGGAATCTGGTAATGGGGAGCCCTCACCACTGATAGCGTTTGATCACATTCAACATCACTGACGAGGCTTTAGTGTAGGCTTAAAGTCACTTTCTTATAAGACGTATCAAATCGAATCCATTAGGATACTACTGTCCACTGCTGGACATAGGCCGCTTCCAAAGTTATTTATTATTATTATATTAGTTTTGGCCTACTGGCCCCCGATTCTGCTAATTTTATGACATAACAACACAACTGTCATACCGCTGAGATTGCATAAAATGACATAAAATTTTAGACTTTATTGCTGAGTGGTAAAGTTCAAAATGAAAAGAGAAAGAGTTTATAACATTTTTCATTCACTCTACAAGACTGTCATTTAATTTTAGGCTTTAACAAAATTTTAGTAAGGTCCGAAGTTAAATGGCGTTGGTTACAGTGTCTGTGGTACCGCAGTGGTTTAGCTATGAAAAACATAATACGGGCCCTGTTTCCACGCTGGCCAGACGGGTCGGTACAGGGTTTATTTAGAGTTTTCTTTCTCTCGCAGTGATATCACAGTATAACGAGTCATGAACCGTTAGACTGTGGTGATATCGTCTGAATATTTGTTCGTTATTCGCCTCTTACAATACCCTTCGGAGGAGATGGGGGGTGAAATATGTATCCTTTTCTGCCAGCACACAGTTAAACGTATAAGCTAAATTAAAAGAAGAAGTAGGTAGGAGTACTTAATTAGACCGATAGAATAGATAATAGTACCTGTTATAGTACTACGTGCCCTGGGCTTCGAGGCAAAAGCGTCGGATGCAACCGATAATAACGCATAAAAAGATGATGAGTGCGTTTGACCTAATTATCAAAATTGATTGCTCTATTTACAGTCTAATAATAAAACTGTGATGTAATGAATTCCATAAAAACTTTACGAGCGTCCGAGTTGAATGGATCTTAAAATTATAACTTGTACAAGCGGAGGTTAGACGCCTAACTCTGTAATGATGTTGTTAAACGTTTATAAATAGAAACTAGGAATGTTTGGGTGTAGGGAAAACCTTGTAAATGATATCATTTTGTTGGTATCTCGACAATATATATGTTGCTCTCTTTCCGCCTCTGAAAAACGTTTCGAAGTGATGATATGAAACACCACGGAGGCCAGAATATGATTAGCGAAACGCGTATCTTCATCCTGGCGTTAATCCCAGTCGCATCCGAAGCTTATCAACTTGGAGTCTGGGGTCCGCTTTTACCAGTCTAACTGCGGATTTGGCTAAACTTCGATTTTTTCCGTGAAGCGACTGCCATCTGATCTCCACAACCCAAAGGCGATATCGAAGCATTGCAGCTAGACCAGTTGTTGGATTTTTGAAGGCTCCAACTACCCGTAACCATAGATGTTTGTATGACAACCTCACCTTCAGCCTAGCACTACGACCCACAGACGGCGACGACGGTGGTTTCTGAAATAAACCCCCCCCCCCCCCCCCCAGCTCCGGAGGGGGGTATCCGTGGGGATATCCCGCACACGTAAAAAAAAGGGTCCATGGGCTCACGCTAGAAGTCCTTAATTAAAGAAAAGTTTATCTCGTGACATACCCCTCGCACCCCGGCTGACCCAGGGGCCATATGAATGTATTGTATACACATTATTTCAGCATTGTCTCTTCTTTATTCTTAGGACCATGCCTTTCATAAAATTTTACTTACCTCATATAAAATTTTGAATTTATTTCAAGGTATTTATTATTTTGAATTAAGTATTTACAACTACAAATATCTCCACAATAATATTATGTGCACGCTTTAATCATTTCGAGCGCTTTATCTTACTAATCTTATTTTGCTGATCTTGAGTTCGAATCCAGCAGGGCTAACATGCGCGCCACGAGATAGCTATCTCGAGGCATTTTGCCGTTTTATGTCGATATGTCGACTGTTGGTAGCATGAAGGGCTAACATGCGCGCCACGAGATAGCTATCTCGAGGCATTTTGCCGTTTTATGTCGATATCGACTGTTGGTAACATGGCAAATTTTATGGCGATCTGTCAGATGTCGCCATAACTCGACTTAGAGAAATCATCTCTACTTAGTGTCTGCAAATTGTAACATACGTGCCCTTATTTACTCGAATTTTAACATTTTGAGATGTTTTGTCTCTCGTCTTTCATTTGATCGACGAGAAGTTATCTCGTGTAAACTTTTCTTGTGCTCGGTTCATTTTGGATCAAAATTTAGTACCTTTGTGCGACTGCAAGCAATTTTCGACCTTAATGACATTTCCTTTGTTACGTGTCTTTTCGCGTTAATTGATGACGCTGATCACGAATATAAGAAAAAAAATTCGATAGCATGTTATATCAATAAGGTCGAAAATTGTTTGCATTTTTTTTCTCTTTTTTAAATTAAAATGTTTTGTCTCCCGTCTTTCATTTGATCGACGAGAAGTTATCTCGTGTAAACATTTTTTGTGCTCGGTTCATTTTGGACTAAAACAGCGACTGCAAGCCATTTTCGACCTTAATGACATTTCCTTTGTTACGTGTCTTTTCGCATTAATTGATGACGCTGATCACGAATATAAGAAAAAAAATCGATAGCATGTCATGTCAATAAGGTCGAAAATTGTTTGCACTATTTTTTCTCTTTTTTCATACCTAGCATCCCTAACTAGTCTGTGCTTTCGAGCAAATGGCCGTAACGGGCCGATTTTATCGGATAAATGTTTAAAAAATGTGTATGCCATAGACAACAATTGAAAAAGACTGACGCGACAAAATATGTCGGCGTTACTTCGCTCGAGAAGACTCGAGATGATATCTCATCTCGATTCGAGATATTTGACGACGCGCGCATGTTAGCCCTGCTGGCCAGTGTATGTGTGATTACTCTACCGAGACATGAACCCACTTCTAACGCAAGCAATTTAGCTTAGCTGTAGGGGTTAAGAGGAATACTAGTAAATAATTTCGGTAACTACTTAATAGGACAGTTAATGTAATATAATTCTTTTACACTACAATCAGGAACAAAAAATAGTTACACTCGTAACTTCACAATGCATTTAATAAGTCTACTAGTGCAAGACATAAAATCTGTACAACAAAAAATGAATGAATGAAAAGCTTTTGCTCGAAGAATGAACGAACATGTATACTACCGACTACATCCAACTTAACGGTTATTTCCACTTAAAAACATATTATATGATTAATATGATCATATTATTCCTTATTGAATAAGACATTGAGTCATGCATTATCATTCTCAGACAACAAATCGTAGCTACGGTTCAATGACTCGATGACCCCCAAACTGTTGGGATTTTGAACCCGAATGGGGAATTTGTAGGGATTAGGCTTATATGATGAAGATGCAGGGAATTTAAAAAAATTACTCTAGACCTGAGCTCTCAAGTAATAAATGGTAAGTATTACCTATAAAGGTCTTGATTTCCTTGCTACTTCGCGAGTCCGATAACGGGCCATAATCTAGGTACCAATATATTTTTGTGGCAGTAAGTTAGACGTTGCGTTTCTTGAGAGCTGCAAAAAGTTGCAGAGTATTGAATATTATTTTCAACTTGATACCTTCATGCATTCTTGAGGAAAAGACAGACAACAAAGTGATAAATGATCCGTCTTTTTTCAGAGCCCCTAGGTACCTTAAAAGAAAAAAAAATGGACATAGAAATGATTAACGACGAAATGACGACGACGACAACTTAGCGCCTGTAAGCCGCTATAGCTCGATATTTCTTAAACACCTGTCGAAGTTTATTTGAGTTTTAATACAAATCTAACGATACACTATGCCTAAGCTATCAATTTTCATCCAGCCGATTAGAACACACGAGATAATAAAGAGATTTACAATCATATACGTACATACAACCGGCACCTCAGTACCAGCTTGCGTCTCTGGACCGTATCCAACGACGAGCGACTCGAATTGTCGACTGCCGTATCCCGGATCGGATTGACCCCTTGACGCTGCGAGAGATGTAACTTCGCTCTGCATTTTCTATCGCATGTACAACGGGGAGTGCTCGGGGGAATTGTTTCGCATCTTTCCGCCATCGCCCTACGCGACAACATTTTCATCCTCACCACTTGGATGGTTGGCAGTCCTCAACTGTGCGTTTCTCCAGAAACTTCCTGCCTCGCACAGCTAAACTGGGGAATGAACTGTCGCCTGCGGTATTTCCGGACCGATACGACCTTCAAACCTTCAAGAAAAGGGTGTACTCCCACCTTAAAGGCCGGCAACGCACCTAGAACCCTTCTGGTGTTTCAGGTGTCCATGGGCGGCGGTGATCGCTTACCATCAAGCGATCCGTCTGCCCGTTTGCCTCCTATGTCATAAAAAAAAAGATACGTGCGAAAATACATATTCGCAAAGATTTGTCTGATAAATATGCTTAATTTTATTTTATTTTCTTTAATTAAAGTTTGTGGGGAATGTGTAGGGAATGTTGAGTTTATGAAACCCTAAATTGGCTATATTCAGTCTGGTTTATGGGGAATCCAGATCGTGGATATTGGCAACCCTGTGCACTACACATTTAACACCTACTTTTGTCGTGGACTGTATGACTTTTATCTCCCTATCAGGATTCACTTGAATAAAACTCCAATTTGCAGACTTGTAGCTTTATTCTTCTTACTTCTATTGTTCTGGATCGCTATTAGAGCTTTTCCGAACTTGTGTTCAACTGTACCCCTTTACGGGCGTAATATGCTCGCTTAAGTACTACATTTTTCGTTAGCCCGCATAGGCACTTAAGGAGCAACCTAAATGACGCGGTTTGCTACCGTGTCTTACAATGTATTCTTAATACTACTTATACACTAATATATACATTATATATACATTATAGACCGTTCTTCATGCGGCATGACTCGGCGTACTGGACAGTTCTCCCCCCAGTGCAGCAGTTTGCGGAACGGCTTTCTCCAGTACGACGATCTTGCTCACAGGCCTTTTGAACACTCCGGTTTTTGTTCTTACGTCTGCCATCCGGATTCCACCGTCAGGTCCAGTGTAGGTGCGTGTGACTTCTCCCATTGGCCACACGTTGCGTGGTAAAACATGATCCACTATTACCACGATGTCCCCAATCTGCAGGGGACGTCGTTGGCTGCTCGGCTCGCCGCGCGGTACCAGGGTGGGCAAGTACTCGCGTACCCACCTGCTCCAAAAATGGTCGGCGAGGGCTTGACAACTCCTCCATGTTCGACGATCGGCGTATTGACAGGGCCCTGTTGATGGCAGACCCATAGATGACCCCAACAGGAAATGGTTTGCAGTGGCGGCGCTAGGCGTCGGCGACGTCGGCGACCGCCGACGGCCTCGCGCTTGAGGGGGCCTCGCAAAAAAAATTTATTATTTAAAATTTAGTTATTCATTTTTATTTATTTTCATGTATAACTTGTTAAGTGAGTGAGTTTCTCGAAAACTAGAAGTTCAGTAGTTTTTGTGCTATGAGCACTTTACGGGCAGAATAGTCTGGCAACACTATGAAAGTTAAACAACTTCGTGCGCGAGACGGGGAATACCCGTGTCGTCTTTGTATTTCTTCTGTGAGCGAAACGTAAACAATCATTCCTTTTGTGAATGCAACGCAACACTCGCAGACTAGGCTCGCATGGACAAAATTTCTTTTTATTGTGTTGTAAAGTCATTTATTGTGTTGTAAAGTCAGTCAGTACCCCGGTGGTTGAGTGATGATTTAGTGGACAAAAGTGTTAATTTATATTGTGATTTCGTTCATACTTCGAAGGTTATAAGATAAGGTAAGTCAATATGAACTTTTATAACAACTTTAACGTAAAGTATTTGTCAACATCAATATAATAATTTTATAAGTCTTAATTGCAATGTATTTCTTTAAGGATATCGAAATTTTAAAAAGTGGATAGTTTATGTAGTTTTAAATTCAAACTGTGCTAGTGTTTTTTTTTTTCAAGAACTAAAATTTTTAGCTGTTCGAGTATGTTTACAAGCACGCACGTGCTTATAAAAATATTAGCCTCAAAATTGTCAACAAATTTTTATCGAGTTTTTCTATCGTTGCGCCTAGCTCTTTAGATCTAGATTACTTTGTATTAAAAGAACTCCGCACTAGAATCTGGTGTTGTTTCAGTACAAAATAACGTAAGTAAATAATTTTATTCAGTTGTCTATCAAAAGCATTGGCGTATCTATAGTTTTTATAATCTAATCTGCTACACAAAAAACATCGAACTACAGATCGATAGATCTCGTATCGCATTAATATTAACTTTGACGCTATTGAGCGTCACTAATAAAAATTAGTAGTAGTAATAGTAGTTATTTATTACATACATAAATATACCTAATTTATGATTAATTAAATAAACAATACTTCTAATTGTTATTTAATTTCAATGTTGTTGTTTTTATTTTTAGGTCATCATGTCTGCAGGACCAAGTAGAGACAGAGATAAAGGGAGGAAATGGGAATCCGGAGCATTCAAAAGAAAAAGAAAGGCTGAAGCTGTTATATCCAACCAAGCTCTAAGTTCCAGTATGATGAAATTTCTCAAGAAACCTTCTTCGAGTGTCACTGCTTCAGAGTCATCTGATGAAACTTTAGTTTCTGAGCCAGCATCAGAGTCAAATGAATCTTTTTTTGGAAGTTCTGATACAGTTTTACCGGCAACATCGAGCGAACCTACTATGATCCAAATGTCGGAACCCAATAAAGAGTTAGAAAGTGAAACGTTGTGTGACTCAGAAAATCAAGTGGAAGGAGTTCATTTAAAAGAGTCATTTATAGACTTAGATCCAGGGAAGTGGGTATTTCCAGTAAACGATGCGCAGCGTCATGACCTAATTCAAAACGGACCCAATCAAGATCTAGAGAAATCTGATGACAGTTACCCAAAAGACGCAAATAAAAGACATTTTTCTAAATTTCATTTCACTCGAAAATTAAGTAACGGCGAAACGCAACATCGCCGATGGTTAGTTTACTCCATTTTTCAAGATAAAGTTTATTGCTTTCCATGTAGACTTTTTTCAAATTTGCATACACAGATGGTAAAAGAAGGATGTTGTGACTGGAAAGATTTGAGTCGGATATTGCAAAGACATGAACAAAGTCAAGGACACATGGAATGCATGATTAAATGGATGGAATTCTATAAAGGAATCAAACACGGAAAAACAATAGATAAAGATAATGAGAGATCTATTAAAGAATCGCAAAAGTACTGGTATAATTTGTTTGAAAGAATGATTGATATCATAAACTACTTAGCCTCACACAATTTGGCATTTAGAGCTCATCGAGAAACCTTTAAATTGAACGATAGCAAAAACAGTGGCAACTTTATAGATTTATTTAAGTTGTTATCCAAATATGATCTGACACTACGGGAACACATGCAACGTATTAATGAAAAGCAACTATCTCAACATTATCTGAGCCACGACGTCCAAAATGAATTGATTGCATTTATGTCTAAATCAGTTATTGAAGAAATCATACACAGCGTTAAACAAGCAAAATACTATGCCTTCTTGATCGATTGTACCAGGGATGTCAGCCGCGTTGAACAAATGTCAATAATATTAAGATTTTGCAATTCTTCAACTGGAGCAATAGAGGAACATTTTGTTGGGTTTATTGCCGTCACAGAAACAACGGGAGAATTTGTAACAAATTCCATATTACAAGAACTGGAAAGAAATGGTCTAGATATCCAAAACTGTCGAGGACAAGGATATGACAACGGCGCCAATATGGTCGGTATTAATAAAGGTGTCAGAACAAGAATACTTAATATAAACCCAAGAGCATTCTTTACGCCGTGCGGATGTCACAGTTGGAATTTGCTTTTGATGGATGCAGCTAAGTCTTCTACAACAGCCAAAACGTTTTTTGGCTTCATCAATAAAATCTATGTGCTGTTTTCAAAGTCAAGTAAGCGTTGGGATATTGTGAAAACTAAATTAAAATTGACATTAAAACCTCTGTCTGAAACACGATGGGAGAGTAGAATCGGAGCAGTAAAAGCAATATTTTTGCAATTTGATGATGTTATCGAATGCGTGAATGACCTGAAAAATAAAAGTGATGATTCTGAAACTCTCAGCGACTGTGACGCAGTTTTCAATGAAATGTTAACTTTTGAGTTTGTTGTTGCGATACACGTATGGTACGAGATTTTATTACGTGTGAACAATATAAGCAAACTATGGCAAACGGTTCAAGTCAACTTGAAAGTCGCTATTGATACTTTACGGTCATTTTGCAGCTGGATTCAAGAATTCCGTAATACAGGATTTGACAATAGTGTCGCACAAGCTCGATTATTTGTAGAGAAGAGTACTTTCGAAATTGAGACTCAATTTAAAGAAAAAAGAACAGCCAGGAGAAAACGAATGTTCGATTATGAACATATTGATGAACCTATTCAATCTTTTGAAATGCAGTACAGAGTTACCTTTTTTAACACTATGATTGATGCTATTATAGTTGATACCGAATGTCGATTTAAAGCGCTCAATGAATATTTTGAACGATTTGGTTTTATTTATGATATCAGATATTTAAATTCTATATCAAAAGAAGATCTCCTCAAGTGCTGTAATGATTTAGGTACAATACTTCGGGAAGGCGAAAACAACGACATACAGCCTTTCTAACTGTATGAAGAACTCCAACTTTTAAAAACAAATTCACTAGACTCTATCAACGACGCGAAACAACTCATTCAATATATTTTAGAAAATAATTTGGAAGAAATATATCCAAATGTTTATATAGCAATTAGAATCATGCTCACAGTTCCTGTCAGTACAGCTTCCGCTGAGAGAAGCTTCTCAAAGTTAAAATTGATTAAGACCTACTTGAGAAGCACGATGAGTCAAGAGAGATTATCTTCGTTATCAGTTCTATCAATTGAAGCTGAAATAGCGTCTGGTATTAGCTATGACGTAATCCTGAAAAAGTTCAGTGAGGCCAAAAGCCGAAAAGTTCGTTTATTTTAACTTCTATTTATGTAAGTTTTGTCATCATTTGATAAGCAATAAAACTTGTTTAATAGCAATAAAATATTTAATAAAACTTGTTGTTAATATTATTTTAACTATAATTCTGCTTACGTAATTTAATATTTTCTTGATTGGGAAAAAAGGAGGCCTCGCGAACCTAATTTGCCGACGTCCACGCGAGATCTAGCGCCGCCTCTGATGGTTTGGGGTTAATGCCTCTGGATCTTCCGGGTTGACACTCACGTGGGTTAACGGTCTTGCGTTGATTGAGAACTCTGCTTCGGCTAGCAAAGTTCCCAGCACCTCTTCGGTCGGCTCTTTTTCGTTAAGAGTCGCCGATAACGCTACCTTCACTGACCGGACTAATCTTTCCCACGCTCCGCCTTGATTTGGTGCTCC
This sequence comes from Eilema caniola, assembly GCA_949126895.1. Classification (NCBI taxonomy): domain Eukaryota; kingdom Metazoa; phylum Arthropoda; class Insecta; order Lepidoptera; family Erebidae; genus Eilema; species Eilema caniola. The sequence goes on along the minus strand of OX421471.1, from coordinate 5,575,441 downwards.
CGGTGGTATGTATCGCCAGTTGACCGCGTGCAGCTGTCCCAAGTCTCGTAGTGCCGGCATCCACTCTTCGTATGCTGCCTTCAGCTCCTTATCGGCTCCATGGAAGTTGGTGGCGTTGTCTGAGTATATGGTTCTCGGCCAACCCCGCCGTGCGGCCATCCTTCTCAGCGCCATGATCGCGGAGCTCGTAGTGAGTGACGCGACGATCTCCAGGTGTACAGCTCTCGACGTAAGGCACGTGAACAGAGCCCCCCATCTCTTTTCTCGGCGACGTCCCAACTTGACTACCATGGGTCCGAAATAATCTAACCCACAGTGAGTGAAAGGTCGTTGATAGGGCTCGAGGCGTTCGCGTGGCAGGTCTCCTGTCGCTGGCGGCTGCGGTCGTGCTCTTCTTCTTCTACATACTCCGCAGTCTCGTTCTATCGTTCGAACGGTAGGTCGCAAATGGATGATCCAGTACCGCTGCCGCAGGTCGTTCGTAACCCGTTCGCGCCCGGCGTGCCCGGTGGCCTGATGTTCGCGCATCACTATCAACTTAGTGACGCAGTGTCGGCCGTCGAGTATGAGGGGATTCTTTGCTTCAACTGGCGCGGTAGCTGCTCCAATGCGTCCTTTGACCCGTAGTAGTCCATCTTCCAAGATCGGGTCCAGCTTATACAGACGACTTGCTTTAGAAATAGGGCGAGCGGTCTGTAGTCGCTCAATGTCTTCTCCGAAGCTATCGTGCTGCGCGCGGCTGATAATTGTATTCTCAGCCCTTTCGATGTGTGTAGTTCCTAGGTGCTTTGTTAGTCGGCGACACTTGTCCACGAAGGCTAACACGTAGGCGGCGGCTCTAACATACCGATTGTAGTTAGAGAACCGGGCGGGGTCGGGTAACCACGCATGATGCACTTCTCTCTTCTCGCTAACGTGTAACACCTCAAAGTCTTCAACTGGCTGTGTCTTGTCTGCCGGCCATCGTTCTTCTGGTTGCAACAGGAAGTCTGGACCTTGAAACCACCTGTCGTCCGCGGTGATCGGTAAGTAGGTGACGCGTGTTGCGTCGTCTGCTACGTTCTGCTCAGTCGGTACCCACCGCCACTCCTTGCTGTTAGTGAGCTCGGAGATCTCACCCAGGCGGTGGGCTACAAACGGCGTGTAGCGTCGCTCGTCGTTTCGCACCCAATGTATTACCGTGGTTGAGTCGGTCCAGTATACTGTCTTGTTTATCTTGACACGATGCTCTTGCTTGATTGTTGCCGCTAGTCTCGACCCGATGACCGCTGCTTGTAGCTCCAGCCGAGGTATAGTCTGCGTGCGTCGTGGCGCCACTTTCGATTTGGCGGCCACGAGGCATAACCTGACGCTGCCGTCCGACTGAATGATGCGCCAATACGCCACTGCCGCGTACGCTTGCTCACTCGCGTCACACAGCACATGCAGCTGTAGGTCTTGAGCTTCGTTCAGCATGTAGCAGCGTTCGAGTCGCAGGCAGGCTAGGTCGTTGAGTCGCTCTAACCAGGCTGCGAAGAGCTCATTTTCTTCTTCGGGTATAGGTTCGTCCCACGACATCTGAAGTCGCCACAGACTCTGCAGCACGATCTTAGCGCGTATAGTGAAGTGGCTCAGCAGTCCGAGGGGGTCATAAATCGACATGACCGCGCTGAGGGCTTCTCTCTTCGTCGGCGCTCGCGTCCGGTTGATCACTTCCGTGGGAACTCGGTTCATAGAGGTGTTGAACCCAAGCTCATCTTGTTCTGCGTTCCAGATGAGGCCGAGTATCTTGTTCTCGGGCCCATCTCCCCCCAGTGGCGTCGGCGACGTTGCTCGTAGCTCAGCCGGGACGTCGCGGAGCACGCTAGCTTGGTTCGTGTTCCACCCTCGTAGCTTGAAGCCGGCAGCTGCGTGGACCGTCATTAACTCGGAGACGGCTCGCTGGGCTTCTTCTTCAGTTTCGTAACTGGCCGCCAGGTCATCCATGTAGTGGCTTCTCGTAATCGCTTCGAAGGCCGCTGCGTGAGTATCTGCATGGGCCCTCGCGTTCGCGTCTCGAACGTAGTGTGCCATAAATGGGGAGCTGGTAGCACCGAAGATCATGCTCGTCATCTTGTAGTGCCGGGGCGGTATATCTCGGTTTCTTCCCCTCCACAGGAACTGTTGAGCTGGCTGATCTTCGGGTCGTATCTTTACTTGCAAGAACATCTCTTGTATGTCCGCTGTGATGGCGATCGGCTTCTCTCGGAACCGGAACATAATCCCCTGTAGTGACATCAACAGGTCCGGCCCCTCAAGCAGGTGATCATTCAGACTGACACCCCGGCTCTTGGCTGCTGCATCGAAGACGAGTCGCTGTTTACCAGGCTTGTTCGGGTTATGCACTGCGAAGTGAGGTAGGTACCAGCAGACTGGACTCGTAGCCTCGGTGCCGTCGCATGGTGCCGCGTATCCCTTCTTCAGCAAGTTATCAATTTGCTTGGTGTAGGTTTCAGCGAAGTCTTGATCGTTGTCCATTTTTTCTTCGATCTTTTTCAGTCGGCGCAGCGCAGAGTTGTAACTCGGCGGGAGTGTGACGTGGTCTTCTTTCCACGGTAGCCCTACTTCGTAGCCTTTATCAGTTCGCTTCAACGTAGATTCGACGATTCGCACCGCTCGACGTTCCGCGTCACTCACTTTCGGCTTGTGAGAGACACCGAGCGCGTCGATCTTGAAGTGATGGTCTACGAGGTCGTGCAGGCGTTCACTCTCATTTTTAGTTTCCTCAGAGGTGAAAACATGTAACACGTCGCTTTCGTTTTGGCGAATGATGCTTCGTGGTAACGTTCCATGTATCACCCACCCTAGGCTGGTTCTCGATGCTACGGGTTGGCCTCGTTTACCCAGACGCAGCTCCCGGGATACGATATACTCCCAGTGGTCTGTGCCTACTAGGATCCCCGGACGCGTCGACTCGTAGCAGACCTTGTTCTCTCCTAGGTCCCGCAGATGTTCATACTCAAGCAGCGAAGCCGGAATAGCTTGCTGATGTAGCTTCATAGACCGGATGGTGCGTGCCTTTAGTTCGTGGGGCGCACCTTCGGGTCCCTTAATCTTCACGGTCACCAGCTGGCTTCTTTCTTCCGACTACTGCATGTTGACCCCTCGCATTAGCAGTCGTTGCGGAGGTCCTCTTGCCCCAATTTTCCTTGCCAGGTCTGCATCGATGAGAGAGATGGTAGCGCCTTCATCCAGGAGTGCATGAGTCTTTGCCTCCCCCCCTGGTCCCACGACTGTGACGGGACACATCTTCAACAGCACGGCTCTTGGCTCAGCTGAGGACTGGGTTACCACTGAGAGTACTGCTTCCGTCGGGCTTGACGTGGTTGGCGGCTTCTCATCTTGCTTCGGCTTCTCACTGTGCAGAGTGGCATGATGGGCGATGCGGCATTCGTTCACACCGCAAGGCTTCGACTTACACCGATTGCGTTGATGCCTTTTCACTAGACACTTGAAACACAATCCTTTTTCTTTCACGAAGTTCCATCGCTCTTCTACCGTTAGTGCCTTATACTGTGGGCACCGCTGTAACTCGTGGGCTTTCTCACACTTCAGACACTGATCTAGCTGTTCTTTCGACTCTGATGACTCTGTGACATTGAAGACAGCGTTCGTTTTCTTCTTATTCGCAGGCGCGGGCGTCGGGCGAGTTTCTTTCTTCGCTTGCGTGGTTGTACTACTCTCCGGGACGTAAGCATGCTTGAGCGCGCGGTCTGCCTCCCTCATCAGGAAGCGGGATAGCGTGATGATATCGGGTTCTGCCGCGATTCCGTAGTCCGTCGCGTAGTCGCACCATCTCGCTTGAACGTGAGGGCTCAGCTTGTTCAAAATTTCTCTTACTAGCGCTGGGTTGTACAGGTATCCCCGCTGATCAATGTTCTGTAGTACACACACGACGTTCTGTACTCGTATTGCGAATTTATTCAATTCCACTGCCGACGATCCTGGCCTCGGCAGCTTCTTCAAGTCTTCAAATGCCTTGTCGATAATTACTTCAGGACGGCCGAAAGACTGTTCTAATGTTCGGAGTATGACATCCGGATCCGTTGCGGTCGCGAGTAGTGCTGCCACGATGTCTCGTGCTTCCCCGGTGAGACTCTTCCTCAGTCGCTGTATATTCTCAATCGCCGATATACTGTACAGCTTCGTAGAGTCGGTGTAAGCGGCTTTGAACGTAAGCCACTCTCCATGAGCCCCCGAGAACGTAGGTAGATCTGCACACCGTATTCTGGGTCTTGCTAGTCGCTCCATCGCTTCAGTCAGTTGATCAATGCGACTCGTTCGCGTGGGTGTGTCTGACCTTCCATGCAGTTCGAACCGTAGGTGCCGATCTTCTCTGCTCCGTGTTCTCGACTCTTCTGGCTCCGTTCTTGGCATGACGGGGTTCGCTTGCAGCCACTCATCTACTCTTCTGTGATGTGTTTCAATGGGTACATCTTCGTGAACGCTTTCTTGATCCTCTTGGATGGCCGTAAGTTCGGTGGCCAACCTTTTCCTTATCAATTCTGCTTCAATTTCGAGTTCTTTCTTCTTTAGTTCGGCCAGCTTTTCTGCAGCTTCCAACTCGAGCCGGGCCCGGGTTGACGCATTTGAGCGGTGCGATCTCACCGACCCTCCCGGTGAACCAGTTCGAGGTAGGTTCCCGGGCTTCAGTCTAGGAGCACTAGGAGGAGCGTCGATCGTAGCCCCTACCCTAGACTCCATACCCAACTGCGTGCTTGGCGATGCCGGCGGACCCAGAGCCAACCTTCGGCGCCGTTCATCTTCAATGCGCTGCTGTCTCAGGTCCTCTTCCCGTTGTCGAGCTAGAACTTCCTCTGCGTCAGCCTGACTTCTAGTCACCACCATCTTGAACACGAAGTATTCTTGAAGCGTAGATTCTTCCAACCCTCTCTTCTTACTTCTATTGTTCTGGATCGCTATTAGAGCTTTTCCGAACTTGTGTTCAACTGTACCCCTTTACGGGCGTAATATGCTCGCTTAAGTACTACATTTTTCGTTAGCCCGCATAGGCACTTAAGGAGCAACCTAAATGACGCGGTTTGCTACCGTGTCTTACAATGTATTCTTAATACTACTTATACACTAATATATACATTATATATACATTATAGACCGTTCTTCATGCGGCATGACTCGGCGTACTGGACAACTTTATAACCTAATCTGCGTTCAACTTAGTATTTTTTTTAAGTAAGTAATAACTTTTCGTAACACACTATTTCAATGTTCAAACCGTAAATAATAACATTAATGACATACAGCTAACTAAAACCGGTTACGAGTAACGGCACACCAAGTCGGTCATGCAAAAAATTGCATGTTTCTGCACGGAGATTAAAAATTATAATTGTCTTGTCACGTTAGCATAATATGATACAGTTCGTTGGGTTCGGAAATAGGTCTGTAGACAAGTAGCTATCAGTGGCGTAGGATGCAAAATTTCAAAACGAAAGCCAGTGGAAAATGAAGTTACTTCAAGTTTGTCATGCACCATGCGATCCATTAGGAAGCCAGCAGTAATCGCCAATGATAGCTATTCATTTAAAACTTCTTCTCTATTCTCGCTAAGCTACTAGATACTATAGGGACTAGGGTACGATTTCCTGTTCCCTCTCACCTTTTTATTTGGTGTAGATTTTTTTCTCGGGGTTAGAAGTTCGGCACAGTTCCTTCCATGATAGCCGAAATAATCCAAATAATAGCGTTAAGTGAGAAGTGTGTAACAAAACACTCAAAAAATAACTGTACGCAGTTATTTTTTGATTGTTTTGCACCGTAACTAGCGTGTTAATTTTACAATAAAATAATATTTTTCGCATAATTTCCTTCTTATTTACATATTTTAGAATGTATTTGACGGATTCGACCTCATAAATAAATATATTTTGGCATATTTGGCTTTACGAACAAAAGGTGTCGTAACATTCAAGATCGAAAGTAATGAGAGGATCAAAGGTTGTGTAGAGGCTTCAAATAAGCAATAGAATTTTATTGTGACATCATGTCGTGACAGCAGAGTAGTAGTTAGGTATATCTACATATTTAAGTCATTCGTACCTGGTGCAAAGGTTAGCTATTGCAATCCAGCCCCTTTAGACAAGTGGCAATTCGCTAGCCGGCGTTTGGTGGAATAGAATGACGAATGTATGGGATTTGACGTAAATGACAGTCGTTTCAGGTCGTCAGTCTATCTTGCTAGGGGGCGTCCTACTCAATGTCCATCTGACGTGCGTGAGTAAGTATTTGTTTACAGTGAAGAAGTCGGCACGCGCGACTTGAAAGTGACTGCGTATGGCCGTTCTATCCTAATATGTTTCTTTGGTCTAGCTTTTAGCTTTTTTTTATATCACTTAGGTGGCAGACAAGCACACGGCCCATCTGATGGAAAATGGTTACCGTGGCCTATGGACGTGTGCAACACCAGAGGCGTCACACTCGCGCTGCCGACCCTGTTAGAACAGAGAGTTTCTGTGCGTTCACTGTAGAAGATAAAGCAGGACAAGCATTTGGTCTTCCCACTGACAGCTAAAAACTCTCCAGTGGGCTCTGGATACCCTCCTCACCGCCGGGAACACAACACGAGGTTATTATGGCGGCAGTATTCTGTAGGGCGGAGGTACTTCCCCAGTGGGACTGCTCAATTGGACGGAAATACCGTCGTGTCCTACTTAGTGTATTTGGAACCCGGGACTCGTGAAGTAGTACTTTTATTTATTCTGTGCCCGGGACCTCTCGATCGTAAAGCCGAGGTCTTTAATCACCAAATTAATGATACCGTTATGTTTTAAATATGTTATATGCCACTACAAACAAATATCCGATTGAAATAAAAAGAAAATGCAGCTTGCTAAAGTGTCATAAGCTTATAACCAATGCTGTATACGAATATGGATTTGAGTGAGTCGATTGCGAGTGTAGGTGTGCACTTAACGGGAATCTCGTATAACTGGAGCTGTTCCCAGACATGCCATGATGCGTCAGACAGATTGAGTCACGCAATAATAACATTATAAAAGTGCCTTACCTACACTACACGTGTAATATGGGGAAGAGTAGTAGAGTTAGTTCGACTGTGAAAATAATACAGTACACTAAATTTTGCCCGCAGCTCGGCCCGCGTGGTTATCGCTATAATATCGGTTATCGTTATAAATTGTAGCCTATGTGTTATTCTGATGTATAAGCTATATTATTGTTAAGTTTCATTGATATCCATTCAGTAGTTTTTACGTGAAAGAGTAAAAAACTTTCATCTATCCATTCATACTTACAAACTTTAGCGTTTATAAGTATTAGTAGGAGATATTGAAAAAAAGCTTGGGTTTTGTGATTTGAACACAAAAAAATTTTTTTTTGGAATTGTTGTCTGTTTGTCCGCGATCTACGCAAAAGTACAGCACATCTAGACAAGTGGTAATTCGCTAACCGGCGTTTGATGGAATAGAATGACGAATGTATGGGATTTGACGTTTTTGACATGCGTTATCGACTGTCATATACGTCAAATCCCATATATTCGTCATTCTATTCCACCAAACGCCAGTTAGCGAATTGCCACTTGTCTAGAGGGGCAGAACGGATTTTTATGCGGTATTTTTTTTTAGAAAGGTTTTACACAGACCTAGAATATTACGTTTGTTTGATGGCAATTGGTTGAGTAGAAATGGAGATATAACCTACTCGGGTGAAGCCGCCGGCATTATCTATTAAAATAGGAAAAATTGAACCGGTTCGGGCGGGATTCGAACCTGCGATCTTTCTCTTACAGGGAGAATGCTCTGATCACTTCCACCACAAACTGAAATTCAAAAAATTAAACTGTTATTCTCGAAACATCTATTTATTATGTATAAATGTTATGAAATATGAAAGTGATATCTAGATCGCGTGTGTTATGTCATTTGTTATTAAATAGAAACATAACAGTGAAGCATGTTAATAATATTTAAAATCTTATGTATTATAATATAACCGTGATAGTTATATTATATTATCTGTAATAATAGGTATTAACGATAATAATAACACGTTTAACTTAACTTTAATTTATTTGACTTTTATGTAAACATTTTGTTGTACCTACCTAGTTTATTAAACTTGTATCTACCTACTAACCTGATACAAAATAATAGAAATAATATACAAGAAATATATAAGAATTTCTCGTTTAAATATATAAGATTCTTACCCGCCATTTCCTAAAAGAGGCGAAAGTTTTCACTTTACGTACTAATATATAAATTTGATAATGACTAAAATATTTATTAGCCCTTTTGTATGAACGGAAATAAAATTTAATAGCCCTATAGAAATTGAAATCAAAAAACCGTAATAAGAAGTGATGCAAGTGATGCAACTCATACCTTCCTAGATGATCAACAGAGCAGAACAAGAGGGCAGCATTTTACGGAACAATGATATTATAAATTATTCCTAGCTCAAGTGCTGTTCCGTTCAGAAAGTTGGTCATTATGTTATGACCAACTTAATAAAAAAATAGTTACTTCTGCGGGTCACATTATTTTATACCTTTTGCTTTATTATATGCAATTTTATACGTAGTACTTTTATTTTTATTTTAAAAAGCGTCAATTCTATTTTTTTTTAACTTATAATCTGGTTTTGGCTCCACCTTGGGAAGTATGTACAGTCTAACGAACTCCATAAACATGAATTATTTCTTTCCAATGTGGTCTTAATGTATAAATATAATATAAAAATTATAAAATAAAATTATTTTGGTTCTATCATCGCTCCACTCGCCATACATAATTAAGGTAGTTCGACGTAACACATTGGGACCAGTAACGGTGCGCACTGTGCGGTATGAAAATAATTTCATCCCACGCACACTCAAGCTGTAAAATGAACTCCCTACTGTTTCTTTTCCCAGGCGACTACAATATGGGGTTCTACAAGAAGGGCATTAGAAGCTTTCTTCAGGGATGGCAGCATGAGTGTAACACGCCTGCCCCTCTAGACAAGTGGCAATTCGCTAGAAGGCGTTTGATGGAATAGAAAGACGAATGTATAGGATTTGACGTATTTGACATGCGTTAACGACTGTCATTTACGTCAAATCCCATACATTCGTCATTCTATTCCACCAAACGCCGGCTAGCGAATTGCCACTTGTCTAGAGGGGCAGGTATTGCATACGTTCATAGGCGGTAACCACTTTCCATCGAGTGAGCCAGCAAGTGGTAAAAGGAACTAGTTATTCGTTCCTGGCTGTTCAGATCTTTCAACATTCCCTTAAATAATTATAACTACGAATATAACAAAATAAATTAGAGCTTCAAATTGAAGATCATGGCAGAACAAACTTGTTACAATGTACCTAATTAGTAATTAGTTTTATTACATCCACATAACTCGTAATAAGAGGTAATTACATCAATTATGTGGTGCTCTGGTGCTACTACAAAAACATTTCGTTTACGCACGGACTGTAGAGTAGTTGAGTAATCGGAAAATTCTATTACGTGTCTGTGAGGGCAGTGTACCAATCAATATTGCGTTACCGACTATGTAGTTTGTTACTATATTACTATCTAGAGTTACCGTGGATGTAACAGTAACAACCATCATTTTTAACATGATTGGATGATTTATGTAATTTCGAATGGTTTTAACATGCAACTTGAAAGGAAATAGACGACGGTATTTCCGTCCAATTGAGCAATCCGACTGGAGAAGTACCTCTGCCCCACAGAATACCGCGGCCATAATAACCTTGTGTTGCGTTCCCGGCGGTGAGTGGAGAGCTCACTGAAGAGTTATTATGCTGTCAGTGGTAAGACCAAAGGCTATTTCTGCTTTGTCTTCGACACAGACGGCACAGAAACTCTCTGTGTTTCTGTGCCGTCGGCAGGGTCGGCAGCACGAGTGTGTATCCCCTGGTGTTGCACACGTCCATAGGCCACGGTAACCACTTTCCATCAGGTGGACTCTGTGCTTATCTGCCCCCTCAGTAGTAAGTATATATAAAAAAAAACTTTTATGAGAAATTAGGTCTACGGGGCCCAGTGTAAACTTTTCTTTTCATTTGGTCCATCAATTGACCACACCCCGCCAGATGGTAAGAAGCTTGAGTGAAATACAGCAGGTAGGTAGATAAGTTACAAGCCACTATTTCACAAATTTTAGATCCTAAAATGTTGTTCCTTGACCTTGAGAAACACCGATGCTTTTTCACGCCCCGTTTGAAATGATATTATATTTTTCATAAAGTCATAGGTTAAGTTCCAAATTGTGAACTGTCAATTTTCGTTGATATTTAAATATCTTTAAACCGAAACCTTAGATGTCATTATGTGAGGGAAAAAAATCAATACGGGCTTGTCCTACCCATTACAGTGCATTGACCCGCATTCGTCATGCCTACCTACATAACGACGACGATGCAAGACGCAAGACGCAATGACAAATATTCCTTTCCTTTGGTTTTTCGCATCTAATCTATTAGAACCGTGATTTTAAATTAGTGCCGTATTAGTTGTAGGTACTAAAGAACAAAAAGACAGTCATGCAAACAAACATTTGCACAAAGCGGATATTGAAAATCGCGTGTTGTTGCTAGGTAAATAGTGACCCTTCGCGACACTGATTATTTGTCCCGAAGAAATTCGGGCCGAGAAGTCCCGGCTCCACAGGGCCATGGTGACCGAGTGGGAGCTACGACTTGAGCAACCAGGCGCAGGGCACGCCGTGATTGCGGCGGTAAGACCCATCATGGGGGAGTGGCTAGAGAGGCCACACGGTGGCCTCTCGTACCGTCAGACGCAGGTCATTACCGGACACGGTAACTTCGGGCGTCTGATGGGCATAGAGCCAACGCCCGAGTGCCATCACTGCGACGCGAGCGTGGACTCGGGGCTGCACACGCTCACCGAGTGTCCGGCGTTTGAAGAGCCGAGGCGGGAGCTTGTGACGGCCCTGGGGGTGAGAGTGCTCACGCTCTCCGCCCTGCTCGCGGCGATGGTCCGCTGCGCGGATGCGTGGGCGGCCTCCTTCTGCGAGCAGGTCATGCTCGTGAAGGAGACAGCAGAGCGGGCGCGGCGCAGCGAGCGAGAAAGACTCGCGGACATCGCTGGCCGCGTTCGAAGGCGGCTCGGGCGTCGGAGGGCTCAAACCGACCTCCACCCCCCATGAGCGCGGGCCTGAGGGTGACGCTCGTCACCCTAGCAGAAGCAGGCCACGGCGGCGGCGTGCATCGTAGGACGATGCGCGCCCCCCCCATACCGGGGGCGAGTCGGGGACCGCGTGGTCCCCCCTCCCGAGGAGGGCCAGACCAAGAGGAATGGCCCTGGGTCAGCCGGGGTGTGAGGGATATGTCAAAAGACAACCTCACCTCCGGCCTAGCACATCGACCCACAGACGGCGTGCGGTTTAGTCGGTTCGAGTCCGACATAACCTCCCCCTTCGGCTCCGACGGGGGGGGGGTATCCGTGGGGATTTCCCGTACGTAAAAAAAAAAAAAAACACTGATTATTTGTTCCTTATGTAGGTACAGTCAACTTTAGAATAATCTTAAATACATAAACTCAAAATGATCTTAAAACCAAACTTTTTTATTTATTTAAATTGTATAATTGTCCTAATTAATATCAGAACAATTCGTTAACACGAAGGGGGGATACCAAGCAGTTAAGATCATGTTGAGCACTTGTTCATCAAGATCAATCCTGATGCTGACTGAACAAACAGTCTATACTTGCGGCACGCTATGATGGCCGTTTTGACATATTAACTAAGTTACGATATTGACCGAGTGAAACAGTCTAGTCATCTGTAGTTGCGTTGATAAGGAATAGATAAGGTGCTACTTAACGGCCGTGAAAAAAAGAGAGAGAGCAAGCAAGCTCTGCCAAGTTCTCTTAGTACTTAACGGCCATAATATCGTGCCGGTCACTGTAATATCACTACATAGTATAAAACAAAGTCGCTTTCTCTCTCCCTATGTCCCTTTGTATGCTTATATTTTTAAAACTACGCAACGAATTTTGATGTGGTTTTTTTTAATAGGTAGAATGACTCAAGAGGAAGGTTTATTGTATAATAGGTACATGTTCAATATACTAGAGGGTGCAGTGGGAACGTAATCTGACGATACGTGGGCAGAAAAATATTGGTGGTACGAAGTTCGCCGGGTCAGCTAGTAATATATAAAAATCAATGGTGCCGGTAGTTTAGTAGCAAAGTGCAACGAACTTTTTCATGAATCGTTATACATTCTGTGTTTACAGAAGTCAATAGTTTGAAGCATAAACAGTTGTGATAACCTAACAATGGTTTATTGTCATGTTCATGACATAAAACAGTGACCAACTTATTACATAGTTATCCTATTTACCATCACGCTTGTTAGCCGTTACGGTGCGAGCACGCGGTATGCGCGACATAAGACCAATAAGAACATCTAATGCATAATGGCCACCTATTTTTATTATGACGTAATTTCCTATTATAATAGGAATATAAATAAAAAATCGGGCAAGTGCGAATCGAATTCGCGCACGAAGTGTTCTCTACGCTTAAAATCATGTTTGTTGTATGGGAGCCCCTTTAAATATTTACTTATTTCTGTTTGATGTTATAGTGACAATAGAAATACACATTATATGTAAAAATTTCAACTGTGTAGCATCATGGCTTATGAGATATAGCCCTGGTGACCATCATACAGACAGATAGACAGTGAAGTCCTAGTAAAAGGGTTCAGTTTTTACCTGACTGCCAAGAACGGTTATGTTGTGGGGTATCAAAATGAAGGAAATTAGAGGACGATTATAAAAATATATTTATGTTCATAACTAAGAAGAATAAAATAAAATAAAATCTTTGTTTTTTATTTTTAATATTTATTTTATTTCCCTTTGGTTACGGAACACGGAACTCTTAAAATGTTAGTATAATTATGAGGAACACAATTAAACTCACACTATTCATTTATAGTTACTAGTAATTAGCGGCGGTAATTAATAATAATTAATACACTCTGATAGCATCTAACTAGATCATTGCTTTACGTTTTTTTATTATTATGTCACTAATTCAAGTGCAGTTTTCACAGTCTAAAAAGTAACTATGAATTTGTAGATTATACAAGTGTCAGGTAAATATTTTAAAACAACTTAAGAGACGTTGATCCCATAATATTTAAACACATTCTTCTTTCGCTCAGTACAAAAGTTGGTAGTATCAATCTTAACACTGAACGGGCATTGAACCCGCGTCCTCTGATGAAGTAGTCGAACGCACTATTACCCTTCAAATTTAAAGAGACACTTATCCTTTTGCTTACTTTGGGAAGATACCTAACTGCCACTAATACACTCTAAACACCTCCTTATTTACTTTCCTAGTATGGAGAGAAAAACAAGACCCTTGAGTTCCTGAAATAGAAACATTACACTCCCTTTAATAGGCCACAAAAAACCGAGTAACATTCAAACGTTTTCCAAGTTGATCTTGGTCATGTCTACAAAAAAAAACTTTCGCTGGTCAAGTCTAAACATTCTGAGAACAAAAACCGGTAACGCAGCAAGAACCGGTAACTAACCTCTGTTTGCTAACAGCACTAAACCAAAGACAGTATAATTAGATAATCTGTGGACATAATTATAGTACGTAAATGTAAGTAAATATTGTATAGTAGATTGTTCAACAAGGGACTAAAACAAGCCATAATGACACGAGATGTTTTAGCCACCCGAGCGAAGCGAGGGTGGCTAATAGTTCGAGTGTCATTATGGTTGTTTAGTCCCACGTTAAACACTCTACTTTTCACTTTGAATGCGAGGAAAAAAAAGCGACGTTTTATACGAAATTATAATATTTAAAAAAAATTTAAGAAATAGGCTAATATCTTTTTCAACCTAAATATATTAATTTATCATATCGATAACGGGGTAAAGCCTCCGTGGCGTGGCGGTAGTGAACACGGTCGCTACGCAGGAGGCGCGGGTTCAATCCCCGCTCAGTGCAAATATTTGTGTGCATGGATATGGGTATTTGCATTGGTCTGGGTGTTTCTATGTATAATATGTATGCATTTACAAAAAAAAAATCTAGGTATGTTTATCTGTATTCTAGATTCCATAATACAAGGTAGTAAAGCTATGCTTACCATGGATCTAGATAGCGTTGTGTGAAATGTTGTGGAATATTTATTTATTTATAATAACAAAGTTTCTAAGTTGCACAATTAATTGGTGTTAGTAATTGGTGATTACAACGCAAGCTTATTACGAATAATCTATTCAAAATTCAAATTGCAAAGAAATTTGTCCCGCGGTTTTTTTTGTTGTTAAGTGACGTACGGTTTATATGCTTGCATATACATATATTTAGCCAACAGATTCAAACTTGAAAAATAATTTAAAACTAATTGGAAATGGATAATAAAATGAACTTATCCTTAATACTTACATAATAATTAATTAAATTAATATCATTAATCGTGGTTCACGAAATTAAATGGGAATTTTTGATTTTTCAAATGTCATTTTGAGGTTATTTCTATACACAATCACTAAAAAGGTGATAATCCTCCCATTCACAAACACCGTGATTGGCGGTTTAGGAGTCATCAAAGTAAATTAAAAAAAAATTACTTTAGTCCCTAGAGATTAAAAAGGAACTTTAGTCCCGATATGCAGGGACTAAAGTAACATTTTAAGAGCATGAGAAGTGAAAATTATATTATACTAGCTGACCCGGCGAACTTCGTACCGCCAATAATTTTCCGCCCGCGTGGCGTCAGATCCCGTTCCCGCTGCACGCTCTACTATATTAAACATGTATTATACATATAAACCTTCCTCTTGAATCACTCTATCTATTAAAAAAAACCGCATCAAAATCCGTTGCGTATAGTTTTAAAGATTTAAGCATACAAAGGGATATAGGGACAGAGAAAGCGACTTTGTTTTATACTTGTAGGTAGTGATTATCTGTGATATTACCTACATTGAGTTCTATGTACCTACTAGCTAGCTAGTGCCAAAAGGGGAAATAAAACTCAATGTGATTAAGAATCTTCTATCATTTTATTGAACCACTAGAACACTTAGGTATAGAACAAACGAATATATTTCAATTATTTCCTTTTGACGGTTAAAAAAACGATCGCTGACAGATTAATCTTAATATAGGTAGGTATATAAATGTCGTGTCACAATGTTTGTCCTCAATGGACTCCTAAACCACTTAACCGATTATAATAGAATTCGCACACCATGTGCAGTTCGATCCAACTTGAGAGATAGGATAGTTTAAATCTCAAATTATAGTCCGATTCGCGATAACCGACATCCACGCGGGCGGAGCCGCGGGCGACAGCTAGTTAATATTTAATAATTGATTATGTTTGTATGAGTTTGAATGAATGACTCTACTATACGTACCTACCTACTAGCTGACCCAGCGAACTTCGTACTGCCATATTCTTGACCTCGGTCCCGCTGCGTGGGATTCAGATCCCGTTCCCGCTGCATCTTCCGTCTTTTTTTGTTGTAAAAACCTTGTCCTGACTATAACGAACATTATAAAAAAGAATTATCCAATTTGTTACAGTCGTTCGGAGCTTATGCGCGTAGGTACCTACATACTTACATTTAGGGGGGTTTTATACTTATTTATATAAATAGGTATTGCATATATAAATGGTGTACAAATAAAGTGTTATTCTATTCTATTCTATTCTATTGAGGGTTACTGTCCGGATACTTGATACAAACGCAATAATTATCTATGCTCTAAACAAAGTCGAACACGTTGTTTCTAAAAATAACAATAATTCGCCATACCTTTTAATAGATGATGAGTATTTTAAGCTACTCCGTAACCCAAATTATATATCGAACACAATATTATTGCTTCTAGTGATGTTATGAAGGCTGCGATTATAATAAGTATGACTAGGTACTTACGTGTTTATTAAACACCAAGTACCTACCTACTACCTAATAGGTACAGTCAGTATCATTGAAATGTTGATAACAAGAGTACCTACTCAAAATAATCCAAATACCAAAATTCCAATTTTATATTGGTTATTAGAGTGGTCCAACTATCTTAATAATCGGTGTTCCAGAATTATGTCAGTTAGTAAAGTATTCATATTCATATACACAATCACGCAGGTCGATGGCATCCAGACAAGTAAAATTTCAAAAAATCTATCTTTGTTATCAACATTTCAATGATGCTGACTGTACAAGTACCTATTTAGTTAAGTACTGATCGTATGACAAAACGAGTTTTGTACCAAATGGAGGGCACAGAACATGTATTATTTTATGGTCAGGGCCAGAGCTGGTCACTGAGTCAGTACCTAAACATAACCACCAGTAAAAAGTTCTAAAAACAGACTGATTTTTGAATTAATTCTACTAATTCAAATATCTTGACTGAGATTCACAAGTGACTGTAGATTCAACAGTCACTCTTCGAAGTAATTAGCTTAGCTTAACAAGTTTAAGTTCCACGTTAAGTGTTTTGCACTCGTTATATAAACAAAATGCAACTGTATTTGTATTCGATAAACGTCCAAGTTGGACATTATCGTGTACCTATTCCAAACGTTCACACACAAACGAAACATTCATAGAAAGTGTTCAACATGAGATCTGGGAATGTTTGTATAAAGCACGTTTTAGTTAACACGTGTGTCGCACAATGTGTGTGTTTTACGAGTATTATGTACAGGTGGAAATTAACAAGTTTTCTTTAGCTTTCTCGAAGTGGGAAAGTTGAGAGAAAAGTTCGTGGCGGTTGCCATATTGGGCTTGATTTAATTTCTATACTACTTTCTTGAAGAATAATTGTCATTTTCATTTTCTCACTGTTAAATATTTAAATATTGTATACCTCAGTGATTGTATATTTATCCATGCAATATTTTATATAATATTTACCACTTTAGTCAGTACTGCGTCAATTATTTTTTACCGTAGTAGGGTACCTATAAGTACCACCAAGTACCAACCTATGCCCTTTCTCAAGGGGACCCTTTTTCCTCTTTCAATAGGATAAAGGTAAAGTATATTAACTGTGGTAATATTGGTTGTTGTACTGCACAAAATACCGTTGTGGGTACTATTAGTCATTGTACAATAATGGTAAGTACAACATATTCCACCCTGAATAAAAAGCATTAATAAATAAAAAACGGGCTACTTAAATATATAATTTTGAATATTTGTTAAATAACTAAACGTATTTTAAACAGAACAAAAAGAAAATCCAGTAATCTAAAAACCATTTCACGCACCAAAGGAATATTCAACGGTTGTTTTCAACTTTAGATTCAACAAATAAATTAAAACAATGTTAAAATTCTTAAAGGTTATCAAACAATGTGCCCTTTTCCAGTTTCTTCACTGCTTCTGCTTCGTCCCTTGCTATTTTTGCTTTCAAAAGCGCCAATTCCTTATCACGAATAACTTTTAGTCTTGCCTGCTCCACACGATATGCCCTTTCTTGAACTCCATAAATACTCTGTTTAGATAACCCGTAAAAGAAACCTGCAAGTAGTAAACCATAACGCAACCCCCTTATTAAGGGGGAAACGGGATAGGGTTTGCCCAACGATCCCCGCATTACATATAAAATAAGTATATTAAAATTTTTCTTTTGATGGCAAATGTCAAAATGCATGATTCATAAAGAAATTCGTTACGATTTGACGTCTTTCAAAATATCGATAGATTATAAAACAAGAAGGTTTTAGTACTAGAGCTAGATATCGGGGATATTTTGAGTATAGTTTGGTTTGAGTGTCCAATTCACAACGTTACAATGTAGAATATACTGCTTCCGGGCTGTTTGGCCGTGGTCCATATGTAACTTGTGTTCCAGACGTTTCGTCGATCACTGCGGTCGACGCCACCCGGACCTGCGCCACTGAAGATGTCGTAGGCCTGCACTGCTTGGGTGACATTTAAGCCCTGCACGTGTTTCCGTGTCCGACCGACTATCACAAGGTTCAATTTGTAGGTCTATCCTAGGCCTAGCTTGCAGTTAAGATTAAGACTCGAGAATTATGGTGAGGCCCCAAACATTCTAACATAAATTTCACTTTTTCATTTTATAAGGTGATATCTGTATTTTCTATACTATCCAGGGATGAACCGTTTGTTTCCGTGGTACGATCACAGAGTTCTATTTGTCGATAAAAGGACATTTTTTGCTCGTTTTTCTATCTATTGGACAACAGACAATTCAAGTATCCGTAGTTATATAAATAACGAAACATGGGCAGAACAAATTACCCGTACTTATTACCTATTATAAAATAAA
Source organism: Eilema caniola (assembly GCA_949126895.1). Classification (NCBI taxonomy): domain Eukaryota; kingdom Metazoa; phylum Arthropoda; class Insecta; order Lepidoptera; family Erebidae; genus Eilema; species Eilema caniola. The sequence continues at coordinate 5,557,114 of OX421471.1, read as the reverse complement.
AAAACTAAGGGCAATTGAAATCGTTATTCGTAGTATAGGAACATAATTATGTTATTTTAAACTTTTTTTATACCACTTAGGTGGCAGACAAGCACACAGACCACCTGATGGAAAGTGGTTATCGTGGCCTATAGACGTGTGCAACACCAGGGGCGTCACACTCGCGCTGCTGACCCTGTTAGAACAGAGAGTATCTGTGCCGTCAGTCTAGAAGATAAAGCAGTACAAGCCTTTAGTCTTTCCACTGACAGCACAAAAACTCTCCAGTGAGCTCTGGCTACCTTACTCACCGCCGGGAACACAACACGAGGTCATTATGGCCCGTGGTATTCTGTAGGGCGGAAGTACTTCCCCAGTCGGACTGCTCAATTGGACGGAAATACCGTCGTGTCCTAATACCTCCTATATATCTATATACTAACGATAGTATAATATTACGGACAACTCCGTTTACCTATGGTTCAATTAAAACTACCTTCAGAATACGATATTGACTTCAAGTTTGATAGCCGCAAAATACTTCCTTTAGGTGTGTATTAGTAAGAATTTACGTCACATTCAGCGAGACATCCCTACCTAGTACTAGGTCAAGTGCGAATACCATTATTATTATTTATTTTTCGTGGGAATAACATTTGTATAGGAAGGCCAGTGGCCGAGTGGTCGGCTAAGAATACCGCTTGTCTGGTGGCGACCACCAATTATAGCGGAGTGGTAACTGGCGAACCGCCAGCGGTCGTCACCGCGTGAACAGAAACAAGCGTTTATCGATTGAGATCGATCAGTGCCAGTCTGTGCCAGTACTGCCTGTTCGACCAGTGACGGACTGGCCATATAAGGCATTTAAAAATACTGGTTAATTTTCTAAAGTCTGTCTTTATTATGTTAATAGAGCGGCTAATAATGTTACCTCTGTTACTAGTGTACCGACTTGCAGACCAAGTTACTTCGCAAATGTAATATTAAAAAATAGCTTAAATAATGGAGAGAAAATATTAATGTCATGTGCGTCACCTTTTCCCCTCGTAAATGCCTCCAGGGGCAACCAGGTTCAAACATACTTTTAAATACTTCCTAGCCTTCCTCCTAAGCTACATCTACAATGGTCCATACATTACCTAGGTATTCCGAAAGAAATATACCTACCTAAGCTACCTATAATTTTTTAACTTTTTAGAACGATGGCTAACCTAACCTATCCGAGTCGGGGTAATCTGAGTTGGGGTGTTAACTATATTGTAAATTGGTGAAAGATTCTGTCGGGTTACTCAAAGTGAAAAAAAAAATGTGGCATTGAGTAACAGTGTTACTAATCGGTAATTTTTTTACCAATAGGTAACAGTGTTACACAAAATGGTGTGACACAACGGGAACAAAGCAGGAAATCCTAGTGTACCGGCTTGCAAACCGAGTTACTTCGTATATACATATACCTAATATTGCTATGGATAGTAATTAGGATTAGGTACAGTGAACTAAAACATTTAGAAGGTGAAATGTAGACGCATAATTTTCGCATCTGCCTGCCGATAAGGAGTGAGCTGTAAAGTTATTATAATATGTAAATGGGTAAACTTAGCATCTAATTAGACCATCACATTATAACGATCATGAAATCCGTATTTTATTTGAATAGCGGAAGTGTATGGCGTCTTTGATTGGCTGCAATTGAAGAGAACTTCAATCAACACACGCTACTAGTTGCCAACAATTTGTGGGCGGATTTCACCGATGGAAAATGCGATGAAGTCGAACAAAACTGCTGTATAGTCGTATCGCTATACTTAGATATGGCATTTTGCAGTTTGCATACGATAAAAAAATAAGTATATAGTCGTACCTACCAACAAATCTGTGCCCCGAACACGAAAAATTATCGAATATGTAACGTGACGGTATCGAGACCTCGATACGATAACTGATGGAAAATACGATGAAGTCGAACAAAACTGCTGTAAAGTCGTACTTACCAGAAAACCTGTGACGTGAAGTTACAAATATCTTTGGCATGCGTTAGAAAGAAAGAAAGAAAGAAAGAAGAAAGAAAATGCGTTTATTTAGGACACGCACAATGTACAAAGGTATCAAACAATATATAGTTGGATATACATACTAATAATGTAAATGGGATAGTGTGTGTGTGTGTATGTGTGTGTGTGTGTGTGTGTGTGTGTCTGTTTGTCCGCCTTTCACGCCTAAACCACTGAACCGATTTTGATGATATTTGGTATACTGGTAGATTAGATCTTGAGAAAGGACATAGGCTATGTTTGGTCGCGATAACCGACATCCACGTGAGTGGAGCCGCGGGCAAAAACTACTATAGTTATAATTTCGACAACGTGGTTTACTTACTGAACTGCGGTATCGCACAGGTATCACCAGTGAGTTGTGATGTTGTGAAATGGCAATAACATCACGGAAAAAAGCGAAGCTCAGCCGGTTTTCCGTGTAGTTAGACAAAAATTCGACGCCAAGCCCAACTGAGTAGAAAAAAAGTCTCAGAGGATTATGACTTTGTCGTTTCTGCCCCTCTAGACAAGTGGCAATTCGTTGGTCGGCCTTTGTTGGAATAGAAAGACGAATGTATGGGATTTGACATATTTGACAGTCATGTCATAAACGTCAAATCCTATACATTCGTCATTTTATTCCATCAAACTCCGACCTACGAATTGCCACTTGTCCAGAGGGGCGGTTCTGTTTAAAAAAAAACGTTATACACCTTTCAATATAGTTACGAAACTGTTATTGAATATGCAACGTATTGTATCATAATTTTATCTATATATTTTTTGATTAAATCGCATTTAGGGTCGAGGTCTGAAATCTCACGTTCAAAAATAGAAAGGTTATTGCTTTGTTATTGAAACATGCGTAGGCGCAACACATTGAGTCGTAGTCTACGTCACGTTGTTAAAATACCATTACAGATAAAATTCCTGTACCGAGGTCTTAATTCAGAATAAATGATCGTAACTCTGACTCATTCTTGGGTACTTCGCTCGGGAAGAAGAGTGGGACTCCGATTAAGATCGGCGTGTTACGGTTATGTTAAAAGTTTTCATAAGTCTAAAAGTGAGTCTAAAGGCCGGCGCTCACTGCCGGTATGGCACAGCATGGCACGGCAGATTGTGCTGCGGAATCCCCCGGCGTTCCGTAGCATGCCGTGGCATCCCGTGGTATCCCGTGGCATCCCGTGGCATGCCGTGGCGTTCTGCTGAAAGCCCAATCACTCTGGCGTCAATCAGTTTTGCTCCACACGCATTCGAAGTTGGTTGTGTCGTTATGGTTGAATGGGATTTAGTACTATATTTAGTGCCAGTGCATCTCTCTCTTGCCCCCGCGCACCGAACGAACTGCGCCCCAGTAACCAAAATGACCGCTGCACAAGTTACAACCTTATTTCAACCTGCTTAGCAATCATAATTCCTCGACACAAAGTGACCCATACGTCTCGCGAGATGCAATGGCGTGCCGCGGCAACCCGTGGAATGACAGGGCGCGTCGCTTCATGCCACAGCAACCCGCGGCACGTCACGGCATTGTGGTATCGAAATAAAGTAACATGAACTCTAATTTAATTGAAATAAGATTCAAAATAACTTGATTAGTAATAAAATCCTTTGCCATGCCATCCCGTGCCGTGCCGGCAGTGAGCGCCGGCCCTAAAGTAAACTAGGCGGGTACTTCAAAGTAGTCGGTTCCAAGAATCCCAATTAAGAAGGGGTTATACATGATGACGTCATCGTAATGGACAAAAAATGACACGCTTGGTTTTTTATAAAGTAGGTACTAGCTGTTGCCCACGACTCCACCTGTGTGGATGTCGGTTATCGCAACCAAACATAGCCTATGACTTTTCTTAAGGTCTAATCTACCTCTAAACCAAATTTCATCAAAATCTGTTCTTTGGTTTGGGCATGGAAGCATATCAGACAGACAGACAGAAGAAGTTACTTTAGCATTAATAATATTATTAGATATGGAATATGGATATGGATTTAACACACATGTAATATCTAGTCCAAATCAGTGAAAGAATTATTTTTGCAATAACATTATCATAACTTTAAGTTATAGAAACGTTATCGACGTTACTACATCCAGTTATTACATCGGTTTTGTTGCATCAATGATAATAGTATGTAGATGTTACGTGTATTGCGACAGTCAGTGTAGGCATCTATTACTAGGAAGTAGGAACACAGTGATATATTAAGGGGTGTTTTAAAACCTACATTAGACAAAAGACTACAGTCTCATTTTTAAAAGCACTGGAGCACTTGAGCATTTAGAGCGTTTTCACACTCATCCGATGTCGGTGTCGGGCGCCGATAGCCGACACCTTGTGCTGTTTCCACATTTATCCGAAAAAATCGGCCCGATACGGCCATTTGCTCGAAAGCACAGACTAGTTAGGGATGCTATGAGTAAAAAAAAAATAAAAAAGTGCAAGCGATTTTCTTATTGACATGACATGGTATCGGTTTTTTTTTCTTATATTCGTGATCAGCGTCGTCAATTAACGCGAGAAGACATGTAACTCGGAAAATGTCCTTAAGGTCGAAAATTGCTTGCTACCAGCTAATAAGCTTGACAAATAACAAGGTATCTTCTTTATCCATAAATAATAAAATCAATAAAAGTCTACAAAGGTGCTAAGAAGGTTCTTGTCCTCTTCCACTTAAGGGCACAGAATTGGGTGACAGACAACCACACGCCCATACCTGATGGTTACCGTAACCTATAGACGTGTGCAATACCATGAGCATTTGTTTAATTTTTAAATTACTTTACTTATAAAATATATCTACTTTTTTACTTTAAATCTCAGATGAATTGTTTGACATGGTGCCCATCGCTACATTTTATCATCGCACCACTCGCCATAGGAGGGGAATTCATCCTCACACATTGCGACTGGAAATGGTGCGTACTGTGCGTTTTAAAAGGAACTTCATCCCACGCACGCTCAGGTTGTGGAATGAACTTCCTGCCGTGGTTTTCCCAAGCGACTACAATATGGGGATCTTCAAGAAGGGTATTAGAAGGTTTCTACAGGGCCGGTAGCACAATTGTGCTGCCCCTGGTGTTGCAAACGTCCATAGGCCACGGTAACCACTTTCCATCAGGTCGGCCGTGTGCTTGTCTGCCACCTAAGTGGTATAAAAAAAATCTACAGCTACAAAATAGCTTATAGGTACCTACATATAGGTATCAGCTACTTATAAAATAGTAATATATTTATTATATATTATAAATAGTAGAAATAATTAGCTACCTATAGGTGCTCACATGTCCACAGAATCCATTATTTCGTGTTGTGGCACAGGGCAATAACTCAGTCTTCTTAAGAAATAATAATTATTGTATCGTTTTGGAACAATAGGGCAATTTTAAACTCTAATTCATTCTGAGGAAACGTATTGCTGCTGCAATTAGCACTATATTGTGTTGAGCACATATTCACATACGTATATATGGAAAATGCGAAATAATTATCATTAAATTAGAGAAACTTCAGTTAGGTATCTAATGTTATGTAGGGGCTATGATTTTAGGGAATGTTGATCATGGATTCAAAGATATAGACAGTACAATATCCTGCGTCAATACCAATTGCCTGAAAAGTTTGCATTTCAGAATCTCGTCCGTCATTCAGGAAGATCATACAGGATATGTTGCTCCTCAGGGTCTTAGGGGTCTCCTCAAGATCTTAGGACGGACGCTGAATAATGGTGACCCTGCCATATGTGTAATAAGGTATATATGACACATAACCCTGCTGATACGAAGAACATTGAAACAACTAACATTCTTGTTTATAAGCAGGGCTTTTCTCAGGCAACAAATTCCTTATTATAGATAAGGAATTTCTTGACATGCATGATTACTTGAATGAAATTTTGAAGCATTTACTATGCTAACTTTTCAAATCGATTAAGATAGGAAGCTACCGACATTCATACGAAGTAGATGGCTCCCACCGTCGCCCTAAGACGGTAGTATAGGAGAATTTGGATAGCTTCAGGTGTGGCTCGGTGGCTCAGTGGTCAGAGCATTCCCCCTGTAAGGGAAAGATCGTGGGTTCGAGTCCCTCCTGACCGATTCACTTTTTCCTATCTTAATCGATTTGAAAAGTTAGCATAGTAAATGCTTCATTTCATTCATTTATTTGGGCGGAGTCATCAAAAAGCAATGTTTAACACATTCGCTGCTGCCCTCTTAGTAAAAATAAATGCAGCTATACTGAAAAAACACAGCATTGTTGTTATTCCGCACATACGTTTCGCACTGTAAAGATTTTGTGACGGGGGTGCGTGCGAACACGCTACGCGCGTATTCTAAAAGACGTTACAAGCAGACTGGAAAACACATATGCTGTGTGTTAAACACAGCATTGTTGTTATTTTGCACATACGTTTCGCACTGTGTTTGTGTTTGACAATTAATTCAATATTACTTAAAGCTAGATTTTCGTCCCCGGCTCCACACGCCTGAATCTCTTACTCAATCGATTGCAATAAAACAAATAAGATTTTCTGACCAAGACTTTTTCTAACAAAAAAGTACCTTTGCGTCCATCGCGAACAAACATCCAATGTACGAAATAATTTTATTAGTATAGATTTGAAATTTAAGACGGTGTCGTCCCGGCCGAACGGAATAATTCACCCTTATGCCTACAACCCATCTACCGAGTCGTATGTTTACATTGTTTACGCTACCGAAAGTAGTACGCTTAGCACCCGTTCGGCGACTGGCAACTGGGACCGACGGCCAGGGCCGTCTTAAGGCTATATAGCGCCAGGGTGCGAAGCTCAGACTGCGCCCCCTCCCCCCGGTCAACAAAAAAAACGCAATAAATTTTTGATGTTTCATTTATTTTTCTCTAAGATCTGTAATCCATACTTTTAATATTATAAATGCGAAAGTAACTCTGTCTGTCTGTCTGTATGTTACGCTTTCACGCCTAAACCACTGAACCGATCTTGATGAAATTTGGTACAGAGGTGTATTAGAGCTCGAGAACGGACATAGGCTACCTTTTGTTGCGAGAAAGGGGTTTATGGGGGGGAAATAGGGGATGAAAGTTTGTCATTTTTGTAGATTTCCTAATGAAATTTGGTACAGAGGTGGATTAGAGCTTGGTAACGGACATAGGCTACCTTCAGTGACGGATTAAGACTACTAGATGCCCTAAGCAATCCATGCCTGTGGGCCCCCCTATCCGTATGTCAACTAGAATCGGTCTTTAAACCTTTACCGCCTAAAAACATTAGTTTTTTGTAAAATAAGATGATGAGATGTAACGTACTTTAGAAGTGGAGTAGGTGCGACAATAATAAAAACCAAAGCATAATTTATTTATTTATTGAAATGCGCCTTGCGGCTTTTCCGAGCATTGAATTCACGCAAGATAGTATTAACGTCTAACGTTTTTAACATATCGGACTCTATGTACAATATCGATAAATTATCGAGCCTTTCTTGTATCATCTTTGTCCTTTTTTCATTTTTTAATATTTTTAATTTTGAAAAAGAACGTTCCGCTGAGCAATTTGTAATCATAAGCGATAAAAATATACGCAGGGCTGTTTCCACATTAGGGAAAGCTGATTCAATCTTATCATCATGTATTATTTTATACAATTGTGCGTGAGTTTGATGTAAACTTGTGCGAGCCGAATCACTGGGTCTGGAACTTATTTTACTTATGACATATGAATGAAACTGTTGAATTTCTGTTATTAATTCGGTGTTAAGGTCTTCTGGATATGTGTTTACTAGATTTGTACTGCGCTGACTGTATTCTGCAGTTTGATCGGGACACATAATTTTATCGGCATCGGGTATTTTATTCAAGAATGAGAATTTGTCTGCTGTTTCTTTGTATATTTTTCCTCTTTTTCGCATCTCTGCATTTAATTTATCAATGATGCTATAATAACACGTTATTTTGAATTGTTCTCTTGGGCTGAAACTTACTTCAGGAGCTGAACCATCATTGGGCATTTTCTTTCTTCGTCTTTGACGGGTGTCTTTGTATTCCACATCTGGTAGCTTTTCTTTTGCGCGGACTTCTAAAGAATCAAAGTCGCACCGCAATTTTTCTAAAAAATTCACGAGTGATTTGTAGAGATTAGCGCCAGTCTCTAGAGTAACTTCTGGGTCTTGTAATACCTTGCTGACTTTCCGGAAGGTTTGCAAAATTTCGTCCCACATGACCAACATGAGTACGAACTCCAATTCTTGTAGTTTATTTGACAAATTAGCTGCTTCTCTTCTGGTTTCTCCTTTTTGCATGTCATCCACAGAAATGACGTCTAATGCATCTATAATTTTATTATATGTCTGTGAAATAGCTGATGTCGCTTTAGCGTGTGCTTCCCATCTCGTTTCTGATAAAGATTTCAAAACACTTTCATTATCCAAATGATCTTTTAATATGCGCCACCTTATGGTTGAACCAGAAAAAAAATTGTATAGATTTTGAACTAATGAAAAAAAATTTACAGCTGCTAGGCAACAATCCACGGCGCTTCGACCTACTAAATTGAGAGAATGGGCTGTGCATGGGATATATATTGCAAACGGATTCGCCTCTAGAATCTTCTGCTGCATGCCATTGTAACGCCCAGACATATTTGAAGCATTGTCATAAGACTGGCCTCTGCATTTTGAAAAATCTAATCCACAATGTTCTTCAAGGTATTGAAGAGTCTGCTTTGCCAGTTCATCTCCTGTGTGATGCGTTTCCAACTCAATAAATGTAAGAAATCGCTCTACTGGCTGCCCATCTTTTATATAGCGAATAACTACGCTGAGCTGGTCCATGTGCGTCAAATCCGGCGTAGAATCTACTGAAAGACTATAATATCTAGAATCTTTTATCTGCGATATAATTTTACCATGCACTTCTTGGGCCATTATCATAATCAACTCTTCGTAGATCGTTTTAGATAAATAAGAGACGTTTCCTTTTCCGGTGTTTCCATATTTGGTTATGTGTGCCGCTAAAAAGGGATCAAATTGACTTATAAGTTCCAGCAACGCTAGAAAATTTCCATTCTGAGGAGATCCAAATTTCTCTACTGCACCGCGAAAAGGAAGGCCTCTTTCTGCCAATGTACGAATAACAGCTATAACTCGCTGTAATACGTGCTCCCAGTAAACATTCTCTTCATGAATTTGCTTATCAAAACCTTGATGCAAGCTTAAACCTTGCCTGCGTGTTAAATATGTTAATAGACAATCTCTGTGACTAGAACTCTTTTCGTGACCTTCAATCATTACTTTGGTATTCCTCCAGTCACTAAAACCTGTTGAACTACCAAAAACTGAAGATTTATCTGAACAAAAAAGCTTACATACAAAACAGTAAAGTGATCCTGTAGACGGCGAATAAAGTAGCCACTCTCTTTTGTAGTTTTCGCCATTAGGCTTTCGGCCAATAAATACTTTTTCATGGCAGTAACGCGACGTTGAACCATAAGTTCGACGGGATTTTTCAAATGAACTATTATGATTTTGACAGTCATTTGGTCCGCAAGATAGCCAATATTCCACGTCAACGTTTGAAAATTCACACCATAGCCCTGGGTCATTTTCTTGATTTGGTGCTCTGTTAATTTCAGTTTCGTCTATTATATCTTCAGTATTATTTAAGGTTTCAAATTCAGAATCAGAAGGTTCTTGAATCGTAAAATTTTCTTCACTGTTTTTTGACGTCCCTGGAATTGGAATATCAACTGATGGCGGTGGTTCAGATTGAGGAGGACGGAAAAAACTTGTTAACTTTTTTGTTTTACTTATTGTTTCTGCTATTTTTCTTTTATTCTCTTCTGCGTGTTTTCGTTTTTGTGCACCACTCAATTGCGAACGCTTCATGATTTAATCTAGGGGTATGTAAATAAATAAATGATTAAAAAGAGTACCTAAACGCTGTAAAGTGGAATCTAATTACTCCGAAGCCGAAGGCTTCAAAGCCCTTATCAATTCAATTCAATTCAAGCTAAAATTAAATAATTAGGTATACCTAGTGATATTTTTTTACCTATGTATTCTTGCCTATTATTTTGCAAACGAAAAACATTCGATGCCTACCTTAGCGACATTCGGAAATTCTATTCTAAAGAAAGAAACCGCAACGGTAAGAACTTCTCTATTCATCATCCTTATGATTATTATCTTAAAACAAGTAATTATCGAAAAAAAAATTTTTGGTCACAAGCTTTTACTTAAGTGTACAATCACTGCAAATCAAAGGTGTGTTAAAATAACACACTTAAATGTGTTCAATGTTAAATTGCTATACACAGTCTATAGAGTTTTGTAGTCGTTTTTTACACATTTTAAAGCGTGTTAAAATCCGTGTTAAAATCCATAGTTCGTTTACGGGATTTAACATTGAAACGTTTGGTGTGTTAAAAATGACTACAAAATTAACACACTTGGATTTGCAGTGATTTTAACCAAATTTAATAAAATATGACAAAACATAGATATTGTGAAAAAAAAGTTGAAAAAAAGCAAATGCATTCACCCGGGAATCGAACCCGAGACTCTACTTATAATTCATGCAGTCAGACCACTACACCACACTGACGTGGCTCGAAGTGTTCAAAATAGCGATATTCTTAAACTCAAAAAATTATTATTATTAAAACAAAAAACCCGACTACTTAAAATTAATGAATTAAAAAAGAAAAAACAAGTTAAAATTGCAAGTTGCTTTACATTACACGCAGTCGGAGGCAATGGTAGTTTGTATCTTTGGTCAACAAAACAACATACATACATACATACATAGACTGACAAACACATTACCCTCCCGCAGTCCGGTAAAAACAATTGACGAATCGGGTAAATGCAGCTCCTTCTCTGGACCTGATCATCAGATCAATACCAACTCCTGATAAAACCTATTGTCACCGGGCGGGAGGGAATACAGCTTGATACCTTTGAGTATTTATTGTCCTTCATACCTAATTTCAGCTCAATCGGACCGCTGGAAGTCGCTCAAAAATCGATCGCAATATTCCGCCTGTACAAATTTATAAACTTACTTGACGTGAAGTGTAGTAAAAGCTTGTAACAATATCTATTGGCTTGTAAATTAAAGAAACACGCCCGACCGCTAGATATCGGTAGTCGTTTTTCAGTAGGTATCATTTGACGTGCGTGTCATTGACCTCTCAGACTAATTTACCTACCTAGAAAAAACTATTTCGGAGCTTGCAGAAACCTTCAGCTTCGATTGGTTTGAGTAAATTTACATAACCAAAAGTAATTACTTAAATGAAACAAAATACTTTAGATATTTTGACTTTGGACATTATCAAAACAAAACAAAATAAAACTTTACGTACCTAAGCGAACACAATATTATGAACAGAACTTGAATGAATTGTCGACAAAAATTGTATTACGTACGCATAGAAGCCGGCCGGCACAATTACTCAAAAAACAAAACATTTGATTGAAACAGATTTGCGGAGGCGCCAGGCTTGGGGCCCGCGGGGAAGGAGTGGTTTGTGATTGGTTGATCGCAATTCCGGGGCATTGGAATTGTCGAATGCACTAGCGGGCAGCGAGTGGGCAAGCGGGAGTGGGGTTATGACTCTAGGTCAGACTCTATGTCAACTTAAAACGCGCGAATTTTCAAATTAGTCCTAGAAACTTTTTTTGGTGTGGTTTTTGGTGACGTGAGAGTGAGACGTGATGCCCTAAGGACGGATTTTTTTTGTGCTTCTTCTGGTGCCCCCTCAGACGTGATGCCCTAAGCAATTGCTTAATTTGATTAAGGGTTAATCCGTCACTGGCTACCTTTCATAGCGAAAAGGGGGGTAGAAGAGGGGAGTAGGGCCATGAGATGAAAGTTAGTCATTTTTGAAGATATCCTGATGAAATTTAATACAGAGATAGATTAAAGCTTGGAAACGAACATAGGCTACCTTTAATCGCGAGATCGGAGAGGGGGGTTAGGGGATGAAAGTTTGTCAGATTTGAAGATATCTGATGAAATTTGGTAAAAGGATGAATTGGAGTTTGAGAACGGACATATGCTACCGTTTATCGCGAAAATGGTCCCCCCTTTTCACGATAAAAGGGGGAAGTAGGGCCATGAATGTCTTCTATTGTGAAATTTGGTACAGAGATAATTTAAAGCTTGGAAACAAACATAGGCTACCTTTGATCACGAAAAAGGGGGTAGAGTGGGGGGATAGGGCCAGGGGATGTTAGTTTGTCAATTTCGAACATATCTTGATAAAATTGATATAATATAGAGCTCGGCCTGCGCCCCCTCGGGCTACGCGCCCGGGTGCGGCCGCACCCTTGAACCCCCGGTTAAGACGGCCCTGCCGACGGCTTAACGTGCTCGCCGAGGCACGACCAGGCCAATGCAAATACCCGGATTCATGCGTACAAATATTTGCAATGAGCGGGGATCGAACCTGCACCTCCTGCGTAACGGCTTCGTTTACTACCCCTACGCCAAAGAGGCAGTCGATAAAATGGCCTATTCAACACAAAAATAACTTTTCAATGCCAGTAGTTCTTGAGATTAGTGCGTTCAACCAAACAAACAAACTCCTCAGATTTATAATTTTGATATTAGTATAGATAGCATAGATTTGACATTGATACAGTTTCATTAAGTACCGATTTAGTTCCATCAGTACACCTCACTCGAAACAGATCATTTCGAAATCCAGACACATTCAAATAACGCAAGTAGCGGTACGTAAGCTGTACTTACAGAGGTCATGAGTACAATTATTACTAGTGGGATAGGTCTGCTATGGCAACTATCGTGACATCACCGTTCCATTACAGTTCAAAATATATTTAGCGTACTCGTAACGATCGCCATTCTACTTGGTAGCATTCGCATCATGCTGTTATTACTGTTTGTTTAAATAGGCGTGTTTAAGAAGATAATAATGTTAGATAATGCAGCATTAAAATGTTCAAATAGTTATAATGTACGACTCATAAGGTTCACTTTATTTATCTGCCTATACATCTATCCTTTATGTTTATTTGCTTCACTTGATGGGCCGCTGGCTCCTGAATGACTGATTTGTCAATGCAGAGCCCTAAGCGCTTAGCTACCTTTATCTGCGAAAAACCTAAGTATTTAGGTACCAATGCCATTGGTTAGGCACGCCCCACGGTCCCGAAAGTAGTTTCTGGTACTTAAAGCTCCAAATTAGAAGGGATTTAAAATTAGAATGCACTCAATTTTTTAAAAGAAGTATACCTGCACCATGTATCGGAGCCGGGTCCTTTCATTCCTTCTCCTCCTTTTGATTTGACCGGTATGGCTTTTATGGGAGCGACTGCCTGCTGACCTCCAAGTCCCGAGAGGAAAGCTTGTACCAGTCCGTTGATCAGCAGGTGTACGTGTAGGTACCTACCCATATCGGCGATTTTGGGTCTCGGAGATTTTGAAAAATACCCTGACACTGTTAACTGTTTTTGCATAAATTAATGTAATAATATTATGAACAACAGCGTTTTCTTTTAAGATGCGATCAGTGTCTTACTTAACTTGACTGGACTCTTGATAAGAAACCGGTATCGAAACGAAACTACCGAATATTTTTTATTATCTCCTTCCATAAATCCCTTCCCTTCCGAGTTCACTTTACTTAACTATCCATCTCCTTCACTCTTGCCTTAGTACCGCCTTACTTCATTATTTCTATCTCTCTTTAACTTAAGCATCTTGCAGTGCAGTGGCTTTACTGTAGTTAGCGTAGTGATGTGATGTAGTTTTCGCGTAGTGTAAAATTGTCATCGCGAGAGGGCGCTTGTGACGTGGATTGCGTTTATCATTGTTACAAAAAAGTTTTATTTACTCTAAAAAATGTAAGAAAAGTATTTTTGTTTGTCAACTATAAGCCATTATTGTGAATATTGATAGTAAACACAACATAATAACACTAAATTGCGTTAAAATGTCATCATACAATTATTTGTGGGTGTGGTGAATGCCGAAAGTGTCTTGTCAAATATTGCTGTTTATCAAGCTATATTTTTTAATTTTATTTTCTTTCTTACGTAACTTTATAACCATTACTCATAGTGGTTAGTGATTAGTGAAATTATCTTAGGCTGATAACCTCAACTCATAGTGTAAAGTTGTAAACTAGTGAAAATCACTTCGTAATAGGTGATGTTTTGGTGTTTATAGAAATCGTCATCCACAAAAACCACGACGATGACGACCCCTGCGAAGCTGTATGGACGGGAGCTGTCCACCTACGACGAGGTGGATGTGGACGAGCTACTGGCCAAGCTGTCGCAGGAAGAACTTACGATGCTGGCCAAGGAGGTTGATCCAGATGTGAGTATTTTTTTCTTATCTACATAAGATAAAAAGAAATCTGTTGTGTTCTGGTCTGATACCTGTGCCTTAAACCGTTCAGAAAAAAACAAGAGTGGATTTTATAGGAGTCTAATTTGAATATGGTACTAATGGAAACTTTAAAAAAAATTTGGAGTAAATTTCATAGGAGTCTAATTTGAATAAGGTGGTAATAAGACAAGTTAAACAAACAACAATGCTTGCTAAGTCAAGGTTTCTCATTTAACAAAATATATCAAAAATAGGAGTAGATTATAAAGGAGTCTAATTTGAATGAGGTGGTAATGAAACAAACAACACAAAAACAATGCTTAGTAAGTTAAGGTTTCTCTTATCGTCTAACAAAAAAAAAAAAACAATTTAGATTCTAGTTTAATCATATCTTATTTCATGCATATATTTGAAGGGGTATCACAGAAAATTTTCTGAAATGGCCAACTGTAGGAGTTAGTTATCTTTATTGCTACCCACTTTTGTAGTCTGCAATCATCAGTCAATTGATTATGAAGGCCATATGAAGCATTGTCCCGTATAATACTCTGAGCACTCACACAAATTACACACCTTATTGTTAAGCCATAGAATTCATGGTTACCTTGAAAAGTCTTTATCTTACTGTTCTAACCTTGGAAAAATAAAGTTTGTTTATGACCAATTGCTAAAATAAGGTAGAAATTATCACCTACATATAGTTGTCTCTGACATAATATGTGGGGTTTTGTTTCCATTGCCATTAAATTGTGTATGCAAAGCAGATGGTTACTTTTTAAATATACCTACCAATGTAATAAGGCCTTTTAAAAGTTTTTATGAGTAAAATACATATTACAATATACCACAATATTTTTAATTGTAATGTGTTGCAACATAATAATGTTAAGTGTTAATTAAAGATTTGAAAATAGAACTTAATTGTTTTTATGATTTAATAAACAAAATTAATAATGTGTGAAGCATAATATACACACCACCTACATTCTCAAGTTTAGTTAGTTTTATTGCAGTTAGTTACACAAATTATTCTTCATATTGATGCAAGGATGCATAGCAAATTGATAATCGTAAAAACACGGTTATAGTTTTCATACCATTTCCTATTAGCAATAATAGGGATATCCCTATTACAAGCAGTTTAGATGTTGCTCTGCATACTAGAATATAAACATATTTCAGCACTGTTAGAAATGTTACACATATTGGATACTCAATAAAAAAAAAAGGTAAATACCCCAGTGAATGTTACAATATTAATGATTTCTCTATGTTATGTAATACAGATAAATTATATTATTAGCTAACAAACAGCGGTAAGAAAATAAAATTAGTATTATAGTCGTAATAGTATTATTTATTATATTCATTTCCTTATTTTTAGTTTCGTAATTAAAATAAGAAAAAGTTTCACATCTTTATTATCTGTTAGCGGGAATAAGTATTAGTTTTGTAACGTCTTTCATAATTATTTTAGTGTTCTTTCAAAATAAATCTAAATGTTATCTAGTTTTGTATCATAAGGCCTTCAGCCTTGAGCAATGCATGATTTAAATATTTAAATACACTGTTTTGAAAGCTGTACATTTTCAAAATCAATTAATTGAAAAGTGTACCTGCTCTTTCAAAGGTATTTAATATAAACACACAGATAGTAAGTAAACTCCAACCATTTTTAAAAGGGAAGTTGGTTATAAAAATATTACTTTGAATTAGTTTGTCATGCACAATACAACCATAGATAATATAATATAATTTTTATACAGATGCACAATCAGGAACAAAACATTGTTACACTCGTAACTTCCAAAAGATGGCAGGTAACTTTTGTTTGCAGGAGTTGTTACTAAATGGTGACATTGTTGACTTTTGTTTGCAAAGTTTCCTAATTTTTACACCTTAAAATTTACATATCAAAAATAAAACATACACTAAACACATTATTTATTATGACTGAATAAAAGTATAAATATTCTAATCTATATTGATTTTGCCAGATTCTGCGATGCTAGATGGCGGCTTGGTGCATTTTATATACTTATATTATCATAAATGTTTCCCGAGGAGGGCCAGACCGAAAGGGATGGCCCTGGGTCAGCCGGGGTGCGAGGGATATGTCGCAAGACAACCTCACCTTCGGCCTAGCACCACGACCCACAGACGGCGTGCGGTTTAGTCGGTTCGAGTCCGACATAACCCACCCCTCCGGCTCCGGAGGGGCGGGTATCCGTGGGGATTTCCCGCACGTAAAAAAAAAAAAAAATCATAAATGTTTGAGTTCTGAAATAATTTAAATGATTCTAAGTCAGCAAATTAAGCATTTTAACTTTTTTATTTCTTTAAATGAGTCTGCTGGTACCATCTATTGCTTTCTGAGTATTACTAAAGATATTTTCTAAGTATCAGTACCCCATGATATAACCTATTGGGAAGCAATCGGGTTATAACAATCCCTCCCCACTAAAACATCCAATTAATATAAGATATTTGGCAAAATTGGACTTGCTAGAGGTGTAGATTAAATAAATAAACAATGATATCACATATCAAATAATTGTGTATAAGGTGACCTCATTCAGTTGATTAGAGACATGAAGTCTTGGTTTTAAAGGCTCTTAAGATACCACATCACTAGGGTGTATTTAGTTGTGGGGCCAAGCTAACCTCACCTGCCAGCCCTGGCTTCCCTCTCAAGGTTGGGAAGTCAGATGGCAGTCGCTTCTATAAAATCCATACCACACGGAGGAGAAGGATTTTGTGGATGTGGGTAGCTACTATTAGCTTACCAGTTAATTACACCAGTAAGGGTGGGGGTGGAATAAGTCCCATGTAGGTGATCAATTCGAATCAAATTCATTTATTTATTTACTTGAATGTAGGTACATAGAATGGTCTTAAAAATATGGCATCCCATGTACATTCTTCCATTATATTATGTTGTCTAAATATTTATTTGAGTATGCTTAAAAAAATAAATAAAAGAAAAATGTCTATTGTTCATTAATTCTGGGTATCCTTGTTATTAAATTCTTTCACATCAAGTATTTAGTTACATAACAAGATATGTGACATCATTCAAATTATATGGGCTGTGCCACTATTTTGTTCCTATTATCCTGTTGACCCCTATTGACACCACATATTGAGTGAGCTTTTAAAAATCTTGTAATATGTGTACATGATTATCAGGGCTAAGTTAGATATGACTGACTTATAATAGTAGGCCCAGTTTCTTTTACATAGGGCCAGGAAATATAGCCAATATTTGAGTGCTATTACAGCCCCTTTAGTGTTCAAATTCATTATAGTAAAATAATTTATTATTAGAGGTAGTTTGGATCATCCATCTTTACTGCTGTTTTACTTTGCTTTATTGGTGGTGCACACGTCCATAGGCCACGGTAAGCACTTACCATCAGGTGCAAGATAAGCACACGGCCTTGCTTGTCTGCCAACTCAGTTGTATAAAAAAAGCTAAACTGTCAAAGATATGGATTTAACTATAGTAAACTGTCTTATATTATTATCAAAAAAAATAAATAGATAATAATATAATGAATTTCATATTACAAAGGCCTATGTTTATTATTTTCATATATAACTCGATATTAAAAATCGATTATGATATCATTTATAGGTGCACTTACTATAAGTGGCCTTATCACGAATTGATAACACTTAAATATAAATTATCATTTCATTTCTATGTCATGTTGATAAATGAAATTAACTCAGAGACTACTATAGGAAATGCAAAGTCCATGAAGAAAAATTTAAAATTGATTAAGATGGGAAAAATTTCGGTCCAGGCGGGATGAACCCGCAATCTTTACCTTACAGGGGCAATGAACCACTAAGCCAACGAACAATGTTTGAATCCATCCAATATCTCCTATATATCCATCTTCGGTCAATGTGGGAGCATACTCCAAAAAATAAGCAACTCTTTTATAGGACAATGTATTAGATTCTACAATAAACTTCCCAATGAAATTAGAACATTGTCCATAAATAAATTTAAAACAACAATTAAGGCCAAATTGTGTAGCAGGGCATATTATAACATTTCAGACTATTTGGCTGACAAAAATGCTTGGGATAGTAGCTCTAAGTCAACACAAGAAAATGATTGTACATACATGACGACGTTTTTTTTAAAAAAAGGATTCCTACTGAGTTTTTTTGGCAGTGTTTCTCAGTAGTTGCCATGTCACGCACTGCACGGTAGGGGAAAAAATAATGACGATTCCAAACAAATTTAATATTTTTATGGAATAAATGAATTTAGAATTTGAATAAAAATTTAATGGTTTAAAATATCATTCAAAAAGTAAAATATTAAGTTTACACGGTGAATTTTTCAACTGGGTGTGAATTGCCAAATGCAAAACTATGAGGATAACCAAAAATGCTCAAGAGTCCGATTTTGATGATTAAATATGCATCATTGAATTTATAAAAACTCTTTTTTTTACCAATAATCAAACCTATTGATTTCGAAAAAAATACGCCCTGTATTATCACACCATTCGATAGTGTCATTAATAAAGAATTAATTCTGGGAAGAAAATGGAAAAGTCATATGGAAAACTAAGAAAGATCTGTTTAAAAGAAACTATGTTTCGCAGATTCACCTCATCAAAATTTAGGTACCTAGGTTTTGTTTTTGACACCAAAGCCATTTTCGTTTTTATTTCCAATCGAATTGCGCGTTAAAAAATTGCACTTAATTGGGTCTCTTTATTGTTTCCAAGGGTCTCGGTCCTATGGGTACCATATTCTCTATATGGTCACCATAGACTTGAAAGTGTTTAAGTGCCCTAATAACGCCCTAACTTGCATTTTCTAGGACAATTTCCTGCCGCCATCACAACGTAACAACTACGATTGCGAAAAGGACCCCACGGGGCCCCTCAATCGCAAGAAGCTGATAGAACACATTAACAAACAGGCCTTAGAGACCCCCGACCGGCCTGAGGTGAAACCCTTTGTGGCTGGCGTTATACGTGGGAAGAAGGTATGTTTTATTTATTTATTATTTACTGAACATTGAACATGAACACATAAATGGCACGTCTTAAAAAAACTAGAATAAATCATTATTTTAATGTTAGATAGATGTTAACTCTTTACTGTACTGTACACCAGCATAAGTTTCAATATATAAGGTATAACAAAATTAACTGTCGGAGCTTTGGGGGTTGATTGGTTAAATGTACAATGGGAGGCTTTATAGCTTAATGCGATTACGTTGTTCCCAGTTGCATTCGAGGCTCTTTTTTATTCAATTTGTACGGTTTTTCTGGGAGTGACTGTCGTTTGACCTTCCAACTCCGAGAGATACGCCTGCGCTAGAGCTGTGGCTAATCATCAGGTGTACCAGGTGGGGTTGGCTTGGAAGTAGCATGCATGAGGCTCTAGTGCAGGCTTTCCTGTCAGTTACTCACTTACTTACTTCCAGCGGGGGACGCCGTAGACCGGACGGGTGATCTGCCCTTTTGTGGGGGCCATTTCACCCATTTCCCCTGTCAGTTAGAGGGTCAGATGTGCAACTAATCTCGTAATAACCAAAATAAACCAATTTAAAAAAATGAAAGTGAGAAAGCAGTGAATTCCTGGGATCCGGGAAAGTTTTTCACAAAATTATCACAATGATGGAAAACACACATAAATACACAAACCCAAAAAACATTACACTCCTTTGTTCAGCAGTAATTTAATCGTACCAAACACAATAACAGTTTTTCTTACCTTCTTCATCCTAGCATTAATCTTGGTCGCATCCAAAGCTTTCAATTTGGAGTCTGAAGTCCGCTTAACCAGTCTAACTACAGATTTGGATAAACTTCGATATTTAGTTCTTCTTACCTATCGCTATAGAAAAATAATTCATGTTAATTTTCCCCTGTTTCAGTGGATACCTCCCCCAGTCCCCGAGAAGGTCCGTGACGCTGACGAGCAGATCTCAATCGATCTCGGAGATGAGTATGAACAAGCGCTCACCGACGCATCGCAGGAGGAAATCATTGACTTGGCTGGTATGAACCAAATATCTATCATTTGTTTAGTAAACTAGCTAAGATCTGAATACCGCCCATTTCATTAGAACTTTTACTTCTTGTCTTCATCCTAGCATTAATTCCAGTCGCATCCGAAGCTATCAACTTGGAGTCTGGGATCCGCTTATACCAGTCCAACTGCGGATTTGGCTAAAATTAGACATATGCCGTGAAGCGACTGCCATCTGACCTCCACAACCCAAAGGCGATATAGAAGCATTGCAGTTATACAAGTTGTTGAACTTATGGTAGCTCCAACTACCCGTAACGACTGCCATAGATGTTTGTATGGCAACCAGGACCGAAAGCTTAACATGCTCTCCGAGGCACGGCCAAACAAATGCAAATATTTGCACTGAGCGGGGATCGAAACCGCGCCTCCTGCGCTGCGGCCGCGTTCACTACCTCTACGCCACGGAGGTTGTCTTTCAATTTGACCGATTTCAATAAAAATTTTCGTATATTCATAATGAATTCTATCTACGGCTGAACGAGTCGGTAATGGACTCAGAAACTACTATTTGTATAAGCTTAGCGCGCCTCTTTATAATGTTATCTGTATGAGAGCTACTCAGAAAGTTGATGATCAGCTGTAGCCCCAGCACGAACAACTATCGTAATCGTATCGTAAACGTATTGAAAGAACGGAGCCTTGCGATTGGTCGGCTTCACATACACACAGGTTCACAGTAGGCAGGCGGCCAATCACAATGCTTCATTCTCTCAATACGTTTACGACACGATTGCGATAGTTGTTCGTGCTAGGGGTACAAGGGTACAGGTTGTGGTCTTTCGCGATACCATAGTAGGTAGTATAGTAACTAGAAACATATAAATAATTGAATACATACACATCGTCATCATAATCTGAGCGCCAATCGCAGTCGTATCCATATCGGGGTTCAATGCACAATATTGCTCGATTTGGCTACGTACCCGTACAGCCTCAATGTTTGGACCCTATCACAAATACATCCGTACTACCCTCATTTTAAGACTTTAGACGTCCAGGTCGTAAGTGTTTTCATCTGTTGTGCGAGTTGCGGGTTAGATCCTTGATTACGGGTTCCATCACTTGATTTCGAGTGAATGCCCTGGTACGTCTTCAAAGATAAGAAAGTTTGGTTATTGATAATTATGCGTATACCTGTGCCCCGAGCAAGAATAATATTCGAATTCGTAACGTAAACTTATCGAGAGAACTTCAGGCGGCCAATCACAATGTTTTGTTCTCTCGATAAGTTGTGTAATGTTTTTCGTGCTCAGGGCACTGTTCCCAGGAAGCCAGGGCATCTATTGGCATATATTCTAATTATCTGGACATTGCTTTTCGGTTATGCAATAACCAACGAGCCTATTCCCGCCAGCCCGACATTTATAGCTGAGCCATTTTCATTACTAATTCATTTAAAAGTAGAACATCAAAAATCTAGAACAGTCTAAAAAAAACAATACAATTAAAACCGAATCACATTCAAAAGTTATATAAAAGTCATGCTTGAGAGTTACGAGTTTCCCTACCTACCCATTGGCACACATCTAATAAACTAGAAATCTGAATATTTCTCGAAATGACACGGTTATTTCCGATGCACGTCATGATTCCTTATTATTTATGATAGCTTATGTAGATTGGGGAAGATAAAACGTTCTTTTGTAATGACTTACGCCAAAATGTTGTGATTTGACACAACATTTTGGCGTAAGTCCAGTGCGATCATTGCAGCTCTTACGTTAAAACAGTTAGAAACTAATTCAACGTCCCCTAATACCGTCATTTGACAATTGTCAACTCTTGCGCCTACGATTTTACATACATACAGTTCCCAGCATGTATCTTGATCCCAAATCGTAAGAGAAACGAGTCCTTGGCACGCGCGGATTGTTTTGATATAATCTATGACTCGTGGATTAGCACTCGTCCACCGCCGTACCAGTCTGTACTATCCACATAAGACACCCAAAATAACGCGTACTGCGCATATAAAGTACATTTAGTGGCGCGTTTGGGGTCAAAATGTATGCTTGCAACTATATCGTCAGTTGTCCACAGCTCCAGAGAAATTCTGATCCTGCTCTGAATACCTATAAGAGCTTATTTTTGAGATTAAAAAATACTTTGTTTCAAACTTATTTCCATTCTAATAGGGTGGATAGGGTTCCACCATAACTTTCGGGTGATGCCAAATCAAAAACTAAGTGATGGATGAGACTACCTTATTCTTTCGTCTTAATGTTGGAATGTCAGACGGTTATCGCTCCCTTTTTGGGATCGACGGCTTTCATCTTATATCTTTAAACGAGGAATTCTTGTATATATATGTATATACAACGATTTTCATGAAATTTAGTATACAGGGGGTTTTGTGGGCGATAAATCAATCTAGCTAGGATTAATTTACAGAAAATGTCACTTTATTAAAAATGAAATAAAAAGAAAATATGACTATTCTTGACATCTATTGAAGATGTGAGCAACTAACTGCTTTAACGACACAACAACACTAAATCTTTCAACAGATGGCGTTGTTACAAAAAAAATACCGAGCGAAGCTCTTTCATCCAGGTACTAGCAGTATAAACCAGACCAAAAGCTGGAATCAAAATCTCAGGATACGGAATAACTACGACAGGAGCAACTTACATAAAACCTCAGCAGGCAGGTTCATCACATGCGTTTAAAAGCCCCACCTGAAGGACCCTATGTCCTTTCTCAAGGTCTAATCTACACCTATACCAAATTTCATCAAGATCGGTCCAGTGGTTTAGGCGTGAAAGCGTAACATACAGACAGACAGACAGACAGACAGAGTTACTTTTGCATTTATAATATTAGTATGGATATAAGATATGAAACGAAGCAACTTTCTTCTGTCCCTTCGAGAATCGTACATTCGTGGCGAGAAACTCTCCTCGTTTTAACGAGCCTTAAGAGACAAGGGAACTAGTGGTAACAGATTAGGTTAAAACATAGTAACGTTAAGCAATAGTCAGTCTTAGGATGGGTAACCATTCTTATCACATACATCGAGACCTCGGAGCGCATGTTGCCATTCAAATATTTACGTCAATTAATAATTCCGTAATATCAGAAAATGTGGTCTAACTACAGATATCGCTAGTCGGTCGTGGAGGCCAGATGGCCGTCGCTTCACCAATATTTTAGTTCTGCTAATTCCTAGTTACCCTGAAAGTCGATCCTAACTGAGCTGGTTAAAAGTTCGACGTATGAGTTTTTCCACACTATTTATCGTACTAACCTTAGGAATATTTCCTTTTCGTGTCATATTGCGTTTTATAATCCACTGGCCTAGGGCCCGATATAGCGAAATACGATCAACACATGATAATCACGCAGCGATACGAAAGCTTGGCACTCGAGATATGCCGATATGACTCGCGGCCAATAGCGCATATCGCAAGAGTGGAGCACTTGATGACATATTATTGTTATTAATATGATAGGTAGATTAATATGCTCGCTCGACCTTATTGAGCACTTTCGTAATGGGTTTTTATCTATTCGCGTTCATAGCGTGACTAGCGAACCCGGCGAACTTCGTAACGCCAATATGCTTCCGCCCGCGTGGTGGCAGATCCCGTTCCCGCTGCACCCTCTACTATAATACACATGTATTATACATATAAACCTTCCTTTTGAATCACTCCATCTATTAAAAAAAACCGCATTAAAATCCGTTGCGTAGTTTTAAAGATTTAAGCATACAAAGGGATATAGGGACAGAGAAAGCGACTTTGTTTTATACTATGTTAGTGAAGGTGCAGGCAGAATTTCATACAAACCTCTATGACAGTCGTTACGGGTAGTTGGAGCCCTAAAAATCCAATACTGGTCTTCACTGCTATATTTTGATATTGCCAATGTAATGTGGGGGTCATATGGCAGTTACTTTACAGAAAATATTTAAAGATAAGCCATACCCGCAGTTGGACTGGAAAAAGGTGGTGGGGCCTCCGAGGTGAAATTTTCAGAAGCGATTTTGGTAACGCTAGGATGAAGAAAAAGTACCTGGTTATCTGTAGGTCATTTAAAATTATCGCCAATTATACAACAGCCTTAGTTCTCCTCACTCGCTACTACCATGCTGTTAAGTATTTTAGTTTAGAAACAGCCTCCATGGCGTAGCGGTAGTGAACGCGGCCGCTACGCAGGAAACGCGGGTACGATCCCAGCTCAGTGCAAATATAAAACGTTAAGCCGTCGGTTCCGGTTGTCATACATACATCTATAGCAGTCGTTACGGGTAGTTGGAGCCGCGGCGTAGCGAGCGAGAGACAGTCGCTGACATCGCTGCCCGCGTTCGAAGGGAGGACGCAGACCGACCTCCATCCCCATGAGCGCGGGCCTGAGGGTTACGGGTGGAGCCGCTCGTCACCCTAGCAGAAGCAGGCCACGGCAGCGGCGCGCATCGTAGGACGAAGCGCGCCCCCTCCATTCCGGGGGCGAGTCGAGGACCGCGTGGTCCCCCCTCCCGAGGAGGGCCAGACCGAGAGGAATGGTCCTGGGTCAGCCGGGGTGCGAGGGATATGTCGCGAGACAACCTCACCTTCGGCCTAGCACATCGACCCACAGACTGCGTGCGGTTTAGTCGGTTCGAGTCCGACATAACCTCCCTCTCCGGCTCCGGAGGGGGGGGGGGGGGGATCCGTGGGTAGAAACAGGGTGACTATTGTTAGATCTGTCCGAAACTTGCCCAAAACAACGAAAGACCTACCATGAACATCAACTTTTTTTGTTAGGGTTCGAATAAACTATGAAATAAATGTATTCCTTAACTTTTATTGTCCGAAATTTTTGTGTGAAGCTTCACGTGTCGGACAATAGAAGGTAAGGAATGTTCACGTCTCTAGATAAGTATCAAAACGTTTAGAATAGAATAGATTGATCGATGTATGGGACTGACACACGTTAACGACCGTCGTATAAACTTTTATTTATGAATCTTATGTATGATTGCAGCTATCCTCGGCTTCCATTCTATGATGAACCAGGACCAGTACCACGCGTCGCTCCTCAACAAGGGCCAGCCAGTAGGCCTCGGCTGGGACGGCATCACTAAAGCGACTAAACCTAAGGTAATACCGTGAATTTACATGATTCTAAGTCAGCAAATAAGCGTTTTAAATTATTTATTTCTTCAAATGAGTCTACTAGTGCCATCTATTGATCTTTGAGTATAACTATAGATAGTTTCTTAGTATCGGTACCCCATGCTATTAAGTACATTTGGTTGGATTATATTAGCACCCATCTAGATGGTAAGAAGCTAGAATGCAGCCGAGAATAAACAGGCGACCAGATGCTGCCGATCCTAAATGGGGATGCCGACTGCGCTTTTATCCCTACAGAGGGCGCCTCGTAATGGCCAAGGTTAGCCGTCATCTACGTAGATTTTATTGTCTCTTCACATCTGACAGCTATGAGTTTTTTATTGTCACAGAACTGAATTGTCGTTTGGTCATATGCTGCTGCTATCTACAATTCGTTTTTCGTCGGCATACCCATTGGTGGTCCCTACCATGGCGGCACAGACGACTGTCACAGATGTTCCATGGCAACCGGGACCGACGGTTTAACGTGCTGTCTGAGGAACCAATACAATCATAACCATTCATACTAATATAATAAATGGGAAAGTATATGTGTGTGTCTTTTTGTTTGTCCGTCTTTCACACCTAAAGTACTGAACCAATTTTGATAAAATTTGGTTTAGGGGTAGCTTTGATCTTGAGAAAGGACATAAGCTATGTTAAGTCGCTATAACTGACATAGTTTATTACAATTAAAAGTTGATGATTTGACATTGCAGGTGTACCCAATGGACCCTCCTAACGACACGGACCCCGACGACACTATCACGCGAGTAAAGAACAATGACCAGAAGCTTACTGATCTCAATTGGAATAATATTAAGGTAACATTATGCAGCAAAGTATATTAAGTAGCACCAGTGAATGAGAAATTGCGAGGCGAGTGACCGTCGTGGTATGGACATATTATGAGACGATATGAAAGTAATGTTGTAAGAAAGGTTCAAAGTATGAATGTGAGGGCTTCAGGAGCAGAGGTAAGCCCAAGAAAAGATGGATGGATTGCTTGAAAGATGATATGGCAAAGAGGGGGGTAACTGAGGAAATGACATCCGACAGAAATTTTTGGAGGGATGATGAACGGCTTCGTTAGTTGCATTACGCTGTATTCATACTAATATTTATAAATGGGAAAGTGTATGTGTGTCTGTTCATTTGTCCGTCTTTCACGACTAAACCACTGAACCGACTTTGATAAAATTTGGTATAAGAATAGATTAGACCTTGAGAAAGGACATAGGCTATGTTTGGTCGCGATAACCGATACCCACGCGGGCGAAGCCGAGGGCAAAAGCTAGTTTATTATATTTCGAGCTTCTTAACAACCTGCATATTTCAATTTAATGAAATTTTAAAGCATTTGAAATCGATCAAGATTGAAAAAAGTGAAATGCTCTGGCGGGATTTGAACCCGCGTCCCTTACAGGGGGAAATTCATTGTAATATAATTAATTGCTTCCGATAGGCCGTACGACTGTCGGTAGATGGCTCCCAACGATCGCCCCGAGATGGTTGTATAGGAGAATTTGGATCACTTAAGATGTGAATTAGTAGTTCAGTAGTTTGAGCATTCCCCCTGTAAGGGACTAGTCGCGGGTGCAAGTCTGAGTCGTTTCACTTTTTATCTATTCCCAGAAGTTCCTTTGAAGGGATTACTGAGAATTTTTTGTCCGTATATTTCTTTCAAGTAAGCTAAAAGAACTACTGAGAGTATAAAGTTCTTTCCACTAAAAGTCTCAATAGGCCCTTTAAAAGGAACTGCCAAAGGAACTACTGGAAAAAAATGACACTTTTTTCCAATCTTATCAATTCATATTTCACCTTCAGATATGTTTAACCTATTTTTTATACTATTACAGAATATTAGCGACGAGAAGTTTGAGAGACTCTTCGAGGCGTTAAAAGGCAACACTTCACTGGAAGTGCTATCGCTCGTCAACGTGGGGCTAAACGACCGCACGGCGGGGCTATTAGCGGACGCACTTCGCGTGAACTCGGCGCTTCGTGTGGTGAATGTGGAGACGAACTTCATTAGCCCCGGTGGTGTATTGGCGCTGCTCAGGGCTCTCCTCGACACTAATACCGTGGAGGAATTCCGCGCCTCTAACCAGGTATTACGTTTGTTGTAATTTTGAGACGAACTTTATTAACCCCGCTAGACAGGGCTAAATCGTTGTAAGCCACTTTAATTGTGGTTGATCGAAATTTAGATTTTGAAGTTCTATCATTCCTACGCTTTCTACTTTGATGCAGTTCATGAATTTAGCTTTTTGTGGTGAAACTGTCGTTGGACCTACAAGTCTTGAGAGGTGCGCTTGCGTTATGATCGTTTATTAGCAAGTATGTACCAGCTTGCAGATGTAGACTTGATAACAAATTTTAGCCTGATTTATAGAGCCATTTAAGCAGGAATGAGAAACAAACATCTTCATACATTTATAGAATTGGGTACTTGACTATTGTTAAAAAAATATGTTCAGCTAACTTATTAAATAATAGTAGTTTATGATACTGTTGCATAATAAGGGTTCTTATAACACGAGTGTGTTTTAAAAAAACGAGCCGTAAGCGAGTTTTTTTATAGTATCACACAAGTGTTATAAAACCAAGTTATGTAGTGTCATACACTTCTTTATCTACTCTCTTACTATAATACATTAACTAATTTATTTTACAAACAAAACCAAACTTTGTTTAATTCAAATGTAAAATGTTGGCGCCAAGGCGCAAACATTGATTGCGCATGCGTGTTTCTATTTTTTTTCTTCCGAATCGGCGGATTATTTTTTTAAAGTAGAGTTTCAGATGGAGGTTGTATAGGTGTATCGTTACGATTAAGAAGTTATTTAATGATATAGGTGTCCATACAAGACCTGTATCGTAAAAACACTTTTTTTCTGGCCTGTGCGTAATGTTTGTCATAAGAGTTTTGATGTAATTTTATAATCTTTGTATTATAGTATCAGAGTAGATAAAGAATGCTAAAAGAGCGATAACAGTTGCGTCGGATCTTATTTCATCGTTTTTATTTATTTATAAGCATCCACCCAACCTATTATAGTAAT
Source organism: Eilema caniola (assembly GCA_949126895.1). Classification (NCBI taxonomy): domain Eukaryota; kingdom Metazoa; phylum Arthropoda; class Insecta; order Lepidoptera; family Erebidae; genus Eilema; species Eilema caniola. The sequence goes on along the minus strand of OX421471.1, from coordinate 5,528,507 downwards.
TGATTTGACTATTAAATATAATAACGTCACAAAAAATATTTTCATACATTTTTCCTTACAACTTATCGTTTTGACGTTTAGTAAAAAGTAACTAATTTGACTAGTCAGTCAAATACCCAATTGTAACGTTCGTAGAACTATTATTGAAGGAGCCCACAGACAGGGAGCATCTATGCACTATGCCCCTTTGACGGAGCACCGTGTGTTTTTTTAGTCGGTTTGAGATCCACATAAGACTCTTCACCACTAGCCCTAATAAGGTGGGACCTCGGGGGTTCCACATAGAAACAAAGGATAGATATCTAACTGCTACCATCGTCTCTCGCAGCGGTCGCAAGTCCTCGGCAACAAGATCGAGATGGAGATCACTCAGCTGGTGGAGCAGAACCCCACGCTGCTGCGGCTGGGCCTGCACCTGGAGTACAGCGACGCGCGCCACCGCGTGGCCTCGCACCTGCAGCGGAACATCGACAGAAGTGAGTGTGTGCCCTGTGCCCTCTGTCCTGTGCCCCGTGCCCTCTGTCCTGTGCCCCGTGGCCGGTACAGGACGCTAGGCTATTAGGCCCCCTGTCCACGGAGGGCTAGGTAGACGCGCAATCATCTACATACAAAACAAGGTAACTCTGTTGACGAAGCAGCAACGTCGCGCTCGCGTCGCTGCATGTAGGCTTCACGGCACCTACCGTACTGTATGTCAAACGCTGAGGCGTACATAGAGTGAATGCACGTGATTCTTTTCGTAAAAATGCCGGTAGTGGCTGCGAAATTTGCGCGAATGAATAAAAACGTACGCGTGCATTACGCCTCCTCCTAGACGTACTGAAACGATGGGCTGCACAAGCAACACAGCGTATTTTGAAGCGTCAATGAAGTTACGCCTCCGTGGACAGTAGGCCTTAGGGTAAACCGTACACTGTGTATCTGGACAGTGCTCAGCGTGGGAGGTACATGGCTTGCCCGTATAGCAGTTATCAAAGGAGTCCTCGCACGTATAGAGGAACATCGACAGAAGTGAGTGGCCACACGTGTCCCCGGTAGAGGAGACTTGGCTATTAGGGTAGGGTACGCTGTGTATCTGGGCAGAATGATCGCCGTGGGAGACATTAAGGTGTGATCTGGTAGGAGACCTCCCGCTCAGTACCACGACTGCGGCCATGGGAGCTCGTGGGCAGTCAACGCCTCCTTCTATGAGCAAGTAATTCTCGAGAAGAAGGAGATTTAGAACCCTCCCAGTCCGCCGGGCTCGAAACGTCGGAGGTATGTCGTTAAGTGACTGCCAGTCGCATGAGCCAATGAGCTGAGGCCTGGAGTGACAGGTAAGGCCGCTAATCACCCCAGCAGAAGTACTGGCGTCAAGTAGAATAATATATGGAGACTTCAAATATTCCAGTGTCTCTAGGCAAGGGGCAGAAAGAACGAAGATAGTACACTGCCTAAGGTCACACCTACTGTGTTGATGTCAGGATCAGTCACACAGCTACTTAGGCCGCCTCCTCTCTGCATCAACACTTATATTTCGCTAAGTTTTGGTCCCACATCCCATTATGTGGGACCATAGCTGAGCGTATTGCTGTCATCCAGGCAGTTTATAACGTTTGCTTACTGTCAAATGGGGAAAAGATCTCTGAATTAGAATCGCTGTTATTGCTCGTTTCAATCTTGGACCTAAATAGCGATATGAAGTTTGACAGCGTCAGTGGCGTGGCGGTAGTGAACGCGGCCGCAACGCAGGAGGCGAGGGTTCGATCTCCGCTCAGTGCAAATATTTGTACGCATGATTATGGGTATTTGCATTGGTCTGGTTGTTTCTATGTATAATATGTATGCATTTACAAAAAAAAAGTATCTAAGTATGTTTATCCGCATTCTAGATTTCATAACACAAGCTAGTTAAGCTATGATTACGATGGATCTAGATAGCGTTGTGTGAAATGTTGTGGAATATTATTTATTATTATATTATGAAGGCCCTGGCGCGCGCGGATTGTTTTGTAATAATCTATGCGTAGTGAATATGAGCTCGTCCACGGCCGTAGCACCCTCTACTATTCTCAAAATACATCCTATAAACGTATACTGGGCGTATAGAGCACATTTTAGGTTCAACATATATGGAACGAACAATACATTGGGATACCTTGGGACACCAACGGGAAAAATGGGGCTTAGCTCTATATTTTGATGGAATACTTACACATATTCAACCTAAAAATAAAGCATGTTGAAGACGTTTTTGCATTTGTAGTATACATGCAGTGAAACACATACACACACAATGACAAAGCTGGACCTATTTGGACCTTGTATTCTCACAGCAGTTGCTTATAAGACACATTCCATACACTGTACACTAATAATTTACACACTATACAGCACTAATACTTATAAGACATGTACATTACATATAAGACAATCACTAAAAAAACCCAAAAACAAACTACATATATAAGTGTTCAGGCTTTCACGGCCGGCGTTGCATGTCTGGAACGCAAGTTTCACATCGACCACGGCCAAACAGCCCGGAAGCAGTATATTCTACAAACTACATATACTGTATACTACTACAAACGCAAAAACCACTTCTAAATTAAGTTTTCCGTGCTTGTAAGTTCTTTTATTTCTTACAGAAACAATTTTTCCGCTATCTTCCTATCACAATATCGAAATGTTTAATTTATAAGCTATTATGAAGTGCATAAGTTTTATTACAGGATGTTATTCATGCATATTATTCATAAATGCCATTTCTAAGGCTCATTATCACATACTTGTACGAATATATTTGCGTGTACATGCATTGAAGTTTCAGTCTTAACAACACATGCATAAAGCATGAAATAGAACTTATTGAAGCCAAATAACATTGATCAAAATGAAATGTTATCACATTTTAATATCGTTCATTAATTTTTATACGACACTAAAGCGAGCTCAAATAATAATTTATTTGTGTTACGAGCGTGTTCGCGTCGGTACTGTAATGGTCAGGATACGAATCCAAAACCTCTCGATTATAAGGTCGACTCCTTAACTCCTATCGTAAATATTGGAAATATATGCTATTTGATGACATAAAGCCATTTTTACCGAACCACCAGTCTGGGACCCAGTCATTAACCTAATCAAACCTAGTAAACAGCAAAATACAGCTAGACTTAACGACACAGTGAGTTTAGTCTGCGTAAATAGTAACACCAACAATTCATCATGCTTTTGGTACTTTGTGCTAACTTATAGTTCAAACTATATGACAACCACCCCGGGACCATAGCTGCTAAAAAGTAGCCGAAACGTCGGGCTAAAAGTAAATAATATCAAATAAATCGAGAGATCGGTAATTCTGGAAGTCTATGGGAGAGGCCTATGTTCAGCAGTGGACTGTGTGTGATACGATGATGATGATGATGATGAAATCGCGATAGAATCCATTAAAAAGTGTTTTTATTTCAATGTATTCTATTATCTGATCTCGCCTATAATTAAGACATTCGCACCTAACAGCACTCATTACGGCACAGATGGCGGACACCGCTTCGCCTCCCGACGTCGTTCGCGCACTCGATAGTAACATTCATATCGACTTATATCCCGGAGAATTGCCCTGGAACATGTGTTGTGGTGTATTTCACTATAAAATATCGATATATGGTAAAAACAGAACTTCAAAACAGTAATGAAAAAGCACTCGATCAAGTGGTCCAAAATCCAGAACAGTGAAATAGACTTTGTTCTCATAGAAAAAGAAATAATGAGACAACATATAAAAGGACTGATTTATAAATAAAAAATCGTTTTGAAATAAAGTTGTAAGAAAATATAAAAGATAATTGATCAACTCGGGCAGGGTACTGTACCCGAGCGGAAATTGCTTCATTAACGACTGCAAAAAAACTTTCGATGGTGAAGCTTTGATATCAACGTCGGAACGATCTTGACTGCATTCTAAAAATTATCTTGAAATAGAGGTATAAATAGTAAATGAAACTGTTTCATTGATTTAAATTGTTTTTCTATCCGAACTAAAGGTGTGTACACTTTTACCTTACCCAGGTACCAGGGGAGCCTTGTCGGTAACACATCTGCCTAACACAAGTCTCTTATTGTGTAAGGACCAATAATCGAAACAACTAAAGAGAAATCGTCTAAAATGGTTCAGATTTAGTTAATACACCACAACATGTAACATTTCCACTTATGCAGTTATGACGCATTTTGATCGTAGCACATCCTCGCTTGTATTAATCATCAGGACAAAACTACTTTTGCACACCGAAGGAACTACACAGATTCTTGTGTCTAATGCGAGTCAGTTGTACCTATAGCTATCGCAAAATTGCAACACTAATAATGCTATTAAGGGCTTAATCAGCTGGGTTTGACTGATATAATATTGACGCACTAACTCAAAATATGTAATTGATATATTTATCATGTAATTGAGATTTTCAAAATTAAATTTTACGAATATAACTTTGAACCATATTATTTAATACTAATTGGCAACAAATTAGACCCGTGTAAATAAGCAAAAAATATAGTAATCAACTATATAATCATAGCGAAAAGTTAACATATCTCATGTTCCGTCGCTCGGGCTCTATCGATTACCCATTAGACACAAGTTAACATCGATATATCAAATCGGTATTCATGATCAGATTGCCGAGTTCAAAAGAGGGCTAGCGCGTCCCTGAGCTTGCGTCTGCCTCGAGGCCGCCCGCCCGCCATTGGTCTCGACAATTCCTTCTTCAACCTCACCCCGCCTAGCGTCGAAGCTGTGACCCCCACGAAAGAAGAGACCGAACCAGTACTAACAGAATCTGTCGAAGCATCAGTTACTATTAACGCTACAGAAAACCCAGAATCGAATACAACAGAATCGATTAAAACAGAAGAATCTATAGCAGAAATACCGGTGCCAACCGATATAGAAAAACCGGTAACTACCGAAGAAAGATTGATTCCCGTTGATGTCGAAGGTGAAGAGGGCGATTCTGTTAGTAATGAATCTAAACAGCCAGTGGAGAGATTCGTGAAGGCGGCACCTCTGGACATAAATCCCAACCCGCACTCGTGAGTAATCGCGTATTGCAGCTCACACAATCACGCGTGCCCCCAACTGTATGTGTAGACGTTTACACCAACATTCAAATGTGAATTTGAACAATATATACGAAATAATAATATATTTATAGTTGAGAAGGGAGGAATCATACTTTGTCTGCTATACATGAGGTAGTCTGGCGTAGATTATGGATCTGGATGAATTATGGATTTTATGTAGCAGACATAATCCTTTTTTCTGTATTGTGAAGTTCTTTTTTTGATATATTTTTTGTTACAGAGAATGAAGTTTAGTATTTTTTGTACGGCAACAAATTGTTCAAATTCACACACTAGGATACTAAGACTCCACAATGTGTGTACACTAGTTCAGAGTATATGTTTGTCATTACAGTACGGAAAGACCTTACGCTGCGGCTCCAATTCAGATTCTTTAACAACCTGCCGAAGGGGGCGCGTAGCCAATAGCACGGAGGTCAGGCCCAACAGTGCATTGTTAAGCACGGCAGAATAACAAACTACGCTTATGTTACAGCTTATTTAAAATGCCGGCTGAGTGTTCACTTACACACAATGCAATAGTGCAGTTTTATTTTGGAACATATCTTGTGATACTAAATTTTAATGTTGACACTTAATCCTAGAAGAAATGGGCTAATTATGTTATAGAGAAAAGCTAAATTTGTAGTTATTTTCCGTCTTTAATTCTCAATTAAAGTACAATACAATAGATCTTTAGCTGCTTGAAGGTATATTTTTATAATTCAGATACATTTTCGTTACATAAGACTGCACAACAAAAATCTATTTAGTCGAATATGGCATTAGTGACGTCGCTAGGCGATATTAATGCCATATCTCTTATAGTCTTAACATTTTGTTACTATATAACTTTAAACAGATCTACATTAATTCTCTTTAAAACTCTCCATTATAATATGATTTCAAATAAAACTAACATATTTTGATGCGTTTTCTACTATATATTTAATAAAAATAACAATTTAATTTCTAGCAGTGAGGGGAACATTGAACAGACAGATAATATAAACAAATTGGCCGCATAAAATCGGTAAAATGTCATCTGTTTTGGCGCCAAATAGTGCCCTGCTATTTTTTCGGGTATTAACGGTTGTTCACAGCACTAAGGCTTCAGCTAATATCGATTTTTCGCTTCGAGGCCTTCAACAAGCTGTGGGATCCCAATTGCGACAGGATAGTCATTAAAGTTTTTAGCACCTTATTAACTTTAAACCATAAAATAGAATAGAAAAAAGTTGTTTACCGAGTTCAATGACACGCATGGTTTTAAATACTAACTAACATGTATGTGGCATGATTTTTGTACTAAAATCATGAAGACGAAGGCATGGACTTGAATCTCAAATTGTATTTGTTATATGATTATGTTTATAATGTGTATACTATTCCCTTTGTTGTTTATATAAATACCTAAAATTACCGATGTTCGCTACAAATCACCGCTCTATAATATTTGACAGGCTTTGCCTAAAAAAGATATGTGACTTTTTCAATTTCAATATATATTACGTGACCTCTTGGTGATTATTGTATTGTTGCACATAAAATACCTCTAGAAATATTACCGCATTATTTTATTCTTTTGAAAAACATCCTTAAAATCTTCTTTTTAACTTTTTTTTTCTCATTAATCCTGAGTTAGTGTTGCCAACATCGGTGATAATTTTGTATGTAAATATAATCGCGTGACACATGTCGGTGTGTATGCATTGCAGTACGCCAGCAGCGCCGGAGCCTGAACAACGCTTAGAGCCTTGAAGTGTCGCACGTGGTAAGTTTACCTGCTGTACTACCTAAAGCGAAGTAACAACTCAATTGGATCACAAAGCAAAGAGCTCGCAAAAGATATCATTTTTCATAATTAATATTTTGTTATACTTTTTGCAAATAACATATAGAGATTCTTAAAAAAATATATTACTGCGTAAGCTCTTTTAATAACATTATATGCTAGAAAAAAAATTAATGCTAGAAAAACAAATGCTCAAATAAAGTTTATTTTCTTATTTAATTTTACTATTCACATTGTTCGTCAAATTAATTACTTTTAGAAGTATCATTATTACTTAAAGAAGTATCATTAGCATTTAAAATTAATTTGATCTTTTAAAGTATTAAGACTTATTCTACCAAATCAAATGCATGATTCTGTGAATACCTTGCATATTGTATCTATATGTTATGCTACCTTGCTTTGACCCACCCCATCCATTACTAATTATTATTTTACCACCTTACAAAATGTCATAAACTGGATTAATGATTTGTATTGTATCTTCTTTTTTTTTTTTCAATCAACTGCGCTTTTTTATTATACCCATTTTTATAACTTTACATAATTACTAAATACTGAATAAACTGCTGTTCGCATATACATACGTTGAACTTTTTAATTCAAAACAATAACAATTTTAACATGTAACAATTTCACGGCTAAACATTTTCCAAGTGTTGACATTTTTAACATTAATCTCGACACGCGTGTCGACATTTTAATATAACGTGAAACTCGACACAACGACCCCACCCCAGCACGAACAACTATCGTAATCGTATCGTAAACGTATTGAGAGAACGAAGCATTGCGATTGGCCGGCTTCACACACACACGGGTTCACAGTAGGCAGGCGGCCAATCGCGTTGCTTCGTTCTCTCAATACTTTCACGATATGATTGCGATAGTTGTTCGTGCTTGGGGAACTGTCTATCAGTGTCTAATTTCTACATTTCTGGGCGCCAATTCATAGGATTGGGTCAAATATATGAATGCTATGTGCATCTGGATTGAGTGATCTTTTCTTATATTTCAACGAAACCAAAGCGTACATTTAGTCAAAAATTGTCAAAACTTATAACCGATATCCAAAAATTTGTCACTCACAAGATAATGAAGATATTGACCAATATGTCGATCACTCAATACAGACATTTTGCAAAATGGCTTCAAGCTGAATCTTAGCCAATACTTACTCCGTGGACAAAATTTTCGTATCAAAAATTTGTACCTAATTTGTCACATTGTTTTACAAAAAATCTAGAAACCAAAAGGTAAATCCAGGAATCTGTGACAGTTTCATTGGATCACTCAATTTAGACAAATTTAGATTGAGTGATTCTAGAAATAGGGTATTATGTAGACATAATAAGTATTTTTTATTTTCACCATAAATTTAAGACTCGAAAACATTTTTACAAATTGCAATCACAACGCCAATATTTATAGTTAAATAGTTATGAGAAATTAAACCTTTTTGAATTTGCTGAACTGAGTGATCTTTAGAAACGCATGCAGGTAACTATCCCGTTTGTTTAAATGTACACTAACTGCGTTGAAAATTTGTACTACTTTGTGACTAAAATTTGGCATAAAATTCATTTGTTTATGTCATTTCATTTACGAGATATTCGTTTCACAATTAATTTCCAGAGAAAAGTGCAGTAGGGTGACCATAGTAATATGAGATCATAAGAGAATTATAGACTACATAAAATGTTTGTCAATTTTTATTTAGAAAGCAAACTACTCTTTTAAATCGCAAATTACGTAAGTAAGTACATGCAAAAAAATAAGTGATTCATTTTTACTATCATACATTTTTTGCATATTATCATCATAGCAAACCATGCGTCCAAATATATACCCGCGTGCTCTATAATGACCCATTCCACCAGGATGCATAGAAGCGATGAATTCTATACCTCCCAGTAATCTGTAGGACTTCTTTTTTATTAACATCATTTCGGGCACATCATGTAAATTGACTTTTTCTGTTCCATTTAACTCCATCAAAATAACATTTGAAAGTTCGTAATTATAGGCAGCAGTACCGTTACAAAAAGAACAAGTTCCCTTTTCGTCGCTAAAAGAAATTGCATCTTCTAAGAGCGTGAATTCCAAATACGGTTATTATATTTAGATTCAATGGCAGGAATACAATAGATAGTAGATGAGAAAATAGTCCATCAACAGTAAAAATTTATATCTACCCTGCAACACTCTATTCTTAAATAAAAGTAAAAAATTAAATCTCGTAAATGAAATGACATAGACAAATGAATTTTATGCCAAATTTTAGTCACAAAATAGTACAAATTTTCAACGCAGTTAGTGTACATTTAAACAAAAGGGATAGTTCCCTGCATGCGTTTCTAAAGATCACTCAGTTCAGCAAATTCAAAAAGGCTTAATTTCTCATAACTATTTAACTATAAATATTGGCGTTGTGATTCCAATTTGTAAAAATGTTTTCGAGTCTTAAATTTATGGCGAAAATAAAAAGTACTTATTATGTCTACATAATACCCTATTTCTAGAATCACTCAATCTAAATTTGTCTGAATTGAGTGATCCAATGAAACTGTCATAGATTCCTGGATTTACCTTTTAGTTTCTAGATTTTTTGTAAAACAATGTGACAAATTAGGTACAAATTTTTGATACGAAAATTTTGTCCACGGAGTAAGTATTGGCTAAGATTCAGCTTGAAGCCATTTTGCAAAATGTCTGTATTGAGTGATCGACATATTGGTCAATATCTTCATTATCTTGTGAGTGACAAATTTTTGGATATCGGTTATAAGTTTTGACAATTTTTGACTAAATGTACGCTTTGGTTTCGTTGAAATATAAGAAAAGATCACTCAATCCAGATGCACATTGAATGCTTCCATAACATTCCATTACAGCTATAAGCATTGGTAAATAATTTTCTCTACGGGTATTACAAGTTTATAATACCCTTTGAGGATTTTAATACTGTTTTCTCTTTCAGCAAATTTATACACGACAGAAATAACCATTGGGATGATAAAAATGTAAACAATTAATATTTACATTTACAAAAATGTTAAATTAAAATAAATATTTCCTTTTTTAATACTTTTCTTTTGGTTACGAATTATATAAATTAATCATCTCAATGCCAGTATATATTATATAAGATGGTAGGGGTTCTTTGGTGCTTATGAGTAAATGAAAATATTGTATGTATGAAATAAATAAATAAATAAAAAATATTTTATCGTTACATATTAAATTTTGCCTTGCGAATCTGGCTGTGGTAGAAGCTACTAATATTATTACGGACGTTATACGTTACAAGGACCACATAAGGTTTTTCAATTTGATATTTATCACGGCCGATCGAGTGATAAAATATAACCTCACAAGTTGTGTGTCATTAATATTGTGTAAATATTATCAGTATAAATATTGACAGGATTCAGTCTAATCGTGTTGATATACGCACTGAGGAACCCCTATCCTCCTGTCGCACAAGCAGTAGCCCGTAACGCCCCCCGTGCCCGCAGGCGGCCGCATCCGCCGGCTGACCCAGTTCACCCGCAGCCGCAGCTACGTGGTGGGCTGGTTCCCGTGAGCGCCCGCCGCCCGCGAGCCTCTACACGTCGTGGTTGGGTATTTTTATATTATCTTCAATCTTACACTCGATCCTTACAAACTTGACAAATATTTAGCAAACTGAGATGTTACTCAGTGAACTTTTCGTTCTCTCTTCTGCGAACGAAACCGGAATAATCGAAATTTGTTTAACTTCGTACCGGTTTTCGTCGTAGTCGATTTTAAAGTTAGTGCTGAAATGATATTGAAATAAAATGATAGAAGTTGTTCTAGCCTCGCTGTGAGCTTCGCGCTTTGGCTGTTGTCTGAATAGCGATCTAGAATCGCGCTGTATATTCATAGCAATTTTATGATATTGTCATTAAGATACTCTTTTGTAATCATGGTGCAAATGCAAATATAAAAAATGTAGGTTAAAATAAGCAAGTTTTAAAAATACACAATCACCACGTCCTTGAACGGACAGAAAAAAAAAAACATTGTGCACGCGATGACGAATGCTGTGATCACAAAAATTGGTATTTTATCACCTTTTTTATCATAACCGGTGCTAAAAATCGGAACTGAAATATCGACTAACATCACTAGAGTGGCAGGTCCACCTCTAGTCCAAAAAGTAAATATTTTTCGATAAAATGCCAATTGTTGTGTAATGTATGAATGACGAAAGTTTAACTATTAATTCTTAATATAGTGTGCTAATGAATTCGTATTAATTTTATTATGATATTAAATTGTAATATATTTTATAGATGTGCACATTCCATTAATGCGAAACATGCTTCTCTTATAATTGACGCTTGTAGTGTTTAAAATAAATAAATTTGACTAAAATTCTCTTTAATTTTAGAAATATCAATTTTTTTTAAGGCATTTGCTATTTTTTTAAATCTTTGAACGTCGCCGGAGTCACCAGCGAGCAACGCGGCGTAAAATGTAGATTTTAATGAACACGGCTTTCAATGTGTTAAAAGAAAATAGGTGCGATTTTAATATTATTTTTGTATCTGCCTTTTACCTACCTCGTGAGATGCTGCAAAATATAAGCAGTGGTAATGAAATCTTGTCTAAAAGAATATGTGCCTATGAATAATATTTTCTGACTAACGAATTCATTGTGACACGTTTAAATACTTTTAACTTTGAATGACTGTAAAGACCAATATAAATGTTTAGTGCTTAGAGAAGTCATGTTCTGCGTCAATGGAGGGTAATTTTAAATATTTCAATAAAGCACTAGGTTTGTTCAATTTTTATTTTTATTTTTTCATATTACGCCTTTGACGGACTCGGAACGATTTTAGTATTTTTTAGCCATCAACTGTAGTACCTAGTTAATGTACTGAGGCTTTTTGATATTAAAGGATAGCTTTTATACCGTAACCTTTTGCTTTCTTGAAACAAAAAAAATGCTTAAAAATGTAACTTTATGTATATTTAGTGAATCTACTGGGGAACTACGAGTCCATAACATTGTGATACAGACATCAATTTTCCATTAAAATCCGTTTTGGTTCTTTTTTCGTCTGTTAGTTTCAATAAGAGAGATTATTTGTATATGAATTTAGATTTTTAAAATGTAATATTCTTTTATTGTGACAATTTATGAGAAATAAATTAATATAAATCATAATTTAACTGTAATGATAGTTTTATTTATGTTGATATTTTACGGTTCAGGAGCATTTTGATCCAACGAAAACCTTGACTAGTAGAGTCGCAGTTCTGTAGTTTGTGACAAATGTAAAAATATTAATTAATAAAGTACATAAACATATTTCGACTTTTATTTGAAAATTCCCTTTTTAAAGTACATAGATATCCATTGCAATCATAATAATGGAACGGTACATTTTCGCACCCTTTGCGGTCGAGACGATGGGTAGTAGGGAAGCTGACGCCAAAAACCTAGTGAGCGAATTGGGACGCAAAACCGGTGACTCTCGCTCCACCTCGTACCTGGGGCAAAGGCTGGCCGTTGCTATCCAGCGGGGTAATGCCGCTAGCGTCATGGGCACCTTTGCCCCTGGTACGATTACGGGCGGGTTAATAGTTTAATTTTGACAATGTATTTACATTTAGCTTTCAAGATAACATTTAATAAAAATAAATATTGCCACATCATTTTTATACACTCATTACGTTATAAATTTGCCCAAGCGACTACAATATGGAGTTCTTCAAGAAGGGCATTAGGGTTCTTCAGGGCCGGCAGCACGAGTGTAACGCCCCTGGTGTTGCATACGTCAATAGGCCACGGTAAGCACTTTCCATCAGGTGGGACGTGTGCTTGTCTGCCACCTAAACGGTATAAAAAATGCCTTCTGATTTAATTCGGGGTGGTAGGTCAGCTCTTATCGGCCTACCTCTATAAAATTAATCAGAGAAAGTAACGCGCTTCTGAATATGAGAAGAGTGCTCCTTCGCTGCCTCCAGCCAGTTCGCTCCACGGGTAGGTATGCTTCCTCTGGCAATAGCTATAGGTCTGTATCAGATCACCATAGGACTGTTTTCTTTCTATACCTTATATTATTATATAGATTTTAAAACATTGGCAGTTTAAGATATCCTGCTACGAGAGACTTCAGGTGGTATATTTTTTAGATAAGTATTGTTATTTTTTCAAGAATAGGTATAAATAAAACAAGTAGGTACAGTTTCACACAACTTTATTTTTGATTAAACAGACAATAGATATGTTTTGATGACAGTTCTATCAAAATGTTACTTACTCCTTTGAGTATTTACACTGCGGTCAGCGTATTTACATTTCCGCGTTCAATAGGAGGCAGCAGTACCTTGAAACGCGTACGGGTTTGTTACTTTCCATATCCGTATTCAGTATGAGGCACGTCCTCTAATCGCGAAAGCGACCGCGTCAAGCAAACTATTCTTACAAAGACGTGTTTAGTTCCATGCATGAAGCTATATGTACCTCCAATTGCAGTTGGAGTACAATGTGCATCTGCCTTGATTAAGCTCCAAGTATCCGGGGTTTTTCATAGTATTGTTTGATGAATGTGGAATGTGTTCAACACGTGTTTGTAAGAACAGTTTGCGTGACGAACCCGTACGCGATTGGAGGACGCTTGCCTTATACTGAATACGACTGTGGAAAGGGTATTAGTGTAACAAACGCGTGCTCTTTTCAAAGCACTAGCCTCTTATAGAACACGGAAATGTAAATGCACCTGTAGTCATTAGATCGTGTGATCTGGAATGTAGGCTCTTGTTTTTCTTGTGCAGTCAACAAATATAAATTGATGAACACCAAAACACCAAAATAATTACAATGCTTTTTTAAATTTGGAATAGTTTTATGATCCCCAGAGACAAAATGAAAATATATTTAATGACATAGTGAACAATCTTTTTTTTTTTTAGCAACCGAAATTATCGAAATTACTAATATTCCCTTTAACCCCTCCAACTAAGCTAAATTACTTGTGCTAGGAGTGGGTTCACGTCGGTAGTGTAATGGCCAGGATTCGAACCCGGGACCTCTCGATTGTGAGGCCGACTCCTTAACCACTTAGCTATCGACGGTTAGAAATAGTTCAGCTACTTTCGTCGTTTACTGCACACATGAGGTCCAAAGATGTCGTTTTTTTTTTAGTAGACTGTTTTAGCACAGCGGTAAGCTATAATATAATATTATTGCTTGAGTTTTCTAAGACAGAACTGTCAAGTGATGATATTGGTTTATCTTCTCATTTCCCTAAAGAGATATTGAATAAAAAGTAGGTAACTATCTTATAATTATACAATTTATTAAAATAATTATTAAGCCAATTATTGTCATAATTTGGAAGACAAGGCGTGTGTAAAATATGGAGCGTACCTAACGAATAATTTCATTATATAATTTTAATAATATTGATTTATTTGAGCCTAATAGTACAACGTCAGCTTGTAAGTAATTATAACAAATCTGAATAACATAACATTTTAGTCATCAAAAATTGAGGCGCATGTTATTTTGTCCAGCAAAATACCTATGCTAATATATACCTTTAGCGTTCGTCAAAATAACGTAGCGGTAACAAAACTTTAGAAAGACAGCGAAAGAATATATGGGGTGAATAGCAGTCAAAGAATGAATAGAGACAGCGATCACTAATACGTTTCAAAGGATACAGGTTACCGGTACGGGCGGGCCGGTACGGGTTAAGCTATCCGTGTTGCCAAAATTATTGTATGAGTATATTGTCCATATCCCAAGTATTATAAACATATGGGCGCGTATGCGTTGTGATTTTTTTTTGACATATGTGGTGTTAGAAAACGACGAATTATCATAACTTTAGTTGCTATAGAAACTAGTTGATGCTGGTAGCCGGTACCGGTTAGCTGTTCTCTATGCACTCTTATACTGTAACTTAAACCATAAATTATTATCTTGTTACTAATAGCTGTTTTTATTCACCTCATTCACATTTTCAATCTTATTGCTTTATAAATACGATAAGTAACTTAATGACTTAACTAAGTACATATTCTTTTCCATTAAATATTATGCAATATATCCTAAATACGAATTTATTATTGTCAATATTGGCTAAGTAAATCTACGTTAGATCATTTAAAATCTATTCTACATCTTTTTTATAGCAATATCTCATAATACAACGTTAAATACAAATTAAGGCTTCATTACAGCAACTAAACTACAAAGCTAGTTATAAACCAAGCATGCAGTCATATACAGCTAAAAGCGACGCTCCCTGACAATACCTACCCTTAGGGAAAATTCCCACTGAAAAAGCAGTGGCCTCAAAAAGCCGATGCGCGCCACTGCTCTTTCAGTGAGGCCCGAACCTTATTAGACTTCTCAAATACATAATATTGACTTCTTAATTGTATTATAATTTAAGTATTATGCAATTGGGTATTTGACTGACCAGTCAAATTAGTTACTTTTTTCTAAACGTCAAAACGGTAATTTATAAGGAAAATTGTATGAAAACTATATTTGTGACGTCATAATATATAATAGTCAAATCATATACTATTAATCGTTGGATGGATGATTAAAAATAAATAAGAACGAAAAAATAAGAACCGACGCAACTGTTTTCACTCTTTTACCATTATTAATTTAATAAGTCCAGCTAAATAATTTATTTTAACTACAGGAAAGTACCCAATTATGAAATCATTAACGGCATAATACTTAAATGGTAAGAAACATCCTTTTCATCATTTCTCTTATAAAACCAAAGTAAGCAGCCTAAAGCAAAGTTAATTTTGTGTGATAGTTAGGTAATAAAAAACATCCCCACTGAATGAGCAACTTCAAGCAGCAAAGTCGGCGGCGATCAGAGTTTGTTGCAAGAAATGATTGTGGGAAGGCTCTTGCAACGGCGTGCGGGCTCTCAGCGCGGCGCTGCCTCTCTTTCGCCTTCAAAATACTATAATCTATTTCTCCCGTAGATAAGATTCAAAATGGCTTGTAATATCTTGCCTCGAAAAGCCGCTGCTCTTTCAGTGGGGACTGACCCTAAAGGTGCGATCACCGGTGACCGCCGCAATGTTTAAACGACTCACAGTAAAAGTAAGTACAATTATTAAGACCCAACATCGAACAATTTAACGTTAAGGTGCGGCTACAGCTTATTTTTTTCAAAACATTTTCACTAAACACATGCTACAAAACTTATAGAAATTTACATCTCTAATGGTATATTCACAATTTTTTAATGATATTTGGCACTTTAGAAAAAGAAAAATTTCTCTTAGGTGCTTGTTGTCTCATGTTTAGCATCTTAGAAAAAGTATTACTTCTCTAAAGTGGCGAACACCATAAATATTTGGTGAAAAACCATAGAAATGTGAACCTTTACAATGTTTTGTTGCGAATAACATGAGCTGTAGCTGTAACCTTTCGCCGCCAACTAGCTTATTCAGTCGTCCAATTGACTGTCTAGGCAGTTAACTAAACGGCGCCATTCAATTAACGGCCTGAATCATATTCAGCCATCTCGTTTATTACATCAGTAATTAGTTGGCGGCGACATTTCTACGGATATCCGAGAGAGAAGAAATATCCGAATCGTTTATGTCGATTCTTTTACAGTTTAACTAAATAATTTTCAGTACAGCAATGAATAGTTATTAACTTACTGTACTATATTGTGACGTTATTGTATATTAAAACCATTAATTAACCACAAATCACTTAATCTAGTCATAACTCTAAAATATTGCATCGCCTTCTGCATCAACTGACTAGCGTGTATTGTCATGTTTAGTTTAAAACTTACAAACACTAGGTAAGTAATAAACATGGCTAAACTGACGGTTGTCCTTTCTTTTCTTTAAAACAAATCGGTACCATCACGGCCTCGATTATCATACCACTGAGGAGACAGACAAGCATCACGGCCCAACCTGATGGAAAGTAGTTACCGTGGTCTATGGACGTGTGCAACACCGGGGGAGTCACACTCGTGCTGCCGACCCTAAGCGCAAAGAGTTTCTATGCTGTCAGTGTAGAAGACGAAGCAGGAATAGGTCTTTGGTCTTCCCACTGCCAGCACGAAACTCTCCAGTGAGCTCTGGCTACCCTATTCACCGACTATTCTGTTATGTTGTGTCATAGCAAAATCACTGTAATTCTACTGACACTGAAATACTTTACTGCCGCTCTAGACAAGTGGCAATTCGCTAGTCGGCGTTTGGTGGAATAGAATGACGAATGTATGGGATTTGACGTAAATGACAGTCGTTAACGCATGTCAAATTTAAAAAATATATTAATTGACATCTCATTGAGTAAATGAAAAAAATGTGAAGAACTCTTTTACATTTAATTTTGGACTGGAAGTCTATATAATAGTTGAAAATTACGTCTTGCAACCGTCAATTCTAAATTATATATATATAACCGCGGTTTATACAGAGGAGACGTGGCGGGGACGTATGGCGGTGGCTGACACTTATGTAGTGCACAATAACGTCGTTTTTGTATTAGAGGAGAATTGCGCCTGCGCCTCCAGGCGCAATTCTCCTCTCCCGCCACTAAAGTGACACGTGACCAGTTTATATTGTGTTACTAAAATTTTCCGTCACCAACATACGTCCCCGCCACGTCTCTTCTGTATAAACCGCGCCTAAGTTAGCAATATTTTCTATTATAAAAATCCCTACAATCTAAAACTAATAATTATGAAATATGTATAATTTCTTTATAGAGGTCAAATGTTTGAATATTAGTAATTTTATTTATAAACATTACTAGTAATTAATTCGTATACTTATAAACAATTAAGTACTATTAGGGTCGGTGCACATTATCGGCTAGGGAAAAACATCCTCCGGCGTCAGTCGGCACTGTTGAAAACTACATATTGACATGCTGCAACGGCCTTAGGGAATTCCTGACTGATTTCGATAATGTGCGGCAGCCCTTACTGTATAACTCTTTAGCTCTAAAATTTAGCAGTACTGACTAGTCTAGACTGTAAGTACTGTGTGTACTGAAGTTTATTAAAGTAGGCAGAGATTGGTTTTGGTGGCAGACAAGCACACGGCCCACCTGATTGAAAGTGGTTACCGTGTCCTATAGACATGTGCAACACCAGGAGAGTCACACTCGTGCTGCCAACCCTGTAGTAATATTTATGATTTATTATCTATTCATTTTGCCAAAAAATAATTCATTCGTAGTTGATTGAATTTGTTGAAACTTCTTGATGGAACTTCATTTTACTGCCTTCATATATATGAAAAAACAAACTTTACAAGTTCCACACAATTATATTTAGTTTTATCAGTATTTACCTGACGATGATTTATAATACGAAACACGTCGTAATATTATAAATTAAATGTTAAACGTGATAAAACTAAACATAATTGTGTGGAACTTGTAAAGTTTGTTTTTTCATATAAGTATATATAAAAGAAGTAATAATTTATTTGTTCCTTAACAAAAGGATGTCATTTTGATGATATTTTTAATTAATATAACATTTGCATATGTCTATAAGCAGCAATATAAGTTGATAAATATCAATACTTCAATGTTCTCAGTACTAAAACTACGTAACTACAGGAGAGAATGAATCAAAATTGATTAAATACCTATTAAGCAAAACTCGATTAAAATTCGTCTAACTGCATTGTACCAAAGCTTTAGTAATGATTACACATTCTCATCACTACTTTTTTTAAATAAAATTGTGTTAATTATGATGAAAAACCTATGCCTAGAATTGGTGAAGCGAGAAAGTGACGTCTGAAGTGTAATAAAAAATGAAAATAAGTGATATATGGAGTGGAATAAATGATATAATTCAAATAAAAATGATTATAAAACCACTTTTACGGATTACGCACCGTTTTTTTACATTTAGGAACTAAAGAATGGTATTTTGAGGATAGTGGGCATAAAAGGGCAAAATTAAATAAAAACGAGCTAATCCGTAACAATAGTATTATTTTAATAAAAAAATATTCTTTTCCTATTTAAGCATTAATTTGCGTAAGTACAAAGCGTTTTAAGTAAGCATTATGGACACGCTAATATATTTTACAAAGCAAAAACTTTATATTCGTGAACTCAAGTTGCTGCCCACTTGTTTTTTTAGTTACAATTTTTTTTTACTTTACAACCCTTTTATTGGTTATGAATTATGACACACATTTTTAAATGGTCATCTGATGGCCATTACTAAATAACTAAATATCACGTTTATTTATTTTGTAAATATGTATTTAATGTTAACATAACAACTCTTAACTTGAATTCACGAAAAGCTGATAACTACAAATATGCAACATGGAAGTGTTATTATAAAATTGATTGCATGGAGAATCTTCTACAATAAGAAAAAATTATAACAGTACATAACATTTTTTTTTATTATAACCTGATTTTACGAATTTCATAACCACAATGAGGTCTCCCAATATCTTAAAATATGTAACCTAAGAAATGCACATTATTATATGTATTTTATATTACATATTCTTTATTCCAAATAAAAATATAGAACAAATATTAATTTTACCAAGTTAAAAAAAATTGATTGAATAATATACCCTGGTTGGGATTACCCCAATATACTCTTTAGCGGCTCACCTCATTTTATTTAGTGTATAAACAAGATAGCCCTTTTCACTAAAGTAAGTTACAAAATTCGTATAATCAGTATATTTTTATTAGAATATACAAACAGACAGGTTAATTTTTTTGCAAACTTAACGAGCAAAAAATACCCTTATAAAAACTGCCCATTGTATTATGCATTATACGTAAAAGTAATATTCGATTTTTCACTATTATTAAAAATAATATATACAATATTATAATTAATAAACTACTATTTTATGTGTCTTTTCACTGTTTGAATTACTTAAGCACCTCTGCCTAAAAATATACAAATGGAATGTATTATTCTACACATATTATTGCAAACTTATCGTGTAACTAAGTATATCCAATGTTTAAAAATAAGGAATGTCTAAAAATCTACAAAACTTACTATTTTTGATACAAAAAAATAAACAAAAAATAATTTAAGTTACCAATACACATTTTCACTTTTCATTACGATATCAATGAATATTGGTTATGAACATTATGTAGTTACGTACCCAAATGTTTTGGTTACAAACTATTCTTTCAATTACAATAATAGCGTTTCCTAACTAGTTACAACACTTATGGAGTTGACCTTAATGATTTTTTCTATTTATGAATCAGTTATTTGCATCAAATATTTTTTACTGAGTTAGGAAAAAATCTAATACGTTTATAAGATTTTTTCATAACTAAAAGTCGTAACTAGCTAGTTGCGATTTCTATTCATGGAAGTATTTTATTTATAATATGGGAAATTAATTATAACATTATCCTCATTTATATACTTTATTGATTAAATTAATTCGTAATGAAATGTAAAAATTAAATAATAGCATACCATAAATCTACAAGTTTTTGGAAAATTACTTATAGACGTAACTACAAATATTTAAAAATCACGGCACACTGTGTGCGTACACGCTAACCTTAAAAACCATACAACCATTTCAATGCAATTTTGTCACTATCCATACAATTGGATTGAAATAATTGACCATGTGGTCAAGGTTTAAAAATGGTAGGACAATTAGGAAAAACAACTCTACTTTAACTTGAAATTACCTCTTGGCTTTGTAAGCTACCTTCATTTTTTAAGTATTACTTATTCATAACACCGTTTGTTTAACATTAAAGCAGTTCTAAGTACGGTATACTAAAAGCCCTAAAAACTTCTTATTGCAACTTTCCCGAGTCTTAATTTTAATCTACAATGATGTTAATTTTTTTGAACATAAGTCTATATCGAAGCTAATTAAAAAAAGATATATGATTAATTTGAGCTTTGAAATTATTAGTGGTGCGGTGTTTAAGTTGATTTTTCATCTAGTTACGTCTATAAAGTATGTGATATGATAAATATAATTCGGAGGTTTTACGCATGCCGCCAGCTGAGTAGGTCGTCTAGTAATGCTTCTAAGTGAGGATTGCCGCCGAGTCGATCCACCTGTTATATATATAATTAATGTATTCTTTTAAAAATAATAATAATAACTTGTAATAGTTATATAAATTATGACAAAAATTCCAATCTATTATTATGAAAAATAGTGTCGAAACCAAAGATGCAATAATGCGCACAAATAAAATAAGCTAGTAAATAATACTTCCGTAACTACGGTTACAACACTATTAACTTGCAATTCTTAAATTTTGTATAAACATAATATGACAGCTGGTTTCTGTTATCCATCCACACATACTCACGCTTATATTTCTCTGAAGGGGTAAACAGAGGTGACTACACAATCACATTCTGCTCTTTTTTACGAGGGGATGAAAGCCTCTCAACTAGCTTGTATTAAGAATGGGTTCATATTTGTATAAACCGACTGTACCGCGCCCTATGGCCTGAGCATGCTGCAGACACCTCCTAAAATAGTGTAGTTACGGCATAATACTGAACTGTTCGTCATATTTTAACTTAGGTTAATTACTTTATTATAAAGTTTTTTTTTTTTATATAGTTTTGTTAATTCAGACACGTGACAAAAGTAGATTCGTCCACATTTAGCCTTAAGGATATAAATAATGTGCACTGCACTATGTACTAGTAATGGATAAAAATATACCTCTGCCCTTGCATCTTGGTCTAACGTCTGCAAGGTTTCGCTGGTGTATGAAAAGCTGCCGAGTTTCTCTAATAGCGTGATGCAATATTTCTTCACTTCAACGTCTCGGGTTCGCTGCCGGAGGATATCTGAACGTTCGCTCTAAGGATGTATTATATTTAATGCGATCTCCGTTAATTTAAGCTATAGCGGTATTTTTTTTTAAATTTATACTAGTGTATAATATACTGCTTCCGGGCTGTTTGGCCGTGGTCCATATGAAATTTGCGTTCCAGACGTTCCGTTGATCACTGCGGTCGACATCATCAGTGGGGCAGGTCCGGGCAGCGACGAGTGCGTAGACCTTGCCTCGTCAGCGACTTTGCTGCGTTCAGTCTACATGCTACGCCGGCCGTAAAAGCCCAAACTTATAATTATACTGGTGATTAGACAAGAGGGGCCCAAGTTTTTATTGCCGCATTATTTTCTTACAGGTCATACTTGTTTTCTTGTGAATGTGGCTGTACCAAAATGTAAATGTAGAAGCAATAATCTTGATATTCACGACTCCTGAACGTCTGTGACCTAAATGAAGATTTTTGATTGAACACAAACACGTAAAACGTGGAATTTCATTTTTTTTTTACCTTTGCTACAACATACTTTATCACGACTGCGTCATGATAAAAACGAAATACAAAAATCGACTTAATATAGTCACATAATTAAGGTTTGGCTAGAGGTTTTTTTTAAACCTAGGGGGTTTCTGGAGCCAAAAGTTTGAGTAGCCCTGATATATATGTACATATTATAAGAGTCCTTACATATAGTATTGAATAAAGGATACGAAGCACTTGATTGGCTCCCTCTGGGTTCCTGATGGCGTGGATGATGGGGAAGCTGAACTTGCCTTCCGTTAGGTCTTCGCAGTAGCTTTTGTTTTCTGTATACTGAAATGTTTCATTAATTTTATAAATAAATAACATAGGATGTTGCTAAGCATAAATCTCGAAAACGGCTCGACCGATTTGGTAATTTTTTATACATACGTATACTCACGCCTGTAAATCCCTGAAGGGATAGGCAGAGGTGTATTAATACCCACATTTGGCCACAATGATTTTCAGTCCCACGTAATAGGGGTGACCCTATTACCGTCAACCGGGAACTTAATCATAGGCTTTATGTTTACTGTCGAATGAAGAAAAGCCCTATCCCTTAGTCATTTTTTTTTTCATATATTCGAGAAGTTCCAGGGAGGGTTTAAAAAATTCCACGCAGGCGAAGCTGCGGGCATAAGGTAGTTTATAAAATAATATTAATAAAATCTATCTATTTTTTATTTACTTGCTCATCATCTACCTGCCCTGGTCTCAATTATTTGGAGTCGGCGCAACATGTCATTCTCCTCCATAAATTTCTGTCAGATGTCATTTCCTCAGTTACCCCCCTCTTTGCCATATCATCTTTCAAGCAATCCATCCATCTCTTCTTGGGCTTACCTCTGCTCCTGAAGCCCTCTACATTCATCAAAGAATCAATCAATTCACTGGTGCCATTTTCACATTTAATTTACTTAACATCTTTAATGAAAACACTTGTACTATTCCACATTGTTTATTGAATTCCTGACCGGTTTCGCCTTACAGCATTATCAAAGGTTTTTTAACGAATATTATCACCCGAAATTATCGAAATTACTAATATTCCCTCTAACCCCTCCAACTAAGCTAAATTGCTTGTGCAAGGAGTGGGTTCACGTCGGTAGTGTAATGGCCAGGATTCGAACCCGTGACCTCTCGATCGTAAGACCGACTCCTTAACCACTAAGCTACCGACGCAGTACTAGTAATCGAATCTACTAGCATTGCCGTTACCCCGCCAGCTAAACCTTGCTTGTGTGAGGAGTATATGAATATAAAATTCAAATCAAAGAGCTTACCTCTTGTACCCTCAGGTTGCAGTAATCATCTCTGATCTGGAAGTACAGTCCTAAAATCGCACTCAATTTCGTGAAGTCCGATTTGTTCTCACTGAACAACTGCATCAGTCGGATAGCCAGCATAAAAAGGCCGCCCGTTTCTGGGAAATAGAGGCCCACAGTTTAAGGGCTGTCATCATCTCACACATTTAAAAATTCCCGCCACAGCCACGCAACACAGATACAATATTTTAGCCTAAGATCCGTAATATAATGACTTTACTCATCTGTTTATCGGATGAAATGATTTTTTTTTTATCAAATGCGCCCTACCTGTTATGGCTTACGGTGCCGAAACGTGGACACTGACGGTAGGGCTAGTCATTTAAACGAGGAGAAACTATTATTGTTTGCTGACATAATTTAAATCAATGTAGAACAAAAGTTTTCAATATTTGTACGCTGGAGACAGCAGAATATTATGGAACTCTATTTTGTAAGAACTTTATTATCTTTCGAAACGAGGTGATCTGATAAAGAACCAAAGTTACCGACATAGCTCGCAGAATAAGCAAGCTGAAGTGGCAATGGGCTGGCCACGTCTGTCGAAGGACCGATGGCCGTTGGAGCAGACGAGTCCTAGAGTGGAGACCGCGAGAAGGCAAACGAAGGGTAGGACGCCCCCTAGCCAGATGGACCGATGACCTGAAAATGGTGGCTGAGAAGGACTGGATGCGGAAGGCGGAGGATCGTACGAAATGGCGCACATTGGGGGAGGCCTATGTCCAGCAGTGGACTGCAGTGGGCTAATGGATTGATTGATTAAATAATATATTGCGGGTGGGTTGGTTACTATTATAATTTCACCGATTTCACAATATTTTTAAGTTTTATATAGCTTTGGACTTCGTAGAGGGCGCAAGAGAACCGCGCTCTGACGACGAGGTCACATATTTATGCATTTGTCGCAGTCAATAAGCTTAATCAGCCGTACAATTAACTGCCTAGGCTGTTAGCTAAACGGCACCATTCAGTGAACGGCCTGAATGATATTCAGCCGTAACGTTTTTGACGACATGCTTAGGCCATTCGTAACCCCATCTTACGAATGGCAAGACCACCACCCCAAAATAAGACAAAAATTAAATATTGAATGAAATTTTGAAGCAATTAGTATGCTAACTTTTCAAATCGATTAAGATACCTAGGAAAAAGTGAATCGCTCAGGCGGGACTCGAACCTGCGATCTTTCGCGACAACCGTCGGGGCGAAGACAGTTAGTTGTATTGTATGAGAATTTGGATTGCTTCAGGCGTAGATCGGTGGCTCGGTGGTCAGAGCATTCCCCCTGTAAGGGAAAGATCGCGGGTTCGAGTTCCGCCTGAGCGATTCACTTTTTCCTATGTTAATCGATTGGAAAAGTTACATACTGAGAATCCCCGAGGGAATAGGCAGTGGTGTATTCACAGAAAATTAGTGACAAATTTATTGAGAATACTGCGCAATTCGACTTGGATAGGTTAGGTTAGAAGGCTAATTTTATTAATCCTATGGGCTACGTGGTAATTTTTTTATAACCATGCAGAAGTAAGTCATTTTCCTAGCTATTTGATTACATGGCTAGATAAGTAATTAAACATTATCGATCCAAGCCATTTGCTTAGCCGTTTAATCAAATGGCTGAACGTCGTTCAGGCCGCTAATTATCGGCACCGTTTAGTAAAGAGCCGCTTTATGTGAACCGCTGATGAGGCTAGTTTTTTATTTTTTTTATTTTTTTTATTTATTCATTACAAGACTTAATACTAATTGTACATAATATTGTACCAATAAAACCACAAACGGTTTGTCTAGGTACACACATTCACTGCGCGCTGACAATCTATACTATATTAAGAATGTACATATAAAAATGTTTGTGCACGCTAATCTCAGAAACGGCTTGACCAATTTTGATCCATTTTTTTTTTCTCTAATGTATTGTGGTAAGTTTCACTTAAAAATTTAGAGCGTGCATTATGCAATATACGTCTATTACGTGACCGAAGTCGCGGGCTCCAGCTAGTAGATACTATATACATAAATATGTTAACGTTCCACGAACAACATGAGAGCAAGCAATTATATTTAATCAAGTAGGTAGATGAATGGTAGTCATCCGCGAGAGACAAAGCGCGGCGGGCTCCAGCGACACGTGTCTCGGCTCAAACCGGTCCTAGTGAACCGAGCACTGTTTACATACAGGATGTTCTTGATCTTACATTGTATGCATATATCTTTTTTTTTTTTCATATTGTAATATTTGAACATAAATAAAAGTACATGGGCATACAATATGGGTATACATATGTATGGTATATTATATGGGTATATTATAACAAAAGTAAATATTATTTTTCATATTGTAATATTTGAACATAGGAGGAGGATTGGTTGCGATACATTCACTGCGTCCACTGAGATAGGGTTTTGTGCGAAAGAATCGTGCGACAGTTACGAAGAATGAAATGGACCAAGAAATGTTGTGTGTGTAAACCGTCTGTGGGTCGTTGTGCTAGGCCGAAGGTGAGGTAGTCTTAGACATATCCCTCGCACCCCGGCCGACTCTCGATCTGGCCCTCCTCTGGTGTGGGGACCACGGGGTCCCCAACTCGTCCCCAGAATGCCTGCCCGCCGAGGCCTGCTGCTGCTAGGGTGATAAACGGCTTCACCCAGGTGTATAGATTTGAAGGTTAGGTTTATTTGAGCTCCAAGGATGTTCCAAGGACCCTGTACACCCTAAAAGTTTAAGGAGAGTATTATTAGAAATTGTTGAATTGACTCAATTATACACATGACCGAGTTTTTTTTTGTTTTGCTGCCCTGTGTGTGTATATGTTCACGTTTTGCAATTATAGGAAAAATTAGCATACTAAGACAAAATATCAAACTCACTTTTTATGGTCATCTCTTTGTACTCTTCTTCAGAGGGACACTGGAAGTTGTCCCTCCAGTATATCTCAATTCCCTGGCCTCTGTGAAGCTCCAGTAATTGTTCTGTGTACACTCTTGTTGCCTGTAAAAAAAATATTGTATTTTTAAACGGGAATCTTTTCTTCATCCGAGCGAATCCCGGTTGAAGCCAGAGCTTGCATTTAGGAACCCCGTATTTTAATTTTGATGTGGTTAATCTTAGTTAGCGACTGCCGTCTGACCTAATACCACCTAAGTAAAGTCTGCGCCATAGCCTCGATTCCCGCTCAATGCAAATGTTTGTTTGTTTTTTTTAATTACTTCTTCTTCCTTACGAATATGAGATCTAAAAGATAGAGTGGAGATCTTTGAATACTCAGGTGATATTATAATGTTCATAAAATCTCCACTCAAGTTCAGTTCCAGAATACAATCTGTAATTAAAACTAGTTTTATTTTTTTAAGTATTTATGAATGAGTATTGTTTTAAGATACAGTCCTTAGGGGGGATTTTATCAATAACAAGAATGTGATCAAGTCGAACTAAACTGAATTATCAAATTATCGAATTAAAAGTCGAAGCCGCTCTTTTTCCGTGAAGTGACTGTTGACCTCCATAACCCACAGGCAATATGGAATATAGCCACTTGTCTAGAAGGGCTAAAGGTCAACTTTTTTATACCACTGTGGTGGCAGACAAGCGCATGGCCCACCTGATGGAAGAAGGTTATTGTGGCCATTGGACGTGTGCAATACCAGGGAAGTCACACTAGTGTTGCCGACCCTGTAAACACAGAGTTCCTATGCCATCAGTGCAGAAGATTGCCGAGACGAGTTTCGTCTTCCCATTGACAGCACAAACACTCTCCAGTGAGCTCTGGCTACCTTACCAACAAAACACGAGGTTATTATGGCCGCGGTATTCTGTACTTCCCCAGTCCGACTGCTCAATTGGACGGAAATTCCGTCATGTCCTACCTCCTAATCCAATCAAGTTAAGAAAAAGATTAGAATATGAGAATGATTGTTATTCCAGAAGTCCCTGACTTTAAACTACAGGTTATACTGCATGGGATCGGCACCATTATCTCACCATGGGATGTCCAAGCTCCTGCGTCTTCTCCAGCGCCGAGATCATGGCGTAGTTAGCTGCGTTGATGGTGCTGGCTACACCATAGATGGAGTGAGCTACAGGAATGCCTCGCCGGAGTATCGAGTTGTCTTGTATGTCGTCGATTCTGTGGACAAGGAATATTTGTTTTAATTTAGTTCTTGCGTGCCTGGTCTGGAACCTTTACACGATACCCTGGGCAACGGAGACGGTAGCGCCTCTGTCACACAGGAGAGACGCTGTCAACTACGATAAATTCCAATTGATTGAATGATTCCAGTCGGTGCGAGCCCATCACCTTCGTTGGCTTGGGTATCTATGGGATCTTCCGCACGAAAAAAAAGGTATCTCATAACCATACATACATATAATCACGCCTTTATCCCCGGAAGGTTAGGTAGAGGTGATTTAACACCCACATTTCACCAATCTGTATTCGGTCCCACGTAACAGGGGGTGAGCCTATTGCCGTATTCTGGGCACTATTGTTGACTCGAGCCATGCATCTGAGGCTGAGTTTGGGCTGTACATATCTGTCTGGTGTTAAAGTTAATCAGCCCTATCCCTTAGTCGCCTTGTACGACACCACATGGGAAGAGAAGGGGTGGCCCAAATTCTACTCTGCCGGGAACCACGAAAGATATTTATTTATTTATTTATTTTTATTTATTTACACATTATACACTATCATTACAAATGCTTACAATTCAAATTTGATTCTGCTTTCAGTTCAATGTATGATAAAAATAATGCTAATATACAAAATCGTAGCAAGCTGTACATGTCAAATTTCCACACCTGGGAAGAACCCATCGTATCAAATCAAAAGCCTTTAAAAATTAAGTATGAGTCACATAAATATTTCTTCTAATTGCTCTGATTCACTGAGCAACCATTGTTAGTATTCCACCCCGACAATTATTCTGATTAATATAGATTCGTATCAAACAGAATTGTCATTGGGTTGTCCCAGTGGCACAAAGATTAATTAAGGACGGATGACGTCATAGTTAACTCGTTGTCTCCACACGGGCAACCCATAAAGTATCTTCAATCTTTTGATTGCACTAGAATTCCCCAGTAAAAAAAAATCTTTTCCTTTATGTCCTTTTAGAGGGCAGCTTCTTTCTTTCATTTTTGGTTAGTGAGAATCCCTTTTGGATTAGTCGCCATTCTCGCCGTTTTTTTTTTGCCCTATACCTAATGACGTAATAAATCGCTATTTTGATACCGAAATTCCAGGGTCGAGGACGGGAGGAATCCACCCTTTTTATACGTTCAAAGATTTATTGCTTTCTACATGTCCAAGGTGAAAGTTCACACGCTTTAAAATTATCTTTGTGATAATGCAAATATGCGCATGTGCTCGAATACATTGAATAATAACTATTATTGTAATTTCATTGTGCCATCAAAAAACAACGTATGGTTTAATTTAGCCAAGTGACATGTCGTTATATATAGTTATTATTAAGATGGCTGGCTTTCTCCGACCAATGTGATGATATGATATGCCTATCAGTAATATGTGCTACCGTTAATGTGTGAAAGTCAATTAGAGTGCGAATTAACTAGGTATTCTGCAGATTACCTGGTTACGTCAGTTAAAGTGCAAAAACTGGTTGTCTTCTTACATTGCCTAGGTAATCCACAGATTAACGACCAAGCATACGGTAAAATGCATAAAACAGATTCTTTTCTTTATAATGTGCTATTAAGAAAAGAATCTATTTTATGAATGTTATACCTTTTTATAATAAATCAATGTTTTTAGTCATAAATGATTATGCATCCGAGCGGGAGCAAGCGAAGCCTGACCGTGGCCACCGCGCGATCCGACTCGAATAGACTAGGTTAGAAGGGTAGGCGAAGGTCTCGCAGAGACCTCTGTCGTACTCTTTGTGGATTTCGTTGCGATAATGCACAAAAAATATGACGTTACTTCACTTCGAAAACAGGAGGCACGGAGAACCCGGAAAGAGAAAAAAACTATTTCGTGCTCCGTCTGCCGTAATTTAACTATGTACCGTCCGTTTTTCTGCAAACTAACTAGGTAAAGTGCGAATATGAGCCTTTTTAACTAAAATTTTGCACTTTAACTGATCTAATCAGATAATCTGCAGATTACCGAGTTAATGTGCACATTCAAGAATTCCACACTCTAACGGTAACATATATATTATATCTATCGTAGCAACACTGTGTTAGATTTTGTGGTCTTACCCCAGAACCATAATAGGAAATCCTACGTCATCACGCATCAGCTAAGGTGATGATTTCTTGAGCCTCAAAGATGTTAACTGGGCCAGTCCAATCCAGATCCATAGTAATAATAGCTTAAATAGCTAGCAATATCGAATGCGGATAAACCTGCTATGACATAATGTTTTTGTCCACTACGATATTGACATTGTCTGCACATGTGTGAACTCATTCGCTATTAGACTTTCCAGTCTATAGCTCAAGGTTACTGTCACACATGGTAGTTATTACATCGATAACGTGTAAAGTCATAAATAATATTTATGTATACAAATATTTGCACTGAGGGAAGCGAGTCAGACGCAAGATTAAAATTCTGTCAACTCTTCATCTTATATGTCTATACACTTACGAGAAAACTGGGTAATAATATTGTTTATTGTCTTGGAAATTAATCAATTTAATACATGGATTATAGCCCTAGATCCCACACTAGGATTCCATGTGTCGTGGGATACTAGTCTCTTTCATTCCGCTAAGGATTACATTGACCAGAAGACAATATGACAAAACAAATAAAGTAAATAAAAACAGAAATCGCACTAAAATTAACAGAATTACATGCTGTGTGTGTGTGTGTGTGCGTGCGTGCGTGCGTGCGTGCGTGCGTGCGTGCGTGCGTGCGTGCGTGCGTGCGTGCGTGCGTGCGTGCGTGCGTGCGTGCGTGCGTGCGTGCGAGCGTGCGTGCGTGCGTGCGTGCGTGCGTGCGTGCGTGCGTGCGTGCGTGCGTGTGTGTGTGTGTGTGTGTGTGTGTGTGTGTGTGTGCGTTGCGTGGACGTGTCGGTGTATCAGCCATGATTAAGTTATTCTACAACTATAATGAAATGTTTAATGAAGCGTCGGTAGCTTAGTGGTTAAGGAGTCGGCCTTACGATCGAGAGGTCCCGGGTTCGAATCCTGGCCATTACACTACCGACGTGAACCCACTCCTAGCACAAGCAATTTAGCTTAGTTGGAGGGGTTACAGGGCAAATTAGTAATTTCGATAATTTATGTTGCTAATATTCTTTAAAAAAAAAACACCAAGGTTTCAGTTAGGTCCTAATCCAACTTGAATAACCAATCCGATACGGTGTTTTTGCATAACTTCCTGGTTAGTTTAACTACTTATATTAAGAAATTTATAAATCTTCCCGTAAATGTTTGGTCCCATGAAACCGAATGATTGCCTGTCAAACGACTTTAAACATCTTATTCTGTCCCATTCCCACTTCACAGTGCGGTTTAGACGTCTACGACGCTCAGAAGCGTGTAAAGAGGTTTTATGAAATCGTAGTGCTACAGATAGTATGTAAAGTTGTCTAACGCTAAGAACTCCTGACTCTGAATACAATTCAGGTCACAGTCATGGTTCCTGGGTGAGGTAGCAATGAATTTTGAATTTGGAACGGAACGCATAAACGTAATGAATTTTGACACCTGTCGTAATGTCGTCTGTGTAACAGCTCAAAAAAAATAACTGCCCGGATGTCGTCCTTCATATAAATTTTTTTTTGGTTCGTACAGCTAGTCAGTTTAAGGTTGTGTAAATAAAAAACGTATTTGTGTAAGTTATTGATCATTTTCTTTTCAAAAACACGAGTGTTTCAAATTACCATTCATTTATTATTTATTTTATGATTAAAAAATGAGAAGGACCGACGGATCTTGTCACGCAATACTTTTAGTTTTTAATCGACTTCAAAACTGAGGTTCTCAATATTTTTACTTAAATATATTATTTTACATCCACTGCGTATTCTCAAATGACTTAAATACAGTTTACTTTGTTGAATGAAAAAATACAACAGCACTACTAAAAAAATCAAACTACTCAATATGATTCATGATACTGCCTACAGAAATATATTATAAGCAGTGTTCACCGGCCAGTCGCGCGTGGCGACTTTTTCACTGTAAATAAATACTCACGAGAGATAAAAAATACCTTTATTTTTCAAATTTACTTCTCCATGTAGGTGTATATTCTAATACAGTCGGAAATAGCACAATTTGGCATATTCACGGTATTTTTAATGATTTCGTTACAGGTTAATAGTCTTTCTTCACAGTACAGAGTAAGCGTTCGAAAATTCCTGCCTCATTCGACAGGAATTGTCTAAAAAGAATCCACGCGTTTCCCGATCACATGGCCGTTTTATTCCAATAGGTATGTTTCTATGATACTGTCAATACTTCAGCAGAAACACCCATCAAGTCGCTGGGAAAAACATACAAACAGATGGTCTCAGATCTATTTACGATTGATATACGTAGCCCATTAGTATTACCGCGGCATCCCATATGACGCAATATACCATTTTTCTTCGAACAAATAAAATTCAAACGAGGTCTTGTGCTTCCTTCGAATATTGAGTCATGTTCTGCTAAAATTTTAAAAGTTTAGCCAATTCTTTAATGACATGGATATTTTTCTTATGGAATTCCCCACGGATCAATGGCGTAGGATGAAATGTTGAAAACGGAAGTTGTTGAAAAATAGTGACTTTTCTAGATCATCGTTTGTTATGAACCCTGCGGACCCATTGGGAAGCCGGCAGGGACGGGTCATAAGGACCCCACACTCCACAGTCTCGAGTCTCATATGTACGGTGACCCGTACGGAGCATTGCGATTGGCAGGCTTCACACACGCACGCACGCACGCACACACACAGACACAGACACAGACACAGACACAGACACAGACACAGAAACAGAAACAGAAACAGAAACAGAAACAGAAACAGACAGACACACACACAGACACAGACACAGACACAGACACAGACACAGACACAGAAACAGAAACAGAAACAGAAACAGAAACAGAAACAGACAGACACACACACAGACACAGACACAGACGCAGACGCTGACGCAGACGCAGACGCAGACGCTGACGCAGACGCTGACGCAGACGCAGACGCAGACGCAGACGCAGACGCAGACGCAGACGCAGACGCAGACGCAGACGCAGACGCAGACGCAGACGCTGACGCAGACGCAGACACAGACACAGACACAGACACAGACACAGACACAGACACAGACACAGACACAGACACAGAAACAGACACACACACAGACACAGACACAGACACAGACACAGACACAGACACAGACACAGACACAGACACAGACACAGACACAGACACAGAAACAGACACACACACAGACACAGACACAGACACAGACACAGACACAGACACAGACACAGACACAGACACAGAAACAGACACACACACAGACACAGACACAGACACAGACGCTGACGCTGACGCAGACGCAGACGCAGACGCAGACGCAGACGCAGACGCAGACACAGACACAGACACAGACACAGACACAGACACAGACGCTGACGCAGACGCAGACGCAGACGCAGACGCAGACCCAGACGCAGACGCAGACGCAGACGCAGACGCTGACGCAGACGCAGACGCAGACGCAGACGCTGACGCAGACGCAGACGCAGACGCAGACGCAGACGCAGACACAGACACAGACACAGACACAGACACAGACACAGACACAGACACAGACACAGACACAGACACAGACACAGACACAGACACAGACACAGACACAGACACAGACACAGACACAGACACAGACACAGACACAGACACAGACACAGACACAGACACAGACACAGACACAGACACAGACACAGACACAGACACAGACACAGAAACAGACACACACACAGACACAGACACAGACACAGACGCAGACGCAGACGCAGACGCTGACGCAGACGCAGACGCAGACGCAGACCCAGACGCAGACGCAGACGCTGACGCAGACGCAGACGCAGACGCAGACGCAGACGCAGACGCAGACGCAGACGCAGACGCAGACGCAGACGCAGACGCAGACGCAGACGCAGACGCAGACGCAGACACAGACACAGACACAGACACAGACACAGACATTCGGTATTTTTTTTTAAGGACATTTTCTATAAATGAATCCTAGCTAGATCGATTTATCGCCCCCAAAACCCCCTGCATACTAAATTTCATGAAAATCGTTGGAGCTTACTCTACGCAATTATCTTTATGACCAGCCTCATATGTACTTTAGGGAGTTTTGTCCGTTGGCTTGTCCTATTCGTATCGGAATCCCTGATGATAAAGAATTTGGAAATCCTTCATAAACTTACAGCAAACACGAAAAGAAAAAGCCGAGGTATGTAGATTTCGTCAGAACATTTTGCTGCAGCGCTAAAGAAGTGAAATAATAAATCATTTCTAATACGTTTGTAAACTTGAACATAAATAGATGTGCATGACCGTGCATACTTTGTTGTTCATTTACACGTACAGTCGGTGAGAAATATAGTACTGCAACGTGCAGGGCCGCAATTATCCAGAGGGAGAGAGATGAATACACTAAGTAAACTCTATATAGCTCCATCCTTCTTCTGAATTGCGACTTAGGGAGGATAGACTCCAAAGCAAAGCAAGGTCTTGTCACAGAATAGATAATAGTAGTTTGTTAAGAATCATATTTGTTGATAATTTGCTGTGCGCTCAGCAATTAATGCTGTTTTGATGTGTGGTGGTCCACCTTACACGCAAGTCGTGTCATGTCAATCATTTTTAATAGCGCAATTGCTTACTAGATGGCGCTGTGTAGAATGTTGTAGTTTATTTATTTATTTAGTCACATTATAGTTCCCAGTAGTTAGTTACAATAACATTTCAATAGATAGATAGACAGACAACATTAAATTACAAAGATAAAAGTTTGGATTACATTAATTATATTAATGTAAAAATAGTTTTATTTTTAGCGTTGAGCAACTTTTGTGTGTAACTGTACTTAGTTGTTTTAGATTCTCAGAAATAATTTGAATTCAAAGCACAACTCCATTGCGCTGTTTCATTTGGTAGGTTTGCATAAATTAATAGTATAATAGATAAGAAACAATGCATGAGTTAAGAATTGACAGGTATTTATTGCTTGCTATTGGGTGAAGTTGCGTAGCCATTTGGCGACAATGTGTTCCTGAATACATCAGCCCCTCTAGACAAGTGGCAATTCATTTTACTTGACATTGACAAGCTTGAAAACTTTTGTATACTTAAGTACTAGCTAACCCGGCGAACTTCGTACCGCCAATATTATTTCGCCCGCGTAGCGTCAGATCCCGTTCCCGCTGCACCCTCTACTATATTAAACATGTATTATACATATAAACCTTCCTCTTGAATGACTCTATCTATTAAAAAAAACCGCATCAAAATCTGTTGCGTAGTTGTAAAGATTTAAGCATACAAAGGGATATAGGGACAGAGAAAGCGACTTTGTTTTATACTATGTAGTGATTCAACAGTACGTCAATAGTATTACAAAATGATAATACCTTATCAAAATAACTGAATTTTGGTATATTTTTAATTAATTAATACAATTATGTATAATCCATACTAATATTATAAACGGGAAAGTGTGTGTGTGTCTATTTGTCCGTCTTTCACGCCTAAACCACTGAACCGATTTTGATGAAATTTGGTATAGGGGTAGATTAGACCTTGAGAAAGGACATAGGCTATCCGTGTGGACTTCCCGCTCGTATATAAAAAAAGGGTTCCGTACCTCAAAAGAAGATCATTTTCATTTTCACAGGAATGCGTGAAGGTATCTAGTTGAAATTCATACCACGCGCGTGTGTGCATGTGCGGCGGGGCTTGTACAGGATCTCGTACTATAGGTTCCTGAGCGGTATACGATGTTTGTATCGTTCATAGATATTTTTTTACATGGGACACGTCAATTTGCCTTCACCTCGCCTGATGGTAAGCTGAAGGTAAAGTCTCAGGAATACAGTAGTACAGATTGATATAGTATATTTTGAACATATACCCAAGTGTAAGTTTGATTGTGTATAATATTCAGTGCTAAAATAAAGTCAAGGGCATTATTTTAGTAATGAATTGGAAATTTCAACATGAAATGTTTGAAAGACTGAAGGTTCCGACTATCTTCTAATGCCCAATGAAATGTTCAATTAATTTATTTTTTTATATTTGTACAACAACTATAGTCCGTTTTTTTATTTCAGATAGTAAATTGACAACTGCAAATGTCAAATTGTGAAATAATGATACCAGCTTTTAGTGCCTAGTGACGTGCTTGAAACTATCAACAATGTTTGTGGCCTATACAGAATGGGTTATTTACAAATGTAAGTAGATATTAATTATTTAAAATGATCCGAGCCAACGATATGTTGAAACAACCATAGCCATATCTAAATTCATGATAATAAACAGGAAATGAACGACGTACATATCTAATAGGGCCATTGAATATTTAAAAAAAATCGGCCAAGTGCAAGTCGGACTCGCGCACGAAGGGCTAAAATATCACGTTTTTTGTATGGGAGCCCCCTTTATTATCATTATTATTTTGTTTTTAGTATTTGTTGTTATCGCGGCAACAGAAATACACAATGTATGAAAATTTCACGGTTCTTGAGATACAGCCTGGTGACAGACGAATGGACAGCGAAGTTTTAGTAATAGGGTCCCGTTTTTACCCTTTGGGTACGGAACCCTAAAGAAGTATTAAACTATGATATGTAAGAAATAAAATACTTACAGTAAACTGGCATTGTGTAAGATCTGCACGATTTCTCCGACAGCCTTAAGCTTATCATCTGAGATCTTGAGCCAATAGTTGAACGCAGATGCTAGCTTCTGACGGATCTGCTTGCCTGGTACTTGCTGAATATATGTGTACGGCATCAAGATTTTCTGGAAAAGAAGATCAACACTAATGGTCGTATCGATTTAAATAGAAAAAATTGTATCGGTCTAGGCGGGGTTTGAACCCGCGATCTTTGCCATACAGGGGCAATGCATTGACTACTAAGCTAGCAGACCTCGCCCTAACCAATTCAAATTTCTCCTCATATCTGTCTTTGAGGCGACAGTGGAGTGTGTCTCCGATATTCTTACGAGTTATCGGAACCAATGAATGCTTTTTTACAAGCTTTTATTTAACTTGCAATGTGTTTGTTCGGGTGGAATCTTACAACTCAATTTTAAGGCACTTGCCCTCAACCGATTGAGCTGAAATTTGGTATGCACGTTCAGTTCGGATGACAATGCAAGAAAAAAAAAAGAAAAAGAAAAAAAAAGATTGTTTTTAAAAAGGTTTTTCGAATATATCTTATTTCCATCATTTTTAAACATTGGTTTTTGACTACTCCGCCCATACAATTTGAATTAAATTTTTAAGCATGTTTCATGCTAAATATTCAAATCGATTTAAATAGAAGAGGTATTCTTCCGATTTCCATTCATTAAAACTCACGGACCGTCTTTATACATACATACATGAATATAAGCCGCGTGGTTCCCGGCAGACTAGAATTTGGGCCACCCCTTCTCTTCCCATGTGGTGTCGTACAAGGCGACTAAGGGATAGGGCTGATTAACTTCAACATCAGACAGATATGTACAGCCCAGACTCAGCCTCAGATGCATGCCTCGAGTCAACAATAGTGCCCGGAATACGGCAATAGGCTCACCCCCTATTACGTGGGACCGAATACAGATTGGTGAAATGTGGGTGTTAATTTACCTCTGCCTAACCCTCCAGGGATAAAGGCGTGATTTTATGTATGTATGTACATGAATAAACTTACGCCTGAAAATACCCGAAAGGTTAGGCAGAGGTGGATTAACATACCTACACGTTTCGCCAGGGAGAGATTTGGGCTGTAGGTATGTTTTCTGTCATGTGGAGGCCAGCCTAAGTCGCCTTTAAGAACCCCCAGGAAGAGCTGGGGTGGGTGACCGTCATTATTTCTTGCTTGCTAGAAAAGAGTTTCTGTGCCGTCAGTGTAGAAGATAAATCAGGACAATCCTTAGGTCTTCCCACTGACAGCACAAAAAGTCTCCAGTGAGCTCTAGCAACCCTAGTCACCGGCGGGAACACAACACGAGGTTATTATGGCCGCGGTATTCTGTAGGGCGGAGGTACTTCCCCAGTCGGACTGCTCAATTGGACGGAAATACCTTCGTGTCCTACCACCTACTTACTTATACATAATTAGCAGTGGCCAGGGGTCCCTATAACCCGATTCCTGGCGGCTTCCCAATGGGTCACATCGTGCATGACAAACTAGATTGAGGTAAGTTTTATACCGACCGGCTTACGTTTCGAATGAATTCACCCTTCGCCACTGATAATTAGGCCTGTTATCTGTAAATAGGTTCGTTTCCTGGATGTTTCTGTGCCTCTGAGACCACGTTAAACAGTCACGGTCGGTCCCGTTGTTGTCATACGAACATCTATGGCAATCTTTACAGATAGTTGGAGCAATGTTCGACAACTGATCTAATTGTAATACTTGAATATCATCAATGCGTTGTGGATGTCAGATGGCATACGCTTCACGGAAGATATCGAAATTCAGACGCGTCGCAGTTAGACTGGAAAAACCGGACCTCGGACTCCGAGGTGAAAGGATGCGACCAAGTTTGACGGAAGGAGGATGATGATAGGTTCGTGTTTGACCACTATCTCACCTGATGGTAAGTAATGATGATAGAAATCACCGACAGCCCTCTCTACAGAGCCTGCATGAGAGAGGAAGAAACAGTGGCACCCGTGCCTGTGTGCGCCACATACAGCACCGTGAATAGCTTGCTGGCGTTCTTCAATGAGTTGGGGTGGATCGAATAAAATGCCCACCCTTACGCAAAAACCGCGCCTTGTCGTGGAGTTGCTGAGACCAGTCTGAGTTACCTTACCATACCATACCAAGTAGGTACGCTTACCTAGCAACGTCGTTAGACTTTATATAGTCATGTTGCACACATATTTAAAGACTAACACATGTAGTTCAATTAGTTAATAGCCCCTAACTGGATGCTACAATGACTAACATGGTTTTTCTATGGTCTCTATCGATGACTGTTCAATTGCTCAGAAAATTGAACAGTCATCGATAGAAACGCCAATATGTGGATCACGAGCTACATATGTATGAATACGCTGAATTTGAAAATGAAAACGCTCCATACAAAATCGCACTAGCAAGTGACATCACACGCTACTTAGGCGTCATCATATCAGCCACATACAGTCCACTGCTGAACATAGTCCTCTCCCATAGACTTCCAGAATGACCGATCTAAAGCAGCCCGCATCCAGCGCTTCCCGGCGACCTTGATGAGGTCGTCCTTCCACCTGGCCGTTGGGCGTCCTACACTATATTTGCCCATTCGCGGTCGCCACTCCAGAACATTTTTGCTCTATCGGCCATCTGTTCTGCGCCCTATGTGTCCTGCCCACTGCCACTTCAACGAGCTTATCTGCTGAGCTATGTCGGTTACTTTTGTTCTCCTACGAATATTATCATTTCTGACGCGATCTCGTAGGAAAATCCCGAGCATAGCCCTCTCCATAGCTCGTTGAGCGACTTTGAGCTTTTTTAGGAGACCCATAGTGAGGGACTACGTTTCAGATCTGTAAGTCATCACTGGTAACACACATTGGTTAAAGACTTTCGTCTTCAGGCACTGCGATATGTTGGACGAGAAGACATCTCGTAGCTTCCCGAATGCTGCCCAGCCGAGTCGGATTCGTCGATTTACCTCGTCTTCGAAGCTGAAATTGCCCTGGATCAGTTGACCCAAGTAGACGTACTCGTCAACGGCTTCTAAGAGTGAATCCCCAACATGAACCGGTAGACGTGCAATATTGGACATGGACATTTGACATAACCTTTGTCTTGTCCATGTTCATCTTAATGCCCACCAGTTGTGATACACTGTTGAGGTCTTCGAGCATGGTGTTCAAGTCTTCCAGCGATTCTACCATAATGACTATCATCGGCAAATCGAAGGTGAGTGATATACTCGCCGTTTGTGTTGATGCCACGTCCTTTCCAGTTCAGTAGCTTGAAGACGTCTTCCAAGGCAGCGGTAAACTGTTTCGGAGAGATAACGTCTCCCTGTCTAACGCCCCTTTTAAGTGAAATTGGTATCGTGCTCTGTTCCTGTACTCGAACCGACATAGTGGCGTTCTGGTATAAACACTTCCACACCGATATACCGGTGATCTATCCGGCACCGCTGGAGAGACTGTAGCACGGCCCATATTTCGACCGAATCGAAGGGTTTCTCATGGTCCACGAAAGGCCAGTTATACTCTTTGGTCTTCTGTAAAACCTGCCGCAGCGTGTGGATGTGGTCTATGGTACTGTAGCCTTTTCGGAATCCGGCTTGTTCGGGTTGGAAGTCATCAAGCCTGTTGGCGAGACGGCAAAGTAGGTATTATCGCCTTTCTTGCAAATTTATGGAGTGCAAGAGAATATCGCATTTATCTCTGTCTACGTTGCATTTATACGTATAATTGTTCAAGTAATTTGAACTTACTGTGAGGAATCTAAAAATAATGATAAGTCATAGTTTCCGTTTAGTTAGGCAATATCATAATTTGCAAGGCATACTTTTTCAAACACAACTAACATATTAAGCAGTTTTGGGAAGAATCGGATGACTTTGTCAAATAGCCTAACATAATACGAAAATATGGTGTTGTGTCACTTTACACTAAGTTATATGCAAAATGGAGGAGTGTCGCTTTTCTTCTACGTTCAGGCTATGTAGGTATGCAGGCCATGCCGCCTCCGCTAAGCCTCGGTAGGAGAGGTGCCAGTATTCTAGATGGTGCAAAGTGGAGGCGAATTCTGGGGTGAGAGCCTGATTAGGGTCGATCCCTCGAAAATTACAAACCATTTTGAATCATAGCTACGGGAGAAAAAGATCATAGTCATTTGAACGCGAAGGAGCATTGAAAGCAGATATCCTCAACCGTTTTTAAAAGCTCATTGAAAGAGCAGCTATACCAGCTGCTGCTCTTTCAGTAGGGAATGTGGGGATTGACCGTTAGGCTATAACATCGAGATATAAACTAGGCTAGACCTTACAAGGTGGGGGTGAAATTGATATTGGTACTCTTCCTGTGGATGTTTCGCACATAGTGGTAGGGTTAGAATTGCTCGAACGTGAAGTTTTCGTTCTTAGAACTCAAGTATGTCATATATAAGTGCATGTGTTACCTTATTGTTCCAATTTGTATTTATTTATTGTAATTGTTATTTAATTAAGGCGACATAATCGCCTAGTGTGATTAAGCCGTTCAATAAAGAGAGAAAAAAAAAAAAAAAGTTTTCGTTCTCAGGGCACTGATGTCACTGTAGCATCAGTGACATCAGTGCCCTGAGAACGAAAAACTTTAGAATTCGTAACGTAAACGTATCGAAAGAACGGAGCATTGCTATTGGTTCACGGTAGGCAGGCGACCAATCGAAATGCTTTATTCTTTCGATATAATAATGTAACACACTGAATGCGGTCTGGGACGACGATGTTCACTTAGACGAGACTCATTGTGGAACTCACTAATCATTTATTTCTAACAAGACACAGATGTTTTTTTTTTTAAAAGTATATTAGCAACCGAGTGTTCCCTCTAACCCCTCCAACTAAGCTAAATCGCTTGTGCTAGGAGTGGGTTCACGTCAGTAGTGTAATGGCCAGGATTCGAACCCGGGACCTCTCGATCGTAAGGCCGGCCCCTTAACCACGAAGCTACCGACGCTTTCAATCAAATCAAAATTTCAATCAAAATGTTTAAAATTTCAAGCTTGTTACTTCGAAAATGACTGACATTTATTGCCTACTAGCTGACCCGGCAAACTTCGTACCGCCAATATTTTTCCGCCCGCGTGGCGTTAGATCCCGTTCCCGCTGCACCATCTACTATATTAAACATGTATTATACATATAAACCTTCCTCTTAAATCACTCTACCTTTTAAAATAAACCACATCAAAATCCGTTGCGTAGTTTTAAAGATTTAAGCATACAAAGGGATATAGGGACAGAGAAAGCTACTTTGTTTTATACTATGTAGTGATTACCTACCCATTCGTAGCCCATAATAGTGAAATTTGAAAAAACGCGGAAACACATATTCATTTATTTCTAACCACAGATGTATGGAATTTCGTGCTGTTTACTTTGAGAATGACAGATTTCCATACATTCACTCACTTATTTTACCCCTTAATAGTGACATTACCAAAAATCCTTTCTTACTGGATGCTTTCAACATAAAAGGCATTTACTGCCAATATTTCAAGTTTGTAACTCCAATGGGTTATGCTCTGCTTTGAAGAATCAGTTTAAAGAAGAAATCCAGTTAAGGTAAGTTCTTTCATAAGTGTCTTTTAAACGGCTGAACCAATCAGCCTGAAATTTAAGGAATCGGGGAAACATTATAGTCTGGAATAACACATTCGTGACTTTTTATCCTTGGAACATGATCCAAGGGCAGTCAGAACTGGATTAGAAGAACATGCAGGCATAGTCGCACCAACTTATATAATAGTTCATTTTGTTTCAATAGAATTTTACTTTCCATTTTCAATGGAACTCTCACAAGGCAGTTCTAAGTAACTATTTACAATAAATAAATACCATAAATTTGTTTGAGATGATGTAGTAAATATTTAAATTGTGTAATCTGCGTACAGCCTTGACTATTTACTAGGAACATAAACAATGTGTGAAACAGTATGTACAGTCAACAACAAAAGTAACTTAACAGAATTCAATTTAATAAAATCGAAAAGGAAAGTTCCATTTTGTCTTTCTCCTCTTTTGTCTTTCTTCTGCAGGAGGTAATAGGTACCTGAGAAACTGCTTTGAATTATAAGAGTTCATAGGTCATGGATATTATTTAATAGCAAGCCTTCTGCTACCATAGTGGAATAAAAAAAACCCCTTTAAATCTGTATTTAGTTTTATTTAAGGTATTGATCTGCATGTCTAAAAAGGCCACTTTATTGGAATTGTATTAGATAATATTTTGTTGGGCGATGATATTTAACTAATGTGTGTATGAAGTGACCATTACGTTCCATT
Organism: Eilema caniola; assembly: GCA_949126895.1. Taxonomy (NCBI): domain Eukaryota; kingdom Metazoa; phylum Arthropoda; class Insecta; order Lepidoptera; family Erebidae; genus Eilema; species Eilema caniola. The sequence continues at coordinate 5,485,723 of OX421471.1, read as the reverse complement.
ATTTGAGTTCCCAGTGGAAATATGAATTAATGTCAGTTAATTTCCATTTTAATCACCATATTTAGTGCTTACATTAATGTGGCCATAATATATTTTTTGCTTTATATTAGAAATTACAATATAGAAATAGACTAAATATATTGTGTACACAAGTCTATATCGTAATACTAATTTATACAACATTTCTAAATTTAATACCTAAAACAGATACTTATTAGATTCTTATAAGAAATATTTTATGTTACCTTGAGATAGTAATGGAAAAAAAAATAACGAAACAATGAATGAATGAATAAATAAAAAGTAAAGAATGTTATCTCATTAGTTATGAAATAACAATATTTAATTAGAGGGATAGCCTCACTTTGGCGCATTGCGCCAAGTTATATGTATTTAGTTCATATCTCATAATAAGTAGACCTCCTAGATGGTATCATAGGTTGCTTACATTCCAAAAGGAATGCAAAACATTCAACTTTAACAATTAGGTATCGATAGTTTTAATAAATAGATAAAGGCGGCAAACGCGATCACTTATTTAAATTATATAAAAAATTAAACAATACTTACTTCATCTTGGTTGTTATCCTCTGCTTTAGAAGCCATTCTCGGTAAATTTATTTTTGTCAGCTTAATATTCTCGAAATAGAAAATCAAATCTAAAACTTGCACAGGAGAGCGATCGATGTTACTTTGACACACGTACATAGCCTCCAGTGCCAGACTGACAGTTGACACTGACAGAACGACCAGGGTGAACAAATCTAAACGACAGGGTAAACTAATGATAATGGCAAATTTACATAGAGTGTGGCAACACACAGAAGCCATTCAATCTATACATGTAATATTAAAAATATAGAATTGGAGTGTCTGTTTGTAATATCGAAATAACCGTGTTTTACTACATGCATATGAATATAATACGGTACATACACCAAAATAACATTTTTTACAATTTTTATCTGTCTGTCTGTTTGTTTGCTAATCTCTGAAATGGCTGAACCGATTTTGACGGGACTTTTGTTGGCAGGTAGCTGATGTAATCAGGAGTAACTAAGGCGAGTTTTATTTTAGAAAAATAGCGTTGACACAACACTAAGCGATAACCGACATCCACGTGGGCGGAGCCGCGGGCAACAGCTAGTAATGAATGCGTTCACTAGCATTCACATTCATTTAATAAAAAGAAGGAATAAACAGAGCTGCCAGTTATATAAAGTACAAGTTCTACATATTTTCCCATTCTATTTTACGGTCTAACTACTTACTTACTGCCAGCACGCTCGCGGCGCGGCGACCTGACGGGTGATCTGCCCTACGGTGTGGGCCATTTCACCCATTTCCCCTATTTATCCTGTATCGTATATGGGAGTCCGGCAATCACGGCGTTTCGTCAAACCTACCTGTTTCCTTGCAAAAACTTACGATCTTTTTCACCCTCAGATTGGAAATGTCTTCCAGATCTAGTTCGTCCGTTCCCATGATCTCCCATGTTTTCAGCGGTAACATGGCACATTCGGCCAGCAGGTGGATGATGGTTTCCTCGGTATTGTGATATCCGCCCTCCGTGGCAGATATTGCTGTTTGTTTTCCTGGACAATCATGTGTCAACGATTAAAAATAAATGATACGAATAATTCAAAATATAGAAGATAGGTAAAAAAACTGAGAAACGTGACAGTTCCAGAGTTGACGTGAGGGCTTCGGTGGAAGCCAGCAAGACTCCGGAAAGTCCAGATTTGAAGACAAGTGATATAGTTTCCGTGGTCCTCTGAAACGAGTATTATTTAAAATATAAAAAAAACCTCGCGTAAATCCCATTTTAAGAAGCTCGCATAGGTTTGAAGTGTTATTTTTAATAAATAACAATATTACGGCAAAATATTGTTTAATTTAAATTATCTGCGGAGTCTCTTCCCCCGGATTCCACAGATTTTGGTGGAGGCGCCGTTTCAACAATCTTCAAAGATTGAGGAGAAGATCGATCGATCCCGGACCCTTAAAGAAAATTCACCGTGTGCAGATCACCGCGTCGTGGGAGCGACGCTATCAGATAACATTCTTTCTTTATTATTTTATTACTATGATGGCGGAGACGAAGAAATTCAATGGCACAGATGGAATCTCGTTCCAAGATTTCATAAAAGATTTCAATGTCATCTTTGCCATTAATAAATTCGTACAAGCTGACAAGGCTACAATTCTTGCTGCGTATTTGGAGGGCGCGGCTCTCCACTATTACAAATCAATCTTTACTGAAGAATTAACATTCGAACAAATTTGTTCACATTTGGAACAGGAGTTCCCATCCAAAAGCGATGATGTAGAACTGTTTTATTCATCAAATTAAGCTAAAGATGAAAATACATTAAATTACTATTACAGATTATGTAATTTGGCTAATAAAGCTAAGATCACTGATGACAGGAAATTTATAAATAGATTCCTAAAATCTATGTCCCCAAGATTTAGAAATATTTTAGCAGCAAGAGTGTATAATAGTAAAAAAGAGCTTCGTGATGCTCTTATACAACTCTCCGCCGTACAACCTGATGTACAGGAGGAAAAACTACCAAATTTACCTACGAATCCTCCTCAAGGATTTAGTCGTCAAGTGAGATTTAGAAATCCTCAAGGAAATGACATTCGACAATCTCCATCACCGTCAGGCCCACGTGACGAAGGAGATAATTTTCGTACTCCGAGGTATAATTTAAGACCTCGGGACAATACTAACACCAACGTTTTCCCCAGTAACCCAAATTCATCGGGCTCAAACAATCAGGATACTCCATCCTCGAGCCGACAGTTTTTCCGAAGAGCGACTCGGGAGGAGAATGTAAGGAGTGTGGAGCTTTCCGAGCCCACGATCACAGATCAGCTCCACAACAAGGACGAATTTTCGGGTCAGTTTACTCCGTTCATTAAGGTTACAATTAATAATGTTGACATCGAGGCTTTACTTGACACTGGAGCGACTATAAATGCTATTAGTGGAGCTCTAGCTAGAAAATTGAACCTACAAATTAATCCGTCGTCTTCATTGACGCACATCACAAGTATTACTGGTTCAACTGCAATTATCTGCGGCGAAGTCAAAGTGAACGTGATTGTAGCGAACATTGTAGTTAAAGTGAATTTTATTGTTATAAATGACATCGAATTAGATTTAGTTTTAGGTCAATCATTCATGTATGCTAATGCTGTGTTAATTGATTTCAGAGAAAACTGTGTATGGTTGAAAGGCTTCAAAATAAATTGGACGCACAGATGCAAGATCAATACCGTGAGTAAGGTTTCAAATTGCACAACGTTAAATATTATAAACACTAAGGATATGTTATTTCATTATAAAGTAATAAATGAAACCAACGATGATTACCACAAACTAAATTTTAACGAAGTGGTAGCAGATAAATCTGAAGAATTCAAGAAATTAATCAATGAAAATCTCCCAACGTCCAAAAAGAACAGTTTGCTGAGAATAATACTGGAATATGAAGATCGATTTGCATTCGACAATGGAAGCATAGGCAGGTGCACATTAACTGAGGTAAGGATACCCACAACAGATGAAATACCTGTACATTCAGCTCCTTACAGATTAGCTGCGAAACAATTAGAAATTGTGAATGATCAAATAGAAGAGATGCTCCGGAATGGAGTAATTAGACAGTCACAAAGTGCTTACGCATCGCCCATCGTTTTGGTGAAAAAGCCAGACAATTCATATCGTTTCTGTGTCGACTATAGAAGATTAAACAAGAAGGTCATATTAGACTCTTACCCATTACCTAGAATCGATGATATAATAAATTATTTGTCCGAAGCTAAGTTTTTCGCAGATATAGATCTCATATCGGGGTACTGGCAGTTACCTCTAGCCGAGGAGGACAAGCACAAGACAGCATTCGTCTGTCCTAGCGGAATTTGGGAATGGAACGTGTTGCCGTTCGGTCTTGTCAAATCAGGGGCGGCGTTTCAACGCACAATGGACCAGGTTTTAGCTGGAATTAAGTACAAAAATGCAATAGTTTATATAGACAATATTATAGTCTATGGAAAAACCTATGAAGAATTCCTAGAAGCATTACGAGAGGTATTAGCAAGATTGAGGGCAGCTAATCTCACGGTGAAACCTTCAAAATGCAAATTCGGCTTTCAAGAAATCACTGTTCTAGGATACGTTTTCAATACGGAAGGAATAAGACCAGATCCAAAGAATTTAGAAGCTGTAAAGAACTTGAAACCCCCCAAGAATGCTAAGGAGGTAAAGTCTATTCTAGGACTATTTAGTTACTATCGAAAATTCGTCGAAAATTTAGCTCAGATTGCAGTACCTCTAACGAGACTACTTAAGAAGAACACACCATTCAAGTGGACGAATATTGAACAAAAAGCATTCGAAAACATAGTCGAAATCTTAACTAATCCGCCTATACTAAAATATTATTCTAGCGAAGAAAATATAATAACAAGACTATTCGTAGATGCGTCAGGATATGCACTAGGAGCATGCCTCATGCAAGGTAAAGACGAATTACACCCCATAGCATATGCTTCAAGGAAATTGTCTGATGGAGAATCAAGATACTCGACGACTGAAAAGGAATGTTTAGCTCTAATATGGGCGCTTAAATTTTTCAGACATTATTTGTGGGGAATTAAGTTCCAAGTGGTCACAGATCACAAAGCTCTAGTGTGGTTGAAACAAACTAAAGACACTAACAGCAAGTTAGCCAGATGGGCATTGGCAATACAAGATATAGATTTCGATATCGTACATTGTTCCGGCAAGAACAATATTGTTGCGGACTACCTCAGTCGTAACCCGTTGAAGACTGAAGATGAAAATATAAATACATCAGTAACAGACGAGGTAAAAATGTATAGAATCAGCACTGATACCTTGGTATCGAAGCAATGCACAGACCTATTTTGTAGACCGATAAGGAATATTTTGTCGGATAATAATATAACAAACTATAAAGGATTTTTATTAAGAGATAACATATTAGTAAAAGTAGTTTTAAGAAACGGATTAAGAAAATATATCGTCGTGCTGCCGAAGGAACTGTTGAAGACGACACTCGAAGAACTGCATGATCATCCATGGTCTGGAGGTCACTTCGGTATCGCGAAGATATTGTCAAAGTTCCGTAACCGATTTTTCTTTCCCAAAGCTGAAAAAGAAATAGAAAAATATATTAGAAGTTGTCTAACATGCCAACAAAGGAAGAAGTTTAGACAACGAGCCCCTTTGAATCCGATTTCTACTGAAGGTTTGTTGGAAAGAGTGGGAATGGACATTCTCGGACCATTTACCAAATCCAATAGAGGGAATAAATATATTCTAGTGGCTATTGAATATATGTCCAAATATGTAATTTGTAAACCTTTACCCAGGGTCACAGCTCAAGAGGTATGTGAATTCGTTACCGACGAGATTGTATGCAAGCTAGGAGGTGTGAAAAACATTATTACGGACAGAGGTTCAGTATTTACGTCAAACTTACTCAAGGAAACAGCTGTTTTCTTCGGATTCAAGCTACGTCATACTACGGCTTTCAAAGCGTCATCAAACGGCCTCTGCGAGAACTTCAATGCTACACTGACACAAATGCTGTCCATGTACGTGTCAGCTGACCAGAAGAATTGGTGCAGTTTTGTCAATATGGTAACATTTGCATATAATGCCACGAAACATACATCGACAGGTATGTCTCCTTATATGTTGCTGTTTGCACGCGAGCCCATCCTGCAATCAAATTTCGAGGTCAATGACGAGATTTTAAATGAATCATACTCAGCGAGGCATTCGAGAGCGAATTACCTTGTACATCGAGCGAAAACTAACATTAGAAATGCACAAAGAAGACAAAAAATTTACTACGACAAGAAAGTGAAGTACATAGAATACCAACCAGGTGATTTGGTGTTGATATATAGTCCTAGAAGGATCTCAGGTAGAAGCAAGAAGCTTTGTAAACCTTATAAAGGACCTTACGTTATTATTAGGAGGATTTCAAGCACGAACTATATTATAGGGAAGTTAAATAATCCTGATTGGCAGGATATTGTTCATACAAACTTCCTGAAACCTTTCTTCAGCAGAAGACATCTAGTGTAAATAGTCAATGTCATAGTGTGTTTATTTTGTCTTTGACTTTAGTGATGATATTTTTTTTTTGGTTATCATTTATATGTGCAGTGAATATAAATGGTTTGACGAACGAAGTCCGTATGTAATGTCTTTGGTTTCATATAACTTCTTTGACGTTTTAAAATTTGAAACCATATAAATATATGTGCAATTTGATTCCTCTATTTTTTGTTCGCAGATATCTGTGCGACCATTTATGTGTTTAATAATGTTAATTGTAATATTTTATTAATTATATTATTTTCTATTTTTTTTTCATGTTGGAGCGCTGTCGAAAATGTAATATTTTTTTTTTTTTTTTTTTGCGTACTGTTAGCTAGGATTAGGTGATTATTTTTACGTGTATTATCAGCAGAAGCTAATCTTTATAATGAGGACACATCGCTATAAGGACATATGTACCTGCGATGGTGGAAGTTGGTTTCCACGGGTCTTTCATTGTGAAGAGTGACTTTCAGTTGGTAGTACACATATACTGTAATCTAATATTCCGTAGGCGATATAAATAGTTTATAATTATGCATTCAAAATATGTATGATGATAGATTATCTTGTATCATTCTTTGTTCGTTAGTGAGGAAGGTCTTAAAAGTACGTTGTACTATGGTCCCATACGGACACATGTTAATATATGTCGTCCAATGACATCAATATTGATAATTTTAATCAGTGTATTGTGGTGATTCTTTTTTAACTGGTTTTTGGATTCACCAAAAACAGAACATCACCTGGGTTTAATTTTATTTTTCAGCATTTAATAATTTAATGTAATTAAATTAATGATGGATGGTAAATGTTCTGTTTCTCCCATTGTAAGGGACAATACTTATAATTTTTCTTCTCTTGTGCCAGTTTTAGTTTACATAGGGTTTTTAGCTTAGTGAGGCGCTGTCACATGGATGTCCATGGGCGTAGCTCATGTGATATCCGCCCTCCGTGGCAGATATTGCTGTTTGTTTTCCTGGACAATCATGTGTCAACGATTAAAAATAAATGATACGAATAATTCAAAATATAGAAGATAGGTAAAAAAACTGAGAAACGTGACAGTTCCAGAGTTGACGTGAGGGCTTCGGTGGAAGCCAGCAAGACTCCGGAAAGTCCAGATTTGAAGACAAGTGATATAGTTTCCGTGGTCCTCTGAAACGAGTATTATTTAAAATATAAAAAAACCTCGCGTAAATCCTATTTTAAGAAGCTCGCATAGGTTTGAAGTGTTACTTTTAATAAATAACAATATTACGGCAAAATATTGTTTAATTTAAATTATCTGCGGAGTCTCTTCCCCCGGATTCCACAGTATCCATGCACTCCGGGCATTTGGGATCAGTCTTCACTCCTATCAGTGTCAGGTCCCTGTTCAGTCGGCAGTGGCCTGTTATCACTTATATGACAAGCCTCAGGTTTTTCCTGGATAGTTTCATCAGTCGGCTTGTTCTTTTTGTGTCTAAGCTTCCTCCGACTAGCTCATGACAGGGGATGATTTCCATCTTCGGTAGGTTTCTGTCACCATGCTCCGGCTGATGACTCCCTTGGAGATTATGTGGGCTATTGGCAGCCTGGGTTCAGGGCCCACTTGGTTTATATCAGCTCCTTTTCTGGCCAACTCGTCGGCTACCTCGTTGCCCATATTACCCTCGTGTCCGGGTACCCAGGCAATCGTCACGTCGGTTGCTCTAGCCAGGCTTTCCAGCGCCTTTTTACACTCCTTTACCATTGCCGAAGTGGTCTCTATCTTGCCTAGGGCCTTCAGCGCCGCTTGGCGGTTGCTGTAGAGTGTGACCTTTTTGGAATTCAGTTCTTTTGTTATTTCCGCGCACTCCTTGATGGCAAAGATTTATGCTTGGAATACACTTGCATACTTCCCCAATGGTGTTGAGCTGTTAATCTCTGTCCCGTCCTCGCATTTAGTGTCACCCCAGAGCCAGAGAGCTTCGTTGTTGCCTTTCTGGAGCCGTCTGTGTAACAGATAGTGCCGTCTGTGTCTATCTTCCAGTCGTCTCTCTGTCCTATATGTACTCTGTATTTCTTGTCAAAGGTTCTCTCTTTCATGATTAAGTCATTGTTTGAGAGAATCATTGACATTTTGTCTTCATAGCCCCGACTGATCTTAGCATGGCCTTCATCGAATGCGTTTGCTGTTCAGAGGCCAATGCTTCTTAGTTTGAACCATTGTTCAACTGCTTTCTTTTTTGCTTCTAAGTCTAGTGGGTTTAGTCCCAGTATTATCTTTAGCGCGGCAGTGGGTGTTGTTCTCATTGCACCCGTGGTCTTTAGTGCTGCTATTCTTTGGGCCTTATCTAGTTCTTTTTTATTGCTCCCTATGTTGGCTTTGTGCCATCATGCCTGGGCACCGTACCGGATTCTTGGCATAATTATGGCCTTATAGATTCACAGTACTATAGCCGGTTTTATTCCCCTAGTTCTTCCTATAGCCCTTTTGCACTGCATCATGGCCATTTTGGCCTTCGAGCATGCGTTGCTCATGTGAGTCTGGAATATCAGTTTTCTGTCCAGTGTCACACCCAGGTATTTGACCTCTTTCACCTTTTTGAGGACATGACCGAATTTACTGGTTCAGGTCGTCCTAGTTTTTTTTTGCTCGTGAAAAGTACCTACCAGTTTGGTTTTATCCGGGTTCAGGTTTAGGTCTTTACTCCTGCACCATTATAGTGCTTTGTTGAGCCTCCTGTTCATGATATTACATATGACACTGAGGACTTTCCCTGTTATCAGAAGCACACCATCATCAGTGTATACTTGTGTATATATATGCATTCTGTTTATCTTGTTTACTAATTCGTCTATTAGCAGGAACCATAGTAGGGGTGATAGGCATCCTCCTTGGGGGAAACCTCTCCTTGCTATCACTATGCGTGTTGTTCCCGCTAACTCAGCCTGTATCAGTCGTCGGTTCAGCATGTTTCTTATCCAACCTGACATATCTTTTAGTATTTCCTCAATTGAGACTGGGGTCGCCTTGTCGAAGGCTCCTTCAAATTCGAAGAAGCATCCTAGTGCATATTCTGTGTTGCTTATCGATCTCTGTATCCTGTTGACCAAGTTATGCACGGCGGTTTAGGTCTTTACTCCTGCACCATTATAGTGCTTTGTTGAGCCTCCTGTTCATGATATTACATATGACACTGAGGACTTTCCCTGTTATCAGAAGCACACCATCATCAGTGTATACTTGTGTGTATATATGCATTCTGTTTATCTTGTTTACTAATTCGTCTATTAACAGGAACCATAGTAGGGGTGATAGGCATCCTCCTTGGGGAAAACCTCTCCTTGCTATCACTATGCGTGTTGTTCCCGCTAACTCAGCCTGTATCAGTCGTCGGTTCAGCATGTTTCTTATCCAACCTGATATATCTTTTAGTATTTCCTCAATTGAGACTGGGGTCGCCTTGTCGAAGGCTCCTTCAAAGTCGAAGAAGCATCCTAGTGCATATTCTGTGTTGCTTATCGATCTCTGTATCCTGTTGACCAAGTTATGCACGGCGGTCTCGATGGACTTGCCTTCCATGTATGCATGTTGGTTCTGGTGGAGCGGAGATCCGCTTGCGGCGACTTGTTCTCTTAATAGTCTATCCAGTATCTTCTCTAGGGTTTTGAGTAGAAATGAGAAGATTGTGCATCTAAAGGCTTTGGCCTCTTGATACTTCTCTATACCGGGTTTTGGTATGAATACCACCCGCACTTCTCTCCATTTCCTAGGAATGTACTTCATTCTGATGCTGCTGTTGTATAGCTCCAGAAGGTCGTCTTCTATATAGTTGATGGCTTTTTGGATCATTCCCGGGAAGATTTCATATGGCCCGTCTCCTTGTATGGCTGGAACGATCGAATGCGCTTTAGATGCGGTGTACCTGTTTCAGCTGTGCCCACCTTCGAGGCAGCAGGCTGATCGGTACTGCCGCTTGGCTCCGAACTCGGTGGTTTTTTGTTGTGGACAGGGCAAATGCACCTGTCCGGTTCTTGTGTTGTCTGGGCATGGTGGGAGGAGGGGCAGTGGAAAAGGCTTCGACCGAGGTTTCAGTTACGTCTGTTTCTTAGGGTACCAGACCTAAAAGCAGGCGGTACCACGTGCAGGATTAACTCTGGTCTTGCTATACGACTGTTGCGCTCTTCCCATGACCTTACTATCCTCAGCACTGGAGAGATGCTGAGAATAAGGCTTCGCCAGGTTAGGCGCAAGGTCTCCAGACTGGCTCCACCACACATGGTCTACTTCATAAAATAATCAGTTTAAAACAAAATACACATGACCCCCTAAAATCAGTAGCGATATCGGGTCAGTGGTAGTGGGGATGAAATCGGCTACTATTCTGTACACGTCCCTGTCCCTGTCAGTTAGTACGTGACCAACCGTTAAAGAGTATATAAGAGTTCCAACCATGCAACAGATTGCTCGTTGATCTTCTTAGCACTTGCTTAGAAATCAGTCCCTATGTCTTTAGGCAACGCTCCCTAGACGATAATCATTCTTATCGTGATCTCACTCAAAACAATTTTAAAGTTAGGGTAAACAATAAAATTCGTATTATGATTTGCCTATACACGAGGCGTTTTATGTTACGATCTAGGGTCCACACTACTACTTTGCCGATATCGCTTCTGATTTTGGGGGCTTGAGGTGCAGAAGATACAAGTTGCAAAATGTCCAGCGGGTGCAAAAGGTCGCAAAAGGTTCAGGTTGCAGAAGGTCCAGGTCCCAAAAGGTCCAGGTTGCAAAAGGTCCAGCTTGTTAAATGGTGATTGGTTAACACGCCGACTCAGAGTACCTCGACTCGGATAGGTTAGGTTAGAGAGCTAAGGCGGGTGCTCCGCTCCGCTTCGCTCCCGCCTTAGCCTTCACGGTTTTTTTTAAACCACCCAGAAATAGGAGCCCCGCCAAGCGTGCACTTGTGACCACTTGACATTTTGCAAATTGGACCTTCTGCGACTAAACGACGGCCTCAATGTAGACTGATAAAGTAAATTTTTAGATCTTTTTATAGCTAGAAAAATACTGAAGTCCGCTGGATTTGTCGCTGGCAACAAGTTCGCGGACAAATCTGCGTGTGACTGTGCACCGAGGTGCGGCTAGCGGCTTGGCTCAGCACTCGCGTCTCCAGACGACACCCGAGCCGCGCCAAACAAATCTGTACTCGTGTATATGTGACCGCGGATTTGTCGGCGAACTTCGTCATTCACCAACGCGCTGTCTTACACGCAGGTCTATACTATGTACAATAATAAAATGTTGTTTTACTATTAAAAAAGTTTTGGCAGGAATATATCAGCCATCCTAACCTTAATTCCAGTCGTTTCAGAAGCTTTTCACCTCGGAGTCTGGGGTCCACTTTTCCAGTTTAATTTCGATATTTTTCTCCATGAACTGGGTGTCATTTGACCTCAAAAACCCATTGGCAATATTGCAGTTAGAACAGTTTTTGGAGTTGTCACATGCAATTAATATTGCATTAATATTCGCGTTTTTGCGTATTGAAAGCACCGCTGCCATAGTTGGAAACTAGCAACGATAAAAAAATAAAAATATAGACGTGCAGAGCGAGTGGACTGCAACACGGGGCTCGTGTAGTATGTGGGCGATTGTGGGCGATGACGGATTTGTCCATGGATGGGTGCAGCTCACGGCTCAGCTGTGCGTAGTGAATGGCGGGGCTACCTTTCAATTGTACACGAATTACTTATTTGGACTGAATTTTTAATGTTCCCTTCTCATGCTGTATACTTAATTAGTTTCTTGACGAACCTTCTTAAAAATATTGATTGAAATTTGTTTTTTTTTCTGTCATAATTGTCAAAATTTGACAGTTCAAATATTTTTCAACTTTTGTGTTGATTATTTTCCAAACAAGTAAAATTAATCTTTACTAAATTATTCTGTAAATGAGAAAGTAATAAATATAAAATAATTTTTTGGAATCGGTTAATTATGGGTTTTAGACAACTAAATAAGCGGTATCCATTTTGATTATGTCTGCGCGGAATTATTTATCGGCACGAGAGAAAAATATTAATAAACTGGGCGATTGCTTGCCAAATATCAATCAACAGAAATTTGGTTACCGGTCTGGTTCGGAATTGCCTCCATTATCGGCGAACACAAACAATTTTGTGAATCGAAATTTGAATTATTCATTCGAAGTTCAACCGTACATGGTAAACAACTTAGAGAGAGCCGGGACACCCTTTTCGGATTTTTTTTCTGAAAGTGAATCAGGTAAATATTATCACAATTTAATAAAACTCTCCTTTGGCCGCGGCGGAAGACGCCAGCTCCAAAAAGACCCTATATGCCTATTTAAAGTCACTACCACTTTGTGCCGATAGCGGTGGAGATCTTGTCGTGCTGGAGCAGGAAGACCAAAAACCTGGTAAAGGAAATCAGAGGCAGGGTCATAGAGACAATTGGTGACTTCCGTTCTGGAGCATTCCTGGTGCAAAGGCTGTCCATCGCAATCCAGCATGTAAATGCAGCGAGTGTGATGGGTACTATTGCACTGAGATTGGTAAGGGGCGGGTTATTTGATCAATATCATTATTTGACTAAACTGTATTTAGTTGTATGTATATAGTATAAAAAAATGTAATAAAATACTGACATGATAAATGTAAAAAAAGGTACATTTAGCCAAAATAAATTTAGACTGTGTACTGCAGTAGACTAATTGATGGATTGAAATTAAGGTTGACAAAAGTAAATGGTTCCCTTGGTTTTTGTGAATCGGGTACAAGCCTTTATGAATGCATGAAATGCTAGAGTTATCACATGTTTAATTCCAGTTAGTAGGAATACATACATTCACACCTCTCTCAACGGGCAGTGACCACAAATTCCTACTTTTACAACTCTGGTATATCTTTTGCTTCTTTCACTTTTCCAGGTTGTGGGTACCCTTGTCTCCATTTTTCAGCCTAAAGATGTCTCATTTGCCTTTGCAAATATCACCGATGGGCCCAGTATTTGCTTTTCTAGACCTTCTAACCTTTTATTTGGTGTGTTGACTATTTTGGGAGCATCTTTCGTCTAACTTTCCAAATCCAAAAAGAAGCGTTTGGCAGAGACTCATCTAATGTTTGCCAGGTGTATCAACTGGCAGGAGAGGCCTTGGCTCTGTAGATCTTGGTCACCATACATTCTAGCCTATCCAGCATCCACTTATAGTGCTTTCTGACTGAACTGAATAGCCAGAGCTCACTGGAGAGTTTTTGCGCCCTCAGTGGGAAGACCAAAGGCTATTCCTGCTTTGTCTTATATGCTGAGGGCTCAGAGACTCCGTGTTTACAGGGTCAGCAGCACGAGTGTGACTCCCCTGGTGTTGCACAGGTTAATAGGCCAAACACTATCCATCAGGTGGGCCATGTGCTTGTCTGCCACCTAAGTGGTATAAAAAAACTTATTTTTTATACAAATAAGAATATTAGTAACCGTTATTACCCCTATTCCAGTAAAACTAATTTTTTTTCTTTCACATTACATCAAACTGTATAAAGGGAAAATTTGGATTGGTTCAGGGGAGATTATTCTGGTAGCTTAATGGTCAAAGCATTGCCCCTAATGGGGCAAACCTAAGACCTCTCGATCGTAAGGCCGACTTCTTAACCACTGAGCTACCAACGTTTATTTAATAATAACTGGACACTTCTCCTAAAATTCAATGACTAGATGATGAAAATTTTTGTTTTCTATAAAAATTTTTAGCCCACATGTATCACATTTAGAATTATCTGCCTGACTAGGTAAGAGCCGTGGAACTCGAAATGGCGTACGGTTTTAATCGGTTTGAATCCGAGATGACCGTCTATGCTAGGTATTCTTGTATGTATTGCTCAACCCATGTTATGTATTTCTTTTAAGGTACTCCAGATTTCCATAGCGAGGAAAGCGACAGTAGTTCTGGGTCAGCCTTGCGTAGGAGTACGGCAGAAGCCACAAAGACTTTAGCGGCGGAGTGGGAAAGAATCGAAAGAACTTTGTACAATGAGGAGGGTGAAAAAACCGTTCGGCCGAACATCATCGAGGAATGCAAGCAGTGGAGGCAGCTGCATCCACAGCTCAGGTAAGAAATATTTTCCTTAGGTGCATCGCAGACGACACACATTCAAAGTCGTCTGCAGCATAAAATTCGCACGGTGCGGAAAATCCATCGCGAATATTTTACAGACTAAGTGACTTTTTGTGCGATCGAGTCTGTGGGGTACAAAGAACCTCTTCAAAAATCGCACAAAATGTCCATTGCCGACGTAGGTACATCTCCGATCATTCTGAGGGTAGAACTGTATGGACTACTATGGCAGTAGACGGTATGAACATGCCGATATTGTCACATTATCAAAGATTAAAGCGTGCGTCGTCTGTCTTAGCGCGCTTTGAAGCAACCGTTCTATTACTTCGCGCACTGTTTGTTAGAAGAATCAGAATTATGTACGTGAATTTTTTGTACGCCGAATCTGCGTATGTGTTACTGCATAATTGCATAGACCCTAATTTTACAGAGTAATAAATGCTAATGAATGTGCTACTGTGCCCCACCTTAATGTCTCGAGAATTTTGTATTGTCGTTATTCAATCAAAATGAAATTGGACTTGCATTGAATAGAGCTCGTTTGATATTCAGAAAAATAAAGAAGAAGATTTAAGTGAACTATGATAGCTAGATAGTACCAAGTTGAACTTTTGTCCAACGTGATCGCAATTTTTACATTTGAGTTCTCCATATCCATACAGCAACTGATTGTGTGTGCATGATTTTAAAGGATGTCAGTCAATCGGCCATAAATTATTGTCACTATACACTTAAAATGAAATTTAATATTTTAAGTGCCAAGATTACAAACCGATCTTAACACATAGAACAGACTTAAAGACTGGTTGTTAATGCCTAGGCCAAACACAATGGCCATGGTCCATCATGGGCCACTGCAATCCATCGCCAGTGGGTAACAGTAGTGGCGCATCGGTGGACATCGTGGTGCGTAATCAGGATGTTGTCGGTATTTTGGCACACTTCAAAGGAATCGTGGCATAGTAATGAGCTGTGCACTATTTTGTGAGCTATACACCTACGTAATGATAGCCTACTGTGTACTGAGGACAAGAGATTGCATCCAACATCTGCAATTTCACTGGGTGTTGTTATCTAAATAAAGCGATATTGTGTGGCTAGTCCAATTTAAGTATTTACTTCTATCTCGGTATCCATTGGTACTTGTGACACCTGAAACCGATGGATTATATATTTTTCGGAACACAAAAAGTTGCGATTCTTTATGTTCGATGCATCGTCTATGAAATGACCTATGGCCGTACTAGAAAGTGTTGATCGATGATTAAAGTAACAGGGTTGGACATGTGACTGCTACTACAGTTAAGGCAATAAATAGTATCTCGAAGAAAATGGATCAAATACCTATTTCTGTAATCCAAAAGTTATTTAGGTCTAGACTCTAGATATTGCTTTCTAAATTATTTTAAAAACAAGTTGAATAACTGCGTCGCATATTTTGCAAGAACTTATGTGGTTAAACAACGCGATGTTTCGTCCAATATAGAGGCTAATGCTGACTATGCGCCCCCAAAAGCTTGAGAATGAGGTTAATATGTCGGTATTTATGTTAATTAAGGAAAACAAAACCTTCACCCACATTCGTCTCAAAATACTAACGAATACGGTATATATATTTCGGGTTGAACGAATAATAAGTGCAGTACTAAGTATTTTTTTGAGTTGAACGGTTTTCTAAGAAAGTTAGGTTTAATAGAAGTTCGTCATGGAAAATATCAATTCATTTCACCATAGAGTGTCAGTACTATCACAAAAAGTCATGTAATTACTAACCTTGTATCTATATATTATTCATGTTGTAAAGAAACCGACCATGACACGACATGAATCATAACAATAAGATGCCCTTCAAAGGGTATATTTAAATATAAATTATTGATTTTCAGAATTGTCGGTAAAGCTTTACAATTGCCGGACAAAAGGTTGTCGTACAGACAGATTGAGCACGATGAGGTTGTTGCGATGCACTACAGTGATTACGAAGAGTTCAGTGAGAGCGAGGAACGTCTCTCCCAAAGCAGCACCGACGTCACTCCGCAGAATTCACCGAGGCCATCCATCGAGGATCTGGGTGAACATAGAATGTCCAGAGAAAAGGTATCCTTATACCCTGCGTACAACGACGAATACGACTTACCAGATTCCTTCTGCTCTTTGCTTCACATTACTCCTATCCACATCCGTAGCCCGTCTCACAGAAAGAGACAGAATCCATCCATACTGAGGTCTGAACTCGCATCCTCGCGGTGGATGAGAAATCAAAGACCAGATTCTTCTATAAATTGTGATAGAAATAGTGCTAAATCTTTTGTTTCTTTAGATACTAGGAATTATGGAAATGCAGCTTTGAGTGCATCAGATCGGAATTCCTTGATGAACAACAGGGTAGTCACCGCTAGGCACAGAGACTTGGCACGGTTAGAACCTTTGTGCACGCCGGAGATGGGGCAAAATGACCTCTTGAGATTACCAAATGGAATTTCTCCACATTACAATATCAGGAAAGTTTCTTTACCGCCATTGCTTTTAGAAGAAGAGAAAAAGAAAGTTAGTGTTGGATCGGCCAAAAAGCATAGCGTAAGGCCACGAAAGAAGGTTGCAAAGAGCTTCTTTCAATTTGATAGGGTAAAATATAATTAAAGTTTGCTTCAGATTCGACAGGTTTTGTGTAAAATTTGTGACCTAAATTTTTATACAATCTGTATTGAAATGGTGAAATAATACATAAAAGACTTATAATTTCGTTGAAATTTTTCAATGACTTATTTATGATACGTTAAAATTTTCTTTTCGAAACTTTTGAAAATTATCAATTATGGAACAATGATATCTTTTTTTATCGACTAATGTTTTTATCGATATCATGTTTTTTGATTACTAAAATATCATTATATTTTTCTGTTACACAGTTTTGGTTTATTGATGTCCACGTAAAAGAGCACATGAATGCGATAGTATGTAAATTAATCATAGAATATTCAGAATATATCAGAATCATGAAAGATTTCAAATCTATATTTTCTGTAAGTGGATAAATATTAAAATGCATAAACTGTGGATATTTTCTAAAAAAATAATTCAACAAACAGTATTCAATCTGTCCCATTGAGATTTCGAAAGTTCAATGCAAATATTGGTAAGTATACGATTTTTTCTTTACATTGGAGCTGGGTCTTATTTAACCATAGTCATTCGGGCTAAAAGGTCGCAATTGAGCCTTTGCTTTGAGCACAGAAATAACTATGTTGTTCCATACAGATTTAAGCAAAAGTGTAAAAGCTAAATTTGTCCAATACTTTTTAATTAATCCATTTAATACAACTATTTCAGAGGTAGATGCAGTGACCTAAGTGCACTTGATTTTATCTACAAACTTTTCATTCAGATCATGATCCTCTGATATGCTTGCACTGTGTAGGTACTTTTACTCCGAATGACTATACAACAAAAAATATAATCAGTACCTTTATGGAAATGATTGGTATTGATGCGTGGCTAAATAAAAGACAATCAAAACTTAGGATATTTTTTGGAAACAACAAAACAATGTTGTAAATAGAAATATTACACTATTTTTGTAATATAATGTCACATAGGACCTAAGTAGGAGGCTATTATTCTTAAACTATTTGATCTAGTCGTTAGAATTCTAATATGATTTCTATTTATAATTGAATTGTGTATGGAGCACTATTTTTCAAATGTACATGTGATGTTGTGATGTCTGCGTTGATTCAAGTGCTGTCACATTATTAATATATTTTCTTTACAAAGTACGCTTTTGGATGTTTTATTTCTTACCATTTTTTCTATCAGAGGTGAAAGATACTCTCATTGAAGAGACTTTAAGTAGGAATATGTCGTACACAAACACACACACATTCACTCTCCAACATCATTGGTTTGTAAGAATGGGGTTTGTCCCACCATCTTCAAGTAAACTGAATATGTTGAGTGCAGCTGGTGGTAGTATCGCCATACACTATCGTCGCCAAATTTCGTAGATATCTCCGCCTGAGATAAAATACTGATAGTAATGACGACATTCATCCATTTCTACGTTATCATCGACGATCGTAAGTACTCAGTACGTGCGGTGCTTCCAGAGTCGAGTTTGTAGGATCCCGAAATGAGTGTCCATTATTTGTCATTCATCTCTCTTACCCGCTGCGAATCAGCACTTCCCTTTTGAGTTAGTTGCCTGATTAAGGGTGATAAGGCAATTGATTACCCGGGCATAGCCCATTAGTGAACGAGTCTGTTTGTCAGATCAGTCCAAACTTAAGACCACTATTTTTACTTGACCATTGTTGGCATAATATTGATGGCCTTAATTTTTATACCTTACTTACCGGTTCTGTATCTGTCCTATTTCAAACAGACCTTGCTCGTTAGATAGTTTATAGGTAATCTTACTAAAAATACAATGCTTTGTTCATTGATTTGATGCGTTGCACATTAACGTTACCGATCATAGGGAAGTAAAAAAAGGAAAACATGCTATTAAAACCAGGTATTCAAATACAAATACAGAATTTATTTTGATATTTACATTATTTGCATTTTATTAACAATCAACATCAACAATATTAAATAATTTGTTTTGTGTTGCAATACATTTTGACAGTCTGATAAAACTACATTGCCCCATATTGGGCGCCATTTTGTCGTGGTAGCTACACAAAATGGCGTCTGTATTGCGAGCAATGTAATATTATGTAGCATGGTGGTTCTTGTAAATGTTTAACTAGAAGCGGTGAAATATGGGGTTATTATGCTGAGAATTTGAGCAACTGCAGAGAAAGCTGTGAGCTTCAGTTTTTGGGTTGCCTTTACAAAAAAAAAAAGAATCGGTACAAATTATCTTACCTATTATAGATTTACGTAATTAGGCAATTTCGAGGAAGAACTTTAGACATAAAATTTAGAATTTCTTTATTAAAGTTACATTTGAAAAGTTTTTTTATTAGTTATTGGCAACCCGCTGTAAAGAGACGTCTTTCGCGCCAAAATTATCAAAACAATTGCTTCTATTTTAGCACTGCGTATTCACTGTATGCAAATACTTTCGAATAGTACAGTAAGTAATGAAAATTTTCGTTCGTGTATACTATAACAAGCAATAGGTATGCATAATGAAATGAAGTTAAATTTTTCAACATTTATTATGGTCCAAAATTGATATGATATAAGTTATCTAGAATTAGTTGCAATAACTATAACATGCATAGAATAAACAGTGCCAAAATAAACAAGCCCAATTATCAAACATCCAATTTTGTTCAAATTCAAACAGTCTCGACGTACAGTACTAGTTGCTGACACAATTAATGCAATTCATTATTAATATCTAACTAGAAGGTACTTAGATATTAGAGAGCATAAAATGATTTAGTCTAAGTAGAGAGGCATCCGTATCTATAACGATGGTGGAAAATAGTTTGCAGATATTTCACGTTTGTGACAGAAAGTAGTGTTGCACCTCGAGACTAAAACAAACGAAGTTTTAAAATAAAAGTAATGATCCGATAACAGGACAGACAAAAACGATGGTTTGAGATCTGACTCGTTGCGATAGAGCTTTCAGTTATGTGGCTATTTTATATTTCTTCATTTACATAATATAAATTTAAATTGTTACAATTATTTATCTCACAGCCATCATTATATATTGATACTACTTTAATAGACAGGACTAGTGTAACAACACGATAGATGGCAGCTTATAAAAAGGGTCTAGCGAACATCCGTTATAGAGCGTAAGATTTATATATACGTATATATAATACATGAAAAATTCACCTTGTCCGTTCTAAAAACGTTAACAACCTCAAGCTATTAGCAATAGTCAACAATGTTGTTAATTCTAAGATTTTAATGCACACCGAACATGGATTTACTAAATACATATGTTTAATAGGCATTTTAGTTAGTGTGTTTTTATGTATAATAATCGATCTAGTAAGTGATTTCATAGATTGTGATATAGTTACAATGATAGAGCTTAATTTTCGAGGGCGAAATAGTCTAAGTGACATGTGTCTTGCCCGGTGACCGTGAGCACACTGAAGCGTAAACTAACAAGTTGTTAATAACTTCAAAATAATTTTGAAGGGTTTATTACATAACAGTAACAGGTTTTTACATAACGAGTTATTTAAATAACGTTAACAGGGATAACTATAAATGGGTTTGTACTCTACTGAGGTGCTATATTCCATTTTTAAAATTGAATGACAGGTAAAGCAAACAGTAACATGTAATTAATTTTCAAACTACCTTACTTTATTTTGCGAGTGACTGCTTTGTTGTAAATTAAAGTAGGTACCTCTGACATTATCTTGTCAAAGATTATACTTCAGTGCACAAACGTCTTAAGTTTAAATATAATTATGTTGCGTGCCATTTGTAAGGACTAAGGATTCCATACATTAAATTCTAATCCGAAGAGCTTAGACGATTAGATCACCACCTCTAAATACTTACTTGCGCGCTTAAAATTGTAGATATGTGTTTGAAAGCACAAACACATTACATGATAAGTATTAAAATAAATCGTAGATTATCCGTATCGAATTCTGTGTTACATTTATTTGTAGATGTAACAGATGTAAATTAAAATATTTTACAACGTCAAGCATCCCTTAATATACCTACTTATAATTCTTCAAAAGTCCCATAATTTTCTTTATGTAATCTAATATTTTTAATGGCATATAATAGTTTAATTTACATCTGTGTACTTAGCACGTACCTCCGGGTTTTTATCATTGAGCTGTTTTATTTATAAAGTTTGCGACGTAATCACAGATTTATTATTAAGTAGGGTTGTCGAATGGCCTAAGTGTTTTATATATTTCTTATATATTCCGAAAATGATTACTTAAATGAAAGTGACATATGTCTGCTTATTTCTCTCTCACTGCACTGACAGAATACGAAGAGTGAATGGTTCGGATTGGTGCACGCATGATACAGAGACATTCACTTTAATCTGTACATGATACAAACAATCAAAGACAAGTCTTTTCATTTTGTATGTGTACGTGATACAATAAGATAAAAGGTCTCTTCATGAAGGTCTTATCGCAAAATGAACCGTCAAAAAGTTTTATTGTTTCTCTGTTTCTATGCTCTCCTGAAACAAACTCAAGAAGGTCATGGATTTTCTTTATCTATGCAAGTTTATTACAATGAAGCAATAGCTAGGTATAAAATGTTCGGAAAGAAAAAACAATTTTAATATAAACAGTACAAACTGAAATAAAATTTCGTTATCTGAATGACTTCAACAAACACATTATAAAAAATTAATAGTTTTTCACCTCGGTATATATGCAAGAAAGATTCGAGAAGACTTATTGATTATCTGTCCCCGTCCTTAAATAATGTTTACACGTTTTTATTATATATTTAAGTTTTCACAACTATCTAGTTATTATTAAGTCTATGATTACGAGACGGTGACGAAGATCAATGATATATATTATTTTTTATTGAAGTAATAAAACAGTCGCCGTGTCGTCGTGCAAGAAATATACGTTGTTTTCGAATAGGTATTATAATAAATTTCGTGTGGTGTTCACGCTTAGGTTAGCGTTTCGTCCTTATAAGATAATGACCACTAAGTTAATACCTAGTAACAAGTCGTGTGACATGCATACGGTACATACACATTGCATAATTGCATAATAATAAAATAAACGGTAACACTGTACTTCAAGCAAACACACGCAGGAGGACTCAGCTATATTCTCTCTCATTAAGGCGATAATACAATTTTTTTAAACACTATTTTTATTTTTTAAATTGCACACTGACCCACCTCTATAAACTTTTAATTGCGATAAATATATTGTAATGCTGTATAAAAATATTAAAGGAAAAATCGTCATTTTAATATTAATACTTATATAACATTCATAATTTAATCCCAAATTAATAGCGTGTATTTTACATTTTTACAATGAGACGCCCGGATTCTATCCTAACTAGCATAGTGACATCGAAGCCTAATTCACAACAAACTACACACGATAGTATTTGAATATAAACTTTTTTTAATTTAACCGTAGCCTTCTATTTTAATGCAAAGGAGACGTATATTGAAAAATTCTTACGTAACATACAAAATTACATTTGACTATTTACAACATTCTAGCTAAAATTTTTAAAAATTGAGTGTCGAATGCAGCTCGCGGCGGTACACTAAATATTAGGTACCTAGTTTGGCTAGGGCTCCATGCATAGGTCACTACTTACCGATATATCAAGCTCAAATTACAACTACTCCACTATATTCGGCTGTGTGAGGTGATCAGTTATTCGCTCAACTTGCCCCTTTGTTGGCGGACCCTCCGCCGAATAAGTCAATATGATTTTTAATTTAATATTTGGACAGACCGATTAATTATAATTACATAAATAATATTCTATCGTGCACAACCATCTCATAACTTTACATAGTTCTTTACGTCGGATTGCGTATCATGTGTAATAATGTCATTTAAGTATCTTTTACGATTTGCTCATATTAAAATTAAAGACAAAGGTATTGAACACTTTTAGTACTTGAGATAAATTGTAAAAAGCTTTTGATTTCTTATATTAATATTACCAATACCAACAATGTAGCCAATAGTAGTTACGGGTAAATATAAAAGTGGCAATGGGTAACTGGAGATAATCAGCCCGGATAAAACCTAAATCTACCCTCACATTACAAATGTGGACTAACAGTAAAACAATATTATTTTGGGATGGTTTGACGGAATTTTTTATTTGATTTGTATCAAATAAAAAATCCGTATAGTTGTAGTTGTAAAATACAACGATACTTTTTTTTTCCCACCTTTCGTTGTACATAGCAAGTGATACAATTGTCTTTGAAAGTATTGACATTTTCATTGAAAGTACAATGCACTTATTGTATTAACTTTGATTTAGGTTTCTAATTAGCTTTTTCGCGGGTTCCTCTATTTTTTACTATTTATATCAGTTCCAACTGTGATACAATTGTGGTTTTAAACTGCTCTAGTAACATACATAAGTTCTGGTTTAAGTTTAGTTTTGTTAATCCACGATAATAAGGGGTATGTCTTTAATTTTAGTGTAGCAAATTCATTTAACGGCTTTTTGAGTTAGATATAGTACACCCCTAGCACAAGTTCTTATGTGCCAACATAGTACATTTCCTACCATTGTGGTAGAATTTTTTATCCGGTTAATTTTTTCCATCGGTTACTTTTTCTCTATGGATAATTTAGTGACTTTACAAAAATATGGCAGTAGGTTTGCATTCAATTCCTTTACAAACTAGGGTAGCTGTGATATTTTTTTTCATGGACCGAAATGACCTCGACTGCTAAGAGGAGTTCAACACATGTTTTTAAACACTCTTAGACTGCACGCACTGTGGCAATTCACAAAGACAGCTTTGACCACAAGACCGCACATTAGAATATTCGTGAACTTTTTTTACAATTACCTATTTGTAGTTAAGGCCGGTTTTGCCTATTCTATTCGAATGAAATGAATTCTATTTGATCATGATAGAGATATCTATGTACAGGATGTTTGATAAAACTTGAATAACATTCTAATATTTAATTGCTATCTGTAAAATTGAGGTATTCATTAATTTTAGAAGGTATTTATTTTAAATGGTGCAGCTGCGTGCTGCGCTTAGCGGACTTCGTGGGTTAAGTTAGGTTAGTTGTTCATCAAACATCTTGTATTTTAGTAATTTAATTGCGTTATGTTTGTA
Source organism: Eilema caniola (assembly GCA_949126895.1). Taxonomy (NCBI): domain Eukaryota; kingdom Metazoa; phylum Arthropoda; class Insecta; order Lepidoptera; family Erebidae; genus Eilema; species Eilema caniola. Next base: position 5,461,710 of record OX421471.1, on the reverse strand, counting down.
GGTATACTATCCGACGTACTGTATGATTCTAATTTGTGAGGCGATTTAAACTAATACCTAATAAATTCTAAAAAAAGGATCCTTAACCAGCTGCACTTCGGTTTGTTAGGATTAGAACGCGGATGTGCTCCGTTCTGTGCAGCCGGCTAAAGTCACTTATCTAATACAATCAACAGTAATCTATTAGAGTCCACAATCGTCAAAGCACCCGGAGTTAACACTAAATACATTGCAGGCTTCAGAAGCCTGTACTATTTTAACAACGATTCGAAAATAATATCACACATTTATAGCAAAATTACACTTCGCACTCGGTGTCCCTCGCAAACAAAAACCATCTTCAAACGATTCCAACTAATCACGCAATGGCATATTTTCGTATAACTTATTTCAGTTCATTGGTACTTCCGTGTGCAGCGCCATATGTCACGTCCACTTTGACAACCCCCCCCCCCCCGCCAATATCGGGAATAAGAAAAAAGAAAAGAAAAGAAAATCTCATAATTTTTTTTATTAAAAAATAAAAATAAACAAAACGTGGTTCTATAAGGTGAGGCTGAATGTTACTATGTATAAAATATTTATACGCAGTTACGTGGATGTAATCGCGTCTTGAATGTTTGATCTTTCATTGTTTTGTAATATGAAAGGGCTGCACGTCTCTGCATAAAAATATTCCAGGGTTACTAACCTTACAATATCAAAATTCAAAAATAATAAAATAGTGAGCAATGAACTGTATGCAGACTACTACCATACGTGCATTATCATTTTATATGGCAAAGTGTCTTAAAACTAAATAATGTGATCCCCAAAAAAGTAAATATCTACAAACAAATATCTATAAACTAAAAATAATGACTAAAATGAGATGGTACAATCACAAAGTAACGATGATGACATAACAATGATGACGTGCATAACAATCAGTCGCTGAATAACAATAAACGCTTAAAGTATGTCTATATTTCAGCTTAATTACGTGAAAAGTGAGAAAAAAAACTACTGAATAAGGAATGGATATTCTAAGAAAAGCGATAGCCTATATATACACCTAAAGTCCATTTACACAATAAACTGTCATGCAATTAAAAGTTTAAAAGGTTCCATTCAAATTGAGCATTGCTTAATTTAAGTAAAGACCTTGAAAGAATAGACAACATAGACGTTTTAATAGATAATAGAGAAATTATCATAGATGATTGACATAATAGAATTGAATCTGTCAAAAGTTCAATGACAAGAGATTTACAATATAAGGTTTTTGTGCCCCGTCTATGGGCACTTTACCTTTGAAAAATTAAGGATACAATTACCTGTCTTAATTAAATGTAATCGTTTTTTTATTAAGAACCATAGGTTTCAGCAGGGTGCACATCAAGACTACTGCTGTAGGAAAAGAAAGAGGTGTGTCAGGACTCAGTGCTTTAGTGTGGTATGCATGTGTATGTAATTTCTCCAACACCATTTATATTATAGGTATAATTATTTAAAATAACCACCACCATATTGATATCAATAGAAATTATTTCGATATTGGAAATATTTGTACGTTGAACAAAACGTGCATGTCTATCTGCTGTAATCGGTACTTTGAAGGGTAGTTACAGAAAATAACCTTTCGATGCTTTTTTATTTTTTAGATTATTTATCGTATGTCCTTCAGGTGTTACAACAATACATGTTTCTTTTTTGAGATCCTTCTACAACAAAAAAGTACCGATGATAGCATCATATCGTAGATGATGTGTTTCCAAAATTTAACTCTTTATAATTTACATATCAACATTTTTATTTATACTAAACATCGAAAGCTTTACTATATATAAATGCGCTTTCTAGAAATTCTGCATTTCATACAGTTTGTATTATATCTGTCTTTGCGTCAGCCCCTATAGATTGTCTTTCCTATGACTTAAATCCAATTATAATTTTGTGGTGATATACTATTGACCTTTTGGAGTCTAGCCATACAATATTATTGTAAGGTGTTCTTAAATTATTGCTGCAAAAACAAAAATGCTATCTATCCAAGGGTGCGTTTGAGAAGTGTACATTGCTGTGCATAGGAAGTGTACAAACAATTCCAACTTGTACGGTTGGCAAAATAAAAACAAAACAGGGTTGTGAAAAGTAGGTCCAACATGAAAAGTAAATCCGGAGTTGCGGGCTGAAATTTCGAGCAAACGGTGTCATGAAACGTATCCATCCTTAATCGACCTAAATTCTACCGAAAGAACTTTATGGAAAGTTTCTAAATGTTTCTTTCGTTCGTGTTGTACGAGCCCGAAGTTTCGGATATACATTTCACGGTAGACCCCCAGATAGCAGCACTCCCGGTGTTAACAAAATATATAACTGAATGGGACAAAAATATTCGATATAGACGTTATGAGGGAGTTTTGAGAGCCAAAGTTCTCAAGGACAAATATATAACTGAACAGGAGAAGTTGTTATGGACGTTTTGAAGGAGTCTTGGGAGTGGAAGGATTGTCGGAGTGGAGTGGTCGGTCGACGGGCCCTAGTGCCTAGATGTAGGAGTAGGGCCCGTCGGTGAGGGCGCTGCACAGCAATAGTCAGGAGGCGTCGTCCTTGCCGCCGCTGCCGGTGGCCGAGCCCGCGCGCCGGCTCGACCGGTACTCCACGCCCGGGTCGAACTGCATTAGGACGAACACCTGCGTAGAGATGGACAAATGGTGTTAGATGCATTACATACACATTATTTAGTATGGAATTTAGGGGTGTCCACCACCACCTGTCAGTTTATCTATAATCTGGCGAATTTTGTGAACTGGTCAGGTTTGTAAACCCATCACTTTTCGTAACTGACCAGTTTCTTTAACTATGTAGTTAGTTTGGAGAATTGATTAATAAAGTTCACTGAGAATGAAAATGACAGGTGGCATATTTTTATCCACAACGAATCACCAGTGTCAAATCATGCTACCCATATTTATTTACTTTTTTTTTTAAATAACATACATTCAAAAAGCATGTAAGTTTAAGAAAATAATGTCGAACTACTTAGTAGGTCGGTAATTTCCTAACTGAACTTCATGACTGATTAGTTAGAAATATCTGAAGTACAGAATTATTTGCTTTTTTAGTAATCAAATAAATAAAATATTTCTAAAATAGAAATTTTGCTGAAACTACATTTCCAAAACATGTTTTTTACCTGATCGGTAGGCAGCAAAGAGAAGTCATCGGGAGGGTTCGTGATAACGTATCGCTTGCTGCTCGCGTCGCACGAGGACGACGTGTCGCGGAACCGGTACAGGCCGATGCACAACATTCCGTACGTCTTGAGCGCGGCCACGAACAGGTCGCCGTACTTGCCGGCCTCGCCGAACTGTGCTAGTGGACCGTCGTAGAGAGAGATTTGGCCGACTCTACACCGGTCCCTGGATAGATGGAGGAACAACGTCACATTAATATGGAAAGAAATGCGTGGATGGCATCCCGGTGCCACTAAGATCCACGAGGCCTAAATTAACCATATCGGCAAGCCGGTATAGGTGTTGATTGACAGACAAGGTTCTGTGCAAGATTTTCTCTCAGAGCTGTGGGATTATGCGGCTCGTAAATGCCAAAATAAACCATATTGTATGCTAACGCTAGTCATATACAAAGCTTGCACTTTGGAACCCAGATTACACTTTACAAACCTTACTGCTCCTACTTTTATATGGAAGCGACTGCTCTATTACCTCCCACCCTTGAGAGTAAAGCCATAATTTCCACCATATTTTCGCCCGTCAGTCAGTATTTGTACTGTCAGATGAGGTTATCTTTGACTCCGAAGATATTGAAGAGGTGCCTAGAAGCCTTAATGGTAGATAATATTACCCTCAGTCCTTACCTATTCGCTAAGCTCTCAGGCGTGGAGTACCCTCCTCGGAGACCAGCTCCCTCGGCGAGGATCAGCTCCAGCTCTGGAGTGGCGCCTCCCGTGATGAGCGACCGAATTAGCGTTAAGGCATTCTGGTTGAAATAAGTCTGGAACGAATAGCGATTTACCAAGTTAGCTTGAAAATGATATATTAAATACGGGTATATTTATGTCATAGGCAATATGATATTTACCTTGAATAGTTAAATACGTTTTTACAGTTAATATAAACCAATGTCACCATGCCTTTTTTTAAAGTGCGGAAATCCCCTACGTATACCCCCCGCTGGTGTCAGCAGGGTTATATCAGACTCGAGCCGACTAAACTCGCACGCCGACTTGGGTCATTTGATGCTGTAGGTGAATTTACTAGGTACTGGCATATCTTTCGCCTCATGCCTTATCCGATATACGAGTTCTATGCGTTTAATTGTTTACTTACGGTGGACATAAGAGAGTCGAGCACGCTGACAGCGAAGGCAGTACCACACGCGAAGGGCTGCGTCAGGTACAGCTCCGTGTCAGGGTCGTCGTCGTCGTCTTGGTCCAGGAACTGTACGTTGCTGTCGTTTACCAGCTCTGTTGGGACAAATAGATATTTCAATGCTTATGCTTTGTCTATTAAAGTTTTAGGGCTATTTACCATGCATTGGGTTGAGTGTTTTTTCGCTTTTTCGTTTCTGTTCTACCCTGTTTCCTTCCCATTCTCCTCTACAGGTAACAATATGAGTAATAATACATCATGTACTGTAAGCATTTGTAATACCTTTTTCTTTGCCAATATTCTTTCTCTATTCATATTACACTTTGCCAGGCACACCTCTGGTGTTGCAAGTGGCAATAGGTCATAGTAAGTGCTATGGGTTGAGCTGTGTGCTGATTGTCTACCTCGCAAGTATAAATAAAAGTTAACTAATCCCACTGAAATTTCCAGTGCGTTATTTGGCATATCATATACGTATATAATTTTGGGGATAGTTAAAACAGTCACTTACCAGTAATCATAGGCACATTGGCACCATACACAGACCCCCTCCTCTGAAGAAGCACGGGCGCGGGCGGCTGGCCGGGTGGTGGGGGTGCATTACTGCTACCATTAGTTCCCACCCCAGCACTTAAGACCCCTATCGTATCGTCAAACGTCATCGCTTTGATGTTCAACGAAGCCAAGATAGCTTCCTTGTCTGCCAGCGTTGGGTCATCGTTAGATGGCACCTTCGCTGATAGGATGCAGCACATATCACACAAGTTCACATTAACTGCACGCAAGTCGGCCCGGCTTAGCGGTGAACCCTGTAATAGACGAAAAATGTTGTTATTCAAAAGGCAGAGGTTATTTTTCTTATACGTCTAATAGGGTGTTTCATCTGCGTTGTTGTATTTGCATTGTTTTCTTCACTCTTAAGTTGCGTGAGAGATTATAGATATTACTATTCAGTGGGTTGTAAGTTTGAAGCAAAATTCTAATAAAATATAACTTACATTCAATACAGAAATCTTTGGAAGATTCTGCAACATTTTCCATTCTCTTCGGATATAATCGACGCTACCTACAATGACTACATGCTTCAGCTCATGGTAGTGGAAGTTAGATGCCCTGAGAGGCATTACTAAATTTCTCAATCCTATTAAAGGTGAATCTGGATCCGCAAAGAGACATACTACCACATGGCCGTTTAGGACTGTCATCGCCGCTTGATTTCTGTCCTGTAAAAGATAATTAATATCGGCATTGAAATTAAATTCTTCTAATGCAAAAGGTACAAGAAAACGTCTTTAAAAGATCTCATTAGGATAATATTTTTACGTACTAATATACAATCTTCCAAGTTTCTGGCAGGGCTCCAATGGAACATTCCAGTAGAATCGTACTTCATTTCAGTCTTTTCAAAATCGAAGTCTTTTGACTGGTCATCAGCCAGGCCAGCAGGTAGACTTACACCATTGCTGTTTTGATTACCACCACTGCTTCTACTCGTTGGCCTGTACAAACAATTAATTTTAATATGGGATTTCATCAAAGTGCCAGTGTTATAGTATCTCATTGTTGAACGTATTTTCATGTGGATGAATTTATAATTTTTGTTTAGATGTTCAATTTAATCTATGAATCTATACAAGTGAAAATGAAAGGGTTCGAGGCGGACAGTTACTTAGTAGACACTATATAAATTTACAAATTCTTTGTAACTAAATTTAATATGAAGTTATAAAACTTAAAAAAGACTATTGGTCTAAACGTAATTTTAATTTGTAGGTAGATGTATTTATTCTACAGGTGGCGAAAAATGTAGGTATCTATCTATCTACTAATTGTGAATAGAATTTGATTGAGAAGTATAAATCTAATCTACTATTGACATAAATGCATAATATACATAGAATTGTTTTGAAGTGTACATACAATATTACGTGGCATGAACATGCTGTTGTTGTGTGCCGTGCTAAATTGAAATACGAGACAAAGTACAATTGAAATAAAACTGGTCGAACTAAATTTTGTTTCTAGTGAGCAAGCACTACTAGCTACTAACTGAATCGAGAAAAGTCTGCGGATGTCTCCATTGCAGAATTAAAAAAACTCTGCAATGATGACAAATACAGGCAACATTGACATTACGCTGACTTAACTCGTAAATTAGGATTTGTATTGCAATTTCAAACTACTGTTAATAAAATTATCTAACTGAATAATTTTTCAATTACATGAGTTTTTTCACTTCGTAGGCAAGGTGATAGGCCTGGTAATTGGTATCTTGATCCTGGGGATTCCTGTAACACAGGGTCAAAGAGTCGTCTCCGTTTCTTTTTGGAAAAATAAATAAAAAGTGCGTACAGATAATATAATAAATAGTTAACATTGGGTGCGCGGTGCACGTCGTGCTAAATAGAAAATAATAAAATTATTCCGATAAGAAGCCGCGATAGTTATAGAAATTAAAACCAGAAAGATAGGCTCTTAGCATATTTTTACTCGTATATTTTTATTTTATTACAGTATAAATTATAGTGAAGAATGTGAGACCTTAGTTTTAAAATGTTATGGACCCGAAATAAGACCAAATTAAAAATTTATCCAACCAAAATTAATACATTTATTGCTTTGCTCAAAATTAAGCTACAATTATAGCATTTATACCAGAAGGTGATACATGATCTGGAAATCTATCGATCTTTCAAGAATAAAACCTCAGCTTCATAACTTCTTGTTTTAATATTTTAGCTGTTAATATATATCGCACTAGTGCAAGTTTTACTGTGTTCATGTACCACCTCTTCAACATTTATCAGGATAATACCATGTTCAGAATGTGTTGTATCAATACGTACGTGTCTGGCGGTGCCCTGTTCACGTTTGGTTTCACCTTGTTGACCTGCCTCGTCGTAGTGGTATTCATTAGTTGATTCGCCATCGGAGACAACAGCGTTGTTGGTGCCGCATTCCGATGGTTTCGGTTTATTACTGAGAGGAATTATGGAAATTGGATTAAGATTTTTTAAACTTTTCGTTCGGAATAAACGCGATCATGCTAAATAGCTTTAGATTGCTTACCACTATGATCAGTTTGCAACTTTGCATTTGGGACTGAAAAAACAGATAATTTTTCTATTAAGCTTTGCTTACTTTTTTTTCTTCCACGAATCCCTCCTACTTCATAAATTAGGTCGATTTTGAATGATTTGTCTGTAAAATTACTCCCACGTTTCGCATTCGTTATGACATTTGTTTTAAGCAACTTAAAAAAATGTCTATTTATTTTATTTAGGATTATATAAAGAAAAAGACGGTCCTAGAGATGTTATTCGACACAATAGGTGTAAGGCCTGGAGACGTCACGGATTGATACCATTGTAGACAAAGCTCACACAGGATAGTTGTGTATGCGTCCTTTCTTCCGTTCTTTTACAATTACCCATTTTTTTCTATAATTTTTCTATGATAGATCGTTATAACGTCAGTTGTATCCATAGGACTTGCACTTTAAGGTCTCTGTATGGTCCTATCTTGTCTTGTATTTATTCCAGTATAATTCATGAAACTTAAATATTCATTTTGTTCTTAGTCCGTGTTAAGATTTAATTTATCACTCCATAGTATAAAACAAAGTCGCTTTCTCTGTACCTATATCCCTTTGTATGCTTAAATCTTTAAAACTACGCAACGGATTTTGATGCGGTTTTTTAATAGATAGAGTGATTCAAGAGGAAGGTTTATATGTATTATACATGTTTAGTATAGTAGAGGGTGCAGCGGGAACGCGAAGTTCGCCGGGTCAGCTAGTAAGATTATATACATAATTATTATTTAAGATTTTAGGGTACATAGGATTAAGGCTATTATGCTTTATTTGGTTAGGTACTTAACTAAATATCAACTATCTTGATGTGTCTTTTTATTATGTACATACATACATACATAAACTCATGCCTATGTCCCCGAAGTGGTAGGCAGAGGTGCTAGCACCCACATTTCGCCAGTTTATGTTTGGGTCCCAATGTAATAGGTGGCGAGCCTATTGCCATTATCCGGGCACTTATAAATTTGCGATAAATACACACAACTTCAAAAAGCATCGAAAAGTCATTGGTGTGTGCCATGGTAAACCCTGGGATCGAACCCGAGACCTCGTCTCAGCAGTCCATTACTCATATCACTAGGCTACCGCAGTTCTATAGTATTATGTTTTATTTGAAAAATCAGTTTATAAATATTTTTCTCTTTAGTAACTTATTTTGAAGACTAAAAACCAAAATTTAAACACTAATTAGTCAGTTAAACTTTTAATATGTTTGTGACTTTTAATATGTGCGTGGTTCCCGGCAGAGTAGAATTTGGGCCACCCCTTCTCTTCCCATGTGGTGTCGTACAAGGCGACTAAGGGATAGGGCTGATTAACTCCAACATCAGACAGATATTTACAGCCCAGACTCAGCTTCAGATGCATGGCTCGAGTCAACAATAGTGCCCGGAATACGGCAATAGGCTCACCCCCTATTACGTGGGACCGAATACAGATTGGTGAAATGTGGGTGTTAATTCACCTCTGGCTAACCCTCCGGGGATAAAGGCGTGATTATATGTAATGTATGTTTTATAAAAAGTCGCCACAAGATTGTTTACCTTTATTTAAGTACTAAACCAAGTGGAGTAGTAAGTTGGTGTTTGAAGGAAGTTTTTAAAACGAACGGCTCTTTATTGGTACTTTTGAAAAAAGTGTGACTAATAGATAATTCATCCATCCATGTACTTTCATTTTATAAATTAATAATAAATTGAATAGTTTTGTTTCATAACTGGCAATCCATAGTTACTTAGGAGGAATGGGTGATGAGGATGCCACGTCATGATCGCGTTTATCTCGAAGTTCTCGTCACTAAATATAAATTCTAAAATATTTTTTAAAACTTGTGCACTAACGGTAGACCCCTAAATATAACACGTAATAATTAATATATTGACTAATAATTAACGATTATATTTTCAACGACAGTTCGATTGATCAAATTTTTATTAATTATTACCTGTATGTTGGGAGTGTGCTCAATAATTTTGCTGTTACTAGGTGCATAAATAATATAATAAATATACTCACAACTTGTATCTTCCCCCCTCTCTCTTGCTATTTCACCTGAAAAATAATGAATAACGATTTACACGAAAATATATACAGCGCTAAAAATAATTATAGCAGTGTTTGAAACTATTGCATGACTTTTGAAAAAAAAAGTACTTTAAATTTAAAGAAATTCTAATTTTTTATATTCAACTAAATTTTTGAAATTCATAAAAAATCTTGACTGCAAAATTTCGTAAAGTTATTGTAAATTCATTTATTATAATAATTCTAAATACTACAACAAAAGCATAAATATGTAAGGTACCCACATAGCATTCACTGTAGCGTCGCCAAGTATGGATAAGTGTACGAAATAATTTATTTATTCAACAAAAGAGAGATTTTTAATGAGGCTATTTTTTATTCATACATAACATTATCCATATATTAGCAACTCTGATCACAAATATGGAAGGTAATATTTATCATTCGGATAAATGCAATGCTATGATATATTTGCAATGCTCGGCAATATGGTACAAACCACAAATGATAATACATCCGCTTTAGAGTTTACCAAGAAGCACAGATCGATGGAAAGATTTAATTTTCACAACCTCATTACTCATTAAAGTAGTGAATGCAAAAGTAACATAAGAAACAAAAGGTTTTTGGTTCGTGTTTAATACTTTTGGTTAGTTGGAAATACTGTGGGATTTAGTGTAAGGCTGTTAGAACAGTCACCCGCTTGAGCGACTAGGATCGTGTATCTACATCTTAGCCGGGTACATGCGAGGTAAGCGCATAATCCCAGAGGCATATCTGCCAGTAGTCAGTGCTCGCTATGAAATAATGCGTGACAAAGCAACTAGGTGCACGGTACCTTCCGGTAACCTAGAACGAAGCACATTGCCGGTCAAATGGTTCAGTGGGCCGATGATAAAAAACAAAAAAAAGAAAAGAATAAACACTCGGCCCTTTGAGCCTGAGATGTACCTCGAACATGGACCTTCTTGGGCAACTCTGGCGGCGTGAAGGTGGGGGGAGGATGGTGATCATCTGCAAAACATCAACACAAGTTCGCATTCCACTCCACTCAGTAAATACAGTACCTACAGCACATCGCGTTATATAGTACAGCGTGTGGTCGGTCTGTCCATCATAACTTTTATCAGTTAAAAAATATCAAAGTATCAGTTTCATCTTTTTTGTTTTCAAAAGCAGATAGCGTTGTGGCTTCAGAATGTACAAAAGAAAGAAAGGGTTAATTTATTACATCCCACCACCACAGTTCTTGTTAGCAATGATTTCTTTAAAATTAGGACCACAGTACATTCTGAAGAAAGCTCAAATTTAGCTGAAGATGAAACTGATGAACAAGTCAAATTACTTTATTAAAAACGACATTACTAAATATTGAAAACAAATAATAATCTAAGGTAAACATTCCTATACCACACATGCAACAAACTAAAAAGCTACACACAACACAAAAACGAAAAACTAAATATCGGACAAGCTCTACGTGCTAACATTTCAGGTTTCAAATCTGGATTAAATTGATATAAGGTATCCTAATTATATCGTGGCTAATGTAAAGGGTATGACAGCATGAATACATGAAGTGATTAATATGACGAGCGTACTAAGAACTGGTGATTCGAATGAGAGTAATATAAATGTTACAGGGATATGATAACAGAAAGGCGAATATACCAAATCGTTCGGCCGATACTGAGTCAGCAGCCAACGACTGCAAATTCCTCACGGTTCTATCGAGGCGGGAGCATCTAATTAAAACGTTCCCTATGCAGGTATCATTAATTAATCTTTTCCAACTTTGTAAGCGTAATAAAATTACAAATTAATTTCATTAAATAATTCCATTAAAAACACTATTACTTCACAACATCAATATCAGAGGGACTATGTCGATGCAGAAAATCAGGGATCAAAATACTCCTAGAAAAAATATATATTTCGAGATAATTATAATAACAACAACACCAAAATAAATAAACGACATTACATAATGTCTTTTGATGTTTTAAATATCTGCTAATAGAGAGGCAAACATCTAACTGCTGTATAAATGCACATATAGAAACGTATGATAAGACAAGACAATGATAAACAGGACACAATATCGCTATTGGCGCGATTGGAGGCGGGACACTCTCCACACCCGCACATTGCGCTTAAAAAACATCACATTGACATTTACACTGAATTTTATACATATTAGGTTACGTACTTGCCCTGCCAACCATCTGGACGGCTCGTACGCCCTTCCTGAATGTAGCCACTAAACCGAGAAACAATAGTTTAAACCTCACTTTAGTAATATACATTCTACTTCAATATCGGGTTATAGAAGAAACGAAAATAATAGGTTTTTATGAAGAAAGATGCAAAGCTGATAGTCCTCTCGTAGTAGGATATAGTAGATGATAACGCATTTTATGTTGAAGTTCTGATTACTAACGCCCAAGTAATAGTATTTATAATAAACTGTTGACTGGGCTGAAAGTATTTTGATGATTTTGGGTACGGTAGTAATCAAAATCTGTTTCCTGGTTGCAGACGTGAACAGTGTTTTTTACTTTGTCTACCCTATGTTCGTCTTAAATTAAGCAAGGCTTTAGTTAATATATAGTGTCTTAGCCTAGCTGCACTATACTAGCTGCGTGTATCGTATAATCGTGTATTAGCATATTTTGTAGCCCAATATCCTTCGCCCATAGCATGGTTAGTTGATGCAAACAAACTATACGGTGTGTAAGGTACGGTAATACGTAATATTTGTCTTTCGTTTCCGTACCGTCGAGACAAGCACGGTACGTATTAAGACTTTGTTTCACCATTCCAGTCTGCATCATCATCATGCCGACATCTGTAAAAATCCAAACACTGACAAACAAGAATGTACGCTGCTATTTTTATGATATCATTATCACGTGGATTTGGTAGAATCAAATTCCGCACAGTTCCGCTAGATGTTGTAGCGATAGAATTTGATTCTGTCAAAAGCGTGGATGAAGGTAATGAAAAGTGACTGTAATTTAGTTTCTTCCCTGCTGTTAGTCACTGTCGTTAGTACAGACAAGCCGGAACTGCTGTATAAAGTCTTTTCCTCCAAAGCTCACTCTCAACGGGGCTCATTTCTATCAGCGCATTGTCATTTCCACTCCATTTTTCTGAGACATGCTTTCGTGGATTTATATAATATATATAATGTATTATTATCTAGGTGTTTCAGGATATAATGACGCGTGACGGTGCATTTGCTTTTTGCGATAGTTACTTCTACTTAATATTTAATGTATACATGCAATGTACTGCCTGTGCTGGGCTCTGAAGTGCATCATAGCAATTGTGTTCAACTCTCGTTGAAGGCATCTAACCGCCCGTGATCCTGACAATTTTGACAAGTGACTGTTGTGTGATATTATGTTCAGTTCCTGATTCGGTATGGGAATGTTTAGCGATATTGTATGATGCACTAAATCCTCTCGATCGATACAAATCAGAAACAGAGCGAAAATTCTCAAAAGGCATAGAAAAATGGTGAAGTGTCGGAGTGCTTTAAATTTTGTGGCGGTATTGACGAGCGAGCGGACATACACAATGATCGCTAAATTATAGGGTGTGAACGAGCACGGGTCAAGAATGCCTTGCAACCGATCCAGTCTGTGAGGTACGGACGCAACACCACTAAAGCAACTCAAAATATTATAGACACGAAAAATAAATATCGGAAAACGTCAACTTGTGAGGTTAGGTGTGGTGCAAGTTACCTATGTCGGCTCCAACCTTCCGCTGGTGCGCGGTCACTAAAAGTTTAGCCGAACAAGATTTATTAATGTCTCACAAATAGAAAGTAAATAGTGTGAGGTCGAGCGAGTCAGTGTAGACGTGGCCCGAGGGCACATGTACCGACAGTGTTACATGAACATATCTGTACTTAGACAAGTGTATGTGTGATTCATATATACAGGACACAATTCGTTACAACATTGAAACAAGTATTTCCAGAAAGAATGTCACAGAATAAGTAGATAATAATAATTATGTTAGGTAGTTTAATTTAAAAAAAACGTTGGTAGGTAAAGAGTTCTAAAGAGTTCGCTAAATTTGATTAAGTGTGTAATGATAGTAATTCAATGATCTTACAGTTTTTGCATTTGCATTTCTTGATCAAAGTTTCATCCTTAATGTCCTCGTGGCAGGCTTTGCAGTAGTACCAAGCTCTGAAACATTAAACGAACATCAGGAAACAAATCAAATACACATCTGTCCAAAAAACACTCCTTTTGAATAGTAAAACCTAAGAGTTAAAAAATCGTTTTCAAGCTTTGTAGAACTATTTTAAAAGTAATGTATCAAGATAAAGACCTTTTAACTTCATCAGCAGACTGTGCAATAAAGAATCCCTGTGTGTTGGCATGTATCTTCACGTTCCTAGGGTTGATGGAGATTTTGCTGTCGGCACCTTCCTCACCTTTGATCTCAATCGCCAGAAGCAGGAGCTTCAACTTCGTGAAACATAACCTGGGAACAGATTATGCTAATGTAGTTTAATGGGTAATTAACCGTTGATGAAAGTATTATTGAATTTAAATCGACCTTCGTGAATAGTTCCATTTGTTTTGAATTTGGATTAGATCAGGATATACTTAGAACCAATGTTTACACAACTAAGAAAGTTTTTGAATTTGAAATGTATTTTTGACTTTTTGTAGATATTATTTTGTCGTTTTCTTCAGAGTCAAGAGTTCTTAATGTGCTCTATGCTCGAGATTAAATATTTTTCAAGATACATATTATGTCAATGTCCATAAGCCCAGCTTTGTCTTTTAATCAATATTATTATTGTTCCAATATGCTAATTGATCTAGTTATAACAGCTACAGTACTACTGGTATAGATAAATGCATGCACGTCTGTAAATTCATTACTTTTGTTATAGTAGGACTTTTGAACATAATCCGACATATTACATTCAACGTTTAGTAATCAAAATGCTTGTAAGCTTCTTAAATCTAAGCTATTATAAACATTCTAGACAGAAATGTAAACATGCACGTATTATCTAATATTTACAGTGTAATTTTTACATTGTGTGACGTGCTTGGCGATTTAATGCTAAACGCAGATGACATAAGCGATAGTAGGAGGAAGCAGCTAGATATTTCTACAAAGGTTACTGTGAGAATTTTAGTAAAGAATGTGTGCTGAAGCCCACGAACACGTGCATGATAATTACAAGAGTATAATGGACTTAAAATAATTTATTTGTTTACTGCACTGAAATAAGTTCGTGGGATCGTAACTGTTACTAAATAAAATGGTTAAATTTAGTGTAAAAAGTAAATTATATAAAAATTAAAGAAATATTTTTTCAATAACATACTGTCAATGAATGACTGTTAAATAAATGTTGATACTATCGACTTTATATAACATACATACCACTAATTTTCTATAATTTTACCCATTCAACATGCACAATTTATTCTGGAAATCAGAAAGTTACATTATGTTAGTTCTAAAACGTTTCAACCTACACGTGTCTAAGGTTATTATTAGTGCACACTTATTCAGCTAGGGTTAGCAACTGGCACACAGTGTCTACGGTGCAGGAGGGTGCAGGCGGGTCCTAAGGATCGAAGGGGAGTCTTACTCGCTCGCTTGCGGGAAACTCATTCCCGTGAAGGATGTTGACAGCGTTTCGGTGTACATCTCGCAGCCTGTACCTTGCAGGTAATCGTTCTGCCAAGCTTGAGTGTCGGGGGACTGCAATCAACCAATAGGAGACGCTAAAGCTCGTGCTATGTTAGTCATAGCAACCTCAATAGGTGCTATCTTGCCTTTCTTTAAAACGCTGATCTTCATCTGCCACGCTGTCTATATTACAAATCTATTGATTATTAGTAAAACATATTCCTAAATTAATTCTAATCTAAATCCAGATAGTAGTTATTCAGTGCAGTACCTATTGATGATGAAATCGAAAAAAAACATTGATATTCAAAATCACAGACTGTAAGCTTGCAAACCAAAATGAAGAAAAAACACTAAAATGATAAGCTATGCGGTTCGTATTTGGTTAGTGACGATTGTCCTGTAATCACGGTATGGAATGCTCAAACACTTTGTATAGTATAAAAAGGTTTCATGTGTGACGTTGTCTCGTGTCACGTTATTGCAAGCATCTCGTTCGCTGCCCACTTACTCTGCGGCCTGCTTGAACGGCATCCAGATAAACGTCGGACTTAGTGTCTCGGTGTACATCTCCATGCCGGTACCTCGCATGTAGTCATTAGTCCATATAGCCATGTCTTGGGACTGTGGAAACGCCGCACAGAAATGTTAGAAATTAAAGTACATTCAGAGAACGACATTGTTGGTTGTGCAGTACTGGCTGGCTAATTAGACCAATGTGTCGAGTGAGTCGATCTCTGAAAGTTTTAATACCACTTTACAGAAAAGAAAAATTAGAATTAAAAGGAATGCTGACCGTTTTGAAGCTCCTCATGGCGAACAGGTTGGCCATCATAGTGGAGAAACCAGGCGCCAGGCAGCTCTGTGCGATGAAGCCAAGTTTGAGTTCCGCTAAGCAGATTACGTCATCGCCTTGCTTCCAGTCCCACGATGGAATGTTTAAGAGATAGGCCTGAAATTTAAATGATGTAAATCGTAGTGAATTAAGTCAGCCGGGTAGATAAAACTATGTAACGAGCAGGGTGGCCACGGCTTGATATCTCAACCTAAAAGCCGCATTTGCCATATACCCGTTACTAATTCAGAGTATGGTGCATTGGATACAATATTTTAGTATTGTGTGAGCCTCACGTAACCTTTATGGTTTCCAAGGTGTATGTGTATGTGCATTTTTCTGGCATAATAACCTGCGGTTTAGCGCCCGTATTGAAAGTTATGCGTAAACCAGTTCAGACTACAGTGTTTCACTTGAGCAAAATGGGAAGTGGAATGTAATGATATTTTCATTTTAATAAAGAATCGTTTCAGGATAAGGAATGAGGAAATTCAGAATTTCACAAAGCTATTAAAGGATTTAAAGAAAAAATAACGTTACGAACAATAAAACGATTACATATGATGAACATCACGAAGAAATACATGGATTTAGATTAAGTATTTCGCATTAAGAATATTTGATAGAACTGCTTACCTTATTGTGATATTGCATAAGCTGGATGATCACTCGAATGTCATCTGAATAGTTCTTGATTGAAATAACCCTCATGATATTGGCGGCGTCTTCTGCATCAGGATCTTGACAGTACTTGTTGGCTAGCACCAGACACGCATCTGCTTCATGTACCTTTATCAGTAAGCTTTATTGAAGTTGATGTATTTCATTCCTTGTTCAGATGAAGTGAAAATTTTGCTGCACAGCAAGAATGCCATTGATTATGTGAGATTTTCTTAAAGAGTGAAGAAGATGCTAAATTTAGTATTGCATTTGAAGGAAAGATGGCACAAAAATATATTGCCATATATTTTGCGATTCCAGAAAGAAATTTTGATTGTGTGAAGCGTATTTAACATTGACTTGGATTAGATTAACTTACCAATGGAAACCGTGGACTTAAAGTATTGACTTTGGAAGTGTTACACAGTAACTATTGGTTAGGTAAAGACATCAATTAGTATAGACATTTAGAAATTTAATAGGTTTGTTAATATTAATTACTATGTACCTACAAGCAAGTAATAGGTACACAAGCGTGAAACTGCACATGCATAACTTTAGCTGTAGTATAAAAATGAATACCGCGTTCAATCTTACGTTTTCTTTGAGTAATAATTTTGAATAACATATTGTTATTTTGCCAATTTAACGCCCGCAATATTCATTTCAAAAGAAGCAGGTGGGATAAATAAAGTGGAAGATAAACCACATGCAGACAAGCGCTACCATTTCAAAAGCCATGCCAACTTACCCAAAACATATCGACAATCGATAACTGTACTCGATACTACTGAATACAATATTAATTTTGAAATGGAAACCCTTTCTTCGGCAGCCATTAATGCCAATATTACCATCGAAACGTACAGTAAGATATCGATATCGAAGTAACACACGGGCCAGCATTGCAACAACACCCAATCAGACAGATGGTGGCCGGTGGCGGGGGCCAGGGATGACACAGCGCGCCCGGCCGCCAGCGGGCCGGCACAAACACTCAGTAGCGACAGGCACAGACAGCGCTCAGTAACGACAGAAGGGTACCGAACACCGCACCGACAACTTCTCGCGATAGGTTAGTGAACGAGCATCGCTCTACTCTATAAAATAGTCTGTACAGCTTTAAAAACCGACACCACGCCCAAAAGATATTCACATCTTCGTGTGTGCTACTTACTTTCACCCTTTGTAGATCGATTGGATTCATAATGGTGCCTTGAAAGAATTCCACAGTAGTAAAGTGTCTCTTGAACAGGCCTTCGAGCTCCAGATCGGGCGGTTTCCTGTCATCAACGCTCAGTTAACAATACTGGCCACGGAAACCTGACAGTTCCGCCGCCTGTCAAAGGCCTTACCATGCAACTCTAGTAACCAAAATACGCAGTCGTGTGATGGTGCGAGGCCGCTTTAGCCTGTTAGAGACTAAGGCGACTCCGCAGCACCGTGAGAAGCAATGATTGCATCAAAATAACCACAAGATAAAGTTATCAAAGTGATAAATACCTACTGTGACTATGAAACAGCGTCTTTACAGAAGAAAAAGATCTGTTTTTATGCACATATAAATAAATAAAAAATACTGATTCACGTAGACGCGTCAATGATATTACGGCCGTGCTTTTATCTAATGCCTGCACTATGGTGGTATTCTAACCTTGACTCGTTCAAGGTCGACGGCATTCATCATTGTACCCTGAAAAAACTCGACGGTGGTGTAGTGACGCTTCAGGAGACCCTCCAGCTCAAGGTCGGGCTCTTTTCTGAAAGCGTCGTTGGATCATACATGACACACCACCTCAAAGTGTCAGAGTGATCCACGCAACTACCAGCGTGGATAATATTTTCTTTTACTACGATACTACGAATTTTAACACCGTTACTTTTGGTAACGATAGTATTTGAATGTTAATTATTTTTTGCACTTAGTTCAATGGATGGTATGTAACCCGTGTTTATTTTAATATCATTAGTGTTCTCTCTTGGTTTACGTTTTACACCTAGATTTGAACATTTTAGAATAGGAAAAGTCCCTGACAATAAATATCTTAGCAATTCTAAAATGTTTTATCTCAAGTTTGATCTTTCAAACGTTCTATATTTCTATGATTTCTTAGTTTTTAATTTACTTGCCTATAACTTCTTAACTATTAGTCATCTTAAATATTTGGGTATACAGACCTGTGTAAAAAAACAACTTCGACGTCTACATCCTCTCGGTCTTCATGTAGGAAGTCTTTTAAAAAATGACTCACTGATTCGTATGTTATATGTCCACATACAACTATATGCCTGAAAACGTAAACGTTTATTATAACTTCACGTAAAATAATGGCAACATTGGTGCATCTACAAACATATTTGGCATTTTAAAAACAACGAAAAAAGCTTTAAAAGCGTATTTTTTGAAAAGTTTGGAAAGCATTAAATTGAAATGTTAATTGTAATGCAAACGCGTGTTCATAAAATAGCTCGGTGGCTTCGAAATTTGTTAAAAAATTTAAATTGACTTGAATTTTTTACACGAAGCAAATTTTGAATAAGCTTTTCTTAAAAATAGGAAGGTATACAGAAGAAACAGCAATTTGAAGTTTTATTTAACACCTGGGACCAAACGGAAGTAACTGGTAAAATTTAAACAAATAGGTCACAACAGGGTTAAACAAAACAAAAAGTGACAGAAGCGTGAAGAAAAAGAATGCTACATTTAAGCCAACAACGTCATTGTTTTGGAAGCCAATTGTACGAAATAAGTAAAAAAATCAAACACGCTATAACCCTTTTTTTAAAATAAAACAATGACGTAGTTTAAACAAAAATATCCTCCATTATACTACATTCATTAGTTTGTGGTCAAATAAATCAATGAAATATCTTGTCAGTAATGTCAAGTTTAAGATCAATTTCAAACTAAATAAATAAGTAATGAAACGTTAATTTTGATATCCACAAACAAATGAACATTATTCTAGAAAGCTCAGTTTCGTTCAGGATTTGTGTAACTATCTACTACCACACTAACAAAACGAAAATAAAAAATGAAACGACGTCTATGGTTAGGGGTCCTACAGGGTCGCTTGCATGACATTATAGTGTCTTTTGGGGGGCATATAACATTAAATACTTGTATACATAGCATACATTGCATGAATTATTATAAATACGTTTGTGTTGAAATAAAAGGGACCAAATATTTTTTCATCTACACACAGTAAATTAAATGCATAGAAATCATTTCTTTAATGCTTTAGACAAGAATAACCAATTAAGAAACATCCAATTTACCGTCATAGATATGTGTTAATACGTAGAGATGTATACTAAACGTGTATTCGTATGAAAAATATTGTAAGTTATGTCAGTATTGCACTCTACATACAGTGCCGTATCTATGAGGATACGTTATATTTACTGTGTGTAGGTAAAAACTACTATCAACACGTAAAAGCTTGCGTCTCAGTACAGTTTATGTATCAGGATCTATGTATTCTCTTGAATAAATATAATTATTATATATGTATATTATGCATTGTCTTGGATTCAGAGTCGTAATTCTTAATAAGTTCGTTTCGACACTGTTAGGTGTATACTTTTTGAAATATGACAGTCGATAGTCCGTATAGTGATGGAGGTTAATGTTGTTAAAACATAAAATAATCTGAGATCTCATTAAAAATTTGATACCCTCATCTGTTATTTCACTATAACCATATGTTGGATAATAAAAAAAATGGTAATTGCACTTTGAGTGGCTATATATTTATAATGCTGTAACATTTTTTCATGACTTTTGCTTACCTTGGCAGCAGAAGTAGTGAATATAATTTTTTTTTTTTCAGATATTAGAGTTGCTTATATAATTTAACATCATTCAACAACTGTTACAATGGCGCCCAACGTGGGGCTCTTTGTCCATCTAATTCTCGTACCCATGCCGTTAAATAACATAAAACAATACTAAATAGGTAAAGAATTCTATATATAGATAATATTATTATAAAAGCATTGTGGTTAAGTAATGGGCTCCCCCGTTAACATACACTTTCGCAGTATGAACGTTTACGTACTATGTCAACAAGGAGTCTTAGCAACAATCGTGTTATAAAAACTTATGCAGTTTTTTCAACATATTTAGTATTTATGTTATTTAACAGCATTGGTAGACAAATTAGCTAGACAACCTATTAGCGACTTATCAATACATTTAAAATAATATATAACATAATATGGTAATTATTATAGTCAAATAACAAAGGAAGGTACAAAATTCTTAATAGGAACTCCTACTAAAACAAGACAGGAGGTTCAACAGTCGGAAACAGAAATCATATTAGTGTAGAATAAGATATAGTAGGTAGGCAGTACAGGAAAATTAAACAAAAATGCAAACAGCTCATTCTACGGAAGGTCATGCATGTACTAATATTATTCTCTAAGGTGTGGCAAAGAACTGATTTCATTTTTATTTATAAAAAAATAACAATTAAATCTTTCTACCTTGAATTTTAATACGATCCCAACATTGCAAACAATTTTTAAAATCAATCCAAAATTTCGTATAAAATGATTCGTGTATCACTGCTAGATGATGTCGATCATGTCAATTAAATGATATGTCGATAAAACTAAACTAATTTTGCGTTAAAATGTCCTCAATGCACACAGCCTTGCCACGCTCTATGAATTATATTTACGTAAATACATTACACTAAAATAACCGAGGGGGTCGATTTAAAATTACATTACAGATCATAAAACATTAAGAGGGTCAACATTAAGAGTACAAGTACAGTAACAGTAAGTAGACGTGCAGGCAGGGAGTAGTCGGAGCGGAGGGGAAGGGTGAGGCGGCGGCGAGCGGACTGCGCTGCACGCTCAGGCGGGGCGGGAGGGAGGTTCGCTCGCATCAACAGCGCCCCCCCGGGGGCCGCGCCCACAGAAAGGAGCTGTCGACGCCTCGCATCGCATCACACCAGAACTCCAACAACGCACTACGGTACGGTACCACTCAACATTTAATTCTCCGTAACTAAGCTTTACCATTAACATTCCTTTACTTTACGTACGTATACTAACAGAACATAATCATGATACCTATAATGACGAGCGATAACACTAGCCACTATCTGCTGTTCACTATTCAACTGAACTTAAATCAATTCAAAGGTAATTTACAATCAATATATCGACTCATAAAAACAAAGACAACTCGCGGGACTTGCGTCCCGCCAAGATAAGTGAGAACACAGAAGCGTGCTAAGAGAGGAAAAGGAAGAATAGATGTCACAACACGGAATACATTCAACGGAACGGAGTGAAGACAGCGGCTCACCTGCGTCCCCGCTCATTCTTGTGGGTGCCACCATACTTGGGTCTAGTCCCGATTAAGTCAATTATCTCTGGGATACAACTGGCAAATATCGCCTAAACGCCGACAGACAAAACAAGACATTCACATTCATTCGATGGGTGAGTGGTGGAGCCGGGG
This sequence comes from Eilema caniola, assembly GCA_949126895.1. Lineage (NCBI taxonomy): Eukaryota > Metazoa > Arthropoda > Insecta > Lepidoptera > Erebidae > Eilema > Eilema caniola. Next base: position 5,439,556 of record OX421471.1, on the reverse strand, counting down.
AAGCGAGCTGCGGGCGCCGGACCGGACCCGTGAGTCGGTCCGGGCCGGCGGCTCGTTTCCTGCGGCAGCTCCTCTCTGCGGGCGCCGGCGGATTAGTGATACATGGCATTAGTAACGTTAGTAACGGCGGCGGGACGGCGCGGCGGCGGGGCCGCGGGCGGGGCGGCGCGGGCACTGGCTGTGTGTGATCGTCGGGACTCGTGGCGAGGTGCCGGAGCTAGCGCTACAGCGTGGCGACAGGCATCGTGTGCAAGCGAACAAACCAAACACTACTTCATCGACAGCATTACAAAACTTTACATCGGCTCTCTCCAGATCTAGTCTCGTTAGAAGGATTAAAAAGCTCAACGGTATCTCGAGTAAAATTTACGAAAAAAGGCATGTAGTAGTGCGTCGGCCGACCGCGCGCCTGTCTCTCTAGTTGGGGGAGAGGGGCGCGGCCGCCGGGAGCTAACTCTTCGAGCATGCGCCACGGCACCGAGAGACCGATTCTAGTGAAGGATTAATAAATTTCATTAGCAAACTCCGCATTCAATCAACCAAGATCGAAACCGTGAGAGGTAGGAAGGCAGGAAGCCGCGTGGAGCGGGGGCGTGAGAGCAGGGTACCTGCGGCGGACGTCCTTGTTGTACCGGCCGCCGTATTTGTTCCGCTGCGCCGCCAGTTCCGTGATCTCGGGGATCCAGCTGGCGAACACAGCCTACGATACACAGCAAACACCGTAAGGTGAGTGGCCGAGCCCGCCCCGCGCGCCCGCCCCGCCCCGCCCGGCCCGCGGCCGCAAACCTCGCGCTCGCACAAGGCTGTGGCTTGAGTGTCGTCTGTCGCGTGGTGGCTGTGGCTGTGTGTGGGTGTGCGGGACTTGGGTGCCGTGCCGAGCTACGCTAGCGGCGGGAGCTGTGACCGGCGCAAGCCGTGACGGGACCGTGACCGGGTGCATGCAAAGCCTAAGGATACATACGCTAACTAATCGATGAACAGAACTTAAAAAGAAATCGGTTCGACCGGTACCTACTCTAAAAAACGTGGGCATTCGATATAGACGCTTGGTAGAGCGCGAGCACGGGCCGGCCGAATCGGCAAACAGCTGGACGGGGACTCGCTTCGGCGCTACGAGACCGTATGGAAGTGCGGCGTAGTGCAGAAGTGAGTCGTTGCTCGCCGCTTGCCGACGGACCGGCGAGTGAACACGAGTAGATGACACAATACATCTGACGGCACTGAGCAAGCTTTCTTATAGGTGATGATCCACATCGTCCTGAGAGCTCGGGCGATTCAAACCGAGCGTGGCGTGCGAGTCGCCGCCGCGCCGCGGGATGAATCGCCTTCACTTTCGACGGTCAATTTATATTATCAAACTAATACCTTTTTCCATGTTCACGCTTCAGCTCGCCACTGTACTTGGACCTACTTCCTACCAGCTCTATAATTTCGGGAATGCTACTAGCGAACATTGCCTGCAACAGACCACGGTGTCGATCGAACATCGAGTCTGGGCGTACGCGGACACCATCGCGTGGTGCACGACAATGTCCACCACGAGTCTCGGTATACATTCTATGGTGACGCTGAGTCGTAAAGTGTAGCCGGTAGCGGAGCAAAAATAAAAAAAAGGAACGAGTGTGTGTCTACCGGTGATGTGAGCAACTGAACACAGCCAGGCACAGGTGCGGCATGCAGAGATCGCGAGGTGGGAGGGGTGGGACGCGGCACCGGGCTCGCCGGGTGGGCGCCGGGCGCCAAGAGGACGCGCCTACATACATCGTCTCGTACCACAGTCCCCAGTACACTCCGATATTCTAAGCACGGTGAGAGATCCTCCGGCAGCACATTCGTGGTGAGTATCACGTAACAAAGCAAAAGAAAAATAAAATACATCCATGCAGCCGCTCGAAACAAAGCGTTTAAGTGTCAGCGATAGTCGAAAGATGGCTCCTTTGAAGCTGTCGAGAAATTGGAAGATTGCACATCGATGACTTCGGGCACCGCAGCCGGGCGGGGCGCCGCTCGGCCTCACCCGAGCCTCTTGGCACATTACGGTCATGCTATCTAGATGGTGCACTAATCAGGCTTACAATCATTCACGAGCTGTGCGAATAACCACTTGTCTATTAAGTCCCACGTCAACTATTTTGTAACCTTTAACGGCAAATGTTTGTTATATTTCCTTTTGCTTTGTTATTATAAGAAATGTATGCAAGGAATCGCAAGAATGAAAACGACCTGGTAGTCGTAACTAGTAAACTACTTTAGTTATTAGGCAAGTTAAAAATCTCACTGGAGTTTGAATTTCATTTTTCAAAATAATAAACCTTGCCTCTCCTTGCAGAATAAGGTCCTTAAATATGTGAATTTGGATTTCATTTCATTGTTATTAAAAGATAGAGATATAAGTCAAATGAAAGTGAAACTTACCAAGCCAACGAGGAGAAAAAAAACCAAAAATGTTCTGCCAAGTACTGTATGACAATACACATCACCATAACCTACGGTGGACATGGTGACTATGAGAAAGTACACACATGTCCAGTATGAGAGCTTCTGAGAGTTTTCGAAGTCCAATGGGTCACCGGAGTTTTCCAGCTGAAATTTATAAACATACTAACTTTAATTAAATATAATCTACAATTCTAAATCTGTCTTTTAAAACCTACTTTTCAACAAACTCTATTTTTTGTTACATTGGCGCCCAACGTGGGACCAATGAAACGGTAGGTGATTTACGATTATAAAACCTTTACTCAAGTTTAGTTCTAGGATAGGGTGACCTATCATAATAAATTCTCTTCAAAATACAGTCTTGATCTAATCTCAATTTCTCAAATGTCAAAAACGATACGATATCATTGTTCGATTTTGAAAATTGTGATATTATTATGAGAATACAGTTTTTGACATTTGGTTAGATTGAGATTAGATCGAGAAATGGCCTTCTGTACTTAAAACAAGACTCGTGATTGAGTAGTTCTAGAAAACGAGCTTTACTATTTAGACGTAATCTAATGTAATAGACCATGTTAATACCATCGCGTACTATAAAAATTGGAAAAAAGATCTTAAGCCGCCGTTCCATGGCTTGCGATTTTACGGACGCGTGCGTGATGTCACGTATTACACAGTGATAGTACAGACACGGTTTTACATAGTCCAATGTCCATATCCGCGTCCGCGTCCGTGAAACCTCGCACAGTGGAGACCCGGAGTTAGAACTTAGAGGTCACTTACCAAATGAATAATGCCGGCAGCGGTCAACCATACTGATATAAATATAGAAACTAACTGCGCCAACCGAATTGAGCTCGATGTCTTTAGTATATTGAGGTATTGCAAAATATCAGGCACGGTCATTAAGCGTAGAGCTCTGAGAAATCTCAGCCCTGGAATAGAAAACAGAGTGGATTATAAAAAGATGTTGAGATTAACAATAATGTTGTTATTTTAAAGCAATTAGTATGCTAACTTTTCCCATAAATTTGAATTGAAAAAAGTCAACATTCAGAAGTTCAATTCTCCTAAAATCTCTACAAAACACAATCTTCGCATATATACTTTTGAAACCAGTAGATTTAAACTTTGGATCCTTGATAATTGTATCAACTTTCCTATTGTTACATCGGAAATTAATTGGAAAGTAGTTAGTGTTCAGTAATTTTTGAGCTTGAAGTCCTAACAGATGTAGTACAGCCCGAACCACCAAATTTGGTACGCTCTTCACCATATTCGTCCATGCGGAGATCAGTTCGTTGTCTGTTGCGCGATTGCGCCGGACCATCTTGCATGGTTCGGTGGTTCGGTCCGTACGAAATCCGGTCGTCTGTCAAGGCTATTAGATATACAAGATAGTTACTCACCTATCCACGTTCTATCCAGGTATATTGATACAAAGGATGGGGGTATCGTGAAATAATCTACAAATGAATACATCTCGAGCATGAACCATAGTTTGTCACTAGCTGCTATAAACTGAAACAGAAATACAAAAATATATTAGTATTGTCACACTTTTCAAGTTAGCTGCTGCCCTCATAATGGCGTACATCATATAAAAAGACACTCATTTTGAGTGGATTTTGGGAGCATTAGTATTGTAAATGTTTCATATAATTGTAATAACGTAAGGTCCACGAACCTATTTCCATGAGTGAAACAGACAGGAAAACTAGAAAACCGGGTGGGGGGGGGGGGGGGGGCAGCAATATCGTTCGCTGTCGTAAAGAAATTTTTCATATGGGCGCCTAATTTATAACATCTAGTTAAGTATGTACAATCATAATACATAAAGTTTATTCCTTTGCATTCTATCTTTTTCATTACTTTCAAAAGTTCAAATATATATTATGAAGAAAATACTTACTCGTATAAAAAAGTAGACCATAAAAAATATGTTAAAGGCAAGGTCGATTTGCTGAGTAATATTGTCGCTCCATTTCTGACATCTCTCAACCTCTTCACTGGAAACAAACACTATAGTACACAAAAAGAACAAATACGAACAAATTACAAACAATCATGAACAGTTTCACTTTTAAGCCATTTCTCTAAGGTATCTCAGCTGACATAGAAACAAAAGCGTCACATAAATATATACAGAATGAGGACTATCTTGCGACAAGTTGTTTATACTGCTTTCTAGCCTCACTTTTAGGAACTATACCAACTGGTACGAAGCATGTCATTGTCACATTGAATATTGCAGTAGATTTATATTCGTCTATTTGAGTCAATCATGGTGAAAAAATATCTATCTCCACAAAAATTCAAAATTCCTTTTTGAACAAAAGTTATGAGAGATGAGATCCTACCTTTCACGCCACTTAGTTTTTTTTCATGCAGTTTCATTATGTTTTCATTTACAACTTTTTTTCGTAAACGTAGGTATTTTGAATTTTTTGCGTAAATTGATATTCTTTTTTCAACTTGACCGATATACATCGACGAATCTAATCCAGAGTAACTTATAGTTCGTGCTGAGCAACGTTCTACGCGTAATGTAACATATAACAAAGAGAGCATTCATGCAGTTAGTACAGGGAAACGACATAGACACATGGATTTTCTATACACGGTGTAACAACATGTTCGCTGCGAATGTTACAATACGCTTCGTGACAGGCCAATGCGTAGCTTCATGTCATAATTTTGCGCCAGTTGGTATATACTTAAGTGAGAAATAATTCACCCATACAATTTAAATACGACACGTCATAACTTATATCATTCTTCATCAAAAAAACGGAACTTTTAAAAGTATTTACGATAATAAAACGTTACTGTGACAGTCTGGAGCATTAAATTCTAGCATGTCTAATATATTAGTCGCAAAATCGTTCCCACCCTATATTACTAGGTATAACCAGCAAAACAGTTTCCAACACATTTATTACGAGTTTAACTCACGGATTCCTTGAATTCAGCATTATTAAGATTAGTCATTAGTCAATATTGTAGCAATGCAATGATTAAGAGCAAATCACAAGCAGCTTGGCATTAAAGGGTAGCGAATGTTTTAGAGCGTTTAATAGCATTTCAGATTAGTCGACAAAATTTCATCTGCCAAGTTACGTGTGTTATTTATAGAGAATCGGAATGTGGATTTACCTGGACGCGTCAATGAAGTAAATGATGAGCGATGCTATACTCAGGATGAACACCAACACTACCTGGAATGTATAAGAAAACAACGATTTAGTTAAACAGTTATGGAAGAAGGAAAATATAAAGAAGAGCACAGATAAAATTGATAAAAAATAGCTTCTGGCCACGGCTCCGTCCGCGTGGATGTCGGTTATCGCGTAATGTTAAGCTTCTCATTTTACTTCTATATTCGGCACTCTACTTGATTTTCCAGTCACCTCTCTAACCGCCACCTGTCGCTTCAATACTTGAATCTGTACTCGAGCTTCTGCTCGCCGCTTTGCTTTCTCCTGTACTTGACTCCGTATTCTCCTCTATATTCGCCTCCACTTGCCTCTCTATTGGCCTTTCTACTCGACTCTCTACTTAACTTTCTATTGGATCTCTCCTCGCCTCTACACTCGCCTCTCTAGTCGACTCCTATACTCGACTCTACTAGAACTTTCTATTCGAATTCTACATGTCTATCCATTCGCCTCTCTAGAATGACCTCTAATCGCTTTTCCAATCCTCTCTTTATACGACTCTTTACTCGACTATATCCTTCCCTAATCTCTAATCTGTCTATGTACCAAATTTCATTAGGATATCTTAAAAAATTATGAACTTTCATACTAACTTTCATTCCCTGTCCCCCCTCTCCTTCGACCCCCTTTTTCATGATAAAAGGCAGCATATGTCCGCTCAAAAGCTAATTGTCATCAGTATTAATCAAAAATAACAAACTTTCATACTAACTTTCATCCTATAACCATATTCCCCCCCTGTTACCCCCTTTTTCGCGATTTAAGGTAGCCAATGTCCGTTCCCAAGCTTTAATCCATATCTGTACCAAATTTTATCAGAATATCTTCAAAAATGGCTAACTTTCATACAAACGTTCATATCGTATTTCCCCCCCTTTTTCGCGATAAAAGGTAGCCTATGTCCGTTCCCAAGCTCTAGTCCACCTCTGTAACTCTGTATAATTTCATCAAGATAGGTTCAGTGGTTTAGGCGTGAAAGCTAACATACAGACAGACAGACAGAGCTACTTTCGCATTCATAATAAACTAAAAGCTTTTACACTGAGAAACCTCAGTTTTAAGAACTCAGGTGATGGAAACAAGTTTTCTACTTAGGTAAGTGGTTGAAAGTATTGTAATTTTATCATATTTTAATATTTTGTTAAGTGAAAACAATTAAGGTGTTGTTAAAGTTATGAACAGTTGTAAAATTTTAAAACAGCGTAGAGAAATAAAGAGGTTTTTTTTTATATACAAGCCGCGTGTTTCCCGGCATAGTAGAAATTGGGCCACCCCTTCTCTTCCCATGTGGTGTCGTACAAGGCGACTAAGGGATAGGGCTGATTAACTTTAACATCAGACATATATGTACAGCCCCCATAGTCAACAATACTGCCCGGAATACGGCAATAGGCTCACCCATTATTACGTGGGACCGAATACAGATTGGTGAAATGTGGGTGTTAATTCACTTCTGCCTAACCCTCCGGGGATAAAGGCGTGATAACATTTAGTAGGGTACACTATGCTTAGATTTAATTAGAAAAAATTGAATCGGTCTAGGCTGGGCTTGAACCTGCGATGTTTGCTTTACAAGGGCAATGCATTGACCGCTGAGCTACCAGACCTCGCCCTAACCAATCCAAAATTCTCCTTTTATATCCTTTTTTGAGACGACGGTGGAGCATTTAACGACGTTCTTACGAACTATACTATACTTGTTTGAAAATTTTTAGGGGAAACGTTATCATTCAGGACCCTAGTGGTCTTACGGGTAAAAAGAATTAACTAAGGTGATGACCGAGTTAAGCGTTTCTATAAATAGTGTAAAAGTGTAAAATATTTGGATATATTTAACCTGCCATTTTTTCATCATCACCAATTTGATCGGTGCACATTCTTCGAGGTCGTAATGTGGGGCAGTGGTCCGACTTCTCTGTTCAATTAGTTTGACTATAAGCTTGAATCCGGGGATGTGATCCAACTGTTGCAGAAATTTGAAAACTTTTCCTATTTATAGTCCCATTGGCCCGAGCACCAAGCCTTGGGGCACTCCCTCCTATAACTTCATTACTTGCCAACCTACCAATTCCTAAAGGACTTCGTTAATCAGTAGGTGTACCTACTGATTTACTAACGAAGTTATCCAAAGATCTTGATCACCTTTCTGCTCTAGTCACTGCACCTAACCGGGGTTATTGTTGAATGAGCAGAAATGAGGTTAAGATAGGATAGTTTAAGTCAGTAATTTCTACGAGTTTAGTATGTACCTACGTTTAGTACGACAAATGAATTCCAAATTAATACACCATTTAGCTTTTATTCTTGTAGTAAAACTTTTACTTCAAATTTTACTGCTTTAGGGAATAATAGTCAAGTAATAAAACAACTAATAAACTTAATAAGTATTCTCAAGGATTGAGAACGCTACGTTCCACAATTACTGTCGTATTCTCTTGTAATGACTCCATAGCTTAGTTATTATTCATCTGACTGATGAGAATGTTGCCACGTTGATGTAATCCTAAACGTACAATGCCTGAGTAGGTTTCAGGTGATGTCATTGTGCCAGTTTTGGGAGCAATCGTTTTTGTAATTCATGAGCATGTGTCAAGTTTCCTCTCGAGTTAATTTATGATATTATAATTTTATAATTAGGTCTATTTTAGTCTCAACTAGTAACTTATAAGCCTTTTGGAAATTAAGTTCTATGTTTGGCGTTGACAGGGAAATTCTCTCTGGCGGCAATTTAGTGGTTGGCGGTAATGACCCTTGAGCCTTCCTCTAGAGCCAATTCGCAAACTCCATAGGTACCCTATATCATAGCCAAACTATTTTGTATGTAGTTATAATTAGCTGGTGCCCATGGCTCTATCCGCGTGAAATACTTCTAAACTATCACTTAACTTTTCTGATTACATTTTTAAAATTTTCATTGTATGTCTCTTTTTCCGTAAGACCATTCTTCAAATTATTCGAAAACTTATTATTATTATTATTATTATTTTATTCTTTATTGTACACCAATTAAAATACATTATTATTAAATTATATAAAGGAATCAGTACAATGGGCGGCCTTATCGCTTCAAGCGATTTCTGCCAGGCAACCTTTGGATGGTGAAAAAGTTGCAGGAATGAGTGGTAGTTGTTTGGCGTTACAATGCAAATACATATAGTAGGTACATACTTGGTATATTTATACCTAATACACACATAAATAAATTTACATATATACATAAATACATATAATACCGTAACCTATCTAATACATACACATAATAAATATACTTTACATAATTATAATACATATACAATATATATATCAGATAATAACTTGATATAGTCCCTAAACTTGGTATATAAGAGCATTTCACAATGACAAATAGTGCTCCCTTACCAAAGTTTTAAATTTATGCAAATTCTGAGCTTTTCTTATGTCTACTGGTAACTTGTTCCAGAGACGGATCGCCGTAACTGTGAAGGAGTTGTCGTAAAATGTGGTTTTATGCGACGGCATCCTTAGCTTTAAGTTTTCTGATGACCTTAGATGTCTCGAATGAGCATCATGTAGGAACTCAAAACGTCCCTTAAGATAAGACGGGGTTGTCGGTTTGAATAATATGTTGTACAGCAAAGAAAGGATGTGAGTATTCCGGCGAAGTCGTATGGGTAGCCACTTAAGCTCTGTTCGAAACTGCGAAACATGATCATACTTGCGTAAACCAAATATAAATCTTATACAGACGTTTTGGAGGCGCTCAAGTTTATCTAGCTGGCTTTCGGTTAAATCAAGATAACTGACGTCCGCATAATCAAGAATGGGGAGTAACAATGCGTTTGCAAGCGAAATTTTGGTTGCAACAGGAAGGAAGTATTGCAGCTTTCGTAGTGATCCCATCGACGCAAACATCCTACGGCTCACCTCCTGGAGTTGCGTGTCCCAGGAAAGATTGGAATCTATAAATATGCCGAGGTTCCTGACTTTATCTGTAATAGGGACTACTGTGCCATCAAACACAACCGGCGGAAGCTGCGAAGCATCTACCCTTGTTCCTGCAAAAGAGCTGCCTACAATGGCCACCTGAGTCTTCGCGGGGTTGACTTTAAGGCCATAGGTTTTACTCCAGGCAGCTATCCGAGCCAGATCCTCGTTGACCATCTCCACAGCCTCCGCCAACTGTGCGTGTGGCGCCTGTGAGTATATTTGCAGATCATCTGCATAGAGGTGGTAGGAACAACGAAGTTGATTTGTGATAGAATTGATAAAAATTGCGAAGAGTAAAGGAGATAGAACGCCGCCCTGGGGTACGCCAACGGAAGTATTACACCAACTAGACAAAATATTTTCGTTACGTATACGTTGCCGGCGACCACACAGGTAACTACGAAGCCAATCAATCACCGTCGGAGATATGTTAAGAGAGTGCAATTGGCAGAGCATAATATCAAAGTCAACCGTGTTGAAGGCGTTGCTGAAGTCAAGCAAGGCAATGACTGTCAGCCTCCCGCCCTCCATACCAGACCTGATGTCATCCGTAATTTTGACTAAGGCTGTTACAGTACTGTGTCCAGGGCGGAAACCTGATTGGAAGGGATTGAGGATATTATTTCTAGTGATGAATGCACTAATTTGGTTATGTACGAGACGTTCGAGGACCTTTGAGAGGAATGGGAGTATGGATATGGGACGATAGTCCGTGAAAGATTGTGGTTTAGATTTTTTAGGCAAAGGAACAATTAGACTATCTTTCCATGAGGATGGGAAAGAACAGCTGGATATGGAGTAATTGAGGATGTAGCATATGACAGGAAGGATTTCATCGAGGATGGGAAGGATCATCTTACGGCTGATACTGTCATCTCCAATTGCATTTGATGTGATTGCCATTACGCTCTTCTTAACATCACAAGCAGTGAAAAGATTAAAGACGCAAGGTGAGTAGCTGGGCGTTGGAAGGGATGAAAGAAAAGCCAAAGTCTGCGCTTTTGTGGTCCTACCAAGGTTGGACGAGGCGGCGAAATGTTGATTTAGTAGATCAATATTCAAAGTTTTTGGAATGGTGTTTTCACGTGTTTTTCCAACGCCCAATGTTTTCAGAAATTTCCAGACCTTTGCCGGATCTCCATTTTGAATACTATTATGAATGTGCTGGCGTTGTGCGTTCCTACACACCCTATTGCAATGATTTCGTATTGTCACATATTTCTTGTGATTAGCCTCGGTTGGCTTGATTCTATATTTAAATTTAGCTGCTGCTTTTTTGGCTATGAGTCGCTTGATATCCGCGGTGAGCCATGGCGATGGTGGATGTTTAATTTTAACTGCCCTTATGGGCGCATGTTTGTCGTACAATGAAATGACGTTCGACGTAAATATGTTCACTTGTTCATCAATTGACTCGGAAGTGACAAGTGGAGTCCAATCGATATTGCCAGCATCCTCACGAAGGCTCCCAATGTTCATGCTACCAAAATTTCGCTGCAAAAGGACTTTACACTTAGCCTTAGGGACACGTACTTTAAGACTTAGAAAAAAGATGAATGTAAAGAGGCATACTTTGGAATATGTTGATGTCAGAATCATGAATTTTTACCTAGGTCATGAAAACTTTACAGTGGAATGCAGTATATGTTGTAGTGATAAAAATATCGTCAAGCATTGTCGTTGGAAATTCAAGCTGATTGGACATATCCTACTCTATGGCGCTCGTGCCATCCTATGTTGAATATTATGCATGTTGTATACGGCAGAGGTACAAAGGTGCTACAAAGGGAATACATAAATTGCTTATCATATGGATACAAATATGCGATGCAAATTTTATATCTTTATTTTATCTACCCGAGTTCATGTTACAAAAAATTCATTTTCTGAAATACTTTGTTTCTAAGTGTTCAATGCATGTTCTAGCACTTGGAAATTCAATTTGTGTTAATGGAATAGCATAATATAAATTCGAGGGTCTCGGCGGCGACCCACCTCTCATTACGATATACTTAGTTTAATTTTTTTGGAATATTAGAATTGTTATATCTATACAAAAAAAAATACTCAGCTTTATTTTTCTATGCCCATCAGTATCTAAAAAATACCTACTATTATTTATTCTCTGCTACTACTGCACTGAGTTATTGGCGGGAATTTCAGAATTGTGATACATAAAAAAACTATCCGCAGCTTTAATTCCCTACGCCCAACCCAACAGTGTTCGAAAAACAGATTGGTAGACACTGGTTCACTAAGTTATTGGTGGGCATATCAGAACAGCTAACCAAAAAAAAAACCAAAGATTTCATTTTCTATGCCCAACCAGTACCTATCTAAAAAAGCAAATATGACAGTTGGGCGGCTTCTGGTCTGTTTGCGTTCCATTTTACTAATTGCTTGGTCCCACACACAACGCTGAAATACATAGTAACATAATGAAAATCTACGTACGCAGCCCGTTTAATAACTGCCATAAGTGATGAAAATATCAAACAACAACTTATGAAGCTTTTATAAGAAGTAATGAGAACCGTAATAAGGAAAAAAATATATGTGAAATATACGTGACGTGGCCACGAATGACTTCATCGTTCTACTATGGGTGTAATACAACCGACATACGCTGTATTTTTATATTTTATGGAGGTTACAGGAAGATATGTGAAATATATATGAAATATATATAATATGGAAGGATAGCTTTTATCGCTGATGAATGATTCTGTTGGAAAATTTCGGAGGCTGCTGACTTAGACATTACACTTCTGAATTCAATCTGAAGTATTTGCTAACTTCTCGTAATGTATTTATTTAGTAATTTTATTGTAGTTGTAATGTGTGACGACATACGATGCTTTTATGGGAGGATCTGCCATTTGACCACTCCCCCAATTCGAACTTTCCTTTGCGAGAAACGGCCCGATAAATATCCCCTTTAAATAATTTCCTTTACTACATCAAAGCTTTGAAATGTCGGTATTGCCAAGTTTAAAATTGCGTCGACTTGTCACTTAAGTAGTTCGACTTGGCAAGATGCCACAACTTGCCACTTCGTGAAACGCCCGGCAGTCTTACACAACATCATTAAATGTTTTCGAATTGATCTGTATCAGAATACATTGGCTATTGATTTTTATGTCTATTTCTAGACAAGCAATTTATAGAACAAAAAATATTTCACGGTTCTAGGGATGAGATATGATGGAGGTGAAAATGACGTATTGTATTGAAACCGCGTGTTTCCCGGCAGAGTGAAATTTGGGCCACTCCTTCTCTTCCCATGTGGTGTCGTACAAGGCGACTAAGGGATAGGGCTGATTAACTTTAACATCAGACGGATATGTACAGCCCAGACTCAGCCTCAGATGCATGGCTCAAGTCAACAATACGTGGGACCGAATACAGATTGGTGAAATGTGGTAACACCCACACTCACCTCTGCCTAAAAAAATGGCGCAAAACACTAAGTACACAAAATATATAGCTACGTGCTAATAATACGTCAATTGTATTAATTTATGTGAATTATATTTTATTTATTTCAATAATGTAATTATTGTAAAGGATTTAATTATTAAGATGTGGTTTTTTTTGGTAACGCTCTGTTACTTCTCTGATTGGTGCATAAAATCAAAGCAACGTCATAATTTTACTATCTCTATTTTAGGGTGTGAACAACATATCTATCTGTCTATTTATCTATGTTTATAAATGATCCCTATTTTTCTTGGTCACGAAATCACGACTAAACCACTGAACTGATTATGATAAAATTTGGTATAGGGGAGATTAGACCTCGAGAAAGGACATAGGCTACGTTTGGACGCGATACCCGACATCCACGCGGGCGGAGCCGCGGGCAAAAGCTAGTAGTTTATAATACATATATGATTGAGTGAAATATAGGATCCACATAAGTGAGTTAATGAGTTTTGACGCCTGTCTGGATAGGCGTAGAGCGCTTTATTATTCGCTTGGAGTGATATCACGCCTGTTTTTTAAAGAGAGGTAGCAAGAAACGAGACCCCGGGCAACAGTCGTCCAGGGCGTCATCAGGGCGATATAACGAGAAACCGACGAACTATTTGGGAATACTCGAGCAAGGCCGCTCTTTGCATCTTAGCCGCTGCCGCATTCCCACTAATCCCAATCCTCTTAAGTTGGGCTGAGAGGCTCCTTGTGACCAAATCGTAGACTGAAATGACAGCTGGGACTATTTCTATGGACTGCAACTCTTACATAATCCGCATGTTGGTAACATCGTGAGCCAGTTTCATATACTTTGTATTATTATTGTTCTTTACTTGAAGGAATTGATCGCAAAAAATTCATGTTATTAGCACCAGCAGCGGTTTAGTTTAGTGTTGACGAATCAGTTAGGAAAGTATATTATAAAAATATACGTATGAATGTCGCCGCCAACTAGGTTAATCAGCCGTTCAACTAACTGCCTAGGCTGTTAACTAAACGGCGCCATTCAATAACGGCCTGATTGTTATTCAGCCGTAACGTTTATTCCAAGATTTAATAAACTGGCTGGCCCATGCTTAGGCCATTCTTAATATGAATAAAAAAAAAACATACATACATAAACTCACGCCTGTAAATCCCCGAGGAGGTAAATAGAGGTGTATTTACAAAAAAATTGCGATAGGTTGAGAAAGCTGCGCAATTCGACTTGGTTCGGTTAGGTTGGAAGCGAAGAATGCGGGAGCGGAGCATGTAAAAATAAATCCTTTTCTTAGCTGTTTTTTTGCTAGGCAAATAAATAAACGTCATCGATCCTAGCCATTTATAGCCGTTTAATTACCTGGCTAAACATCATTCAGGCCGCTAATTGAACGGCGCCGTTTAGTTACCAGCCTAGACAGTTGATTGACGACTGATTAAGCTAGTTGGCTGCGACATATAGATTCTAATGATAAATGTGCAGTATTGTGTCGTTTAACTTCACCAGGAAATGGTACGAGTTCCATCTCTTATTAGATTACAATGAGGTGCGGTGCACGCAGCAAGGCTAATCTCTTTAGTTGCCAGTGATCCAATTACTGAATGGAACCAACAAGGTTACCGCCTTGACTTGAGACATGTTAAGATTTACAGGGTTTTATCATTCATTACGGGACTTTGAGTATCCTTAAATATTCAGAAAAACCTGATACTGCGGAAGGTTTTAGCGAATATCACTCATAAAAAATAAGTGTTTTAAGTTTGATTTATTATGGTTGCTGAAAAGTAGCTGAAACGACGGGTTGAGTATAATAATAAATAATTTTATACAATGTTTCTAGATACCTACGGCTAAATAAATAGCTGCACAGGTTTACATCTACTGTAATGTTAGTGGTCCTACTCAGGTAGGAATGGTTGGTGGAGAAAAGGGTGGATGGATTGTATGAATGACGACATGATACTGAGGAGATGATATCTGAAAGGAACGTATGGAAAAACGTAAAAAGATTGTCAAATAAATAATTGAGACAAAGCAAGTACATGATGATAATTCTCAATTGATGGTACGCGTTGCCAAGAATAGTCCGATAATAAAAGACGTGGGTGAGACCCGCGTCCTTTTCCTATCACATACTGCTCGATACAGACATGAAATTCTGCTGATTCTTGCTATCAATTGGGTACTTTTACATGTGCCAGTGCCCGTGTATTCTCTGTCAAAATGGAATAGTAGATTATTAACCAAGGGGATACAGGAGTGCCTTCTGTCGCGGGTGATGACTTAAATCGCGAGGGTAACGAAGGACTCGAGGTTTACTCCCGAGCGCAGCAAGGGTCCTAAATATTTAAATCACGAGCGAAGCTAGGGATTAGTCCTCAGTGTTTGCGCAGCTCGCGATTTAAGTTCACCCAAGATTGAGATAAACTGAGACCAAGGAAAATACTCTACTTTTCGTACTATTTGCGAAAAAAAAACAACAAAATAAGTGGTTTTATGGACTTTGCGGAGACATATTGTTGATTTAATATCTTAATTTTTTATGCTTAACAATATAGAATTGATTTCAGTTCAGTATACATTTCGGTAAGTATTCCAAACTTAAACCACATTTTCTCCCTAAGGATGTTCGGTACAATTTTCTTTCCCTGTTTTTAACAGATTAAAAATGACTATTGTTATGTTCGCTTTTCGTGACATATATTGTGACTTTCTTGAGCAAGTGGTACGAAAAAATAATTTATGCCTTAGCTAGTACCTAGCTTTTTAAGACATCAACGCCCTTACAGTTGGTGTGACATTATTGTATCTTATATTGACCGCAGTAAAATGGATAACTATGCCTATAGTATAGTTACAAAGTAGGTAAGCCGTTACCTACTTTGTAACTTTGCTTTTTGTGTTCAGAGAAGAGTGAAGAACCAAAAATTCAGGCATTTCAAACACACCCTGGACGTTAAAATTGTTTTACTTCAAGCATTCCAAGCTTTGCATTTATAGTAGTGGTAATATATTCAGAAGCGTTTGCATAAATATACAAGTAGCATGTATTTAATTTTTAATTAGAGATTTAACATGAAACAGAGCCATACATCAAGCTAAGTGCCGAGTTATTATGCTAAGTATAATTGAAGGAAAGGTTGCCGACAAGGGTTTGTCAAGCCAAGTAACTTCTTTATAATGTATGACGGAGTCAAGGTTCCCAGCTAATCTGCTGTTGAGAAATACTACACTTTCATTGCTGAAAGAAAACCCTTTGTTAGTAAGAAGGTTAAGGCTATCGATAAAATATGTAGGCTTGTGGCGGATATCAATTAAGTGTGGTGAAGGTGTAAAGTTCTAAGCGACTAAAATACATTTTTACTGAAATAATAATAATAATAATAGTCATTTCCCGATAGTCATTTCGGCGAACGGGCTGATAGCGAAAAGCCTCGACCAACACCTCAAGAGGCTCTCGCTAGATGGTTGGGTCAAGGGTCAGATGCAGAAGGCGGTCATCCTCGACACGGCACGTATAGTCCGGAGGTTTCTCTCTATGTGACTCCGTCCGCCGGTAGTTTGGGCCCTGCCCCGCTATCGGTGGCCTTCTATTTTTTATATTTTTAAATAGATGTTTTTCTTTTGATATGTATTTAAAAATGTAATTTATAAGTAGTTTTAAATGAATAAAGAGATAATAATAATAATAATAATAATCATTTATTCAGATAAATTAATCCATTCCATGGTTAGTACTACCTAAAACTATGTTAGTAAATTAAAATCAAATTAAATTTAATGTCACATTAAAACACAATAAAACAATAATAAACATAACAATAAATTTCTATTTTAGTGAGAGCGAGCGAGTGGGAACCACTTTATTGCATCCCTTTTTTTTTGTGCATCTCAATCCAGTGCCGCCATATTGGTGATTCCAACCTATCAGCTACAACGCTCAACATGCTGTTGGAACTACCCCGGACCCTCCGCATCAGAGATGCAGTTCTATTGCGCAATATGGCTTGAAAAGAGGTCACACCGTATTGCGCAAACATACCCGACGCACTACAGTACCTTGGCAGTCCCAACAGGATCCTAAGACCGTTGTACTGAACCCGAAGGGCTCCGATCGCCAGCCGCGTATAGTCCACCCATAGACTGCACGAGTAAAAAGATTGACAGTAAGCTTTGAATAAAGTTAACTTAACATCACATGAGCTGCGTGCGAATCTACGGGCAACCATGTTGCACCTGACAGCCAGCGCCCTCCGCTCTCTGTCAATATCCAAACTATCCTTGAGGCTATCAGTAACCCAGTGTCCTAGGTATTTGAACTCGTACACTCTTTGTAATGGCTCATGCTTCAGGAAGACTGGAGGTGTGTTTGTATAGTTTACATTTCGCGCTTTAAACACTATAAATTCACTCTTCCTGACATTATATTGTAGGCCGTGTCGTTCCGCATACCTGACACAAACATCCAGCAGTTTCTGCAAGCCACCGATTGAGGGACTCAGCAACACCATGTCATCCGCATAGCTAATAAAATCACTTTTAACGGATTGTATCGCGACTTATTTGTTATTTTTAGTGGTTTTATTTCAATGAGTGATAGTCGCGTAAACTTTAGAAAATTACATACATTTTTACCTCAAAGTCTAATAATAAGGACAAACGAGCTTGTAAAACTTGTTATTAAACCAGCGGTGTGGAAACCTAGGGTGTGATTTACTTGATTCCCAGTGGTGAATAAGGAGTAAGACAAAATTATCATCTCTGATAGGTATTTTTTTATTATCTACAAAAGTACCAGCTATGTGTCTATATATTTTGAAACATTAAACATACATGTTCTACATAGCTGCTAGCTATTCGATTTCTCGATATATGATGTTGTTTTAACATACTCGTATTTTATGTCAATCAGTCAGTGTCATTGGAGAATTCCGACTGCAGTTTATGATTAAATTTGAATGAATTTGAATTTGCTTTATAATTAGTACTATGCACCTTTTGGGCCTTCAGATTAGGTTCTTTGGTGTAAAATTGCCTAAGATATACTTTGATATCCCACGCACACTGGTTATAAAGTTGGTAGCAGTAGGATGGAGAAAGTAAGGTTAAAATAAGTTTTACATGAACCAAGATATAATTGCCACCTTTATTCATATGAGTTTTTTCCGTTTTGTCAGATTTTAATTTCGCCAGATTTTGGTATCGTTGGACTTTTGTTTTTGCAGATTTTGTTCTGACACCGTGTTACTTTGTTTTCTCAAACGTACAGGTAAGTACGAAATAAAATACAAATTTATAGGTATGCAAGAAGTGGCATTGCCTATACGAAGTCAACGATACGTAGGTAAGTAACCTATACTGTAATCGTATATTGTCTGCCACTACCTTTAGCTTAGTGTTCGAACTTTACTTAAGAATTTTTCTTTGAAAGTAAGGCAGTGAGTATTGAATATTAATGGATTAATTAAAAAAAATCTGGATGCGGAAGGCGAAGGATCGTACCAAATGGTGCACATTGTGAGAGACCTTTGTCCAGCAGTGGACTGCAGTGGGCTAATTGATTGATTAATTGAGGGGCTTAAAATGGCTTAATGGAGCTTCGTGTACCTACTTATAGTTTATTTACTGCAACTAGAATTTACGTCGAGTCGCCGTTAAGCCTGTTTCAAATAACACTGGTTATCTTTTGAAACTTTCATACACACATTATCCTTAAATAAATTACACACCATTTTTCGCAGTCATATAAAACAACTTATAATCTTTTCCATTTACTTCCAAATATTTTCCCCACAGCAAATATTTTTATATCAAAAGTACTAAATATAGGTACGGTGCCTATATGTCAGGCGCCTGGCGATATAACGGCCTGAAAGAGCCGTAAAATAACTATCAACTTTGCCAGTACACAGATATTTATGTGGTAAGTTTGCACCAGAGCAATTAGGCAGCAGAAAACTTTCTTAATGCCCACCTGTCACGCCAGGCACCTCGGGAAATAAAAACGAAAAAAATCGTTATAATGAGAATTGTTTTGTAATGTGTTATTTGGGTCGTATTACCATTTGCAGATACACGTTGCTTTAAATTAGGTGGTTAAGAAGAGAGGTAACAGAGATATTGCTTTCTTTTTGGATACCATTTGGTTTTTGATGATTTGTTTTTACAAGCAGTTAAGCCCCTCTAGGCAATTTGTTGGCCGGCGTTAGATGAAATAGAATGACGAATGTTTAGGATTTAACCTTATGTAATAATAAAAAATTAAAAGGTTTTGCTTTGATGTGTTTGAATGGAAACAAAGTGTTGTGTGATCTCCTATAGTTATAAAAAGAAAATAAATTACCAAGAATTCGGGCGCCTGGAGATACACAGTCATGCCTAAGATAGTCAACGGAGGATTTTACCTTTAATCTTCCGGAGGTGAGCTAAAATGAAACCCATACGCTGAGGTTTAAGGATTTATTCTGCGCTCCAGTGTGCATTTAAAGTTAGGGTAAGGCTACCCAAAGCATATTAAATTAAAAAAATACGTAAACATTGAAAAGTATTGTTTTAAAAAACTTGTCACCAATGCAATTCTTTATAGATTTAAGAGGTTAAACTAATTTAATACTAATGGAACAAGCTCACGGCATTCCTCTGGCGCGCACACGAAGGTTCACAAGCAAACGAAGCCTCAGAAGCGTCCCAAAAGCACGATGGAAGGATATAAGGTTGAATTTGAAGAGATTAAAGTATAGCTTAGGGCATAGTTTAAGGCATAGCTTAAGGCATAGCTAAAGGCATCACTTAAGGTATAGCCAAAGGCGATTTCATATTGAAAACCTGTAATGAAAAATTATATCATTACAATAAGTTCCAACAAAACAAAGCTCCACGAGGGTCGATAATTTAAGAAATATATGACTTACCGCCTTATATGGTTGATTATAATATCAATGATATGCATAATCACTGCATTTTTGGCAATAGATATGCTGGAACAACAAGGATTGCAACGATTAATCTCCGATACGAAATATGGTGGACGCCATTAAATCAATTTCGATGAAATTGCAAACTTACCGAGAAATATGACGTAATCCTACGTTAGAACGTTCATGGAGACACAATTAAAGGTTCTAGAATATAAAACAATCTCATTTTTATGAGATTTTTGAACATTATTTCATAGTAATAAAAATATCAACCATCCTAAACGATCGTAGGGAGAAAGGTGCAGTCTGTCCGAAACGTCAGAATGACTGTGACATCAGAGCTGCCATACTAAAAATTCGAAAACGAAACTTGAAAACGAGTAAAAGGAGCCGATGTAACGGGATTCATAAACGCAACGTTACACTTAATAACATGCGTTAAAGACTGACAAATACGTTAACCGATGTAAATGAAATTATGGAAATACATTTAGTTTTCTTTGGGTGTATTATATTCAGCCCGTCAATTGACTGCACCCGCTTTTATTTTGTTTTTTGTTTTGTTTGTCTTTTATTTTACTACCAGCTAGTAAAATTCAAGAGTCACCTGATCCTATCATGTGGGTTTCGTGTAAAGCGGCTAAATGATCTTGAATAAGGAGGGTTTTTCTCAAAAAAAAAACAATGTCTGGAACCCTGCGTAACTATTGATGTTGTCTTAATCAGGGGTATATACCACGCACATAGTTTTATATTCATGCAGGGAGTAAACGCTGCTGTTCCATTTTATTGCCACATTTGCAGCGAATTAGCAACACGTTAAACTTAATGTAGCACACTAATTACACTTGCATTTGATTGATGACTACGACAATAAATACGTACTAACTATTTCTTACCACCTAATCTAAGATTTGCTACTCAGGGCCGGCAAATTTCTTGAACAAAAGAAGAAACGTTCGCACAGGTGCACTATACTACTAACCAATCAAAAACTATTAAAGAGAGGGGCTGATCAACCGAAAGCCATTTGAATACAATACTGAGATGCTATTAGACAAAGAATGAACTACATAACCTTCAATCTCGAAACGACAAATGTCTCTCTCTGGTAACATAAATCCTGCTTTAGAAATAGTACAATGGCGATAGGATATCACATCCATAAATCTATAACTAGACCAGTGTCTAAATAGAATCGCTAGAGGCGTATCTCAACGAAAAAGGTCAGTTTTATCGATAAAAGAGGTCGTCAGATCGTCTCGTCTGATCTGACAATAACTGAATTGCGACAAAAAATATCTAAGAGCAATTCTTTATCTGAATTCTCGCTAAAGTTTGCAATTTGTCTGATTTCTCTAAAATGTTACATTCAGGGTTCAAGAATTCAAGAGTCTCAAGGGTTCTTGGGCTTTTTATGAAGTGTATGGCTGTTTGAGGCTCAAGATATCGGGCATTTAGGTATTCCGGGTTGGTTTGAATTTCACGGCTCGATGCGCTTTGACTCTGCGCAAGCATAATTAATTAAGGTATTTCCCTACTACTTAGCTGGACTGCTCAACTTATAAATTATTGAGCAGTTAGGAATCAATATTAGTCCCCATTGTTGTACTGCTTGGTAATGAGCATATGTATGACCTTAAATTGAGGTTATCTGTAAGAAATCGCGCTTAGCTATAAGATTGTTGTTTGTACTGCCACTGTTGTATTGCTGTTATTTTTTTGTATAATTTTCATATGGGCGCAGATAACATAATACTAAAGACATGGGTGTACCACAATAAAAATATTGTGAGAATATTATTCTCTTAACACGCGCGGTCAAAGGGTAGGTATCTGATAATTGAACTTACGAAAACTAATTACTTAGTAGATATTGATAAACCGTGATCTCATTAAGTGCTTTGTTATTTTGATCTATTTATATGAACGTTTATAAAAACATTTTATCCTCATCTTTCTTCTGCGTATTGGTCTACGTCATCTCATAAACCTTTTGACATAGAGCGACTGCTATCTGACCTCTACAACCCACTCGAAGTTCTCAAACCCTAACGAATATTCAAATATTTGTATGGTAACCAAGAATGTTCGTTCAACGTAGTCTACGAAGCATGGATTCTCATTGTGTTAAGAATGGTCACCCATCTATGACCGACCTGGCTATGATCGTTAAGCCTGCTCTGTTGCCTCTTGGCCACGAACTTCTCGAGTTTATTACCTACATCATTTGTCTAATATTTTAACACTCCTGTCAAAACGATGTAACCAACATTGTAAATCAATATTTATATCTAATGCTGACTGTTTAAATTTAATTCGATGCCCTAAAAAATGAATTTTCCATATTCAAATCAAAACATTTGAATATAGAACTACAATCCAGTAAAAGTACAAACACACTCGTACGCACACGTGACACAAATATCACACATGTAATCGCTTGTAATAAGATTGATGTATAACCCCATTAACGTCTTGAAATCGGGAAGATACCACCGAGCTATAAAAGTGTCAAAGAATTCTTACGATTTAAAATCCACTCGAACGGTTCAGAATACGAGGCCGGTAATGAATCGGAGACTGGGAGAGAAATGAATGCTATGAATCAGGCCATTGGGCTATAACGAAAAATGTCGCGTTAACTTATGCGTATGAGTATTTTGGTTTGAATTATTACGTACCTTATCCTCATCCTACAAATATTATACTTCTACTTGCTCCTAATATTATAGATGTGAAAGTTTGTACAGAGGTTTGAATGTTAAGATGTTGGGCTGTTTATTATTCAATCACAGTCTAACGGCTGAACGGATCTAGCTGAAATTTATCATAGGGATAGATTACAGAATGGAATAACATTATCTGGGAACGGGATCAAATTCCAACTGGGCCAAACCGCAGGTCACAGCTATTAAGCATTAATTTGGATGCAATTGTTTATTTCATTAATTAATACCGATGTGCGATCCGCTTGATAAAAATTGATATGCTAAAATCCAAGGGAAGCGATCTAAACGAATTCTTATTCTTATTCCCGGCGAAGACATACCAAACTAAAAGCATATCCTTGTTTTTTGAAATATCTCTTTTTATTTACAAATGAATTAACTCCCTTCCTTATATCATCTTGCACAGTGCCCATAACTTCTTCGAAAATCTTTTAACGAGTTTTAAAATCATAACATAGTTAATCCGTTGACTGCTTTTTTTTAAATTTTTTGATGTTTTTTCTTTCAAATCTTATATATCCTCATGTGTTAAATACGATACACAGTGATTATAATTTCTTTAAACTATTTTAAATAGTTATCATAATCATTATGCAATATATGTGGATTACTTTTTGTTTTATTACCAAAATTTAATATAATATTCATAAAGGCTCAGAAAATGAGTGATATCTTGGAATATATTAACTTTGTCTCTAAAGATTTCAATAATATCTAAATACGTGATCATTATTTGTAAATCATTCATTGTTTAGCAAAATTCATCTACTTTCCTAATTGACTGAAGTATCAATCAAACAATTCAGTCTCTATTCCGTCTAGATCACCATAAGTGACCATAACACTTAATGGATACGTAATAACCATGTGTTAATCAAAGGCGCTAAGGTCAAATGATTAGGCTACATGACCCAGTTCAGATGCGTTACAATAACAAAGATGCCATTTTTCGCCGGTATTCATAAATTTCAATATCTACCTACAATTTTTGTCTACTAATTAGCTATATATTTATTAACCTTCAAGCTCCACTTTCTGACTTAACTTACGAATTCCTAGATTTAATTGTTCCTACAACTATTATAGTTAAGTGTAGTTATACCTAATTACTTTTCTGCATAATCACGACTGCTTTCTTGCGGCGATTTTATTTGCGTTTTTCATGTACAAGTTCTTTGTGTTCTTCTATCCACTTTTTGCTACTCAGTGAGATTAACGTTTATAATTTCTTTTCTTCGTTTGGAGAATAATTAGTTTAGTAACCAGTCGTATAAAAACATAACATCTATTTGTCCAACTCAAAACCGCTCATCGACGTTTATAACTATTCTAAAGCCATTGGCAACTTGCTATTAGGTTTATGCCATAATATGTATTTATGATTCTTCATAAAGTAACATTGAGTACTGCTTTGTTCTTAGACATGATTCTTTTTGTGTCTATTTCTGTTTAGATCCTTTTTTTTTGAATTACCTAAAAATCGTGTGTGTGAAAATAATATATTTATTATATACAAGGCATGCAGCGATAGATACGATTGAGTCTTTTCAACATAGATCTTTTACTATGCATTATTAAGCAGAACATCTTACATTAGATGGATGTGATCAAAATTGAATATCTGTTACGAGCTCGTAAACTGTGATTCAAATGCAATCACATTAGCATGTTCATATTCATTAACAATTTAATACTCTTGTTATCTAGTAATCTTATGACAATCGTTATCAGATAGAACTGATTTCTGAATTAAATTGACGTTAAGGCAATATTGTAACTTTGTATGATAAGTCCCAAGTAAGTGACTGTGTTCAGCGAGCACAGTAATCCACGTAATAATGGCTTCACGGAAAATATCGAAGTGCAGCCGCATCTAAGTCAAAGTCAATGTCAAAGTCAAAGTCAAAGCCTGAATTAAAGTCAAAGTCAAAAGTAAAATTCAAAATCATTTATTCTGTATAGACTATTAAAATGGCACATACAAAACGTAAAATTTAAAATAAATAATTCTAGCTGGTTCGAAACGCGGCCACGATCTGAGAAGATGCCGGCAGAGACTATGGAGACAGCGGAAAGCAGAAGACTAGATAGCCGCCTGAGTTGGAAAAAGGCTCAGAGAATGAGTGATATCTTTAATAACGATGCACGTTTTCTTGGGCTGTATGTTAAAAACGACGGCCACGTAAAACGAAAATATCGTCTGTTTTTGTTTAGTGATCTTAAACACTGCTGATTTAATAAATCTAATAAACATATCTGTTATTAAAACGTGTATTATTGAGTTCTTGTATCTGAAATATCTATCAGCACATAAGATATTTACTTTTGAAATAGTATACAAGACCCTATCGATCTATAGAAGCAAAAGATGTCCTATTTCTAGCGTCTCTAAAATAGTGTACGATCTCACGGGAATATGTGATGTGGCCAACAATATAGGTATATATTTTATTTCGTGAGGATTGACGCTACACTATTTACAAAGCTCTATAATATTACTGTGAGTAGGATATCTAGAGCATCTCAAGATTGTCGTTCGTCCAAATTGCTACGGATTTGTTCCTAGTTTGTAAGATGTCTTGGGGCGTTCAGCAGTTTATAGCTGTTAAAATTAGGTGCTCACGAAACCTATGCTACTAAAGATTAAACAAGAGTTGTTTTTTTTTAATGCGAGTTTGTTTAGAAAAAATATTTTCATTAAATAACCACTGGACCAAGCACTGATTACATGCTAATAAACTTCACACAATGGCCCTTACGAGCCGAGCAATGGATAAGGTAATGATGTTGCGGCAAGGCTTCATGGGGACAGTGTATCATGCAACATTGGACACAGGTTCACCTTGCGAAATACACACAAATTAATTATGTCCATGTATATTATGATTAAGATTCATCTGTTTTTTTATTACAGTTGTACTAACATAGTTCATAAGCTCTTTTATTGTTAACATTTTATGGGCAATACCTGAAATAAACAATTTGTTTTATAGTACATATTGGAAAACCGGACCTGATTAGAACCAAACCCAAAAGTTAATGTCCGTTTGTAGCCAATCGCGTCGCGAATGACGAACATTTTCATTAATGGCGCATAAGTGATAACTGCAGAGCACTTGCCCAACATACACCAACACAAAAATACGTATATATAAGTTAACAACCCACGGTCAAGTATTCAGCCATACAGGAGATCATTGCGCGGCCAGATTTTATTGTACTCCCACAAGCGAGGCGGAGTAATTAAACAAAACGTACACTTCGTTTTATGGCACCAAGCTTGGCAATCCGGGACCCCCAATTGCGCAAAAATACGGTCTAATTTAACTACACATATATATATATATATATGTAATGGTTCTCCCTTACTGTGACCAATCGCTTGTAATATAACGTTACGGAGCAACTAATAAATGCCTAGCCTCATTTATTGGATACTCGTAGAGGCAATCTGAACAACTATTCAAGATGTGGTGGAAAAACGGGATGTGATGTTCGTCGCACACAAAATGAAGATTCTCTGACCAGTTAAGGTACCACTATCTAGCGAATAATGTCATATCAGTTTGAGAACATCCAATGCGCGATGTAGAATCAGTAGTCTAGTAGGAGTTCTGCTTTTATCGCTCGATAGCACTGGATCCATACTTCCATACTAATATTATAAATGCGAAAGTAACTCTGTCTGTCTGTCTGTCTGTATGTTACGCTTTCACGCCTAAACCACTGAACCGATCTTGATGAAATTTGGTATAGGTGTAGATTAGACCTTGAGAAAGGACATAGGCTATGTTTGGTCGCGATAACCGACATCCACGCGGGCGGAGCCGCGGGCAAAAGCTAGTAATATTATAAATGCGAAAGTAACTCTGTCTGTCTGTCTGTCTGTCTGTATGTTACGCTTTCACGCCTAAACCACTAAACCGATCTCGATGAAATTTGGTATAGGTGTAGATTAGACCTTGAGAAAGGACATAGGCTATGTTTGGTCGCGATAACCGACATCCACGCGGGCGGAGCCGCGGGCAAAAGCTAGTATTATATAACGTAACCACACTGCAATGATAGAATTTTAACATTACATCAGTGAGGATAGACACCTGAGCATTACAGTGCACAACGTCTAAAATTTCATCCAACTTGTAAGTCAAGTTAAGTCGTGACCACGGATGCTGCAACGCATCCGACACGTCAACAAAAACAAGTTCCATAATTTAATCACGATAAGTACCGCAACATTATAATAACTACGAACTTGTAACGAAATCATCTAAAAACTTTGATTACAAGTCAATATAATGCGCAACTTTGAATCTTAAACATTACTTTTCAGAAAACTGACGGTGAGTGAACACCTTTACACGATGTTTTC
Organism: Eilema caniola; assembly: GCA_949126895.1. NCBI lineage: Eukaryota > Metazoa > Arthropoda > Insecta > Lepidoptera > Erebidae > Eilema > Eilema caniola. The sequence continues at coordinate 5,412,455 of OX421471.1, read as the reverse complement.
CCTTTCATAATTAACAGTAAAAATTTTGCAAGCTTCGCGTTGCCCGCGCTCTGTGGTTATAATCGTTTAATACCCTTATGTTGTGCTGTTGAATAACACAAACAGAACTGATGTGGCAATCATAAATCTAACCTTTGTCACGGACACCCGTTCGTATCCAGGATTAGTAGATTTCAATTCGTGATATGCAAATTTAGGATTATTACTGCTGTCCGGTGTAAATCTAAGTGGCTGTTTGGGGTGTTTCGTACTTTTTTTTGTACTTGCGGAAATCCTCAGTCCTAAATGTTAGTAACGAACCTTCTAAAATCACACTGTAATTGTTGATGGCACGAAATGGTCACCGTAAGACTAAAAATTGGTATTACCATAGCTATTCTATGATGGTGTTATTCTCTTCATGACTATGGCTACCTGAAAAGCATACGAAACGTCGGGATTAAGGAAAATAATAAAAAAACACCAAATTTATCGCGAATAATCCGTTAAATAGTTTTGTTTTAAACATGTTTTACCCTTAGATAATGAATATATGTCTTTTACCCTTTTCAGATCCTTATCTTTTTGATTCCTTTGAATTATTAAATAGCTGTTTTGAGCGAACTTATTTTCATCTACCAATTTGATTCTTAGATTCCATCCTGCTACACTGGAGAGTACCTAACTGATTACCACATCAGCCAAGACCTGGCCAGCACTTTATAAAGTATAATATTATTTGAGGTTATTTTGATGTTGAAACATGTTCGAATATTATTGTAGCGATTACATGTATGTATTGGTTTATGCGTTTTATGACCGATAAAATTTAATCTATCGATTACTTCGTTCGTGTAAATTTTGTAACCAGCGAAGGTTATATTAAAACAAACTATATTTGCATGAGAATATTCATCTATTTAATCAACTTTTTCATTAGTTTATTTTTCTGATTAAATTGCCTGAAAATCTTACTAATCAGCTGCAAAGAAGCGTAGCAAAATGGGGTTAAATAAAACTGTCGTGGTCGAACTATTATCTTGGAGCACTATCCCAAGTCAAATTCGCTCCTGCACCAATAACAGAGGGTCTGTAGAGAATAATGGAGAAAGCTGTGATAAATGTTGAATTATAGTTCGATAAATAAGGCAATAATGTTCACAGTCATTGATACGAATAAGTGGATTAGAATTGTGTGATGACTAAAATTAATAGCTAGGATAAATCATCAAAAGGAAATAAAACATAATGTAAACTTGCTTAAAAGTAGCCAAGCTATTTCTAATACGTCATTTGTCATACTAGTAGAGGGAAATGGTTTGTGCGTCACTTTTAAAATAGACATGTTGCTCTTGGAGCTTATGGGAGGCGTCAACTTCAATGATATATTCAGATTCATTTTTAATTCACCACGTCAACAAACTTTTTTTACTGTTTAATACTTCCAAATCTCAAAAGAAAGTCCCCGAGCTACATATATCTGCAAAATGCTGATAAGAAAGGTGAACAATTTGCAACACAAAATATTTGACTATATTTTACTGTGCCTCGGGACCGAACTACGAGTCTATAAAAAGGATATGACTGATGAAATTGCTACATTTAAAGAAAAGGACAAAGAAAACGAGAGGTACGCGGGCAATAAATGTACTGAATTAGGTAAAGAAAGAACTATCGTTGTATATAATTCATTCAAACATGATAAATATGAAATAATCATCCAAAGGTATATATTGCACGAACAAGAAACATGATTTCTGCACTTTGCATTCCTTCTATCACTCTTTGTCTTTATTGTTAAGAATCTCTAAAGTAACTATTTAAATAAGTAATGAAATCATCATCACTACTACCTTGTATTAATAATGCATACGAATAAAAGATTCTGTAGTTTAAATGCAGTGTTCAACTCTTCAGCAACACAAACAGTATTTTGTAAATTAGTTGAAGAACTTGCTCAAATGTATGTTTAGCTCTTATTCTTTGAAGAAAGAGAAACTACAAACCATGCGACAGAATCAAATCAAATATTTTAATTAATGCAGGTCACAAAATAGCATTTATGAACATGAAGATTATCTTATTCAAGCATAGTAATTCTTTTAAGACACTAAATCATTAAAATATGGCACAAATTCAGATGTAATATTACAGTAGGAAGTGTTACATGGGGTGCTATTGTCCCCACTTGTAATGTAATCCAGATCCTTTGTTAGGAGTGTGTACGAATGTAGTTTATGTATTATTTTGCTAAATAATTCATTTGGCTTTGTTTTTATTACTACCGTTATTTTCAGTTTTCTCTCTTTATTTTAGTGTAACTTCCCATTGTAAATTTTATTTTTGCAATGGCATAACTAATTTCATTTTCATTCAAGATTGTCTCAGTAGTTATCCCAGTTGCATCTAAAGCTTGCATTTTGGATTTTACACTTCGTACGTTTTCTTTGTTATTGCTTATTTCGAATTTGAGCAACTACTGTTGTCGGACCTTTCAGCCACAAAAGGAAAGAATGAGCCAGAGCGTAGTCCTTTAATCGGTAGATGTACTAATTAGCGCCTAAAGGTGCCCACTCACTAACAGTCCGCTTGCAGTTTTTGATCTGTCCGGTGGCCTGCAGACCTTAGTCGATAGCGCCCATACACTATATCGATTTTGGCCTGCCGGCAATTCCCAGTTGTCAGTTTTGCGACCACACACTAGCAGTTGTGAGGTGACAGTATCGCCTGTCGGTGTGTGCTCGTTCGCCCTGATGGTCTAGGATTGTCTAGAATCGTTCGGCGCCCACACACTATCGGATCGTATTAGTCGTCAGTCCAAAATCGTTAACGAAACTATGAGTGTGTGGGATTTTTCGTCCGGTAAAGTGATAGTGAGTGGGCGCCTTAAAATCTGTGGTGGTGGGGCCCCAAATATCATTATTAACTTTTACAACCACTATCTCCATAAATTTTCCATAATTCCATTCCTTTTCTCTCACTTAATCTCAATCCAGGAACCAAATACTGGAACATTGAAACTGAAAAGCAACAATGTATATATTTCCAGGCCAACTGCAGTATCCAGATTCAGAATACATTTGTGTGTAGTAATTTCTTCTGTGAGCGTATTTCCGCAATCGGATAGCTTTTCTTATCGGATATCTCCAAGCCTCAGCGTAACAGCTTCCATTTTGTTATTGTCAACGGTTTTTGTTATTGTCAACGTTATTTTAAGAGGATTGAGGAAAGTTTCGTAGATAGGTAGTTGTTGTGGTCATATGTACAGATACTAATGAATGGTAAATTGAGATCAGTTTTCTTTCTGATATTTTCTAAAATATACAACTAAACTATGTAACAACTACCACCCATAGTCAAACCGCGAACATGGCTGCTGAAAAGTAGCCGAAACGTCGGTTTTAAAATCAATAATAAGAAATAAATCGCGATAGAATCAGTTAAAAAGTGGTTTTATTTCAATGAGTTTTCTTTCTTTTTTAACATTTCTCAAATAGTGAATCTCTTGTCATTGATATGATGTAAAATCCTCGGCGGCGGCGCGCATCGTAGGGCGATGCGTGCCTCCCCACACCGGGCTTGAGTCGGGGACCGCGTGGTCCCCCTCCCGAGGAGGGCCAGACCGAGAGGGATGGCCCTGGGTCAGCCGGGGTACGAGGGATATGTCGCATAACAACCTCACCTTCGGCCTAGCACTACGACCCAGAGACGGCGTGCGGTTTAGTCGGTTCGAGTCCGACATAACCACCCCCTCCGGCTCCGGAAGGGGGGTATCCGTGGGGATTTCCCGCACGTAAAAAAAAGAAAAAAAGAGAATAATGTTCTAAAATATTAAAATATTCTTTATTTATATTTATAACCTATAAGTAGGAATAGTCGGTGGTATAGTAGGTATATTTCAATATTTACACGGACTTATGCGGTTAAAACAATGTTCAGAATTTGTATCTGTGCCTCGTAGGTAAAATAAAACGTTTATTTTTAGAAAAAAGTTACCAATAAACTCTTTATTACACGTTTGAAATATAAAGAGACATTGACACTCATATTATTTTTAGTAAACCATTTTGAAAGAAAGCGGATATATTTTCATAAACTGAACATAATGCAAGACAAGGCCAGCTTGTGTGCAAAATATTTATAACGCCAGCTGAGTTAAGCTCTCTTTTATGCGACATGACATGAACATTTTAAAATCCCAAATAGAAATTCTTGTTCCATGTGTATTTGTAAGGTTATATTTTTATAGAAGATGAAAAAGAGTTGAAACTTTTGATGATTCCAGACCAAAATCAAAACATCTCCTATTTTACTGCATAAGTGGAGAAAAATGATAACAAACTATAAACCTTTGACCCATTTACCTACACTGAGAAAAATAATAACAAATTATAAACTTTTGACCCGTTTACTAAGAACAAAACACTTACATAATCGTATCAATGTGTAAAATGTAATGTAATTAACTATAAAACTCGATAAAATGCGAGTCGGGCTCGCGAACTAAGTGTTCCGTACTAAACTTGATTGAGGTGCAGACTTGCGCTACGTAAACGGCAATATATTTTGAGTTAAATTAAAACTTTGATTTACGGTACTTCCCATTAAGCTAAAACCATAAAATTTGGGAAGAGGCAAGACCTTTGTCCTCGAATTAAAAAAACCAGGCATCGGATCGATAAGGACTTTCTTTTATGATAGTGTTCTGAACAATCCTACCAATTTTTAGCTGAGTGCGAATTATTGTGGCCTCGAATATGTAAATTGTCCAGGGTAATATAGATAGGCATACTAAACTGCGAGAAATAATAACAAACATATAAACCTTTGACCCGTTCACTGAAAATAGAACACTATCACAGAATCGTATCAATATGTTTTTGTCGTCAATAAAGTCTATAATCGTGTATACAATTATACGCCACGATGTCGCACACGGTGACACGACTGTTTCAAATATAGCGCGACAAATATAGAACGTACGCAGTACTGGTTACCCGAAGTTTGGGTTTGGTGATACGGTTTGTGTCTGATATTGATTTATTAGAAGTTATGGCGATTAGAAATGCAAAAAGAAGGATGAGCGTAGTAAAAAATTGTTAGGAATATGTAGTAGAAGTTTTTTTTTTATTATTACTATAAGTCGTAGGTTAAAAGAGTGGTATTGAAAAGGAAGTTATCAGTATTGATGATGTTTTGTCTGAGAGGTATAAATAGGTTTGTGAAGAGAATTGCCCTACGGTATACAAACACTTCAATAATATTCAGTGAAAACTAAGAGTGTATTTCAACCAAAATCAATGAAAAGCTGCACATCACATTTTACTCAGTGGATTTCATTGAGTATAAAAAGTTAGAATCTAGTGTAGGTGATCGGATTTTGACTGGCGAAATCAAGTCTTAGTCCCGATAGCGATTTCCTAGATCCGTCCAAAGTTTACACGTTGTAGCCCAGGGTTCTTTATAGTTTCTGATTTGTATATGTTGTTTCCGAGAGCGTTTGTAGTCCGATTTCTTAACTCCGAGAGAAAGGGCTGCTTCAGATCCTCGTCCGTTGAGGTGCACTGACTGGCAGATGAGGTTGACTTGGCCAACAAAGATATTAGTAGGGCACTGTGCATGCCTTACAAAATCTAGTCGTAGTAAATGTAATGAAGAAAAGTATCCAATTATCATTCTCTGAGCTTTTTCCGACTCAATTTTGGTTAGCTTTCCAGTCTTACTGTGATGCAGCTGAACTTCAATGTTTTACGTGAAGTAGCTATATTTGTGACGATCACAACGAATTGGCGATATCGATGGTGATTTAATAATACTTTCAAATTTTTTTTACTGGAGATACAAGTGTCATTATTATTCACTTTTAAACTTGTTTTCGATAGTTAGTATCGAAAACAAGTTTAAAAGTTTATTTTATCATTCTTTAACCCTTCCTTGACCCCTATTGTATTTATCTGGTAGATAATATTTAAGTTCTTCATATTGCTCCATACTGGCTTCCTAGTGCATTCTTGTCATTTTAATAAACATAGCAGCACACACACAACAAAGTATGTGTTCAAGATGTCGTCATTTATATTTTCCAGGCATTATCTGCTAAAGTTAGTAGCTAGTTTGAGCTAATTTTAAGTGTCACGCAAAATAAACAGAGTTATTAACTCTTGGACTAATGTGTGATAAATATAAATCTTACTCGTGAAGTCATGAGTGTCGTGACGAACATCTTAATCATCTTTAATGACATTGCCATTACTATAACTTTCCTTTCACTGGAGGCAGTGGTTTTCCAGGAAAAGAATTCTGGTTCCGTTCCCGTGGGTTTCAGTCCTTTTAACGGAATTGAGTTACAATAATCTGTATAAACTCATACATTTATAATAGATATGAGTAAGAGGGACTAGTGCGCCGGGTTAGTATATTTGAATCAACAATATACATATCGAATTAAATAGAAAAAATTGAATCGGTCCAGGCGGCGTTTGAACCCGTGATCCTGGTCTTACAGGGGTAATGCTTTGACTATTAAGCTACCAGACCTCGCCCTAACCAATTCAAATTTCGCCTTCTATATCTGTGTTTGAGGCGATAGTGGAGTGTGTCTACCGATATTCTTATAAACTATCGGAACCAATGAATAATTTTTCAGTCATTTAAAAAAAAAAAACAAACTTTAAACATATCTAGTAAATGAGCATCCAAAATGGATCAATGATTTATTGTCCGCTCTATCGTTTCGAGTTCATGGATTTATGCGTTCCGAAGTGGTAGGCAGGGGTGTATTAACAAAACATTTCGCCAATTATTATTTGTGGTCCCACATAATAGTAAGCGAGCCTGTTGCCACTAATTGGGCAATTTGTAATTGCCTTCTACGATATTCACGGAAAGAGATGGTGTGCCTCTATTTTACTCTATCGGGCACCAACATGGTAACATATTTGTATTTGAAATTATAACTACTTTAAAATTAATTTTATTGTAAGATGTATTATGTTTTACTTCGCAAAATTCACTAAATTCTCAATTTATAGTTTCATCAAAACATTGTATCAAAATGTACAATTTCGAACAAATTGTTATTCAAATTCTCTTACTATTAACTTACGTATTTTTAAAACGCGAAATTAGCTCATCAAGCACGTTTTTTTCATTTATGATGCGGCAAAGTAATCTTTTTAGATCATTGATCATCTACTTTGAATACGACGGGTGGCTGACATCAAATCAATATTGAATTTTGCAGTGGGTGGTGTGAGTCAGGCGAGCCAATAAGAATGAACCTACTTTATCTTTGTGAGTGGTAAAAAATTGAAACTTAAGTATAGAATAAAAAAAAATCAAGCTAGTGTACATAATCATTAACATATATGTAAATAGAAGATGTATAGCCAAGTAATCGTATTGATAACTACTCGAATGACAATAATATTATTTATCTACTCTGATACTATAATACAAAGATTATATAAATGAAATCAAAACTCTTATGACAAACATTACGCACGGGCCAAAAAAATGTTTTATTACGATACAGGTCTTGTATGGACACCTATATCATTAAATAACTTTTTAATCATAACGATACACCTATACAACCTCCATCTAGGCCAAGAAGGTTGAACCCCTACTTAAAAAAAGAATCCGCCGATTCGGAAGAAAAGAAAAAAGAAACACGCATGCGCAATCGATGTATGCGCCTTGGCGCCAACATTTTACATTGAAATTAAACAAAGTTTGGTTTTGTTTGTAAAATAAATTAGGTTATGTATTTATATTATGAGAGTAGATAAAGTAGTGTATGACACTGTACATAACTTGATCTTAAAACACTCGTGTGAGACTATAAAAAAAAACTCGTCTACGGCTCGTTTTTTTAAAACGCACTCGTGTTATAAGAACCCTTATTATGCAATAGTATCATAAACTATTATTATGTAAACTACTTTAGTTATCTGCTAAAATTTGAACAGGCCCCTCGAAAAAAAAACAAAAAGTCCTTCCTCAAATCTTTGGAAGTTCTCTTGATCATAACCAAATCTCTACCTTCTATCTTCTCCACAGTATTTTCTGTGTTTTAACATTCCAAAAATAGTCATATTTTCGTTGTCATTATCTTGGCGTTGTTCCAGATTTCATGCGAAGCTTTCTCTTCGGATTTCGGATTGCCGGGTCCACTTACTCCTTCTCTTCGTCTTAAATTAGTTTAACATATATGACTTTTATTAGATTACTACCATCTGATGTCTACACCTCAAGAGAAAAGCCCCAAAACATCAATCATATCCTTAACTACATACCTAAAATTGTACCTGTGTAGCATACAATCTAACTTTTATCAACCAAAGTTGGCACAATAGAACATTCATTACCAAGTAACGCTGTCCCGGAACTCCAAATATAATTGTATGAAAACAACAATAGTTTATCATAAATCGTGACAAACGACGCAAAATGTTTTACCCAAATCAAGTTAATACGTACGTATTTATATTCGTGTTTCCATCAAGCTATTTTCAGAAGCCTATTTCGAGTAAACTAGCAGCTGGAGAGAACATTCTTGGAACGACAACACTTCCCCTGTTTCCCTAATTTTTCGACCAGACGATGTTGTATAATAAAATGAAAATAGCAAGGGACATTCAAGCGCTTTATCTCTGTCTAGATATAAAATGAGCCACATTGTTAGGGTATATTTGGATTTAGTGCCAAACTTTTTGTTTTCGACACCCGCGTGTATTCTGAGTCTGTTTTCGTAACTTGTGGGAACCTATTCCATGGATAACAAGTATCCTATGTGTTATTCCAGACTATAATCTGTCCTTGCACCAAAGTTCAGCCTAACAGTCAGCCCTTCGAGTGTGATTAAGTAGCAAACAGCCACCATCTTCACAGATTTTCATGAAGTAGGTTGCGGTGGATGAACTTCCCGGTTGGTATTTGTGGTACAGAATGTAGAAAATGCGATGGAAGCGGATACAGATGCTTTACATGTTGTTGTTACATCAAAGACCTTGATTAATGATACTGCATAGTCACCAGAAATGTTGGTATTAAAAGTAAATTGGACATAAAGTCCCTTTAAACAAATTAGACAAAGAGATAAACACACATTCAATTTATACTTAAATTTAGTATAAGAAAGTTAGAAATTAAATTACTTTATCGCATCGTAACACAATTTACTATGTGTTATTTTTATATTTGCACTTAAAATAGAGACGTTTTGATTGCTTTTTAGCGGCCATGGTCACGAAGAGACGGCTGTTGCTGAAGAGCGAGTCAATCAATCAAATCTGTCAATTGCAGTCCACTGCTGCATGAAGGCCTCTCCTAATGTACGCTATAGCACCCGGTTTTCAGCCTTCTACATCCAGTCTATCCTAGCTGAATTTTCAGATATAATCCGGCATTTTTTCTCACCAGAATTTTTGCAATATTTTTTGGATTTTTAGAGAATTGAGGACAGAGAGTGATTGTGGCGCTTGTAACAGCGCCAAAATATCGGATAGTCGAAAAAAAGCATGGCAAATTTCCCGGTGACTACTAATGTGATGTGTCAATCTCAAATCATACTTTATTATCAATTTTGCAAAGCTCGCAAAAACTTTTAACGATATCATAAATAAAGGTTTTTGTAATCTATATTAAGTCATCATCCTCCGAGCCTTTTGTGGTTGGAATTCAGTCTTATTACGAAACGGGTGCACTTTCCGGGAGGCGACTAACGAACTCACTGGCAATATCGATGTTCTGTAGGTTGTCAGACTTTTGGGATTCCAACTACACGTATCAAAAGCCACAGATGTTTGTATGGCAACCAGGACCGATGGTTTATCATGATTTTCGTGGTGATACAAAGGGGTCTCACTGTGCGAATAATGGTCATCCATTCTAAGACTGACCCGTCTAGTATTAACATAGCAATGCGCTAACCTATTCAGTCAGAAGTTAGTCACGAGCCTCTCACGTATTTCGTACGAGTATTTAACTGAATACTTTAATAGATTTTAATTATTCTAATGTCATCAATGAAATCTATTTTGGTAACAAATTGAGTAACAATAAATAATACTTTGTGTCACCTTTTGCTTCTTTGGGCTCTAATACACTCCTCATAGGGAATGGAGTACGTGACAAAATTCATGCGAAAAGTTTGGCAACTCCGAACGTTACAGACACTCATCATAGTAACGGCTAATGAATAATTTGTTTATGATTTACTTGGAGTGAATGCTAATTATTTGATTTAAGAGTTGTTAGATTAGAGAAAGTTGATATCGCAGTTAAAGATATCTCAATTTTACCAATGGCAACCTACCAAGAGATTTTCAATCAGTGCAACCGAAGGGCTTACGAAGTGCAATAGAAGAATAATATAATAAGTAACCTAATTTAAAAGTAACTTTTCTTATTCCTGTAATTACTGGAAAAGGGTGATTTAGGTTTAATTATGTGTTAGATTATGCGTGCGAATATGACTGTAAATTATGTAATTAAAGCAATGGTTCTACTGTTCATAAGTTTACATAATAAAAATTAAGAAACGAATATAGATATTTGGTTTAGTGTACAGCAAAAAATCAAAGTTGATAACGTTTCTTTTAGCTAGGTAATTCGAAAATCTAATAGAATGTTAAATAATATATTATAGTACTTGCAGTAAATGTGGATAGTATTACTAATCAATTAATTAATAATTAAAAAAAACCACTTTGCAAAGAGGGAATCCATATTTATCATAATACTAGCTGTCGCCCGCGGCTCCGCCCGCGTGGATGTCGGTTATCGCGAATCGGGGTATGAAAAATAGATGTTGGCCGATTCGAGCCGTTTGGGGTCGAGACGCTGGGATCATGGGGTCCAAGTGCCCGTCTATTATTTAAAGACATTTCCAAACGGTTAATAGACGCTACCCGTGACCAGAGGGCTGGTTTATTTTTTGCGCAAAGGATCAGTATTGCCATTCAACGTGGCAATTCTGCCAGCCTTCTGGCCACCCTCCCAGTTGACATCGATGGTGAGGAATTCTTTGACGCCTGAACCTGCTGGTTTGTATATTTTATGTACTTATTGTTTTTATATTTTTTATTTAAATAATTCTAATGTACATATTGTAAATAATTATTGTTACCTATAATGCAAAATAAATATTTTCCATATTTCTCAGACCTACCCGATATGCCCACAAAATTTAATGAGAATCGGTCGAGCCGTTTCGGAGGAGTTTGGGAACGAAAACTGTGACACGAGAATTTTATATTTTAGATTTAAAAGTTTAAGTAGACTAATACTGGTTTTCTACTAATCTATAGATATTTTACGTAAGACATAAGTGCCCATACATTATCTAAGTTGTGACTACGCTAAATATTGCTTGGTAAGAATTTTATTTTATTTGATCTAATATGAATTTCAGTACTCATCAATGGTGAATTTTACTAGGAAATCGATATTTAATTAGCAAGTGTTATGGTGATGTTCTGTAGTTACACCAACCCTCATATACAAGTAAAAATTGTAAGATTAGATGATGATGATTTTGTGGATTTGTGGGATTGACACGTATATATATATATATATATATATGGACGTTTAAGACAATCGTCAACGCACGTCAATCCTATACTGATCAATCTGTTCTATCATATTCTAAAAACATATTACCACTTGACTAAAGGACCAAATTGTCAGGCTTTTAAGGGCTCCAAACAACCCGTAACGAATACAACAGATATTCTTAATTGGGGAGAGCGGCTTAACATACTTTCCGAAGTATGAAGGGGTAATATAGTAACTCTTGTATTCCAATTTAAACGTGAGATCGTTCACTTCGATTGGTCACATTCCCCATTAGCCGTAAAGGGATAAGTACATATATAATCTCGTATTAAACCAAATAATAGCACTTAATATTTCGACGCCGGTGACGTCACTGCGATAAATGGTATATTTGCGACGGTCGTAAACAGCCCTAATATGTAATGGGATATGGGACGACTTGTTTAATAACTTGGAGTGCTTTCAGACGTGCAGGAGGAAGGAATTGATGTATTTATGTATGGTTGTATGGTGAAGTGACCTCATCTGAATGACGGAACCACAAGTTACGGAAAAGATAGGATAACATCTTTTTTAGGTGGTGACTGTGCTTTCCGCAACACTTAGGTATAGGTCACAAAAATATTTTGCTTACGTAGATATAAAAGCTTCAATATATTTAAAGGGTTATAGTCTCGCATATTACGACCAATCCCAAGGAGTTTGGAGCACTAAAGTCCTACTTCTCATTGTAAGTCTTTCCAAAAGAATTAAATGTGAAGCGTATTGACACATGCTTATGATTTATGAATATTAACACCTATTCATATGGACTTGCAACGTTTTTTTTTGTCATCTGTAATATGACAACTACAAAAATTTTGTGGTTCTTCGACCGCGATACTATTTTTTTGTTTCGTACAGTCAGTCGAGCAATACATACATATCTATACTAATATTATAAATGTGTAAGTGTGTGTGTCTGTTTGTCCGTCTTTCACGCCTAAACCACTGAACCGATTTTGATGAGATTTGGTATATAAGGGGTAGATTAAATGAGAAAAGACATAGGCTATGTTTGGTGGCGATAACCGACATCCACGCGGGCAGCTCTGCGGGTAAAAGTAAAAACACATAAAGTGTATATTCTCCGAAATAACCCTCTGTAAATAGATGTTATTTACCAGTTTCAATGAAGCCAACCAAAAATCCACTAGCACGTTATCACACAATTAGGAGGGCTCCCTATATAGCTGCACTAAACAAGTGGCACAGTTGTTAGCAGAATTGAACATTCAGTGTATGGTATTGACATGTATTTTAACGTTTATGAAAGTCATAAACACATGGAGCACAGAATATGATTACTTCCCATTCGTAAACATACCAAAAAAAAATGCCCACTGAGTTTCTTGCCGGAGTCTTCGGACGTTTATGACATGTGTTAACGACTGTCAAATACGTCAAATCCCATTAAACGTCGGCCCGTCATTCTATTCCATCAAACGCCAGCCAACGAATTGCCACTTATTCAGAGTCGGGTCAGGGCTGCGTTTCAAACCGGTGCGTCCGATCCGGACCGGAGGTCCATTTGCTAAACTAGTCTAGATTTTTATTTTGACGTTTTGTAAGTGCCGTTTTAATGGTCTATACAGAATAAATGATTTTTGACATTTGACATATGTTAATCCCATAAATTGATAACTCTATTCTATAAATGAATAGCAAATTATCTAGGGGGCACGACCTTCTTCTTGAATCTAAAATACCCATTATGGATTCTTCACTGGAATTATTTCCTCCATTCCATTAATAAGTCTTCTGACCACCAGCTAAGCACCCGGCGGGTAAAGCGAGTTAAAAAAAACAAGCTCTCAAGAAGTACTTTTCGTAGAACGACTATTCATTTAGGTATAATCACAGTATGACCAGTTTTTGTTAGTACATAAATGGATTGATTACTTATGTACGTGTTTTTGGGTTAACTCGAGGTTGGCCATAATGGAAAATTCGTATTGTAGTATATAATTATGTAAATACCTTTTACCTATTAAGTTTCTAATCTTCATGTAGCATGCCTACGCAAAGTTAATGTAACGCAAGTTTAAAACTTAATTCGTGTATTCGGTACGTATATATGTAAGAACCTAAACTTTACATGCATCAAATAAATGAATCTTGAATCTATAACACAGAGCAGCTGAAGGAATTTAGATGAAATTTAGCACAGAGATAGATTTAAGTTCATATCTCTCTCTGTGGAGACCATCTCTCGAATAGGACAGAGAGGTAGGAGGCAGGAGCAGTGTAGGAGGTAGGATCCGACGGTATTTCCATCTAATTGAGCAGTCCGTGGCTCGGTGGCTCAGTGGTCAGAGCATTCCCCGTGTAAGGGAAAGATCGTGGGTTCGAGTCCCGCCTTAGCGATTCACTTTTTACTTATTTTTAGTTACAAATTTTGCACAATATTTTTTAATACAAATAATAAATGCATATATCTTGCATCTAGACTATTTAGAGTACCATGTCTTTAATACATACATACATACATAAACTCACGCCTTTATCCCCGAAGGGGTAGGCAGAGGTGCTAGCACCCACATTTCGCCAGTTTATGTTTAGGTCCCAATTTAATAGGTGGCGAGCCTATTGCCACTAACCGGGGACTTATAAACCTGCGATAAATACACACATAACTTCGAAAAGCATCGAAACGTCATTGGTGTGTGCCATGGTAAACCTGGGATCAAACCCGAGACCTCGTCTCAGCAGTCCATTACCCATACCACTAGGCTATGATTGGCATATGCTTTAGATGACAGAGTTGTTAATGACACACGCGGCCAAGCACATGAATATTACCATAACGTGGTCAAAAGATTATTTCAACTAAAGTAATAAGAACGTCGTTGCTGCAAGCGCCAGTAGTCTAGGCAGAATCGATTTAACGCCTCTCATGCATACATTTATCTGACGCCAACCGCCGAACACAGGCTACATACACCGATATATCACATTTGGATAGGATAAGTCTCGAGTATTCACTCGAGATTTGTCTTCCCATTCTGGTTCGTTCTAGGCGAGTGTGTTTCTTGAACACGTCATGACTAACGCCTGCATTATCCCACTAAACAAAAAGATATCTACTTCTACATAAAATGAGTAAAAATATGTATGTAGATATTTGAGTTTACCCGACTCCGCCAGAAGAAGAGTTATGTTTTTCGAGAGTATGTATGTATGTATGTATAATTTTTTAAGCACGCTCTGCAGCCTGAACGGCTCGATGGATTTAAGCTTGAGGTGACGTTAGATTCGTACTTACTGTGACAATGACACTGGGTAAAGCAAAGTAAAGAAAACAAAATGGATTTTGGTGAAAATAATACAATTATCGATTGGGGTATCAAAATGAAGGAAATTAAAAGACGAATACAAATATATATATTTCATAACTAAAAAGAATAAAAAAAAAATTTATTAAAAAATAAAAAACCCGACTGATGCTGAAAAGATCGAAACAAGCTTTATAGCAGGCGGTACCCATTTACAAATCTCAAACAAGATGAAAATTAATGGGTATAAACGCCTGATAAAAAGCTCGTTTCGATCTTTTCAAAATCAGTCGGGATTTTTATTTTTAATACTACATTTTTTTATTTGATCAAATATGGTTGGTGGTCCAGGCTTTCCAGGCAAACCCGCAGACAAAAGGTGTGGTTGAAAGCGAGCATAAGGCGTGAATGCATAATAATGTTTATGTTAGCGTGTAATGACAAAATGTGAACAATTAGCGAATGCATTCAACTTCTAATTTTAGGTCCTCAGAGTTTATCAAACTTAGTGGTAGGTATATGTACCCATTTATTTGAGAACCTCTCATTAGAGTTATGGGGTGTTGTTATGTGTTAGATTCGAAACGGTTAAAATCGCAAGATGTTTTGTTACATCTGAATCTACTATCGATGAAACCAGGTAAACGGGCTTTTCCTGAGACCTGGATCGGCCTTGGTCGCCTACGATGACAAACCGATGTGTTGGTGAGGATATAATTTCCGCTCACCTATAAAGAGACCCGTGAAAGTGACGGTTATCCCTAACCGTTACCCCTAATCCGTCATGGAGGACAGAGATTGTTTTAAGATCTTTGCCACCCGCGCTTTTGTTGTACAGAGGAGTGCTAGATCTCTCCCGTTCCTTTTCTGTATTTCGAAAGTCTCTTTTCTCTCATGAGATATAAATATCTATTCTCTCATCCTCAAGCATGTTGACGCGGAGGGTAAAAAAGACTATCGCTGCTTTACGTTTAAGCACCAAATATGTTCTTGTCTTTGTATTCAATAGTCAATTAAATATCACCGAAATAAAGTTTATTTTTGTCACGCACTCTCTACGATTAAGTAGATTAATCCAAGTGTACCTACGCGTATCTAACTTTGAGAAACCCGGGTCTAATGCATGAATAATTTGCCGCTATATGCCGTAACGGGGTACTTGGAATATTGTCAAAGACTTGTCTAGAGGTAATTGCTTTTAAGTATAGATTGAAGGTAAAGTCAGTGACCGAACTAGCTATAAAATGGGGACAGTTATTTTTAAATCAACGTACACATTTTACATGTACTTAAGAAGAGGATTGAGGAGAGGAGAAGAGAGTGTCAACTTTTTACCTGGTCGCTTCCACTGTGCCAGAAAAGAGAGTTTTGTGATATGTATGTATATGTATGACGGTCCCTAAGTTCCCTTTCAACTATAAACTGTTGAATTGATTTTGATGACCAATATGTCGTTAAATTTATGCAGTGAGAAGCCTCTAATATACTTTTTTAGGGTTCTTTACCCAAAGGGTAAAAACGGAATCCCATTACTAAAATTCAATGACCGTCTGTGGCAGCGAGGTTGTAACTCATGAACGGTGATAGCTTGGTAGTTGAAATTTTCATAGATGATGCATTTCTTTTGCAAAAACAAACAACAACGGTACTTGTTGTACCATTGTTGTATTTGTAGTTATGGAACCCTCCCAGCGCGAATCCGACTTGCACTTGACCAGTTTATCTTTTCATTTTAACTTAAAGGTACCTAGGTACCTACTCTCAATGATTTTTAACCTTTTATTCCAAAACTTTATCTACGTAAAAACTGGTTACAATTTTATATAAATGCCCTACATTTTTCACACCTTTCTTCAGACACGATATCAGTGTCGCATTACAGCGCAAATAATTCAACCAATCGCGTTTCACGTTTCATTTGGTTACAAGAGCAAAATGGCCGAAAAACGATGTTGTTTACAGGCGCTCACCGAGTGGATCATTATTTACAATCACTCAACGTCAGTTGTCGACACTTTTTGCGTCTAACGTCACATAAGATGTGTTCATACAATTATTTTATATTATTTTTATAGTTTACTGGATGTAGATAGGAGAATATATTCAAAAATGTGAGTGGATGAAGGTGGTATCTGATAATTTTAAAATTTTGAGATAAATTCAAAGCTTTTCATGCTTCATTTGCAGATTACTATGACGTTCTCTGACAATTTTTACAATAATTTGGTACTATAATATTATTCATCTATTTTTTTTTACGTACATTTAGGTTCACTATATTTAGCCTTGCGCCGTGCAATAATATGTCAATAGAAGTTAAGGAATACAAATTTAAAATAATGTACAAGCAGTTTCAAAGTTTACTATCTCAATAGGTATTTTGAGATTGTTAGATAGCCCCTTCATTCACTCACGTATTCAATTGTAAGCCAGAATGACTTCTTCCGTTTTAATTACAGGATTGTATAACCAAGAATTTTAAGCCCCGGCCAGGTTCTAGTGCAGGGTGTCCTATCGAAATTGGGGAGTCAGACAGCAGTGACTCCCGTAGAAGTTAATCAAACCATCATATTGTTATTTTTGTTGGTAACAATACTACCAGCAAAAATAGTATTTTTCACTAAGTTAACTTATAGACTACATGATCAGATGTTACCGTCAGAGAATATCAGCATCGATCTTGCCGAGGAGCGATTCATTTAATTTATTTGTAGTTAGATACGTCTATTGTATTCTTACCTGTAACAAACAATAAATTAATTAATTAAGTTCTGTATTTATATAAATAAATAGATAATTCTAAATGAAAAGGAAAACTAAATAAAAAACAATAATTTATTGATAATTCTTTAGCATTTTTTTAGATATGATGATATTTGCGTAGGTTATTATATATTTGTTTTTTTAACTCGAAAGGACTCGATTACTATGGGATTGTGGAAGCACGGATGTTTGTATTAAATTAATTCATCAGTTAATTTCGTCAATAATTAAACGAGTCTTGTGTTTGATTGAGATGACACGAATTATGCATTAACGAATATATTTATATACACCAGAAGAATTTGAGTGATACAAATACATACAAAAAAGCGTCTAAATATTACAAACAAGCCGTTGGCCACGGCTCTGCCTGCGCAGATGTTAGCTATTGCAACCAAACATAGTCTATGTTCTGTTCCAAAATCTAATCCATCACGCTACCAGATTTCATCAAAATCGGTTGAGTGGTTTTGGCGTAAATGTGAAACAGACAGAAAGAGCTATTTTCGCATTTATTATGTGTGATGCATACGTATAGATATGTGATACAGAAACATAGTTATTTAAAAGGCTATATGGGTGGAAGAAATTTGATGGCACAAATTTGTCACAAATTTCGGCCGGGTGGTTACCACCGTGCACGATTGCGAAAGTCCCTTCATAGTAATCAAATCTCGGTTGGATTGCGTTCAGGGGTCAGCAAGTGCATAGCCAGGCAAGGGAGATTGTGGTTACAGCACTAGTGGGACCGGTGGGTGTCACGCAGTGCTGCGACTACGATCCTCTTTTCATGAGGCCGCCATGCTGAGTGCCACCATTGTTATAACGTGGTACGTGTACCTATGTAATGGTGACCCCTTTTTTCTGAGACTTTGCCTTCAGCTTACCATCAGGCGAGGTGAAGTTAAATTGACGTGTCATATATAAATATATACTTATATATATAAATAAATAGGTTTATAAAGACCAGGCTTAGGCCCAAGGCTGTAATATGTTGATTGAAAGCATTAAATTTTTACCTACTGAATGTAGCCTTCGTGCAAGTGTAAACTGTATAAGCAGTTAAAGTTTTATCGCAATTCAGTCGACCATCGCAAAAACAGTACGCCATTGAGAACAAACAAAGAAAATAATCCAAGATACATTTTTATACCTAGTTAAAATTATTCTAATCTTTAAAATCAGCATCTACATGTTTGTAACTACTCAAATCGTTATAGTATTTTAAGACGGTGTTAATCTCCGAGATGAGATGTGAAATAGCTCACACGCATCATAGCGTGATGTAACTGATGGATAAATATGATTTACAAGTTTATGGTCAAACTAGCTGTCGCCCGCGGCTCCGCCCGCGTGGATGTCGGTTATCGCGAATCGGGGTATGAAAAATAGATGTTGGCCGATTCTCAGACCTACCCGATATGCCCACAAAATTTCATCAAAGCCGTTTCGGAGGAGTATGGCAACGAAAACTGTGACACGAGAATTTTATATATTAGACTAGCTGTCGCCCGCGGCTCCGCCCGCGTGGATGTCGGTTATCGCGAATCGGGGTATGAAAAATAGATGTTGGCCGATTCTCAGACCTACCCGATATGCCCACAAAATTTCATCAAAGCCGTTTCGGAGGAGTATGGCAACGAAAACTGTGACACGAGAATTTTATATATTAGACTAGCTGTCGCCCGCGGCTCCGCCCGCGTGGATGTCGGTTATCGCGAATCGGGGTATGAAAAATAGATGTTGGCCGATTCTCAGACCTACCCGATATGTCCACAAAATTTCATCAAAATCGGTCCGGCTTGACCGGAGGAGTATGGCAACGAAAACTGTGACACGAGAATTTTATATATTAGATGGTTTTACACTATTCAGTGACATATGGATACTTTCCACCGGGCAAGATGAAAATAACAGTGTTTTCTGGGAGTGCCAGTAGAAGTGATCTTCTTCTTCATCCTAGCGATATCCGAAGTGAAGGCTTCGGATATCGCTAGGATGAAGAAGACTTGGAGTCCAGGGTCCACTTTTAGCTGTCTAACTGCGGATTTGGCTGAACTTCTACATTTTTCTTGAAGCGACTGCTATCTGACCTCCACAACCAAAAGGCGATATCGAAGCATTGCAGTTAGACCAGTACTTGCATTTTTGAGGCCTCCAACTACCAGTAACGACTGCCATAGATTTTCGTATAGCAACCGGCACCGACGGCTTAACGTGCTTTTGAGGCACGACCACACCTATGCAAATACCCATATTTATGCATACAAATATTTGCACTGAGCGGGGATCGAACCCGCGCCTCCTGCGTAGCGGCAGCGTTTACTACCGCTACGCCACGGAGGTAGTCCAAGTGCTGGTAGAACTGATAACTTCGCCTATTTAAGAAGATACAGATGTACAAACGAATCTTCGTAATTGTTACAATTGGAAGTGCGGTTGTAACTTTTAATAATACTGCTTTCATTTAGCACCATTTGACAGCATTGAAGGGACGACGCCATCTCTCAGTTCACAAATTAATTGGATAATACCACAACTATACTTATATATAGAGGTGTCATATTATTATGTGAAATGTCACAATCTGTCACAAGTGCTGTCGGTAACAGTGTAGCAAATTTAATGGCTTTCCCTACTTAAACAATGATTCACTAAAAATACCTGAAGTAGTTTTCAATTTAAAAATTGCAAAAATATGAATGATTTTGTCCTAAAAAAGCTTAAAGTCGCTCAATGAGCTATGGAGAGGGCTGTGTTCGGGATTTCCCTACGTGATCGCGTCAGAAATGATGATATCCTTAGGAGAACAAAAGTAACCGACATAGCCCAGCGGATAAGCTCGTTGAAGTGGCAGTGGGCAGGACACATAGCGCGCAGAACAGATGGCCGATGGAGCAAAAATGTTTTGGAGTGGCGACCGCATACGGGCAAGCGTAGTGTATAGGACGCCCAACGGCCAGGTGGAAGGACGACCTCATCAAGATGTCCGGGAAGCGCTGGATGCGGGCTGCTTTAGATCGGTCGTTCTGGAAGTCTATAGGAGAGGCCTATGTTCAGCAGTGGACTGTGTGTGGCTGATATGATGAATGAGTTTGTGAAGTTTCAGTTTCAAGAACATATATAAGTACTAACTAGTGTTAGTATTTATGTTCTTGTGTATAATAAGCCGCGGTAGCCTAGTGGTATGGATAATGGACTGCTGAGACGAGGTCTCGGGTTCGATCCCAGGTTTTCCATGGCACACACCAATGACTTTTCGATGCTTTTCGAAGTTATGTGTGTATTTATCGCAGGTTAATGGCAATAGGCTCGCCTACCTATTACATTGGGACCTAAACATAAACCGGCGAAATGTGGGTGCTAGCACCTCTGCCTACCCCTTCGGGGATAAAGGCGTGAGTTTATGTTATGTTATGTTATGTGTATAATATGCGGCCGAAGCTATAATAGTTTGAGAAATGTACCATAACTGTGCCCTAAGCACGAATAACATTCAAATTCGTAACGTAAGCGTATTGAAAGAATGGAGCATTGCGATTGGTTCACAGTAGGCAGGCGACCAATCGCATTGCTCCGTTCTCTGGAAATGTTTACCGTTACGAATTCAAATATTTTTCGCGCTCGGGGCACCGAAACCTGTCGATAGCATTCTCTCCCATCTCTATAGCTCATATCATCTCTCATTGCGGCATATAGATGAGAACAGTATTTCAGTATAACAGAATTGGACAACTGTGACTTGAGATAAGGAGGAGTTATACACCTTATATAGCTCCATCTCTCTGCCACTGGACCGTTAAGGGACTGGGTACCTATTGGATTTCCTCAAAATTGAACCATTTTATGTCGTCATAGTAAGCCAGCTGGATTGTATATTTGCAAATCTTCAAATTCATATCGATATTTTAATTCAGCAAACACCCACACAATCATGAAAATATAAGTCGAAAACGATCGCATATGTAATCGTATCGCGTAAACAGTGATTGTGATTCAAAACAAATATAATTTTATAAATAATACCTACTGTTAATAACTGAGAGGACATTTCGAAGACAGCTGTGGTGGCATACTGCCAGGGAGTGTACTATCCCAATTGCCAACGTACGCCAGTGACGTCATTAACTATATCTGTCCCACTCTTCCACACGGTCACGCGTCATGTTTGTCATTATTTGGGATTGCCGATGATAGAAAATCAAATTGTTGGTTAGTCTTTACTTTTTTAAACAAAATTCGTGTTTTTTTTTGTTCCATTGACTTTTATTCGTGTACATGAAATCTGAAATTTTTCATTTTTAATTGTGAATTTCAACAGTTTTGCGATCATATTCTTTTTATTATAAATTGGTGGTACTGATGGTAAGCTGAAGGCAAAGTCTCACGAAAGAGGGTCACCATCACATACTCGTACCATGTTAACAATGGTGGCACTCAGCTTGACAGCCTCGTCAAAAGAGAATTGTCGTCTGCGCACCGCGTGTCACCCACCGGTCCCACTAGTGCTGCAATCACAATCCCCCCTGTCCGGCTATGCACTTACTGACTCTTGACTCACCGAGATTGGATTACAATCTCACCGAGATTGGATTACTATGGAAGATTTTTTTGCAATAGTGCACGGTGTACCCAACCGGTCGTAATATTGTTGACAAATTGGTGTCATCAAATTTCTACCACCTCAAGCATGGAGAATGTTTTGCTCAAATGTTTTCTATGCACAGGCATTCTTACTACCCACTCTAGCCTGGTTTCGCAGAACAAAAAATGATTGTTGCGAGTGACACTGTAACTTCTGAGAACATATTGATAACTCAACTTCTATGGTCGACCGCGAACGTTTGATAATAGCTGTGATCTGTTTCAAAATTATTATTATAATATTAGGGTAGTACAGTAGCATATAGTAGCAACCGAATGATGGTCTGAAGAGACTAGCAGCACTAGAGGTATAATCCTTCAGAGAAAAAGGATCTGGAAAATTGCAAAATGGGCAAAACGATAGAGAGATAAGCCTCTTATCGACCTCTGACGATCTGTGTCGTGTAGCGGTATATGGTTCGACTCCTGAGTTAAAGATCTTCAACTTCAACTTCTTCAAAATAGCCTCTGCAGCAAATCACCATAATTTCGCCACTGTCAAGTAAAATCTATCTATCTATATATATATATAAAAATCAATTGCTGTTCGTTACTCTCCACCCTGCTCGCGGCGATGGTCCGCCGCGCGGATGCGTGGGCGGCCAGCGCATCCTTCTGCGAGCTGGTCATGCTCGCGAAGGAGACAGCAGAGCGGGTGCGGCGCGATGAGTGAGAGAGACTCGCTGACATCGCTGCACGCGCTCGTAGGCGGCTCGGGCGTCGGAGGGCGCAGATCGACCTCCGCCCCCCATGAGCGTGGGCCTGAGGGTGACAGGTGGAGCCGCCCGACACCCTAGTACAAGCAGGCCACGGCGGTGGCGCACATCGCCGTGCCCTCCCGAGGAGGGCCAGACCGAGAGGGATCAGGGTCAGCCGGGGTGCGAGGGATATGTCACATGACAACCTCACCTTCGGCCTAGCACTACGATCCAGAGACGGCGTGCGGTTTAGTCGGTTCGAGTCCTACATAACCTCCCCCTCCGGCTCCGAAGAGGTGGGGTATCTGTGGGGATTTCCCGCACGTAAAAAAAAGGCTGTTCGTTAGTCTCGTTAAAACTCGAGAATGGCTGAACGGATTTATCTAATCTTGGTCTTGAAATGTTCGTGGAGGTCTAGGGAAGGTTTAAACGGTGAAAACATGGAGAAAACATGGGAAATTGCAACATTTTTTATTGATTCTGAGGCGGTACGTAGTTTGCCGGGTCAGCTAGTGTATTATAAAAATTATTAATGGCGAAACGCCAATGTCAAGTGTACAAGAGCCACGTTAACCACGCCAGTAAATTTGTTTCCATGTGTCCACATGCCCTGATCGTCAACAACAACAACAGGTGGACGATCAGGACGTGTGGTTAGATATTATGGGGCTTGAAGATCATCAGTTCAAATGTTTGTATGTCGATATATATGACATCAAACGTCAATATTGTCAAATAATTTAGTATTAGTGATCGAGCGAATGATAAAAAATTATTGAAAACTATAAAATTAACACGGACGTAATTTTACTGCTCTTTTCCTTAGTAAACAGTACAGAAAAGTACTCATTTGCCGGCTTTATTCACAAAATACAATATATATATATATATATATATATATATATATATATAAATATAATATATACAACAAGCTAGTTGCGCTACCATTCTATAAATAGCAGCACTAACTAAGTTATTAACCCCT
Source organism: Eilema caniola (assembly GCA_949126895.1). Taxonomy (NCBI): domain Eukaryota; kingdom Metazoa; phylum Arthropoda; class Insecta; order Lepidoptera; family Erebidae; genus Eilema; species Eilema caniola. The sequence goes on along the minus strand of OX421471.1, from coordinate 5,388,513 downwards.
GCAGTATACTATGACATCACCTATAAATAATATATAAATTATTCAAGGTACTCTGCCAAGACCGCCTGCAAACGTTACGACAGAACAAATGCTCTCGCGAACGCACAAGCGAGAATGCCTCGAGAATGTCCCGAGAATGCTGCGATCGATAAGGTACGCCCACTGACCTATATAACGCAGATTAGGAAAAGGCCAACCCGCCGAGGTATCTTGGTTTTGTCTCGTGTCAAGGAAGCTTTTATACTCGCGTAAGAAATAGAGAATTGTGCACAAGTGATAAATTATTCGAATAAGGACGTTTTTGGGTGGTGAAAATAGGATCATCGGATAAGCATCTGTTTGTAGTAATAGAGAATAAAGGACGTTTTGGTCAAGCGACTTTATGTCCTTTTTCATTTGAGGCGCAGTTTTGGCTAGCTAGTGCTATAAACAGAGTATAAATTTTATTTTGTCAAAGCGTATCTATGGCCGTTTTTAATAGAGGGAATGTTTTTGGATAGTCATAGTGAAAAATCAACCAAAGAACGAACCGGTATATTTTTATCTCGGGCAGGGTCAACATATATGCCAAATTCAGCGAACACAACGAACAGTTTCAATTTATAATTAATAAGTAGTCAGGAAGATTCAGGATTTATACTCGTAATAGTGTTAGGCAAAATTGACACCTGAATGACATTACTTCGCTAGTCTAAACAAAAAACTATTGATGAATGACATTTCGAATTTAAATGAAAACGGAAAATTTTTATTGGCGACGAATTCGAAGTTTGATTTTAAATTAGACCCTTATTTTAGTCGCTTTTTATACCGAAAGCTAAACTTAAATGGAAAGTATATATTTTAATCCTGTTAAACTAGTTACGTAAGTTTTTTGGACTTTGAAAAGTGGATGTAATAATAATGGATGTGTACAAGGTTCGCGGTCCCATCGATCACTGCCACCTGGTAACATACCTCATTTAGAACATTAGCCAGACTCACTCTAGCGGAAATGGTGAATCAGGTGACCCATATACCTGCTCTGTACAGTTCGGTAATGAATAAGCCTTTAGTTTATGCTATAAGTAGGTAGTGCAGGTATTTAAAGAACATGAGCCTGATCGTTTTTTGATCTAAACTTAATATTATAAATGCGAAAGTAACTCTGTGTGTTAGGTACGCTTTCACGCCTAAACCACTGAACCAATTTTAATAAAATTTGGTATAGAGGTAGTTTAGACCTTGAGGAAGGACATAGGCTGTTTGATTGAGATAACCGACATCCACGCGAGCGGAGCCGCGGGCAACAGCTAGTCTAAATTAAAATGAATAGACTGTAAAGATACTGCTTCTGGATTCCACGATTTAGAGATACTGTAAATGTGTATGTGACAGTATACTGCTGATTGACCGACGAGTAATTGATACAGGCTTTCTCCTCAGGCCTAGGAGATCAGACAGCAGTTAGAAGAACAGCTGAGCAGATTCCATGGCATTGGCGCTTAAATGAGAAAGGAAGAAAGAGGTGGCCGAAATACCTTTTATCTCACAGACCTAAAGACGAAGCCCGGAGGACCCACCCTAGCATAACCTTTTCAAATAGTTAAAATAAATTGCGCATATACTGTTGCACCTATTTCGTTTCTCGCGACCAAAAGGCATGAATTTACAAAATGAAGATATTACCGTAAAGCCTTAAGCGACTGCTTATCTCTCATTTTAAATAACATTTGACCTTTGGAAAGGAAATCTTGATAACGCCAAACTCATTTGACTTTGTAATAATTTTATTTACAATGCGGTTCTATTATCAGCAAAAGGTTGAATTGTTTTAACAATCTGGAGATTTTGTGGGCAATTATTTAATGGATTAAAAGATTGTCTTTCAGATCGCTTTTTGCGTGTGGTCGTTGATGAAACGCTGGCGTTTGGCTACTAGGCACTTGGGGTATTCAGTAAATTACTTTGAAACGTATGGATTCGATATTTACGAATACTATGAACATAGTGTTATTACAGTATACAGTGTAGAAACGCCTTCGATGTCGGACGATGCCGCCGCTCGCGTAAGTTCCTACGCAAATGTGCAAGGGTTGTAAGAAAAGAAAGAAAAAAATGTAATTATTTTGCAATCATTTATTTTAAATACATTTACATGTTGTACTGCAAGATACTTTCGTGACACTTTATTTTTAGACGTTTTTAGATTAATTATTATACACGATAAATCTAATAATTGATGGATAGGTACCTATGTAAATCAGCATTCGTCATTCGGAAATGCGACGATTGTCGACGAAAGAAAATAGTTGTAGGTAGGTACTGATTATTTATTGATTTTTGATTCATAATACCTAACTATTATTTGTATATAAGAATTTAAAACTTATTCAATGTTGATGTTTATTTAACTACATTTTTCGTAACTTTTATCGATAGATTCAAGACGTTACTTTGAAATTATGGAAATAAACTTACCTCGCGTCACGGGGAAATCTATGACATCGTATGTCTTTATTAATTGGCACTTGATGTCGAAAGACATTCGTACACGGAACAATAGTGCACTATTATGATATGGACTGAAAAAAGTTCTTAATAATTGTTACGCAAGCGATACCTATACGCGGCTACGGTAGCTCATCAGTACTTTCCCGCAAAAGACGCGATTTGGCGGACAGCGCCTCCGCGCCCCCCGACGCGTCGCAAGTTCCCCTCCGTTGCTCTGTGTAAGTATATTCGTCGCGCTAATGTATTTAGTAGTAATACTGTGCTATGAAATTACAATGGCAAGATCTAGTTGAGAACTAATCAAAGTAATAATGATTTTAGACGTTTAATAACTTCACAAAAACGTAGGCATATTTTGTTTTTCTTTAGAAAATATGGTGTAACTGAATAAGGCTCTGTGCTGGTAAAGAGCGATGTAGTAGACTATGGAAAATACTTGCCAAGAAATAATCTGTTCACTCGCCTCTTTGATATTCGAGTACCAATCCCAGTTGCATCCAAAGCTGCACTTTGGGATCCGCAGTAGTGGTCCTATAATAACTCCATTATTTGTTTTATTTTGAAAGTGGTAAACCAGCGCTAAAGCCTCGTCCAGTATTCAGCAAGTTTACGTATACCGGATAGCACGACCATATTATATACCCACATCACAAATATGCATTTATCTAATATTCCAGGTTCAAATTATCGATCAACTCGACAGAATTTGTGAGTCAAATAAAGGCTTTTATCGACTGAAGGAATGCGTAACGACCCATTCGGGCAGAGCGCTCTCATATGTGCTCCGTTGGGCCTTTGTTTAAGGCCCACTGATTTCGGGCCTTTACAGTGAAACGGCCAGTGATAGATGGGGGAATTTCCGATATTGATTGATCGCTGAAGGCCTTTGTGGGAGCCGCTTTAGGCAGCTTACGAAAAATCGATGAAAGAAATGAAAGAGAATTTGCGGTAGAAATTTTACTTAAGAATAAATACGGTAAATTAAGTAAAATGTTTAACGTAAATGTTGTGGAAGTTTATTGGTAGACCTGTGTTTTGAATGGGCATACAAATATTGGAAGAATATGAAAATAAATGTTCCTTTTCATCGAACAAGTTCCCTATGGAGAAGACTGCCAGGGCAACCGTATGTTTTAAGAAAGAAAGAAAGAAAGAAAGGAACAAAGAAAAGATCGTTCATTTTGAACAGCTATGGGCTATTTATAGGCAGCTATTCGCGGTTCACGGTAATATGCTCACGTGACGATAGTAAATACATGGCTAAATGTAGTTAATGCGCTTCTTTCTGCACATTAGAGAACATCCAAGCAAGAGCTACATTAAAAATAGTCTAATAATCTGTAGTATTACCACATGTACCCAGTGCCATCTAGCGACATCAAGCCGATCTTCTAAAACACTACAAATCCCACGCTGGTACAATGGATATACAAAATCCCAACGACAATCGTTGGGCCGCGGCCCGCCAGGCGTGATCACCTCGCCTGGTCGGAGGATCCACCCTTTGAGTTGGAGGAATATCACACTCCGTTCATCCACAAATCTATGTATTTTAAGTATAAAAGTATTTTAACGTTTTTATGAGACCATTAATAATTTCACTTAAAGAAAAAATCCTCTAAATGAAAATAAAAAGTATAATAAAATGATTAGTTATAACCCATTTGGTCAAAATTCTGATAATTGTTACGATACAAATCAACAATAAAATGTTAATATTGTAACCATCAAAAGCCGAAGTTACTCGAATAAATAAGTACGCTGCGCCTGAAAGAAACTAAACTGTACGAACGGCATATCGTGATGTCCAATCTGGACGTTCCACGCCCAACGAAGCCATTGCAGAGTTCACATCAAAACAAACTCAGAAAAACATCGAATAATTGCTTCTCGAGTCCTATCTCGATTCAATCAATAGATATCGTATAGACGCAAAAAGAAAATTGACTTTTCCGAAAAAAGACTGCAGCAAAACCTTTCCAATTGAACCGCCTTCAGGCAAAGAGGGTTGCAGTTGAAAGGATATTACAAATTCATGTATTCGTATTTCAATCTAGCTACCGACCTTCTAGTCTAACTGTTCGATCCAAGTCCAGTAATATATTAATAATAGTCTAGCTTCAAAGGTCAGACCTCCGACAGCTGAACACACAGATATTGAGAATATTTTTAGTACAACTTGCGGACGTGACTGTCAAAGTTTTATTCCGATGACCTAGTTTCGAGGAAAAGGGTTGACTTTCAGTTTGTTTTATGTAAGAATCAAATTAATAAAAAATAGTAGCTTTGATGCTGTCTGAAGTTTAATTTCAATCAAATATCTTCATTTATTAGGTGACAAAGTAACACTTATGACTATCAATTTCAATTACAAAATCTTCTCTACATTTACCCTTATAATCAATGATATACTATAAACTGTAAATATGTTTTTCGCACTCTAAAATGGCGAAAAAAAGATTTGTTTTGACAGAACAGAGCACTACGGAAAAAATGGATAGATTACGTCCTCAATACATAATAAATTAGTAATTATAATTTTATTATTGTTATAAATTCCACATACAATTTTAATTTTAACGGCTTTTCTATAGAAATTTGGCCCCTTAATTCAAATGAAAACCGTTTTTTATATCAGCTTTAGATTTTGTGTGCATTTTGGTATTAAAAAAAATATGAAAAATTCACCACAAATATAAATTTAATCTTCAAAAGCGGCTAAAAATGTACTTTTTGATATTTTTCTTGAATAAAAAGCTTAAGTTAGGTTTCTTTTCAAGCTCCAGCAGTAATCTGCCATCATGTGCAAATTCCATTTGCCTTTATATCTATCCTCCATAGTACAAATTTTTTGGTGAAACCTTTCTCCTTGTTCATCATTAACGTGGCCGAGATTTACAGGAAAATTGTCTAGATGAGAGTTTAAATACTGAAATCTTGACGCTCATGTTACAACCAAGATTTTTAAGACAAGATAACATATGTTAAACTAAGTCTTGATAGTTTAAAGGTTTGGTATTACTAAGAAAGTTTTTCATAACGGGCATAAAATATGCTTTCCATGCATTGGACTCGGTTTCACTCATGGTTTTAATAAAATTTTCATCCTTTACTAGCAGCCTTATTTGAGGGCCATCAAATATCACTCAGCTTACCTTTAGAGACAAAATCAGGGTCATCTGATTTACTATCATCCTGTTCGTCATCAATTTCAATTTGGTAAGGATCAACAGAAGATGTAAAACTGGTGGTGCAGGTTGTTCATCTGAAGTAGTTAACGTAGTTGGTCGTTTGGCCGATGGTAAATCAGGCTATATCCATTTATGACCGTTATTGGAATTTATGCCATATCACAAAAATAACAATCATCGTGGTGGTTTTTAGGTTCTCTCCTCATCATCGGGGTTTTGAACTTTAAAGAATTCCTTTTTCCATTTGACCACTGTCGCAAACTACACAATTTTGGCAAACAGTTTTAGGCACCCACGGTTTATCAAAATTACGCACTTGTAATTTAAAGTAGTCCATTAGGCAGTTTGCACAAAGTCTGTAATCGTTTTTTTTTTAATTATGACATATTCACTCACAAATAAAACAGAAACACTCTAGATTATTTAGACAACTTCTCTTTGACGTAGACATGATGTTAAATTTAACTTAACTGATAAGAATACAACACTAAGCTAGTAAATATGCGCTTACTCTCAATAAAAATTAAAAAAGCTGCATACTAAAAACTAAAACTGGTCGGTGAAAACGGGTGATAGATTTAAATTTATGGTATCGAAATCCAAAAAAACCTCCATAAAATTTCAAGCAGTAAAATTTTGTGAGTATGTGTAATATTATAATGCATATAAATAAAAAAATGGACATATATTTTTATACGTACTTGTGTATGCGCCATTTTTAAGAGCCCCCATGCTTACAATCATTGTTTACAATTAGTTTTGTATAGTAGGTAATAGGTGAAGAAGGTGGGGAAGGATTTTTTTTAAAATATTTTTGTGCTTGCAAGTGGGTTACGGAAGCCACTGCTGTCAACCCTCGCCCCTCTCAAAAAGCCTATGCCTATGTGAAATCTCTATCTATCAGGTACATACGGCTTGCATTTGAGGTTGACTGGGCCCTCGCAAAATTTTAGTGGGGCTGCTTGCTAATACACCCCAGTAGAATTCTGAAGTAATTTTATAAATATTTCAAAATGTTCATTATGAAATTAAAATAAGACAATAATAAAATTTATGAGTAGGTATTTTCTTTTGACCAACTAATCACTATATTGTTATAATTGGAAGCAATCGTTTTCGGTCAAAGGATGAAAAATAGCTGCATTGTCATCGTGTTACCTAATTAATGAATGAAACAGCAGTATTCTTGGTGTTATGTTGGGTTGGCGTCATCAGTAAAAAAATTAGTTTCATTTTTGCTTAGGGCCCCATATAAATCTGTTTTTTTAAATTGTCATTCATTAGTAATGTAGAAAAGTTAATATAAAATTTGAAAAAAAAAAAAATTGAAGCTTGATTTAATAATACTTTTTAATCTTAAATCAAGTTTGAGATTTTTTTTCCAAATTTGACTTTAATAAATCAAGGTTTGCCATATTTCTACAGAGGTGTAAGGAGGAATCGGCAGTCATTACGTACACGTTTCCATGTGAAAAAGTACATCATCATGATTGTCATCACCATCGTCAGTAACACCTATGAACTTTTGACAATTATAAGTGTTACCGATGATGAAATACATTTAAGTACCGAGTAAACTGCTTAAACTTTTACGTGAAATATTTGACTTAAGTACATTATTTAGTGGAGGCCAATACAACAGTAAGTTGTGCTTAGTCAGCAATATCTGTGTATTTGCCAAATCACATAAGCTGTGTGCTTTTAAGTTTAATAGGTCAGGTCAAACACAAAGATATACCTAGCAGTGGCTTAGTTTCAAAAGCAATTCTGTAGAAGTTATTTTATAAACACGCTTCTCCTCTTTTCATTCTGTAAGTGCCGTTTATTTATTGTCTACAAAAAAAAATAATCTTCTTAACTTTGTGATTCAATGTAAGTGTTTTATGTACTACTTACATATGATATTTTTGGTGAAAAAAGGGACCATGTGAGCCAACTGGCCGTTGACAATAGTTATTGGACCGATGAGTACTTTTTATTACCTCAATTTAAGCGATTTTAAGTAACTTTTGAAATTTGTATAGACTTCAAATATGGGTAGCGCTACTAACGAATTTTACCCTGAGGTGAGAAAAAGGGCTTTAGGCCCACATGATTTTTTAAGCTAATTGACGAGTTGTGGTCTTTCAATGTCGTGATCGAGCGGTGTCCATTTTTTATTACGTACAGCTACTCTGATAATGTACACAGAAATTACTGGAAATCCCGTCATACAGAAGTCAAGGTACTGATTAGAAGGTATCTACAGGGTCGGTAGCACGATTGTGATGCCCCTGGTGTTGCAAACGTCCATAGGCCACGGTAACCACTTCCCATCAGGTGGGCCGTGTGCTTGTCTGCCACCTAAGTGGCATAAAAAAAATACTTTACATTCTTTACACAATTGAAAGGGTAATTTATATAACTATAAAAATGTACTGCTAAAGCTGTTCGTGTTATTGCCTTAAGACTATGAGTCTAAATAAATAAGCACCTGCAGTAGTATGCTTATGAAAAATAAATACTCAGTTCCGCACAAGGACAAATGTAGCGGTCACGCAATGGCGACTTAAGGGCGGTGACTTCAGTAATTATTTATGTTATAATTGACTTTTTATTACATTTGGGTGTACATTGAGTCTTGATATTAGGTGTGGGTCCCCTCTGGGATCTTGTGCGCCCAAGTAAATCTTATCTGTAAGCTTTTTGTTAATTTATTATGATTGAGATCTTTTCTCTTTCAATAATCAATGTCACTTGCATCCTGTTGCGTGTCAACCGTAGATATATTCATTTTTATTTTTTATTTTACTTTCTTATTTCCAAACATTAATCATTAATCTATACGGTATTTTTACCACTCAGACTAAAAGAATATTTATGAAGAGATAAAGCTTGTGAGTTTGTGACGGCGTAGGGGGTAATCATTGGGTCTATCGAATTTTGACTTTTTTTTAAATATTCTTCTACCAGATAGAAAGCCACATTATGTACGAGTGTGATCCATACTAATATTATAAATCGGAAAGTGTATTTGTGTGTCTGTCCGTCTTTCACGCTTAAACTACTCAACAGATTTTGATGGAAATTGGTATAGGGGTAGATTAGACCTTGAAAAAGGACATAGGATATATTTGGTCAGGATAACCGACATCCACGCGGGCGGAGCCGTGTGCAAAAATTAGTAGGTTATTATATTTCGAATCGGAAGTCCATGCGGGCGGAGCCACAGACAACAGCTAGTCATTAATAGAGTATTTCATGCTTTATTTTGTAATCCTAGAAGGGCAGTGTTGCAAAAATACTTCGCTTTACCTCTTAAGGGTCGCAGGGCCATACATAAACCCCCTCCCCCCCTCAATAGGTGTAGGTATAATTTTAATCTTGTGTGTGTAATAAAAAACGTGATTTTTATCTTGATCGGAAAGATATATATATATATATCTTGAAGATATATATTAAGATTAGAGAATAGCGTGAGAGAATACCATCAAAGCTTTTCAATTTTCCTGTTGTACCTATGTTGTATGATTATTTTATGGGCAATTTTCGAGAAACTTCATCTATTTAGTAATACGGAACTAAGGATGGATCTAGAGTCAGTCAGGACGTACGGTAGTTCTTCTGACCGTCTCTAGATCCGTCCTTAGTTTATGAAATAACACATATGAACGTTAGGATTAAACATTTTTTTAAATATAAAAATTATAAATTTTTTTTTTAATAAAGAATAGTAGCATTCGTAATGTATTGTATATTACACTTACACTGCTATTTAGACCAAAAAAGCAGAGCTTGTCATATGGGTTCTAGAATACGCATAAACATACTCTGATACAATAAATCTACAAATGCAATAAATTCAACATAAATTTGTTCTATTAAATAATTGTACATTGGAAATTTTTGTTCGCGACGGACGCAAAACTACTGAACGGGATATTGATGCGTTTTTTTGTAAGTATAGTCTTGATCAGATTTAAAATTTTACGTTTGTTTGATTGCCATCGCTTGAGTACAGCCAGAGATAAGAGATCCACGCGGGCGAAGTCGCGGAAGGAAGGCTAGTACTACATATCTGAATATATATAACTTAAAGGTGGCTGACTGACTGACATAGTGATCTATCAACGCACAACCCAAACCACTGGACAGATCAGGCTGAAATTTGGCATGCAGATAGATACATAGGCATCCGCTAAGAAAGGATTTTGATTAATTCTACCCCCAAGGGGATAAAATAGGGGATAAAAATTTGTATGAAACTTTGTCAATTTTAAACCGATCGGGCTGAGGCTTTGCATGCATAAAGCTACTATGTCGACTCAAAAGTAAGCGATAACCGACATCCACGCGGGCGGAGCCGCGGGCAACAGCTAGTTTATGCATAAAATATCTGCACTAAGCGGTATTCAAACCCGAGACTTCTGACTAAGCAGTCGAACGCGCTATCGCGACTCATGTTTTGATGTAGAAGTGCCGGTTGGTAGTTATAACCGATGAATCCGGATGTTTACATCTTAAATGCACGTTTACGGGGATTCGACCGAGACCTTGCCATTAGTCGTGATAAAATTACCAGTACATCGTTATAAACGAGGTCGGTATGGCCATACACAAACACTAATTCCTGTTAATCCGAAATAGGAGTAAGCAAAGGAGTATGAGTCACATTTAATATGTTTTTGGGGGAGGATATGTCGGACTCGAACCGACTAAACCGCGCGCCATCTGTGGGTTGCGGTGCAAGGCCGAGACCCCGGCTGACCCAGGGCCATCTCTCGATCTGGCCCTCTTCGGGATGGGGGGACCACGGAGTCCCCAACTCGTCCCCGGTAATCTCATCAGGCGCTTGATGACGATGGGAGTGTCTCCCAATATAAGGCTGTATCCCGTAGGTGGCCTGCGCCGAGGTCCATGAAAGAACATGGCATCGGACTTGCGCAAAGCAACCTCAAGACCCAGCCGCCGCAATAAAATCTTGTTTTACTTAACCGTGGAACATGTAGTAAGCCGCGTACAGACATTGCGAGGTACCTATGCATCGCGAATGATTCGTCTCGCATGCCTCGGCCTGAGATATTCGACGGTATATTTCGAACGACATGCATGCTCAGTATGAGCACATACGCCCATGCACAGTCAGAGGCATGCGAGACGGACCATTCGCGATGCATGCCTCGCGACGTCTGTAGGCGGTGTAAGGCAAGCCAGTAACGTAAAAAGTTTCAGTGGAACACCTAGGTGATCTACTAGGTGTTCTATGGATACATACTCATCATATTGTTCTAGTTATCCGTGAAACACCTATTAGGTGAAACGCGGACACAAAAAAAAATGTTGGCGATGGCGATCAAACAAACGTCAGATTTAAGTTTAATGTTTCAAACAAAAAAACCGCATCAAAATCCGTTCGGTACTTTTTGCGTCCTTTGCGGACAAACAGACGAGAATTCCAATGAAAATATTTTTGTGTTCAGTTTTTTTCATACCACTGAGGAGGCAGACTCGCACACGGTCCACCTGGTGGTAAGTGTTTACCGTGGCCCATGGACGTATGCAACACCAGAAGAGTCACACTCGTGCTGCCGATCCTGTAAACACAGAGAGTTTCTGTGCCGTCAGTATAGAAGACAAAGCAGGAATAGGCTTTGGTCTTCCTAATGACAGCAGAAAAACTCTCCAGTGAGCTGTGGCTACCCTACTCACCGCGGGGAAAACAACTCGAGGTTATTATGGCCGCGGTATTCTTTAGGCCGCAGGAACTTCCTCCGTCCGACTGCTCAATAGGACGGAAAAACCGTCGTGTCCTACCTTCTTGTAAAACCAGTACCGTTACTTACAGCCTTTTCTTTCCGTACAGCCTTGGCTGTTCTACGCTCAGCCAACTATTTAGGTAATCTATAACTCAGCTGTGTAATTTGACAGTTCTGAAGATTTATCTACACCTGTTGTCGCTGGAAGTACAGCCACTTGCCAAGTTTTAGCCAAATGTTTCCGCCAAACATGGTACCAATTAGTTAACATATTTAGGCTATAAATATTATTGCCCGTATTCTGACACGCTGGGCTGTTTGCCAGGAGACTTCATCTTCATAATATAATATTAAGTAGTGAATAATATAAGCTGAAAACTAAGCCTTAATGATACTTTTTTAGGTGGTTTTAACGGTAAAATTAAATACTCCTAGTATCCTACTAATATTATAAACACGGCAGTTGGTAAGAAAGGATAGATGGATGTTTGTTACTCTTTCACGTAAAAACTACTGAATGGATTTCAATGAAACTTTACAATAATATAGCTTATACATCAGAATAACACATAGGCTACAATTTATAACGATAACTAATATTATAGCGATATTCAGTAACAAATAAATCGCGATCGAATCCCTTAAAAAGTGGTTCTATTAGAAGTCGGTGCCTAGCCCAAGAAGTCACATTTCAATTCATGCAGCATAGTAGTTCAGGCACCACAAACAAAGTTAGCACCGACTTCTAACAGAACAGTAAATTTGTAAATCCTTTTATTTTTCTCGAAGTTATTTTATAGTTTTCAGTTTTTGAAGTCGGCTTTTTTAAACGTTGTTTTTTTTAACCCGACTGCCAAGAAAGGTTATGTTTTTCGCGCGTGTCTTGTATGTATGTATGTATGTTTGTAATATTCTTTATTACCTCATATCTTCTGAACCACCGTACGGATTTCAATGATTTATATCTCATATGAAAGGTTTTTATTCCCCAAGTGTTCTTGGGTAAGTACATAAAATATGAACAATGCATTACAATAATATAAAGAAAAGCTATACTTATGTTAGATTTGATGCCAAAATGTATGTGGTACCACTCGATAAATTTGAAATATCCATCAAATTTATCGAGTGGGGTATCAAAATGAAGGAAATTGGAAGAGAATTACAAAAATATAAATATCTATCATAAAAAGTAAACAATAAAATAAATTATTAAAAATAAAAAAAACCCGACTGATGCTGTAAAGATCGAAATAAGCTTTATAGCAAGTAGCAGGCGGTACCCATTTGCTAATCTCAAACCAGATGACAATAATTGAGTACGGCCTGCTATGAAGATTGACCGATCGAATTGAAAACCGACTTGGCTAAAAATAAATTTTAGTTAAGTATTTTGTTTATATACTTATATTTAAAAGAAATTATTTAATTGAGCTTTTTGAATAAATAATAGTAAAAGAGCAATAAAAATTACGTGACGTTCTTTCTTAGCGATAATATTCATCTTGAATAGTTCAATCACTAATAGTAAATTGTTTCACAATAACAAAGATGACATTTTGTTTTTAAACTACAGAGTTTATATTAAATATCAAAGACTAGATAATTGCCATAACATTATAGTTTTTCTACTGCCAGTAAAGAGGACAAAGGAAAAAAACCAAGGCCATATTAAAATTTGTTGATTGTGATAAATAATATTCACGTCTAAAAAATAATAAATAGCCAGCGGAATGCTGTCAACCGGGCTCTTTAACGAAGCCACCGGCTTGTTCTAACAGCAAAACTTGGTTTAGGACATCACACGACGTATGTTAAAGAAAAGGGAAAACTAACAATAAAAACCGCGATGGCTCCAAATTGAAAACGCTGGATGCAATCGGTTTTGGGACTCCGATGAAGAAAAGTAACGCGATAGGTTAATAAGGCAGACCCTGGGCTGCGGGATGAAGACCTCGAATACAATCGGGATATAGAATCTTTATGGTGATAGTGATGATGATGATGATGATGGTGACGATGCTGATGATAATGATGATGATGCTGATGCTACTGATGATGATGATGATGACAGGCAAAAACGAATGCGATGTTAATATACATTAACTTATTAAAAGCTAATCATTAATATGTCAGGAAGCACCTCAATTAAGTTAATCTTAATTCAATCTTGATAATGAGTTGCATTTAAACTACAGATTCATTTGTTTATATACATTACTAGCTGTCGCCCGCGGCTCCGCCCGCGTGGATGTCGGTTATCGCGAATCGGACTATAATTTGAGATTTAAACTATCCTATCTCTCAACAAGTCCGAGGCCATGCACAAGTCCGAGGCCATGTTCTTTCATGGTCCTCGGCGCAGGCCAGGCCCGGGAGCCAGCCTTACAGTGGGAGGCACTCCCATCGACATCAAGCCCCAGCTGAAATACCTGGGGCTCGTGCTTGACGGTCGATGGGACTTCGGACAACATCTCCGAAGCCTGCGCCCCAAGTTGGTCACCACGGCGAATGCCCTGAGTCGGCTGTTGCCCAACTTGAAGGGCCCAGGGGCCTCCTGCAGGAGACTCTACGCGGGTGTCGTGCGGTCCATGGCCCTATATGGGTGCCCCGTGTGGGCGGACACCCTGGGGGCCAGATTCCTGCCTCTGCTCCGTACGGCGCAGAGGACGATGGCCTCCAGGGCCATCAGGGGATACCGCACGATATCCTTCGAAGCGGCGAGTCTCCTGGCCGGATCGCCACCGTGGATCCTGGAAGCGAGGGCCCTTTCGGCACTATACCAGTTCCGAAAGGAGGCGCGGGAGCGGGGATTCGATCCCGAGCCCGAGGACATTCGGGCCGAGAAATCCCGGCTCCACCAGGTCATGGTGGCCGAGTGGGAGCGACGACTTGGGCAACCACGCGCAGGGCACGCCGTGATTGCGGCGGTAAGACCCATCATGGGGGAGTGGCTAGAGAGGCCCCACGGGAGCCTCTCGTACCGTCAGACGCAGATGATAGCCGGGCACGGTTACTTCGGGCGGTATCTGCATCTGATGGGTATTGAGCCAACGCCCGAGTGCCATCACTGCGACGCGAGCGTGGACTCGGGGCTGCACACGCTCACCGAGTGTCCGGCGTTTGAGACGCCGAGGCGGGAGCTTGTGCAGGCCCTGGGGGTGAGAGTGCTCACGCTCTCCACCCTGCTCGCGGCGATGGTCCGCTGCGCGGATGCGTGGGCGGCCAGCGCCTCTTTCTGCGAGCAGGTCATGCTCGCGAAGGAGACAGCAGAGCGGGCGCGGCGCGGTGAGCGAGAAAGACTCGCTGACATCGCTGCTCGCGCCCGAAGGCGGCTCGGGCGTCGGAGGGCGCTTACAGACCTCCGCCCCCCATGAGCGCGGGCCTGAGGGTGACGGGTGGAGCCACCCGTCACCCTAGCAGAAGCAGGCCACGGCGGCGGCGCGCATCGTAGGACGATGCGCGCCTCCCCACACCGGGGTTGAGTCGGGGACGGCGTGGTCCCCACCTCCCGAGGAGGGCCAGACCGAAAGGGATGGCCCTGGGTCAGCCGGGGTGCGAGGGATATGTCGCAAGACAACCTCACCTTCGGCCTAGCACCACGACCCACAGACGGCGTGCGGTTTAGTCGGTTCGAGTCCGACATAACCCACCCCTCCGGCTCCGGAGGGGCGGGTATCCGTGGGGATTTCCCGCACGTAAAAAAAAAAAAAAAAAAAATCCTATCTCTCAAGTTGGATCGAAATGCACATGGTGTGCGAATTTTATTATAATCGGTTAAGTGGTTTAGGAGTCCCTTGAGGACAAACATTGTGACACAAGATTTATATATATTAAGATTAATGAAATATTGTGACTCTGTATGGTTGTGAACCTGACTCTGGTCAATTTTTTTAGTAGCTGGAACTATAATTATTAGAATGATGGCTTCGAATCATTGGACTCCACTCACAGATTTCGATCTCAGGGTGAAATCAATTTCAAGAAGCCTCAATTAAAATAACAAAATTCTCTTTTGCTTCCTGATTCTTGTGAACATTGTACCTACATGCCAACTAAGGGATTCTTCATCTGACAATAAACATAATATATACCCCAAACAAAGATGCCCGGTTCACAACACTGCCAAGGCTTAACCGTGATTACGTGGCTGGGTCTAAAAACCATAATGGACAAGATGTGGGTGGATCTTGTTGATAATCTACTAACGTGCGTATGTATATCGTGATTTTGTCGCACAATTCTAACACACATTGTAAACGTTTAATATTTATAAATAGTTTCAAAATTTGAGACGCATTTCGTGTTACAACCACTTTTGTAAATTACTCACGCAAAGCTACAAACAGCAGTTATACGGCAGCAAGTTCTTTTAACACCAAACCGTACGTAAATGCGACAAATAATTGGGTAACAAAAAATTATATTTTATTAGTTATGTTTCAAGAGCGCACATTAAAATGGGCCAACTTCGATTTAAGTTGTTTGAAGAACTCACATAAGTGTTTTTGTATAGTGGTAGAAACCATAGTAATCTTTTCAAAACTTCTTTAGTGGCAGACAAGCGCACGGCTCATCCGATGGAAAGTGGTTACCGTTGCCTATAGACGTTTGTAACACCAAGGGAGTCACATTCATGCTGCCGACCCAATGAGAACAGAGTTTCTGTGCCGTCAGTGTAGAAGAAAAAGCAGGACAAGCCTTTGGTCTGCCCACTGACAGTACAAAAACTCTCCAGTAAGCTTTGGCTACTCTACTCACCGCCGCGCCGGGAACACAACGCGAGGTAATTATGGCTGCGGTATTCTGTAGAGCGGAGGTACTTCCCCAGTTGTACTGCTCCCTAAAAGTTTCGTGATAAAACAGTCTTTTGTCTATATTTCTTTATATTTTTTGTACTAATTACCCTGTGTAGTATATGTACCGGCATATATATTGACTACAAGTCACGGAGAAACGCGACCTTGACACACGCAAGTTCGTTTGTTAGATCAATTGGTGGATTTGATTTGTTTAGCATGAAAATGCTTTAAAAAAATTCATTCAAGAATAGAAGTATCACCACCCCATCTAATCCGTAGGGTATCGTAAGAAGGGACTAACGGAATGAAACTCAGAATAAAACCCTATACCAACCCGTCTGGCCAGCGTGGACACAGTAGGCCAAAGCCTTTCTACATTGGGAGAGGCCTATGTCCAGCAGTGGACTGCTATAGGGTAATCTACACTATCACCATCTACAATACCTACTATTGAAAAGATTTGTATGACCATCACTACATAGTATAAAACAAAGTCGCTTACTCTGTCCCTATATCCCTTTGTATGCTTAAATCTTTAAAACTAGGCAACGGATTTTGATGCGGTTTTTTTTAATAGATAGAGTGATTTAAGAGGAAGGTTTATATGTATAATACATGTCTAATATAGTAGAGATTGCGGCGGGAACGGGTCTGACGCCACGCGGTCAGAAAAATATTGGCGGTACGAAGTTCGCCGGGTCAGCTAGTAATGAATAAATTCAAAAACTACTGTGCCGATTTTAAAAATTCTTTCACCATTGGAAAGCTACCTTCACCCTGAGTAACAAAGGCTATATTGGATTTCCACTGGAACGTTTTTACCAGCCGTGCGAAGCCGTGACGGATCGCTAGCTCATTAATATTATTTTTTACTGTGTGATATTTATTGGACATTATTAGGTATGTAAAGTTATCAAATATTGACTGTATCTATGCTTTAATAGAATACGTAAAACAGGTTTACCACCAACAGTGTTATATTGCAAGGTCAAAGATGAATTATTAGTTACCAGATATATAATTTTTATACACATTAATTTGCAATAAATCTTTATAAAAGATTATTAGTAACGCTGTCCTAAAAGCAAGGCTAAATACATCAAGCAGTAAGGAGGATGAACAGAGATAGAAAAAATGTTAAAAATAAAAACTGATACTGAAAAGATCGAAACAAGCTTTATAGCAGGCGGTACCCATTAATGTTCATCTGGCTTGAGATTTGCAAATGGGTACCGCCTGCTATAAAGCTTGTTTCGATCTTTTCAGAACCAGTAGAGTTATTTATTTTATGCTTTTTAGTTAAGACATAAATATTTTTGTGATCGTCTTCAAATTTCCTTCATTTTGATACCCCACTTCATAGATAGAATTTTTTTGCCCACATACATTTTGGTGCCTAAATACTAACATATAGCTTTCAGTCATATTTTATGTACCTATGAACACTTGGGCAATAAATACCTTCCATTTGAGATATGAATCATTGAAATCAGTACGATGGCTCACAAGATATGAGGTAATAAAGGATCTTACAAACATACATACAAGATACGCGCTAAAAACATAACCCTTCATGACATTCGTATGTAATCGCATAACAATACCTGTTAAACAAAACCCGTTCAGTCAGGAAATAGTGGAAAAGTGGTTTCAAAAACCTGTTTTTAGAGGTAAACATTAAATTCGACTATTCGCCGAACTTTGAACTAAAGTAACTAAACGATACCCACTAATGGTTTTAACTATTAGTGTAATTGTATTGAGGTCCATGACGCGGGTTGGGTTTAACCACAACGACTTACTGAAATAGTTACAAACCAACATAACAAGACTGGGGGTTTTCAATTCGGTTACTTATGTTTTGATTGAGAAATAATATTCTTTAACATATTACACACATTGATATCTAAACTAAAAAGAAGCGTAGTTTAACTAGCTTTTAAAATGAGCTTAGCATAGAACTCCAAATAGAAGATCGCAAAATATATCGAAATTACTGTTTTTGTACATCTCAGGCTGTCTCTCTTGCTAAGTTAAAAAAATTGATCTATAGAAGTGGGTTCATATGAGTAGTGGCCTGGATTTAAATCGTAAGACGATGTTTATTTAGAAAATTATACATTATACATCTACATTAATATACATATCTAAATTACAGAGAAGCCCGTAATATTAAAATCCATGGCAGTCTTTACTTTAGAAGATTTCATTTATTTATTTATGAAACAAAAAGAGGCTTTGTGTGAATCAGCGGAAAACGCCGAAGACAGACGCCTAAAAGTGACTTTATTTTAAACAATGTTATTAATATCATGTATAAAATAAAGTTATTTTCACTCGTGAAGACTTAAACATTTCGTCACTATGCGTTTTGATACTTCTGAGGCTCACTGTACCTCCGTTTTGATACACAAGTACACAAGTTTAACTCAATTTCCTAACGTCATAACTTAGGACGATATCAATCCACCCTTTGAAGACTTTGAAGAATAAACGAGGCAAAGACAGGACGCATCACTGGTTCGAAAGGGAAAATGTTCTTGAACTAGAGGGAGGGCGGGCGCATCGATAATGCTAACTGGGTCACGGTCCTCACCGCGTCCCGGCCTTATGGGCGTAGCTCTAGCTGCGATGCTGCGAGCCGAAATTTCGACTTAATACACACCCTATGTGAAAATAATTTCAATTTGGAATGCATAGGTGGGTTTGCAACACATCCTATGTGAGAGTAATTTGAAATTAGAAGGCATAGGTAAAAACAACTCACACTATGTAAAAAAAAAATTGAAATTGGAAGAAGGTAAACGTGGGTTTACAACACGCCCAATCTGCAGACCAGAGAAAAGATAAAGTGCGAAAAAAAGCTTTTTCAACAAAAATTTCGCACTTTAACTGATCGTATCAGCTAATCTGAAGATTACCTAAGTAGTTAATGTGCACATTAACGGATTCCGCACTCAAACGGTAAAATATTCCTACATAAATTGAACGAACGTAATGAAGAAAACATTATTGAGTATATTATAAGTACTTTTTACTCTTAACATTTGCAGTTACTTTCAGAGAAAACTGATATGAAAATCACCAAAATATACAAACCATTTAAAAAAAAAGATATTGATTTTGTGATTGATATGGAAAATAGGCTCAACAGTCACAGATAACTCTAATAAAAAAGAACTCGTTAACCATAAATGTGGTAAAAGTGACGTTCCATTTTGAAAAGTTGGCGCTAACGTGATTAGGTATATGGAGCTAACCTCATTCGTAACCTGCGGCTTCGCGGGCATTACTTGTTGAGTGGACTTAAATCCAATATGGTTATATGCTTACCTAGTTATGCACATTTAAAGAAACCTTTTCATGTAAATATAGGTTCAAATATCGACTTATATATGTCCTAGACCAGTTATAGATACAATCAGATAGTTTTTCTTTATAATTCTAACCGAATAGTCAATATTTACTTAGTCTTACCTGTTATGACTTACGGTGCCGAAACGTGGAAACTGACGATAGGGCTAAGTCCATAAACTAAAAGTCGCGCAGCGTGCTAAGGAGCGAGCTATGCTTGGAGTTTCTCTGAAGAGTATAATCCGAAACGAGGTCATCAGATAAAGAATCAAAGTTACCGATATAGTTCGCAGAGTAAGCAAGCTACCGGTGGCCGCTGGACCAGACGAGTCCTAGAGTTGTAACCGCGAGAAGGCAAATGGAAGGTAGGTCCCCTAGTCAGATGGACTGATGACCTCAAAAAGGTAGCTGGGACAACCTGGATATGGAAGGAGGATCGGACGAAATCGTGCACATTAGGAGAGGCCTATGTCCAACAGTGGATTACGCTGGGCTAATTGATTGAGTCAATATTTAGGACGGCACTTAAAGCCCTGATCACTACCTTTTTAGGGAGAATTCTCTAACTAGCTGAGCTAACAGGATACATTTTGGAAAGTGGTGATCGTCATGGATGTTGCATCTTCCAATTTGAGTTTCAATTATTTCAAAATTTAATGCGATTTCTTTAGTTAACGTTTGCAGAACCGTGAACATGCAATATGACTGTGTAAAGTCGTAAAAAATCGATAAAAATTTTCACGGTTTTAGAGACGACAGCAAAACAAACACGAATTAAAAAGAATAAACCTTAAGTATAAAACATTTGAATAAGGAAATATTTAATAAACACAGGATAGGGTTTGAACTCATTACCCCCCTTTACGCGTTCTTGAGCATCCATGATTGCGCGGTGAAATGCTTGTACGTACCTTTAACCGTGCGCGATTACCTTTGAAGTTCAACGTTCACAAAATTTTCACGCCGTATAGACCAGGCGCGTTCTTTCCCTCACTCTCCCACGCATGCATACCTGTGGATGCTCTTAATACGCGCATTCTTTCACACGCGAATGTGGTAATCCCCCGCGAAAGACTGCGTGAAAGGGCAGTAGGTATTGACAGTCGAAAGTTAATTGAAAAAAGTAAATTTTTGGCAACAGATATTTTTGAACTGGGACCGATCCAGCTGAATTTTTTCAGTTCCCTGCGGAATAATTCGAGCATAGCCGACTCTCTTTGCGGATATAGGTATTACTACTTAAAATTTTACCTAGCACGAAATGAACGTACCTATGAATCATCCGATGACCACACGCTCGTAAAAAAAGCCAAAACATCATTGGGATCACTGTACTGAGTACTATTAATAAGTGGTATTAAGAGACTGCTATGACCTCGCACCTACTCAGTATGCGTCCATCTTAGAGTTAAAAAAGTCAGCGTCAGAAATATTATCTTAACTACAGTCTCAAACTGATTTTAAAACTAAGATATTAAGAGCAAATGAAACTGTTTCATTGATTTAAAATGGAATATTATCTGCACTAAAGGAGTGTAAGATTAGGGGAAATGGGTAAAAAAAAGACGGGTTGCACTTCGGGAGTTCCGGCAGAAGTGAAAACTTTTTCTTTCTTTCTTTCTTCGTTATATGTATACAGAGAAAAAGATAGAAAGAACACACCATTCCATACCATACCTATAATATAGCGCCAATCATAGAACCTATCAATAATTTTCTGTCAGAAGAAAGTAATGAATTACAAAAAGAAAAAATAATCACAAAAAGTGTCAGAAGCCCAGGTTCGAACCCGGTACTATCTGAAACCATAAGGACTTACAGTCGAACCGTTTACCGCTAGGCTACAAAGCTTCTTAAGGCACCCAACAAAATAAACAATTTGTAGCTGTTGTAACGTTGTATGACGTCAGTCGTCGGTTACGGTTCAAAGGTCAAGTAATCCTGACGTTTTACCCATCCAACGTCACTAAAGAAGTTTTCAGTTCAAAAATAGGCCCCCGCAAGGGCAGATTACCCGTCCGGTCTACGGTGTCCCCCGCAGAAAGTAAGTAAGTAAAGGTGTATACTAAATATCAAAATAATTAGTCAACAGGAAGGGAGTAAAGGCCAAGACATTAAGATTATTTTGAGTACTGACTGTACCATTTCGTTTCGTTATACTAAACTAACTTATTGATAATCTCTGTGGTGTGGTGGCAGAGATGGTACCAATCCACATGGCTAATTATGTTCGCTATTAGGCGTTTGTTGTATTTGCCATAATATTTGACATACACGCAAGCATGCAAATACAAGAAAATACGACCATCCACACATGGAAGCCAAATAATAATGTAGCCAACTCTGAAACATTTGATAGCTGAAGCCTTCTGTTGCTTTCTGTCATATTAACCGCTTCAGGCGAGGCGAACCATTTTTTTTAGTTTGGTGGCAGACTAGCACACGGTCCACCTGATGGAAAGTGGTTTCTGTGGCCTATCGACGTTTGCAACACCAGGGGAGTCACATTCGTGCTGCCGACCCTGTAAACACAGAGTTTATGTGCCGTCAGTGTAGAAGACCAAGCAGGAATAGCCTTTGGTCTTCCCACTGACAGCACAAAAACTCTCCAGTAAGCTCTGGCTATCCTACTCACAGCCGGAAACACAACACGAGTTTATTATGGCCGCGGTACTCTGTAGGGCGGCGGTACTTCCCTAGTCGGACTACTCAATTGGACGGAAATACCGTCGTGTACTGTAATCTTTTATGGAAGCTCTAATGAGAAATGAATTATCGAATTTTGTGCAGTCGTTCGGAAGTAATGCATACATTTCGGTGACTAATTTTTTATACATTACAAGTACCTATAGGTAAATCGGACTGAAACCTGATGTGATATATGATATTTATGGCAACATTTATTGCTTAACCAACTGGTTTAGTAACTTAGTGACCTATACACAACAAGTTATTACAATAAGCGTAATAAAATACAATAAAATAATAATAATTAGTCTAATAGCTTTTGAATAAGAATATCTACCATCTTCCTATAAAATTAATTTATATTCAAATTTATGGATACATATAAGAATGCAGTCTAAACTGATCTGGATAAGCTTTGGTACAGAGTTTTTTGAAGTGAAAACTTCTTTAGCGGCGTTGGATGGGTGTAAAATGTTAAGGAAGCGTCAGGATTAGTTGACCTTTGAACCGTAACCGACGACTGACGTCATACAAGATTAGGTACAGACTATGTATTTTGCAACTTACAATAGATATCGTCGTAGCTTAAACGGTAAGCACGTCGACTGTAAGCCCTTATAGTTTCAGATAGTATCGGGTTCAAACCACCTGGCCTTCAGGGATTCTTTGTGATTGTTTTTTCTTATTATAATTTATTACTTTTGTTGATTATTTTTTCTTTTTGTAATTTATTACTTTTTATGATAATTTTTTCTTTTTGTAATTTATTATTTTTTGTGATTATTTTTTTCTTTTTATAATTTATTAATTTCTTCTGACAGAAAATTAGCAGAAAATAAGTGATAGGTTCTATGATTAGCGGTATATTATAGGTATGGTATGGTATGTTCTTTTTTATCTTTTTCTATGTATATAACGAAGAAAGAAAAAAAGAAAATGTTTTCACTTCTGCCGGCACTCCCAGAGTGCAACCCGTCTTTTTTTTATACACTACACGTCCATTTGACTTCACGTCGCCTGATGGTAAGCTGAAGGCAAAGTCTCAGGAAAGAGGGTCATCATTACAAACACGTAGATAACATGTTAACAATGGTGGCACTCAAGCTTGACGGCCTCATCAGATGCTTTTTCACGTCCCGTCTGTTATTTGATGTAGTGGAAAAGTTTTGTTAGATTGAAGTGTAATACATCCCACTAATAATAAAAATGTGAAAGTCTGTGAAGATGTCTACATGTTTTATGCATTTAATTTAAATACATTTGATACATTTTAATCTGAATAACATATAGGCAACTATTTATCCCCAGAATGTATACATGTGGTATACATGGACTGCGATAGTGGGCATACCGTTCAACGCGGGCGGTGCCGCAGGCTATTCCAGTATGTATTATTATAGTTAGTATGTATGTATGTATGTCATTCTCAAACTTATTGACTATTGTTTAATCTCAAATACGCTTACATTTTTTTTACTTTAAGCTTGCCGTATTTTTTTCATTGTATTCTAAATTCATTTTCACCCTCCGACCAGGTGGGATGACGATCTAAGAAAGACTGCAGGCAGATGCTGGATGCGGCAAGCTGAAGACAGGGCGCTATGGCGCTCATTGGGGGAGGGCTATGTCCAGCAGTGGACTAATATAGCCTGATGATGATGATGATGATGATGATGATGATGATGTATGTATGTATGGTCAGCAAGTCCATAGCCGAGCAGGGGGATTGTGGTCGCAACACTAGTGGGACCGGTGGGTGTCACGCGGTGCTGCGACGACAATCCTCTTTTGATGAGGCCATCAAGGTGAGTGCAACTATTGTTAACATGGTACGTATATGTAATGGTGACCCTCTTTCATGAGACTTTGCCTACAGTTTACCATCGGACGAGGTGAAGTTAAATTGATGTGTTCTAAATATATAAAAAAGTATTATTATTCTTGTAATAAAGTCAATCTAACGCGTGCTGGTACCAGTTTGGTAATGTCAGAGGGCAATTTATATCTATAGGTGTTTGGGGTCATTTGAAAGGTATATTATTTTATTCTTAACGTGACATGAATGACATTAGGTAAATTCAATATTTATTGAATATCTGTGAGTTCTTGTAATAATCAATATGTTTTTCAAGGACAGCCAAGCATTTTAGAATACAATGAAAAAAATACGGCAAGCTTAAAGTAAAAAAATGTAAGCGTATTTGAGATTAAACAATAGTCAATAAGTTTGAGAATGACATATCGGCTAGCAATTTTTTTTCCTCAGTTTATCTAGATGGCGCTCATGAGCGCCTCAGGTGTACAACACATAGCAAGTGGCCCATAATCTGTGAAGTAACTTCATATTCACACCGCAACCAAGTCTGCACCCAAACAAGCTACAGATTGTCTCTACGTCAGCCGATAAATCTACACTTACAAAGAGGAAAGATTTGTATTTTTGAGTGTGTGTTTGTAATGAATAAACTCAAAAACTACGGTGCCGATTTAAAAAATTCTTTCACCATTGGAAAGCTACATTCACCCTAAGTAACATAGGCTATATTAGATTTCCACGGCCATGTTTTTACCACCCGTGCGAAGCTGGGGCGGATCGCTAGTTAAAGTATAAATTCACAATACGTAAACAATGTGGTGTCATTTTCACTGAACTATGCACACATCAAATACAGCTAAATACGAAGGAGAAAAAGGTATATACTGTCAAATAATTAAGTTTTTAGTCCCAGCAGCTCTGCGGTGTTGCTGAGTCGACCGTGTGCGAGGGATATGTCTAAAACTACCTCACCCTCGGTCTAGCACAACGAACCACAGACGACGTGCGTTTTAGTCGGTTCGAGTCTGATATAACCTCCCCATCCGACTCCAGTAGCTCCCCCCTCTCCCTTAGGGTGATTTTGCGCACGTAAAAAAGGATTATGTGCTGGTAATACACTCAGTCACTCCGTTAACAACTATATATGTTGTTTAAATAATAATGTAATATGTATTAATATATTTATGTATGTTAAATCCATAGTATTCATAAAATAAGAGAAAAATTAAATTTAAATGTCAAATGACGCTGTTAATCTTGATCAACCACTTAAAATATTTTATGGAATTTGACAAATTTAAGTGCAAGTATTAATAGTATTTCTATGTTTATTTTATTATGTAATTTGCAATTGTAATTTTATGGTATTATTTGACATTGATTTTTTTATATTTTATAATTATTGTGGTTCAAAGGCTAAAGGATGTATAGATGTATGTTACATCGACTGCTGAAAGATACCAAATGAGATCACGAGAATTTTACTGGAAATCTAATTATGCCTATTAACCGTCGACATGTAGGTTTGGTCGCAGCTTCCTTGATTGATTTATAAACAAAACTAGATATTGCTCACTGCTCCCGTTTCAGTGGGTCATTAGAGCCTTATCTCAGGATTCAATGTAGCCTGTACTATTTGTAACTATCCTAGCTTATACATCAGAATAACACATAGGCTACAATTTATAACGAAAACCGATATTACAGCGATAACCGACATCCACGCGAACGGAGCCGCGGTTAAAAGCTAGTATTCTATCTTCTTGCCAAATTTTATCTAGACCTGTACAGTAGTTCTGGCTTGATTGAGTAACAAACATCTATCCATTTGTCATCACTTTGGCATTTGCATTTGGTACAGAGATTGACTAACTGAAATAGCACCATCTTTAGCGTTGTTCCCATTTGCGTCCGAGGATCCGTTTATTTAATTATTTTTATACCACTGAGGTGGCAGACAAGCACTAAGGTGGGCTGTGCCACCTGATGGAAAGTGGTTACCGTGGCCTATGGACGTGTGCATTATCAGGGGAATCACACTCGTGCTGCCGACCCTGTGAATATAAAGAGTTTCTGTGCCGTGAGTGTAGAAGACGAAGCAGGAATCACCTTAGGTCTTCCCACTGACAGCACAAACACTCCAGTGAGCCGGGAACACAACACGAAGTTATTATGGCCGCGGTATTCTGTAGGGCGGAGGTACAACCCCAGTTGGACTCAGTTGGACGGAAATATCGTCATGTCTTATCTCCTACATCGTCGAAGGAAATACCGCCATCTCTTTCTATTGGCTTGACCTATAAAGCTTATATGGGACCGAATGCCATCTAAACCCAGAGAAAAGTCGGCATCAGGGCCTTGTTCGTCAATTAGCAAGTGTAATAGCTTACAAGAGAATTCGGCTTGGATCCGAAAGATCAGTACCGCTAACACGAAAAACTATCCTGATTGTATCATAAACGTATTGAGAGAACGAAGCAATGCGATTGGCCAGCTTTACATACACACGGATTCATAGTAGGTCAGCGACCAATCGCAATGCATCGTTCTCTCAATACGCTTACGATACAATGGGGATGCCAACTGCGCTTTTATCCCAACAGAGGGCGCCTCGTAATGGCCAATGTTAGCCGTCATCTACGTAGATTACATTAAGATATCAGATAGATATGAGATTTATTGTTCAGAAAACGTTTTACATTAGCACACTTAAGTTTACATTTACATAGTTTAATTAAGATAGTAAAACACAAAGTTAAGTGAAGTAGTTTTCTCCTAGCTAGGTTGCAGAACAACCTGTGATAAGGATGAACAGTACCTGCGCCCCAGTTTGGTTTTTATATATCTATATGTATGTTTATATACATATTCCAATTATATGTGTGTGAACCTCGCTTTTCTACGCAGTCGGATAGACACCGGACAGTTTGCTTACGTAATAGGGACACTGTGAGTGTGGTATGTGACGGTACATGGCGACAAGAAAATATTGAAAATGTGCGGGTAGATGAAGAACCTACTACCTCACGGATTCGAAGACGGCGGGCGTCCACTGCTGAGCCAGTCAGCCTGTGACCACGGCCGGTGTAACCTGGTCGAAACGTCAGGCAATCAAAGGTATGTAAGTACCTATACCATGATCGCGTTAATTCCCGTTTCGTTAATTATATATATGTGTGTGTTTGTGCTTTTGCGTGTGTATGTATCTGTAAGTGTGTGATAGTGTTTGTGTTGTAGATGTGTAATTGTTGTAATGTGTTGAGTTATGTGCCTATGTGTGAGATAAGTAAACGTTATTAGTGAAAGGCGTTTACTCTAGAACATCTAGGTATTCTTCAGTTTCTTCATATGATATACATTGTTTGTCCCTTCAAATCTGACAGCTATGTGTTTGTCATTGTCACAGAACAGATGGTTATTGTCGTTTGGTCATATGCTGCTGCCATCTACAATTAGTTTTGCGTCGGCATTCCCATTGCGATAGTTTTTCGTGCTAGGGGTAATGGTGGTGCCCTTCCTAGGGGCAGGATTGGTGGCATCCAAAGGCTCCTTTACATAATTTGGTTAACTTAACTTTTACGAAAGGGACTCATGAAATGAAAGTAACTGCCTATGTGGTGTAGCTGTAGAGAACACGGCCGTTACGCAGGAGACGCGAGTTCGATTCCCGTTGCATGCATGCCTTCGATCCTGGTTGCCGTACCAAAATCTACTTATGGCAGTTGTTACAAGTAGTTGGAGCCCTAAAAAGTTTAACAACTGGCCTAACTGTAATGGTTCGATATCGCCTTCGGGTTGTAGAGGTCAGATAGCAGTCGCTATACAAAAAATTCAGAAGTTTACCCTATTCCGCAGTTAGACTGATAGAGCGAACCTTAGACTTCGAGGTGAAAAATCTTCAGATGCGACTTGAATTAACGCTAGGACGAAGCAGAAGTACTTTTACGAAAGCGACTTATGTATTAACTTATATAAATATACTAATCCATATTTACTGTTTGTATGTTTGCTACAAGTTTAGGCACTATTTATTACTACACCGTATTAGATTGATACCTCGACAAATCTCTGCATCGCCCTAAGGTTGACTGGTAGAAAATGCACACGGCATTAAGTTCGCCTTTGTGCATTTATTTTATATTTGTGCAAGAAGATTAAATAAATAAAAGTGACTGCCATCTGGCCTACAATTCCGAGAGCCACGTCGGAAATCCCATTAACCCTCTGGGTGGGGCCCTAAACACAAGTTTAACTTTGTGACCTAGATGAATAAAATAATACTCATGACTTTAACTTTCTCGGTCAAGATGGCTGTGCATACGTTCTTGATTAAATACTAAATTACAAGCCAAGGTAATGTATCACCTGCTGGTTCTCAAATTGGAATACTTTTATCGAATTTCGATATAACCTTGCGCTTGGAATAATTTTGACAATGTAGAATACTTTCAAGTACCTACCAGTAAACTGGGGTAACTATGAACAGCAGGGTAGCGTTAGGACCTTTTTTTTATGAACAGTAAGCTAAGTAGCAGACTGAGGTTCTTCAAGGGCATTACAATGTTCTTAAAGGGTCGGCAGCACGAGTCTGACTTTCCTGTTACACATCCATAGGCCACGGTAACCACTTTCCATCAAGTGGGCCGTGTGCACGTTTATAATACATACGAATATTATAAATGGGAAAGTGTGTGTGTGTGTCTGTTTTTCCGTCTTTCACACCTAAATCACTGAACAGATTTTGATGAAATTTGGTATAAGGGTAGATTAGACCTTGAGATAGGACATAGGGTATGTTTGGTCGCGATAACTAACATTCACACTAGCGGAGCTACGGGCAAAAGCTAGTATTTTATATATGACATCCACATGTCATCATTCTTCACATGTAGAAGAACTAATAGTATACCAGGAACATGTAATGTCACAGAAACCAGATTAGCATTCTATACAAGCAGAACCGCGTTCAACAGCTAGTATCTATCTATCTATACTTTTATATCAATTGTAAAGTGGTTGTGTCTGTACATTGGAGATATAAAAAAAATACCTGGGAGAGGTATGTTATATTAAAAATACTGAACAAGACTTGTTCTTTTGGAATTCTTTATATACATATTTGTTCTCAAGGGACGCAAGAATAACGGAACGCAATATACTCTTGCTTAAAAATGAAAACCGCTGACTTAAAATTTCACGTTGATTTGTTCGCAATACGTTAAATAGAACCGAAGATATGACCAAAATCGTGATAACCGATTTCCATGCGGGTGGAGCCGAATTGAAGGCTAAAAAAACCGCAATATTTTAAAGTACCAGTCACATAGCAACTCGTACAGGCCAATGACGTCACCGAAGTATCTATTCACAGGGGTGTGGAGCCAAACCGAACAGATTTGGGTTAATGTCGTCCGTTATTTATATATCACCTTTTGACCAGGGGGTGGGAAATTGCGCTGATACATCGGTAAAAGGTTTCATGTGGGTCATTTTGTTGATTGATTCGTTGTAAGTATTTTTAGATGGGTTTTTGTCGCTATGGTGCAGTGGTTGTGGCTACTGTAGGGGAGGGAGTTCGATTTTCAGTTGTCTGAATAGTGTTACTCAGGTATACCGCGCTTTGACCTATTTAAAAAAATATTTAAAAAATATTGTTATCGAAAAGTGGATATTAAAAGACATCTGGTTACGTCTCTGAAGATATGCAGGAGGTATGCAGGTCTCAGTCAATTAAAAATTATAAGTACGAGCATTATGATGCAGTAGTAGATAGTGTTTCTTGTATCTACCCTCAAATTAGCAATCGTCGAATAGATCTGTGCCTACCCGAGTACAAGGAATTAAAAAAAAACCATTTTTTTTCCTAGATGGCAACTTATCAATCCAATTTTGGAGGCATTCTTGACAAAGAACGGTTCAAAATAATTTGAATATAGAATAATAACTAACATCGCTGACAATTCGACTTCTCACGTAGAAATTATAACTACCCACGTTTAAAAATCGTTGGAATAACATCTAAACTATACATTTCAACGAATTCTCTAATGAATTTATTCGAAAATAAATGAAAGACATAGTAGTGATATGTATTCATCAAAAATATACTTACAGTTTCATTAAGATTTTACACATTTTTTATATTTATCATACCTATATAACATTTTATGAATAAAATAATTTCTTTTTGTTTATATAGGTCATATCAGAATGACTTTACCTCGCCTAATAGTAAGCTGAAGGTGTAGTCTCAGGCATGAGCCATTGTAGACATCAATCATGATACTTTTATACCACTCAGGTGGCAGACAAGCACACGGCTCACCTGATGCAAAGTGGATACCGGCCTCATCAGATGCTTTTTAAGACTGAGTGTGATGAATAAGAAATAATATGGAATTAAATTAACCGCAACATGAACTAAATGCAGCATGCTACTACGGATTGTTAAAAAAAAATTGCCCAAACAAGGAATAAAACATTTTTGCTTTACAGGTTTCAGAAGCCACTTGTCACTCATCCACGGGTCTTTTTTCTTCAGACGTCTTTTCAGAATCTATGTATATTTGTGAGATTCTTGATGCACCATAGCTTGTAAATTGCAAAACAGATTCAAATTATTCGAGTATCGTTAAAATAAATTTTTGATGGAAATGTTTTGAACAACAATTATATTTTTTCATATAATATTTTACTGATTTGATCTTATTTATGTAGTAATTCCTATAATATTGTAGTACATCTAAATATATGATACATCGTATGTTATTAATTTCGTGTGTATGGGATGAGCAGGTGACAGTCAGTCCTATCCCATATCAGTGCTGTTGCTTCAGTGAGTCAAATTTATGAGAAGAATATGACTATACAAAATACCACTAGTACAAATATTATAGTAGTTTAACGCGACAAAACATGTGCATAAGTCATCACACACTATTCATTATTGCGCTGAAACTCGGAGAGTTCGTAAGCAGTAGTGTAGGTACTTACCAGTATTCGTCCGGTGGTAGTCTGACCGGATATAAGTTCGCCGGCCCAGTCTTTTGCTTCGGTCATGAACGTCCCCTCGAACTCCTGTTTGCCCTGGCGCGCCGCCTTTTGCTCCTTCTGCTTGGGGTCGTTGGGAGCCAGCTCCGGCTCCTTGTGGCAGCACATGAACGCGCACGCGCGCCATATGAGCACCACCAACAACCCCATAATGAACGTGAATATCGACGATAGGAGAAAGCACCACCATTTTCGGACACTGAGGCATATTTCATGGTCACTAAACTCGTCAAAAACCGACGCGGTAGTCGCCTCTTCCTCGGACGAAGCCATTCCCCGAGGGCGCGACGCATTCAGTCAGCCGCGCCATGCACGTGCAGCGATGCGCGCGCCCGCACGCCGTGACCGCGCGGGACTGACGCGATGACGCCGCCTCGCCCCGCTCGACTCCGGTCGATGCGACGCGAGCCGCGATCGATCCGCGCCGGCGCGACACAACTGCACTACCGACCCGCCGAACACATCGCCCGCTCACCACTGCTCGCCACCGGTGCTCACCGCTGACTGCTCAGTACTCGCTACTCACGCCCGCCATCCAGCGTCGATACCGATACGACAGCTTTTATGACTGCAGATGTTCCTTTAACTATTGATGCCATAACAAAACTGTCCACTTTATAACTTCTACACTAATTATTTTTGTATTAAACACTGAATTTTGGTAATTTCAAAGGTCAATGTATTCAGTCCGTCTAAGCGTAGTGCTACGCCGCCCTACTGCGTCAGCGTCCGCTACGAAACTCGTAGACGTCTACGTGCGCTACGATTGGCCGAGCGAAATGCGCCCGAAGATGTGTTCGGTTTTTATTCCAAAAGTACCCATTTGTCTTTTCTTTGTTACCGGGCGAGTGTTTTATGTAGGTCTCTAGTAAATACAAATTAGGTAATTAGTACATAATGGTAGTTTTTGTGATACTATGTTCTATCTTATGTTACGTAAGAATTTTATGTAGACTACTCTGGCGACATTGAAGTGCGCAGGTACATAATTTATAATGGTGTCTGGTTCTAAATATAGAGAGACAGCTGTCTGAATAAATATTGCGTTTTATTAACAGTATTTAGAGTTCACAGAAGTGTTCCGTAGCGGTCGTCACGTGAGCTCGACTTGTCCCTATGACGCAATAATTTGTTATATGGCAATAGTACACTCGATCGGGCATTTGTTCTGCTTATACATTGGTAGGTACATTGGACTTTTTTTAAATAGGACACGTCAATTTGACTTCACCTTGCCTGATGGTAAGCTGAAGGCAAAGTCTCAGGAAAGAGGGCCACCATTACACATACCATGTTAATAATGGTGGCACTCAGCTTAACGGCCACATCAGATGCTATTTCACGCCCCGCTTAGAGGATCCGGGACTGTAGGAAGATGGAAATACGTGAACTGCCAAGGAGTTCTAGGTCTTAATGGAATGGACTGGAATGGAAAAAGCTGATCCCAGACTCTGAGATGGAAGTTTTATTTATATAACTTCGGTGGCAGACAAGCACGCGGCCCACCTGATGGAAAGTAGTTACCGTGGCCTATGATGTTGTGTAACACCATGGGCATCACACTCGCGCTGCCGACCCTGTTAGAACAGAGAGTTTCTGTGCTGTCAGTGTAGATGATAAAGCAAGACAAGTCTTTCCACTGACAGCACAAAAACTCTCCAGTGAGCTCTGGCTACCGTACTGTCCTGTCTTACTCTATCCTCTGTGCCAGGGCGTCGTCCACCAATCAGCAGGCATAATAACTTACAAGTGAAGTTGGCTTGGATCCGGGAGATCTGGTGGGGCTCCTCCCCGGGGTAGGATTGATGGCATTCAAAGGCTCTTTTTCATAAGCTTCAGATGCAACTGGGATTATCGTTAATATGTAGAAGATATTTGATATATATATATATATATATAATATATTCTAAGCAATAAGACCAGAAGTAACTTTTTTAAAAACATAAGTTTTAATACCAATTAACAAAATATTTTTAACAATCAATTAACTTTAATCCTAATAAACTAAACGCAAAATCATTAACAAATAAAGGAACTAAAAAGCTAGACTTCTTAATAAAAATGATGGCGTAATAACAATCGGACAGAGTGACACCCCGATGTGACGACGCGACGACGGTTGGAACGAAAAGAGGCCGGGGCCGGGGTTGCGTCGCCTTATAGGTTTCCCCCACTCTTCTTATTTTATCTCCTACACGGCCTTTCCTGATACGAGGCCGTCCTCGGACTCCTGCATCTTCTAGCTCTGGAGCTCAGTCTCCAGGGTTGGAAGCGATGTTCCCGGATCTTCTTCGAGGCACCTCTGTGTGCTGGACGTGCTGGGTTGTGGCCCAATCACATCACCAGGCGTCTCGACTTCGGAAGGCTGGGCGACGCAAGGAGCAGTAGACTCCTCACTTTCATTGTCTGCTTCTGTAATGACAAAACTACAGCACAAAACCATATCCAAAAAATAATAAATCACAAAGTGAAATTGACTTTGTTTTGTCTATACAAGATTACAAAACAATCCAACGCATATGTAATGCTAAGCTTGCCTAGCTTAGCCTAAGCACATGAGTATAAAACAAACTGGTATCTGTACTGATCACCCGGGGCAGTACCCGTCGGGGGAGTGCCTCCTCACGACTCGCTAGAGGTCTACGTGGACTTCCGTGAGACATAACTTTGCGTGTGTGAATCAGTTCCACATAAAAGCATGTTTCAACCCAAACTATCAATAGAACACAAATAATGTTTGCCACACAAACATGTCTCACGCTACGACTGATCATGGACCAACTCTAAAACAACGTGTCTGAGCGCACTCCAAGACCGTTTTCGAGCACAAAAAATAAAAACACAAACCACCCAAGGCACGTCCCATGTACTAGGATCGCATGTCTGAGTGCACTCCAAGACAGCATCCAGCAACATGAAACCGTACCTCACTTGAAGTGTATCTGTCAGCCAGGACAGCATATCTGAGTACGAGGACCTCCGAGACAGAGGCTATCCCGACCGCAAGACAAAACTTCCTTGAATCGTAAGACTGGTTCTCAAAATAATAGACAGAGGCCTCGGTATGTAGGCATGTCTACTATAACATTTCATAAATAGTTCGAGCCAAATATAAGTGAGCCAATGCAAATCGAACGACTCACCATAGAAAAAATCAGCACACACATCGGGAGTCCACTCTCCATGCCACGGAATCATATATTCCGCCGCTGCTTGCGTCGACTTCCCATACGAGCCAGCCAAGAGTTGAAGCTCATAGCGACCATGTGGTAGCACTTTAACCACACGATACGGCCCTCGCATGCAGGAGTCCAGCTTCCCGGTCGACTGTGCCTGTTTTCTAACAAAAACTAAGGAATTAAGTTCGAAGATACGGGGCGCTTTGCGACCTCGGTTGACGTAAGCATCTTGACTTTCTTGATTCGAACGTAGACGTTCAGATGCCCTCTGCCGGCGCATCTCACGAAGAGCCTCCCTGTTCGGACTGGAACCTTCAACCGCTACATCACGTACCAGGCTTCTAATAAGTGGTGTAGCCGCATCGATGCCAACCAGCAGGTTAAGAGCAGACTGTCCGGTTGTTCTGTGCTTTGTGATGTTCAGAACTAACTGCAGCTTCCACATGATAGCCGGCCACCTCTGTTGTCGATGATTGCACTCAATACGTACCATGTTTAGTACGGTCCGACAGTAGCGCTCCACCTGTCCATTAGACTGATGCATCTCGGGTGTTATCAGATGCGTATTGCAACCAATATCCTGAACCCAGTTAAGAAAGCCAGCACTTTGGAACATCCTACCCCTATCAGCTACAATTAACTTAGGCGTACCAAAAAGTGAAATTAAATTAGTAACATGACGTTTTAATTCATCGGCATCTTGACGATACATTGGGTACAATAAAGAAAACTTCGAAAATGCATCGACCACGATGAGAACATGACGATAGCCATCGGACTCGGGTAAAGGCCCCAGAGCATCCATATGGACCGTCTCAAAAGGAGCTTCTGGTTTTTCCCAGGAGTGAATGGGCTGAAAAGGAGCACGGGCGACTTTTTTATGGGAAAGACACACTAAACAGTGTGATATGTACTTCAGTACGAAAGCTCTCAACCCCGGAAACCAGAAGAGTTTCGTGATTAAGTCAACGGTCTTTTCTACATCGAGATGATCGTGTTCATCGTGAAAAATGCGCAAAAGGCTAAGTCTTTGACCTTTCGGGATAAAACATAGCAGTTTTGGTTCTTCACCAGTAGGTGTGGACTTGAAATACAGAATGTCATTCTTAACAACGTAACGAGAGGGATCTAACTGTCCATCTGACAAACTCTGCATTAGGGACCGGGTCTCTTCATCAGAAGCCTGAGCGACCTGAGCCCAGTTTAAGGGTCTTTGAACTGAAATGACATTAACAGGATTCCGACTAAGATAGTCGGCGTGGGACAGAAGAGAACCTTTACGGTAATCAAGACTAAAGTCGAAATCTTGTAGGTATACCCACCACCGAGCCACTCTAGGCAACAAATCTTTCTTACGCTGGGTAAGTTTTAATGCGTTGCAGTCTGTGACTACGGTGAAGTGAACCCCTACAAGATAATGTCTGAAATGCTGAAGGGCTTTGACAACAGCAAGCGTCTCCAACTCATAAGAGTGGTATTTGCTCTCAGCCCCTTGAGTCAGCCTGCTGAAATAAGATACCACTCGCTTGCGATTACCCTCATGTACTTGCATCAGAACAGCTCCATAACCTCTATTGGTTCGCGTCTGTGTGGACCTCTATTGGTAACGAAGGATCATAGATAGCCAGTACCGGCTCACTCGTCAGACATTCCACAATGTACTTTCGAGCAGCCGCTTGTTCCAAACCCCAGTTAAAAGTAACCCCTTTTTTAGTCAACGCAGCTATACATGCAGTTTTCTGGGCAAAGTCAGCTATGTAACGCCTAAAATAGCTGGCTAAGCCCATAAACTGACGGACTTGTTTCACATTTTGCGGTTGAGCCGAGTCAATCAAAGCTCTAACTTTTTCATGGCTTGGCCTAACCTGATTTTCGCTAATTGTCCGCCCCAAATACTCAATTTCGGTCGCCAAAAATGAACACTTCTTCAAGTTTATTGAAAAACCGGCCTTAGTTAAAGTATAGAGCACTTTACGCAATAAAGTAAGGCCCTGATCTACCGTTTTACTTAAAATTAAAACATCGTCAATGTAAACGAGGATATCACCAGATTCAATAAACTCGCGAAGTGTTTTTGCGATGATTCGCTGGTAAACGACAGGCGCATTTGCCAAACCGTAGGGCATTTTCAGATATTGATAATGACCTTCGGACGTGACAAACCCCGTGAGCGGTACTGAATCGCGATCCAAGGGAATTTGATGGAACCCAGTAGCCATATCAAGGCTACTGAAGTACCTATTGTGTCCCAAACGGTCTATGTGATCATCTATTCGCGGTAGCGGAAATCGATCTTTAAGTGTTACGTCATTAAGCTTACGAAAGTCAACACACATCCTATCCGACCCGTCTTTCTTTTTGACGAGTAGGACAGGACTTGCGTACTCAGAATCGGATTCTTCAATTATGCGTTTGTCTAAAAGGTCTTTAATAATTTCGCGAACTCGAAGCGTCTCGGCATGTGAAAGTCGGTATGGACGATAATTAACAGGTGTGTTGGAATTGAGTTTGATTGACATACACCCTGTATTAACAGTTGAGGTCGCGGTACCGGAAATGAAAAATTTAGAAAACTCATTAATTATCTTTACAAGCTCTTGTAACTGACCATCGACAAGAGGCGTGTTGATGAGAACTGAAGCCTGAGCTTGAATTGTCATAACTCTATTAGTATGACTGTCGTCCCTCGTTACTAACTGACAATCTTTAGTACGCACGTACCTAACGCCTTCTCTATTCAAAACGTCCGTACCTACTATTACCGGACTGTTCATGTATTGAGACAACACAATGAAAAAATCTACATCAAGAGTCAGTCCGTCGAACTCAACTGGCAACGTAACGTAAGAGGTACTTTCCACTTCCTGACTGCCTAATCCTTTCAAAATTCGGAGTGCCGGTTTACGTGAGTAGTTAAAATGTTTCAGCAAGGATGACGACATTAAAGAAATAGTTGAACCGCTGTCTATCAAGACGTCAACCGGCACGTTTTGAATAACAGCCACTACAACGTCACTATTAGTGGAATTTACTATTGCGTTACAAAAATTTACAGTCTCCTTGTTTGTCGCCTCGGATCTTTGTTTGGCGAAACAAGTATCGACTTTGTGGCCCGGCTTTTTACAAAAAGAACACGGTTCGGACCTATTCGGAACAAAAACAGTCTTCGAAGTTGCGGAACACGAATTAACCGACGAACCACTGGGTGCCGTATCAATTCTAGCTCGCTTAGTACATGAAGCTTGCCTGTGGCCCAGCTGGCCACACGAATAACACTTGACATCACTACTACCCCGTTTTCGCAAAGTATCCGTAGCTTGATTACCTTTTGCATTATTATTCGAAATTGAACGTGTAGGAAGATTCTTAACCGGCTTAGTATAAATCGAAAAGAATTCTATTAAATCGTTTGGCAACAATTTGGCATTCGTTGCAGACGCTCTAGTGTTAGGATCAGTAATACCACGTATAATTATCGCCGAAATCAATTCGTCACTTAGTCCCCGCACTATACGTAAACGAAGTAAAGAGCGACGCGCGTAATCCGCATACGTGGGGTACTTATCCGAATTTGTGTTTATAACATCGGCCAAAATACCCGCAACGTCGGGTGTTCTCGGACATAATGGCTTAAATTCCCTCTTAAAATTACTCCACGTACGATCATTCGATACCCACTCATTTAACCACGATCGAGCGTCACCTTTTAAACAATTTCCGATGCGTGAAAGACACTCATAGTCATTCTAATTGTTTAGGGATTTAGCACGATCTACTTCCGCACACCAATCATCGATATTATGTAAATTCGGATCAAAATTAGAAATGTAAAAGTGTTGATTCGATCTACCGGCATAATTAATTGAGCGAATCGCGTCAACAATACGATCGGTTACCGTGGAATGCTCTGGTGCCCCGCTAGAAGTGGGATCCAAACCCCGTAGCGGCGATCTGGTCCGAGAGCGTGGACGTTCATTATGATCACGTGTAGGCGACAAGAACCGATCTCGTGATCGTGACACTAACCTCCTATTAGGTGATGTTAACCTCCGCATATGGCTCAATGGTGACGAACAACGCACATCACGAGATGCCGCGCGACCCGGTGATCGCAAAGCGTTGCGTTTCTGTGACGGTGATACT
This sequence comes from Eilema caniola, assembly GCA_949126895.1. Taxonomy (NCBI): domain Eukaryota; kingdom Metazoa; phylum Arthropoda; class Insecta; order Lepidoptera; family Erebidae; genus Eilema; species Eilema caniola. The sequence continues at coordinate 5,350,062 of OX421471.1, read as the reverse complement.
CGCTCACGGTGCAATGGCGACCTGTTACGGCTTGTATATTCCGGCACTCTAGTGTCATGCTCACCTGAACGCACTGGCCTGGGTGAAGCCCTAGATTTGCCTTCTAACGCCTTTAGACGAGTCAACATTGCCTGCATCTCGAGCCGCAACTTAAAATTTTCGTCCGGCGATGGACTGCGACGTCTACTATCACACCTATTTCGACTACCACGGCTTGGGCTACGACTGCCGCGGCGACTCGCACTATAGTCACGCTCTTGATTCGACATATCAAAACAACAAAATCCGAATAAACAAAACTTAAAAACCACGTCACAAAAACACAGTCAAACTATGGCAAAAGTACGACACCAACAAACGTTTAAATTTAACGCACTTAATACCACAAAACACTTCGGCAAACACTCAAATAAAAACAACCAAAATAATTGCTACTTACCCTACTTGCTTTGTAAAAAAAAAAGAAACTTCAACACTACAAATTGCAAACTCACTGAATCAAAACAAAAGAAGTGGGCAAATTGAGAACTATCCCACTTCTGATCTAAGCAATAAGACCAGAAGTAACTTTTTTAAAAACATAAGTTTTAATACCAATTAACAAAATATTTTTAACAATCAATTAACTTTAATCCTAATAAACTAAACGCAAAATCATTAACAAATAAAGGAACTAAAAAGCTAGACTTCTTAATAAAAATGATGGCGTAATAACAATCGGACAGAGTGACACCCCGATGTGACGACGCGACGACGGTTGGAACGAAAAGAGGCCGGGGCCGGGGTTGCGTCGCCTTTTATAGGTTTCCCCCACTCTTCTTATTTTATCTCCTACAATATACATTGAGATGTTGACTTTTTACCAGCTATATACTAGATCGTTACATATGAAATTGCCGACTGCCGAGCTACAGATTCATGAGTTCGTTATTCCTGTAATTTAATAGCTATTTCCATTATTTATACTTCGTTTGAATTAAGATTTTACAACTCTGTATTAAATTTTGATGATAAATTTCGTATAACTTTTTTACAGCCGTCAATTTTCAAAAATCTAATGCTGCTGTTTGTTAGCTTGATGGTATTTCTTTCATACAAAAAAAAGCCATAAAATTTGGATTTGTCATTCCTAGAAAATATGCAAAAATGTTAGTACTGCAAATTGGGTTTCCTCCAATTTCTTCAATAAAACGGCAATTTCATATGTAACGACCTATTATTTATTGTAAAGAATATTGTAGTGTTTAGGTAACTATCATCCGCAGGCATCTAAACTTGAACTGAGTACAGACTACCCAGCTCATCCACATAGGTAGGGATTGGCCACTGGTTAAACCCCCGTTCGCAATGTAGACTTTTTTCGATTTAAATTTGTAACATAATCAATCATGTGTCCCTCATCTTTCATCTCAACAATATTTATAAGTCCTAATAAATTAATTTGTTACACAAAATATGGTTAGTAAAGGTGCTTTTCCACCAGAGGGGCGAGACGAGACTAGGCGAGAAGAGAATTGAAATCGCACTGACCCTTTTCCACTAAAAATTGCCATCGCGAGCTCGCGCGTGACCGCCGCGCCCCGCCGCCGCCCGTATGCTTCATATATAAATGTATTTTAGACAGCTCACACACAATGCTCGATATAACTTTATTCTAGCGTCAATGCCGAAAACTCCGAACAAAAATTAGGCGTCAATATTCTCGTCAATCCACACTGTTTCCACCAAAGATGCACTGGGAGAGGATTGAAAATTTGTTATACAAATTTCAATTCTCTCCTCGCCTCGCCCCGCCTAGCCACTCTGGTGCAAAATCACTTTGAAGGTGATTTATACTCTATATAGGAACCAATACGCTTCATTTTTGCACAAACAAATATTTCAATTCACACCTCGCATATTCTCGTCAATCCACACTGTTTCCACCAAAGATACGCTGGGAGAGAATTGAAAATTTGCCATACAAATTTCAATTCTCTCCTCGCCTCGTCTCGTCTCGCCCCTCTGGTGGAAAATCACCTTAAGTGTACCTAAACATATTAAAATACCATGTTTACCAGATTTTCTGAATGCAACATTAAAATATTAGATTAGATTAGAAGAATCTTTATGGTACACTAACACAATTGTACATGTATGAGAACAAAAGAAATAAATGCACAAATGGCGGCCATGTCGGTACAAGCGATTTGTTACAGGCAATAGTTATACCTTTTTTTATACCACTTAGATGGCAGACAAGCACACGCCCCACCTGATGGACAGTGGTTACCGTGGCCTATGGACGTGTGCAACACCAGGGGCGTCACACTCGCGCTGCCGACCCTGAAGAAACCTTCTAATGCCCTTATTGAAGAAACCCATATTGTAGTCGCTTGGGAAAACCACAGCAGAGAGCTCTCCACAGCTTGAGCGTGCGTGGGATGAAGTTACTTTCATACCGCACGGTTCGCACCATTTCTGGTCGCAATGTGTGAGGATGAACTCCCTGTCTATGGCGAGCGGTGCGGTGATAGAAAGTAGCTGTCGGCATCATGTCAAACAATTCATCTGAGCACAGCCTACCTATTACCTATTATAGCAATAGGATAGGATAAGTTAAGTGTGATAAGGGAACGTTGTGGTGTGGTAGAAGATATAGTAACAAAGATAGAGAAATGGATGCTTAGATGGTTCGGACACGTAGAAAGGATGAGTGAAAGTAGATTGACGAAACAGATTTACAGAGACCTAGGCGAACGTTCTTCGATTAAATGGAAGACGTCTTAAGTAAAGGCCAGGTCAAAAGTACCCAGAACCGACGCGCTTGTATGAAAACGCTTATGAAAGTAGGAGAAGCGAAAAAGGTGTGTCAGGATCGTAACAAGTGGAAAGAAGTGGTCTCTGCCTACCCGATGGGAAAAAGGCGTGACCTTATGTATGTATGTATGTAAGTTTGAATTGGTCTAAGCTGGGTTTGAACCCGCGATCTTTGTCTCACAGGGGCAATGCTTTGACCACTAAGCTATCAGACCTCGCCCGAACCAATTCAAATTCAAACTCCGCCTAGAGCGATTCAAACTTTGCCTATTTTAATCAATTTGAATATTTAGCATGCAAAAGGCTTAAAAATTTCATTAAAAAAATATTAAAGATTTGTAATAATTTCAAGTTATTACGATTGCCAGGATATAATGTTACTGTAAATCTCATATAATCCCTAAATACCTGTACAGTCAGCAGTTGATCTATCTTGACTTCCAAAGTACTCAAAATTATTTTAATACTTTGATATTAAAATCGTTTTGAGCATTTTGCATCTTGGCATCGATCTGATGCTGACTGTACAGTCAGCGTCAAAACGATCTGGACTACTGTCTCAAAATTATCTTAATACCAAGGTGTTGAGGGCAAATCAAGCTGTTTTATTGATTTAAAATTGTATTATAGTCCGAACCAAATAAATAAATGAACAAATAAATATTCCACAAAATTTCACACAACAATAGTAGGCATACTATGGTAAGCGTGTTATGGAATCTAGAATGCGAATAAACATAGTTAAATAATTTTTTGTAAATACATACATGTTATACATAGAAACACCCAGACAAATACAAATATACATATTCATGTATCGTACTCGCACCTCCCGCGTAGCGGCCGCGTTCACTACCGCCACGCCAAGCGAATAAATACATAAAAATAAAAATAAATCCCCACCGATAATCCGAAGCCGGAGGAGGAGGTTAAGTCGGACTTGAACCGACTAAACCCCACGCCGTCTGTGGGTCGTAGTGCTAGGCCGAAGATGAGGTTGCCGTGCGACATATCCCTCGCACCCCGGCTGACCCAGGGCCATCCCTCTCGGTCTGGCCCTCCTTGGGAGCGGGGACCACGCTGTCCCCGACTCGCCCCCGGTATGGGCGCGCCGCCGCCTTGGCCTGCTTCTGCTAGGGTGATGGGCGGCTCCACCTGTCACCCTCAGGCCCGCGCTCAAGGAAGGCGGAGGTCGGTCTGGGCCCTCCGACGCCCGAGCCGCCTACGAATGCAGGCAGCGATGTCCGCGAGTCTGTCTCGCTTGTCGCGCCGCACCCGCTCTGCTGTCTCCTTCGTGAGCATGACCTGCTCGCAGAAGAAGGTGCTGGCCGCCCACGCATCGGCGCAGCGGACCATCGCCGTGAGCAGGGCGGAGAGCGTGAGCACTCTCACCACCGGGGCCGCCACAAGCTCCCGCCTCGGCGTCTCAAACGCCAGACATTCCGTGTGCGTTTGCAGCCCCGAGTTCACGCTCGCGTCTCAGTGATGGCACTCGTGTCCTGTGATAATCTGCGTCTGATGATACGAGAGGCTACCGCGAGCCATTTCAGCCACTCCCCCATGATGGTTCTCACCGCCGCAATCACGGCGTGCCCAGCGCGTGGTCGCTCCCACTCGGCCACTATGTCCCGGTGGAGCCGAGATTTCTCGGCCCGAATATCTCGGGCTCGGGATCGAATCCCAGCTCCCGCGCCTTGTTTCGGAACTGATATAGTGACTAAAGGTGTGTACCAAATATCAGAACAAACTGTTAAAAGAAAGAGGCGAAAATCTTAGTATTAAGATCGTTTTGAATACTTCACTAGTAAAGATCGTTGATGCTGACCGTACGAGCTGTATTACAGAGAAAGGTATTTTATCAGAGAGTTAGATTAACAAAATTTAAATTAAAAATTCCAACCCCACTTTTTCATACCATTTATTATGTGGCAAAATAAATGAAAGTAAAAAACCGTTTTACTAATAAATAGCTTGTTTGTGGTGTTATTAAAAGTTTACACGGTTGGTTATTACTTTTTACTGTATAGCCCAGGGTCAGCCGGGGTGCGAGAGGATGGCATTATTGGCCCACTAGACCAGCTACACTGCGTAACTTTATGTAGTTTTTATACTGAGTGACCAGAGCAAGTTTTTCTCACATTTACCGGTGAGGAAAAAACAGTGATTTGTATGACATTGAATCAGCGCTACCTGGCGACAAATTTGTGAAATTTTTTTACGCATACAATTCATCGTTTATTCGTCACGGGGAATGTGGGGAGTAACTCGCACTAGGCAGTCTCATGACATCACAAAAAGGTGTGCCAAAATAATTGTCTAACTTACTCAATTTCTGCATCTTGTTCCAAATTTGAAATTCTAAACTCATACCGCCTGTCAGGAGCTGTAACATGATTTTGGTTATACACATTTCTTCTTCTTCTATCGTCCACTGACCACTTACCATAAGGTGAGCTGTGTGCTTGTCTTCCACCTAAGTAACTGGTATAAAAATCATGTAGAAGTTTTAATATAGAAACGAATGATTGACTCCAAACTCCAACCATTTTGCAATAGTTAGGTAGTATAGTGTACTATAAGCTTAATGGTTAAAGACGTATACCATACATACCTTACGATCGAGAGGTCCCGGGTTCGAATCCTGGCCATTATACTACTGATGTGAACCCACTCCTGGTATAAGAAGCACAAGCAATTTAGCTTAGTTGGAGAGGTTAGAGGGAATATTAGTAATTTCAATAATTTCGATTGCTAATATTCTTTTTAAAAAACAAAAACAAACAAATTATTCACATCTCAGGATGCGGTTTTATCAATAAGTAGCCTTTTATCATATAACAAATGAATGCTTTTATTCCTTTTTTGCCATTTTTCTAGTCCATCCAGTACATATTACCAATAACAATTGTTACTTAGGTACATGCTCATGACAATGAATTATTACATATTGTATTAATTATGACATTTTTATATTTAACCCTCTTGTCTGTTCAATTTTCAAATTTTAATAATATTATATTTACTCAACGTAAAAAAAAAAACAAAAGCCGGTGGCTGTGTACCTATATTCTTTTTCTGGCGGCAAAAACAAACCATAGATAACAGATGCAATAGTTAATATTAAAGAGTATTTATGTGGAACGAATTCCTGGAGTAGACATTACATATATGTATATTGAGGCTTACTCGATACAAGCTACCTACCTAACTACGTTCTAAAAGCGAACCTAGCGTTAATTCCATTCGCTTCCGAAGTTTTCACCTTGGAGTTACCGATTATCACCAGTTAAACTGCGGATTTGGCTATCTGACCTCCACAATCCAAAAGCGATATCGAAGCATTGCAGTGGTCTAACTGTTATTTGTTAGATTTCTGAGGGCTCCAACTTACCCGTAACGATTGCCATAGATGTTCGTGTTGCAACCGGGACCGACGGTTTGAAGTGCTTTCCGAGGCACGACCAGACCAATGCAAATACCCATATTCATGCTTACAAATATTTGCACTGAGCGGAGTTCGAACCCGCGCCTCTTGCGTAGTGGCTGCGATCACTACTGCTACGCCACAGAAGCTGTCAAAAGTGATTTGTACATTATAAGGTAGATAATCCAATTTGATCGACAGAGATAATCAACATGAACTGAAGAACTTGCACGCTACAAGCTTTTCAAATCAGCACAACACTTGCAATTAATTATTATTATCATTTTAGTACAACAGAATATTTGAAAGTTTTTTATGCATAATTTATTCCCATTTTTTGCTATGGCCACCTTCCTACTTCATCATCAGATCAGCTCCAAGGTACCATATTAATGCATTGTCAACTAAACGTGTATGCAAAATTTCATCAAAATCTGTTGTGGATATCTGCTTCAAAATCGAGTTACAAGATTCTTCACGAAAAAATTACACACTTCCATACAGTACAAGTTAATATAAGGCTTGTAAAAAAACAGACCTCAACTATCAGGAAACAAGCTAAACGACATAAATTATAAAGACAGGGACAAAAATAAAATAAACGCCATTGAAAATTGGCGGGAAAACTGACAGCTTAAAATTTAAATATCCATTATCGCATGAAAGCAAGCAAGGGTATCTGGCATAGAGCCAAATAGGCAAAAATGTAATATCGCTGAACGTCAACGACCTGAAACACTAGAGCACTAGATACTATTGGGGAGGCTGTAGTTATACGGTTGCCAAATAGGTTTTACTAAAATAGTACCACGGATATAAGATGTCTGTAAATAGTACCTAGGTATCTACATACTAAGTAAAAAGGAAAGGTACCTACCTAAGAAGAGTAAATTTTTTGTTTGTCTGAACGTAAGTAATAAAAGGCATAAAAATCTTAATTGGGTATTTAACTAACTAGTCAAATTAGTTAATTTTTCTAAACGTCAAACCGGTAAGTTTTAAGGAAAATTGTATAAAATAATTATTTGTGACGTCATAATATTTAATAGTCAAATCATTTACAATTATAGGTTGGGTGGACGATTAAAAATAAATAAAAACGATAAAATAAGTACCGACGCAACTATTATCGCTCTTTTACCATTCTTAATTTAATAAGTTAAATACCCTCTATACCGTCGGCCAGTCGAACTAAAACCGACTTAAACCGCACGCCACCGTCTGATAGCAGAGTTAAATGCCGTAACGTAAAGTGGTCCAATAAGAAATTTCTCTCGCACACCAATACCACTATATAATAATATCGGACAATAATAAGTATTAAAAACTGAAACACAGCAGTAGCATTTTCTAGACAAGACACATCTGCTAGCTGGCACACGTGTGGTTTGACGGGCGAGCTCGTGGCGCAGGCTTTCTTCTCGGGGCTAGTAGGTCAGAGGGCGGCAGGCATTGGCTTAACTGTATTTTAGCAAATTTTGAGCCGGGAGGAGATGACTGAATTTTGTCACGTGACTAGTGGATGCATTTTCCACCGCGGCATGGGCAGCTGCCAATAGATTTCCTTCAAGGTATTGGATTATCTGTATTTTGGCCAATTTTGAGCCCGGAGGAAATGACAGATTTTTTCACGTGACCAGCTGACGCATTTTCCACCGCGGCATGAGCAGCTGACAATTTATTTTCTCCAAGGTATTGGCTTACCTATATTTTGGCCAATTTTGAGCTGGAAGGAAATGACTGAATTTTGTCACGTGAACAGCTGATGCATTTTCCACCGGGCATTTGCAGTTGACATTTCTTGTCCTTCAAGGCATTCGCTTTACTGTATTTTGGCCAAATTTGAACCGTGAAAAAATGGCTGAATTTTGGCTACGTCACCATCTGAGGCGTTTTCCACTGCGATATGCGCAGCTGACAACTTATTTCCTTCAAGGTATTGGCTCAACTATATTTTGGCCAATTTTGAGCCGGGAGAAATGACTGACGATTTTAATTTTTCATACAACCTTTTGAACTTTTGGTCACCAGCTGACGCGTATTCCAACGCGATATGGCAAGCTGACAATTTTTTCCTTCAAGGTATTGGCTTAACTGTATTTTAGCCAATTTTGAGCCGGGAGGAAATGACTGACGATTTTAATTTTTTTTACAACTTTAGGTCACCAGCTGACAGGTTTTCCACCGCGATATGAGCAGCTGACAATTTGTTTCCTTCAAGACATTGGCTTAACTGTAATTTAGCCAATTTTCAGCCGGGAGGAAATGACTGAATTTTTTCATTTTTTTACATGTTTGAGCGGTCACCGCTGCTTACCCCACTAACAAAGTGCCAGCTGACAGCCACGCAAATTCATGATTTAACTTCCTTAACCACTGTACGAAGTATCTCCCGGGAGGAAATCATTGACCAAATTTAAATGTGGCTCGTGGACCATAATGGAATATGGGTGAATACAGGAATAATGACCTCATGAATCTGTAAGAAAATTTCGGCAATTTCATAGGTAGAGACCTAGTGGCGACTTTTTCACTGTAAATAAATACTCCCAAGAGATAAGAAATACCTTTATCTTTCAAATTTACTTCTCCATTTTTATCCTACAGTTAAAAATATCACATGCTATATCCGAGGTATTTTAACGTTTTATTACAAGCTAGTCTTAACAGTACTGAGTAAGCGTTCGAAAGTTCCTGTCTCATGCAGGCAGGCAGGAATTATCTAAAAATTGTCAAGCGTTTCCCGTTCACATGGCTGTTCTATCCTAATATATATTTCTGTGGGGCGGCCACACCAAATGGAGAAAGACTTAGCGGAACCCGAGCTCTGAGGTGCTTTTTTTAGGTCATTTCTAGTTCTCGGTGGAGTGGAATAGGACAACCCCGTTCTTCCTGTGGGTGTCGTAAAAGGAGACTAGGGGATAGGCTCTTCTTCATCCGACAGTAAACATATAGCCCCAGACGTCTAGTGGGCAATATTGTCGCCTTCTATTACGTGAGACCGAAAATTATAATTGGCGAAATCTGGGTGATAATACACCTCTACCTACCCCTTCGGTGATTTACAAGCGTGAATATATGAATGTAATTTGAGTAGGCTTGTTTACCCGTTAGTAAATTTTATTGAAGTTAAACATTCGATGCTATTACAATAACATACTGGTTTTCTGAGAATTGGAAAATGATATTGAACTTTAGACCTTTATATATTTTTTGTTCAAGTATTTGATTTAAAAACGAATAGATAGAATATAAGGTTCATCAAGTATACACTGGGTTAGAAAATGTTGATTTACTGTTTTTTTATAACACTTAGGTGCCAGACAAGTATACGACCGACCACAAAGTGGTCTATAGACGTGTGCAACACAAGAGGAGGCACACTCGTACTGCCTACCCTGTAAGAATAGAGAGTTTCTGTACCGTCAGTGTAGAATACAAAGCAGGACAAACCTTCGGTCATCCCAGTTACAGCATAAAACTTTCCAGTGAGCTCTGGCTACCCTACTCACCTCCGGGAACACAACACGATACCTATGACCGCGGTATTCTGTAGGGCACAGGTTCCCCAGTCGGACTGCTTAATTGGGACGGGAATACCGCCGTGTCCTATCTCCTTCAACACTCAATCAATCAATTAGCCCACTGCAGTCCACTGCTGGACATAGGCCTCCCCCAATGTGCGCCATTTCGTACGATCCTCCGCCTTCCACATCCAGTCCGTCCCAGCCACCTTTTCAGGTCGACTTTTAGTTTATGGACTAGCTCTACCGTCAGTGTCTACGTTTCGGCACCGTAAGTTATAACATATAGGACGCACTGGTCAAATACCTTTGTTTTCAGGCATTGCGGCAGGGGGGAAGAGTAGACTCGACGTAGTTTGCGAAATGCTGCCCTGCCTGGTTTAATAGTATTACATAGCAGGTATTTGGAAAACAAAGCACTTATAGTTATACCACAGGACACATATCTACCTATCTTGGACCTAGGACGCGGATTGTTTTGTAATCCTACTTATGTTATAAACGCGAAAGTTTGTAATTAGGGATGGATGGCCCCGAGGAGGGCCAGACCGAGAGGGATGGCCCTGGGTCAGGCGGGGTGCGAGGGATATGTCGCATGACAACCTCATCTTCGGCCTAGCACTACGACCCAGAGACGGCGTGCGGTTTAGTCGGTTCGAGTCCGACATAACCTCCCCCTCCGCCTCCGGAGGGGTGGGAATCGGTGGGGATTTCCCGCACGTAAAACAAATAAAGGGATGGATGGATGGATGGATATGTATATAGTTACTCTTTCACGTAAAAAATGCTGATGGGTTTTTTTTTTTATATATAGGACACGTCAATTTGACTTCACCTCGCCTGATGGTAAGCTGAAGGCAAAGTCTCAGAAAAGAGGGTCACCATTACAAACACGTACCATGTTAACAATGGTGGCACTCAGCTTGACGGCCTCATCAGATGCTTTTTCACGCCCCGCTTAAAGGACCCGGGACTGTAGGAAGAAGGAAACACGTGAGCTGGCAAGGAGTTCCAGGTCTTAATGGTGCGACAAAGAAAGGAGTCACCAAACCGCTTGGTTCTTGAGGGAATATTCTGCACCGTATACGGGTGACATCTAAGCCCTGCTCGTGATGTCCTATGTAGGAAAGGAGAGGGCGGGACCAGTTGGAAGAGCTCATCAGAACATTCACCATGGTAGAGACGGTAAAATACTGCCAAGGATGCAACATCTCTACGCATCTGCAAAGGCTCAAGGGTGCTTGTGACCTCGAGATTCCCAATAATGCGGACCGCACGTCGCTGCAACCTGTCGAGAGCATCTAATAAGTACTTTGCGGAGCCATCCCAGAGATGCGAGCAGTATACCACGCAGGACCGAATTTGTGTCTTGTATAGAAGACACCGCTGCTCCGGCGTGAAAAACCGTCTCACTCTGTTCAAGACTCCGAGTTTACGCGAAGCTGTTTTGATGATACTCTCGATGTAGTTTTTGTTATTAAGTTTGCAGCGAACATCCATACCGAGGATAGTCAGGTTGTCCTGCAGTGGCAGTGGAGTGCTCTGAAGAGTGGGAAGGGGAAGGAAAGAAGATACCTTTGCTGTGAACGCACATGCCTGTGTCTTCTTGGCATTGAACTCGACCAGGTTCTCAGAGCCCCATTGGGAAATGTTGTTCAGGATCCGGTCAAACTCAGTGACAAGAAGCTGCCTTTTATCTGCGATATCCGACTGCTTAACCGCAGGACGTCCATGATAACTCCCGTGCAAAGTGCTATCATCTGCATAGCAATGAATGCTGCCGGTAGACAGCATGTCATTGATATGCAGAAGAAAGAGAGTAGGGGACAGGACGGACCCCTGCGGCACATCAGCATTTACCTGCAAGAACTCCGAGGTGCGTCCATCACAAAGGACGCGAATACGGCGATCCTGCAAGAAGCTAGCAACCCAGTTGCATAGTCTAGGGGGCAGACCGAAGGCTGGTAGCTTGGAAAGAAGCGATTTGTGCCAGACTCTATCGAAAGCTCTGGCGATGTCAAGACCAATTGCCAGTGACTCGCCGTGCTTGTCCATAGCCTCACCCCAAAGATGACAAAACAAACATTATGACATTCGGAAATAATTCACATCATTTAAGCGACATGAATATAAGACATTTAAATAAAACTAATATTGACATAGGTAATACAAAATTTTTAGGACTACACATTGACTCGAATCTAAACTGGAAAACGCACATTAACATGATATGTAAAAAACTAAATAGTTTCTCGTATGCGCTCTATATGATATCATAAGTAGTAAACCGAGATGCGGTAATTACAGCATACCACGCCCACGTGACGTCAATATTACGATATGGGGTCATGTTCTGGGGTAACTCTACTGGCAAGGAAGATGCATTTAAGGCACAGAAAAGATGTTTGAGAGCCGTGTGCAAATTACAGCAGACAGACACATGCAAACCACACTTTATACAGTTAAAGATACTAACTCTGCCTTGTCTGTATATATATGAAGTTGTAACTTTTGTGAAAGGTAATTTGAGTCGTTACACTGCATACAACAGTGCTCGTAACTGCCATAAAATTTGTATGCCTCAGCATTGGTCAGCGCTGTTTGATAAAAGTATTTTTTCCATGGCTCCTCGTTTGTACAATAAATTACCACGAAATATTTTAGAAGTGGAAAATACAACTGCTTTAAAAAAAAATGTATTACACTTACTTGTAACGAAAGCGTACTACAGTATTGACGAATATTTAAATGACAAATTGTAATGAAAGTGACTATATTGAATACCATTAATTAAACTTATATATAATACTATTTAATTTAAAAAATTGACATAACTAAACCATTTAACATTATTAAATCCGAAATTAATTGCGCTATTAATCAGTAGCTACTCCTATAAAATGTATTTTTATTTTTAAGCTTATATTGTAAATTTGCATGCCTTTTTGGTGGAATGCGGAATGATCAAACTTTTAAACCAATGTACCAACAATTTGTACCTGTGTTCGCAAATAAAGATTGAATTGAATTGAATTGAATTAACATACGCCAGAAGATCACCCGTTGACCGTTTCGGCCTGAAGCCATATTGCCGGTCATTAATTAGGGAGTGATCTTCAAGGTGACGCATGAGCTGTTTGTTAATTATGTGCTCGAACACCTTGCACAGCACTGAGGTGATGGCTATGGGTCGATAGTTAGTCGGGTCTGAGCGATCCCCTTTCTTGGGGATCGGCTGTACATTCGCCTCCTTCCAAGCCGAAGGCACTGTACCCGAGCAGTAGGATAACTGGTACAGCCGCGCAAGCATTGGAGACAACTCCGCTGCACATTTTTGCAGAACCACCGCCGGAATACCGTCCGGACCACCGGCTTTCCGTACATCGAGTGACTGCAGCACTGCACGGACATCGCGTTGCCTGATACGAATATCAGGCATTACATGGTCACTGATCGGTAGTGTCGGTGGCTGCATGCCACAATCATCGATTCGGGAGTTGGCCGCAAAGAGATTAGCCAGCAAATTTGCTTTCTCTTGCGACTCATGGGCCAGGGATCCATCGGAGTTGCGCAGCGGCGGCAGCGAAGGCTGGCAGAAGTTGGCTTGCACGGCTTTGGCCAGTCGCCAGTAGCCACGGCTGCCCGTGGGATGCGCTACTAGTTCCTGACCAAGCCGCGCTATGCGCTGGGCATCCGCTCTGATATAAGCCCTCTTGCAGACCTTTGTGGCTCTATTGTACGCCGCCTTGAAGTGGCCCACGTTAGGATCGCACATAGCGCGCGCCCTCACCCAAGCGCGGTACGCGGACTATTTATGATTAACAGCCTCCGCGCACTCGCGCCCGAACCAGGGGCGGGCTCTGCGGGCACCGGCGACATCAGTGTAGGGGATATAATATTCCATGCCCAGACTGATCTCACCGGCGACAGCAGTTGCGCCCTCAGATGGGTTCTTACCTTCAATAGTCACGCAATCCATCCCAGTCTGCTGACGAGTAGTGCCAGAGACGCCGTTTCCCCTGTACGGGTCGTGGTGGCGCTTTAATGGGCACCTTGGAACGGACCAGACTATGGTCAGATCCGCCTAAAGCGGCACTCACCGAAACACTGTACTGGTCCGGGCGACTCGTCAGCAGAAGGTCCAGCAGAGAGGGCTCATGGTCCGACCTTTTTGGTATTCTAGTAAATTCGTGTACCAGTTGGGTCAGGCCATGCGCCAGAGCAAATGCATGGGCGGCTCTTCCCGCATGGGTTGTTTTAGAGGAACCCAACCAGATCTCATGGTGGGCGTTAAAATCCCCCAAAAACACCAGCTCAGCGTTCGGAAACCGCTCCTGCGCATCATCTGCCGCCTGACTCAGGTATTCGAAGAGTCGAGTTGTCTCGGCATCTCCTGTATGGGAGCGGTAGAGGCACACATAGATCTGACTCGTAGAACCATGGTCTATGTGTACCCAAAGGGTGGAGAAGGATGGGTCCTCTAGGCAGCGCAAACGGCGACAACAAACATCCGCCCTAACAAACACGCACACCCCGGCTTTTGCACGGAAATTCTCCTCGAGGACATAGCCGGGGTAGAGCAAGTAGGTTGTGTCGTCAGGGCGGCGTATTTGTGTCTCCGTAAGAAATAGCAGTGCTGGTTTTGCCGTCTCCAGGTGTTGGTGGACGTCTCCAGTGAGGTTTGTATGGAGCCCACAGATGTTCGTGGACTCCACCTCAAATAGCGAGCCCGTGGGAGAATGTCTTGCCGCTGTGTAGCCCAGTATTCTATTTTGCGCTGCCGTAAGGAGGAGGTAAGGGAAGGCGTGAAAAAAAGGGGACTATCGTCGCAGCACCGCGTGACAAATCGCGGGTGATTGGTTTTGTCTATGAATGTGAGGAACGGCGAGAGCCGACACGCCGAACGGAAGGGCCCCCGTACCCCCCCGAGTATGGTCGCCGGGCTCCCTCCGGTCACCAACCGGCACGACGAGCCATATCGGGATTATGCGCGACCTGGTGGGGCAGCCTCCCAGGGTGGTTAGTCCCGGTTGGGCCCCTGTACTATGCCGCGGGCGGCCAGCGGCACCACCGTTTCTACAGGTCTCCCTGTTTGGCGAGTCGCCCCGCGCCACCCCCCACTAGACTACGCCAATACCCACCGGTCCCGGTAGTGCTGCGACCACAATCCCCCCTGCCCGGCTATGCACTTGCTGACCCCTGAACGCAATCCAACCGAGATTGGATTACTATGGAGGGTTTTTCGCATAGTGCACGGTGGTACCAACCCGGTCGAAATTTGTGACAGATTTGTGTCATCAAATTTCTACCACCCTATAATTTTTTTTTTAATGAAACTTTACAATAATAGAGGTTATATATCAGAATAACTCATAGGCTACAATTTATAACGATAACCGATGTCATAGCAATAACCGACATCCACGCGAGCGGAGCCGCGGGTAAAAGCTGGTATACAATAATATTAACGGGAATTAACGCGATCATGGTATAAGTACAAACATTCCTGATTGCCTGCAATAATAAAAAAAAATGTTTTGTAATACTCTGCTTATTGAATTTAAGCTCGTCCACTGCCATAGCACCCCGTGCTATCTTCTAACTACATCCACGAGGTCGAGTCCCACTATGTCGAGTTCCCGCTACGTCTACTTTGAAGATTCTCACTTTTATTCCCATCTAGTCGAGTCGTTGAAAATCTCTTATGTCTGGTGCCACCATGTCGAACGTTAAAGAAAAGTACAGTGAATGAAACAAATTATACAAATCATAATATTCCTATTTATTCTGACAACAGTTGAAAAAATATACTTGACATTAATTTTTTAATAGTAAATCACAGATCAGCCAAAAAGTATGTACCGACGACATGATTTCCTTTAGTTCAAAAGGTAACACGTCGTAGGTCACACAAATCAACAGGTACCTACTTAGTTATATCTCTTCTAAAATACAGTGTTTTTTAATGTTCAATAAAATAATTAGATAATAGTAAAGATACGTTCTGATGTTATCTACACATTACTTAGTACATAGGACCTACCTATGTACTAAGTAATGTGTAGATAACATCAGAACCTACACTACCTTCACTAGATTTTTCACATAGAGCACATTTTAAGTCCAAGATATATGTCTCGAGGTATACTAGCTGTGCCTTGCGGCTCCACCCTCGTAAAATATTGATCAGTTTCAAGACTTCGTTCATCCATTCTGACGTGATTGAGTACCTAACAAAATACATGCGTACACTTTTATACTCTTCTTCTTCATCCTAGCACCCAAAGCTTTCAACTTGGAGTCTGGAATCTGCTTTATCAGTACGCACAATTATCAGACCTGCACAACCCAAAGGTGATATCGAAGCATTTGGTCTAACACCAGTTGTTGGATTTTTGAGAGCTACAACTATACCCGTAACGACTGCCATAGATTATTGTATGTCAACCGGGACCGACGGCTTGACGTGCTCTCCGAGGCACGACCAGGCCAATGCAAATACCCATATCCATGCATATAAATATTTGCATTCAGCGGGGATCGAACCCGCGCCTCCTGCGTAGCGGCCGCGTTCACTACCGCTACGCCACGGAGGCTGTACTGCGAAAGAAAGACAGCAGTCGCATCACGGAAAAATAATTTTATTAAAAAAAAATGTAATAAATTTAGACTGGTAAAAAGCGGGCCCCAGACTCCAAGTTGATAAGCTTTGGATGCGACTGGGAATTAACGCTAGGATGAAGAAGAAGAGTACTTAAAAGTAATCCTAGTACCTATATTATAACTTCGACAAGCATTCATCCACCGAAAAATGGTCTATTTATAATACCTACTTAAGTAGATACGCGTAGTACCTACCTACCATACAACCTTTCGTTCTGGCCCCGGTAAATGACAGTAACAAGTCGCTGGCTAGCTTCCAAAATACAGAAGGTATAAGTTAACACCAATATTAGCCGCTGTGAAATCTTATGGGGGTGAGCCAATTGCCGTATTCCGGGCACTATTGACTCGAGCCGTGCATCTGAGGCTGAGTCTGGGCTGTACGTATCTGTCTGATGTTAAATCGACTACTATCCCTTAGTCGACTTGTAGGATGTGTCGAATCTTAGTCTTTGGACTTATATAAGGGACTTAGAAGGCAGGTAGACATTTGCAGTTAAAACACATCATGAACAAAGTCATGGATGACTGGCTAGGGGGTGATATGGTAGCCTTTCGTACCGGCTGACACAGGTGATCTCTGGGAAGAGCTTCAGAGACCACCTTTATTGGATAAGAACATCGTCGGTTCGAGTCTGATATACCCACCCGCATGGGCCTGAGGGTGACGGGTGGAGCCGCTCGTCACTCTAGCATCGTAGGACGATGCCCCCCCCCCCCCCTATACCGGGGACGAGTCCGGGACCACGTGGTCCCCCCTCCCGAGGAGGGCCAGACTGAGAGGAATGGCCCTGGATCAGCCGGGGTGCGAGGGATATGTCACAAGACAACCTCACCTTCGGCCTAGCACATCGACCCACAGACGGCGTGCGGTTTAGTCACCCTTCGGCTCCGAAGGGGGGGGGGGGGGGTATCCGTGGGGATTTCCAGCAAGTAAAAAAAAACCCACCCGCATTGGGGGTGCGGAAAACCCGAGGGGATATCCGCAGGAAAAAGTTAGGTGGATTAGCATAGAAAGATGAGGTTTTCCATTCAATTTGACAATGTCTTACATTGTTAAATTTCAATACCTACTCTCGTATAGCATATCAAATAATAGTAGAAGGTAATCAAAATTATTAGCATTATTAGTCCTCCAGCAAAAATAAAAATAAAATAGGTACTTGTGAATTCACGTCGGTAGATATTGTAATAGCTAGGACTCGAACTTAGGACCTCATATTATAATGCCGACTCCTTAATCCAGTCTGTTTCTATTTTTTTTTTATTTGATCTATCATGTTAGTTATTAAGGCTTTGGGGTCTGAAGACCTTTCTTGGAAGCAACATACCATAACTAGTTTGCAATCATGGTAGCAAATTAAACAACTATTTTGAAAAAAAGAAAGACAGATTTATTTGGCTTATAAATTAAATCACATTGACTACATTCTCTTAACAAATAATTAACAATATTCTATAACATTACTATCCCGAAATGTAACAACGTACATACCTGATTGAAACGTCAGGCAAATCAAAGATGCTGTACCAGTTTTATAATTTGCACTGATGATGTACCTGCACAGAAGTCTCATTTTCGAAAAATCTTAACCAACCACAACGCTCCGCTTACGCGCCAAACATGACAATTTCTTATTGGTTGATGCCGCGATACTACGAGTTGTGATACTACGGACACCTAAGGAATCCTTAAATAAAAGACAAAGTATAACCTTAAATTAGTCTTTTTTAGGGGTCCGTAAAATAAATTAACTTTAATATTCTTTTCTCAAAAAACAAAACCCTTGCTGTCCTAACGGGTAAATACGGACAGCATGTGGGGTAATTACGAATAACACTGATATAAAGCTTGAAAAGAAAAATTATTACAAAATATTAATGAACTATTATTCTTTTTCGCTACAGTAATCGCAAATATAGCCTCGGCATTTCCAGGCATTTCCGGCACATCATGCACATCACACAAATTCAGTTTTTCACCACAAAATATACTAAAATATTCAGTGACATCAACATTTTCAAAATTAGATAATTATTATAAAGATGGCAGACTCGACACCGCTATGAATGTTGCGGTGCGCGGGTTTGACTAGAGTAGCCAATACAGTAGTGTTCGCAATTACCCGCTGTCCGTAATCACCCCGCTCTCCCTATACTGTCAATGTGATATACGTCTCTACTATGACAGAGAAAGCACTACTATCTGGATTTAATAAATTATAATCTTAAAGTAACGCAATAAAGTCTGTATTTCAATAGCGTTCGCAATCGTAATCAATCGGCTTTAACTTGCTCTATTCTGCATATAGACGAATTTTTTCGATGCTACTTATAAACGTGGTACACCTGTACCTATACCATGATCGCGTTAATTCCCGTTAACATAATTGTATATCATGGAACGTGAGAGCTTAAAAGTTAATATATTTAAAAATTTTTAATGTAACAAGCAGGCATTCAAAAATACTCATATCTACATACATTCCATAGATTATTGTTAACTTATAATAAATTAACATTAACATTTGCGACGGTCTATGTCTTGCAGTGGACTGAGGTGGACTAAACGATTTGGTTGGTTTGCAGTCCTTAAAAATTTTCACACTTTGAATAGCCTTGGGTGCCCTTAAAGAATGATTTGGTTTGTTACCCAGCTGTTTTGGGAGAGGCTGCTGCCTGATGAGTATAACCGTACATATTTAGTCATTACGAATATCACACACAAAAATTATTCTTTTCCTGATTTTATTTCAGATTCTGGCGATATCGGGACTTGTTCTCCAATCCATTTCAGGTACGGTGGATTACCCTTTTGGATGGGAACAGATATCACTTCACAGACTTCATAGGGATGGACGCTACGAACATACTCGGTCAGCCGGTCCACCTCCGATGTTCGAGTTTTTATCATCAACAGCAACTGGAAAATTAAAAAATAAACTATAATGTCTTGTGAACTAAAAGACTGCTTTATTTTTAACATAAGATTGCATGCCTGGTCACCGGCATCAGAGAGATGTATGAAGACATTGACACTCCACTCTCCTGCTGTTTGAGTTACAAGAGCAACAACAGAGGGAGGCCTACACCTGAGTGGCTCTCGTAAAAGCCATATAGGGAACAGTGTAGAGGGGTCCCTACAACACCATTCCTGTTGTCTTACTCTGCAAGGGGAAGCCGTGGTAGGTATGTTTACATTTATACTCCAACATTTCAGGGTTGCCGAGAAGAAATTGCCTTGTGCAATAAGGCTGCCACTTGTTATGCCACTAAACTGTATGTTTCTTTATCCATTCTTTGTGTACATACAGGAGAAGGATTAGGAATTAATCCTGTACTTCATAGTTACCTACAAGCTTTGGATGCAAAACAATATAGGTAACCAATTTCATAGAAGTTGCTATGGCAACATGTAGCTGAAGTGAATTGAGGTTGTCAGAATGGGGCTACCAAGAAGGGAATTAAAAGGTTTCTACAGGTTGGCAGCATGAGGTTGACACCCCTGGTGTTGCAGATGTTCATAGGCCATAGTAACTAAGTACATGTCTGACACCAGATAGGCATAAAAGGCCGCTGTCATTAAGTGGAGTTATTTTTTTTATACAACTGAGGATGCAGCCAAGCACTTGGCCCACCTGATGTAACATGGTTACTGTGGCCTTTGGATGTGTGCAACAAAAATTCTACAGTGAGCCCTGGCTACCCTACTTACTGCCAGGAACACAACACAAGGTTATTCAGGCCATGGAATTCTGTAGGGCAGAGGTACTTCCTCAGTTGCTCAATTGGATGGGAATAAAGTAAATAAAGTGTTTACTTAATTGCACTGGGAATGTTGAGCAATATTCTTGGAAAGCCATTGTGGCAGTGATTGTTTAAAGCAACATTATTTACCTCATTGTCCTCATTCAGCTCTCCTTTCCATTCATATATTGATGTGACTTGCGGTATAATGTTCACACACGCAGCAAGTTTCTTTTGAACCAGGCCTTTTCCTATAATTTTGGCATTTTCCATATTTGGTACGGTCACATAAGCTATTGAGTATATGTCTGAAATAATGTAAATATATTTTTATTAGTGATTCTGCTAAAAATTGTTTGCGCTGTCCTCCCATGACTATGGCTACTGAATAGCAACCGAAATCCCTCTTCCTACTTCAGGGCATATATCTTGGACCCAAAATGTGCTCATAATACGCTTTATATGCAGTTATATGCAGTACGCGTTTTTTGGACGTCTTTTAAGGTTAGTACAGGGGGCTACGCCGGTGGACGAACTCAAATGCATCAATCAGCACACGTCAAGGCCTCACCTCTCGCGACATAGGTAAAGGATATAATATACAGATTATAATCTCAGCATTCATCACTACATAGTATAAAACAAAGTCGCTTTCTCTGTCCCTATATCCCTTTGTATGCTTAAATCTTTAAAACTACGCAACGGATTTTGATGCGATTTTTTTTAATATATAGAGTGATTCAAGAGGAACGTTTATATGTATAATACATGTTTAATATAGAAGAGAGTGCATCGGGAACGGGATCTGACGCCACGCGGGCGGAAAAATATTCGCGGTACGAAGTTCGCCGGGTCAGCTAGTTTAATATAACTTTGAACAAAAATAAAAACAATTTTACTCACCAGCTGAGTTGCACGCACTAGTCATATTGCTTTGCGCTAAGACGAAACTGGGTCTAATAAAAGCAAAATACAAGGTTATAAAGGAACGTTTTAGAAATATTTGCATTATACTGCGAGTATTCCTAAATTATAAGACTGATCTGTCCAGTGTCCACCTCCACCGGCTTGCTCAAAAGATTGTGTGACAGTTCACAGTTGTCAGTTGTCAATGTCAAAACTGTCATAATGGAGTAGAGTACGTTCAGAAATACACCCTGTACTGTATAATGTGCCTGATAATAGTTTCTAGATCAGTTATAGTGTTGTTGAGAAGTTAAAAGAAATCCTGTACCTAAGTAGATTATAAGTAAATCGCAAACGTGTTTGTAATGAAAGGATTTTTTTAGTAAGCAAAGCTAGTGTGACGACTCTGCCCCTTTAGACAAGTGGTAATTTGTAGTAGAATAGAATGAAAAATAATGCATGGGACTGACATAATAAAATAATAATGTTCGGGAGTCAGCCCCTCTAGGCAAGTGGCAATTCGTTAGCCGGCGTTTGATGGAATAGAATGACGAATGTATGGGATTTGACGTATAAGACAGTCGTTAACGCATGTCAAATGTGTCAAATCCCATACATTCGTCATTCTATTCCTTCAAACGACGGCCAACGAATTGCCACTTGTCTAGAGGGGCAGGACTGTCAAAGACGTCAAAATACGTGTCAATCCCATACATTAATTATTCTATTCTATTCCACTAACGATTGCCACTTGTCTAGAGGGGCTGGTGTTGGGCACGTCCCTAGGCTGGATCAACCGCTAGTCGTTAGGTGAACCGTATGCATGTCTACTTCCTATTTATTTTTATGGGAACGTAATCCTGTAAAATAAAATACCTACCCCTAATTTTGAGCATTGAAGTAAAGGCGATAAGAAAACTCAATGTAATTTGCCAG
This sequence comes from Eilema caniola, assembly GCA_949126895.1. Lineage (NCBI taxonomy): Eukaryota > Metazoa > Arthropoda > Insecta > Lepidoptera > Erebidae > Eilema > Eilema caniola. The sequence goes on along the minus strand of OX421471.1, from coordinate 5,328,063 downwards.
ATCAATGTAAGCTGCCCAATCTAATCGAATCTTTCTGGTGGCATCTTTCTCGAAGCTGTTCTACCAAACTCGATATTTCGTTCATTGAAAACATAATATTTTGAACAATGACTTTAGAAGTAGAAAACTTGCGTTCTTGACATTGACAAAATTGTGGCGATTTTCTTCAGAGACCACTTTGAAAAAGTTGAAGTTGAAGTAAACTTGTTTAGAACCGATTATACCTAATATATATTGATCAATAATAATATCCGAATCATGGAAAGAAGGAGTGGGAGTGCGGACACCAGCTTCCAAAGCCTTAGATGCAACTGGGATTGGCGAGCGGATGAAGATGTTAATGATAAAATCATTTTTTGCACTTATGTATTTATTTTCACGCTTAGAAAATGTTTTTTTTTAATTCACTTGCTCATAACATGGCCTTAATTTCACTGCAATTAGGCATATAGTGATACCTATTATCAAACTGTAGTTTTTTGATTCTTATTATATCACGAGTGGGATACAGATTAAAAAAAATTGTGGTGGTGCTGCATTATTCTTTAAAAAAAAACATACAAAAAAAGATGGTGTTCAATAGAATAAATAAATTAATATACCTACTTATTGCTTGTTCCTTTCTTGCAACTTCGTATTTAAATAGACAATTTCATTTTGAACGTGTATAATAAACAAAACTTTCACTCAAAAAAGTATAATTTTTGTTTTCTCTATGTTAAAATTTAAAGTAAATTTACCATTTTGTTAACAAAAAAAGAACCCTCATTCTTTTACTCTTTGGCCGCATGCCAAATAAGAAAAATCATATTTAGCCTTAAGGCAAAGTTGAAATGGCTTCACTTCGCTCGCGCGTAATGCGTTATACTCCTATATTTGGTAATCAATCAATAAATTAGCCCACCGCAGTCCACTGATGGACATAGGCCTCTCTCAATATGCGCTATTTCTTCAGACTCTCCGCTTCCCGCATCCAGTCTGTCCCATCACCTTTTACAAGTCGTCAGTCCATCTGGCTAGAGGGTGTTCCGCTGTACCTTCTGTTTGCCTACTCGAGGTCTCCACTCTATATTTGGTAAGCCAGCTTTAATATGGGAATCTCAGAAATGGTTTGGGTTCGATGGAATATCGAACCCAAATCATTTCGCAACAATGGTAATATTAAAACCATTTTAATTTTGTACTCATGTTTTTATTTTCACGCAAATGAAGTTTTTTTTTTACAAATTCAATGAATTTATTTTCTTATCCATGATTGTTAGGTCATTGACAAAGTAATGTACATACCTAGGTATAGGCATATAAAATGTGTTACCTGTGCTTTACCTAAGTAGGTATTACGTTGTTAAAATAAGAGATAACTCGTTCTCAGATCATAACCGAAAATAAATAAAATAAGTTGTTGTTTTGAAACATCTTCAATAAAATAGTTAAAAGCTGTTAGGCTCGTATTCCAAAACGATACTCAGTCCGAATTTCGATTTTCATTGACAGATTTGATTTTGACAGATCAATGACAATCTGTCCCTCCTTGCAAAACTTGATACTGGCATCTCGCCATTAATAATTTTACATTTTACTGGCAAAATTGCGGCTATTTATTAAAGTCAATCTGTTCTCTGTACCTAAATTGAGATTCAAGACTGAGTGTTGTCCTGGCCTGGAATACGGGCGTCAGTGTTGTAGGTACCCAGGTAAAGCTTAGATTTACTTAGATGTCTAATGCGTACTTGGTAATTTATATTTTTTAATTTAGGTTACTTAGTATCTACTTAGGTACTAAATTTGTCTAAAAAAAGTATTTTTACACATTATGATAATATAATTCGAATACAATCCAATCTTAAGCCCGTATTCTAGCATGGTACTCAGTCCTGAATCTCGATTTATCTGAGGACAGATTACATAGATATAATCTGTCAAATCTGTCAATCTCTCCATGCAATCTGTCCTCAAATAAATTAAGATTCAGGACTGAGTGTTTTTCTAGAATACAGGTCTTAATGTCACATTTCTGACTACTTCTTCTTAGTGATTTCTGCAGTGAATCGCCAGGTAATGCAAAAGTCTCTAGGTATTTTCAAACTCAAACTCAAACTCAAACTCAAACTCATTAGTTACTTTTATTGAATAGTTTTTTCGTTATACATTCCTGGTTATTATAATTATTAATGTAGGACATTTTGTCATAGAGATCGAATCAGGTGTCAGCTTAAAATAATTATTAAGTTATTAAGTAGGTAAGTACATGTACATTACGTAGGTGCTTTGATTTGATTTGACGTTTTACACGATGTAAATACTTGGCTGTTACTGCCGTCTTAATGTAGTGCGACTCAACATGATCCACACATTATTAAAATATTAATTCCATACATATACATATGATCACGCCTTTATTCCCGGAAGGTGAAGCAGAGGTGAATTAAAACCCACATTTCACCAATCTGTATTCGGTCACACGTAATAGGGGGTGAGCCTATTGTCGTATTCCGGGCACTATTGTTGACTCGAGCCATGCATCTGAGGCTGAGTCTGGGCTGTACATATCTGTCTGATGTTAAGTTAATCAGCCCTATCCCATAGTCGCCTTGTACGACTCCACATGGGAAGAGAAGGGGTGGCCCAAATTCTACTCTGCCACGGGAACTAAATTTAAACAGAATACCAACGGTACTATAGATTTCAAGTTCTATTGAAAGAATATCAATAGTTGATAGTCTCACTATCGATATATGCAGTCAGCATCTGTGCCCGTAGCACGAAACATATTGGAATTCGTAACGTAAATCTATCGAGACAACGGAGCATTGCAATTGGCAGGCTTCATACGAATGCAGGCCATCGATTCTGCTAAAGCAAAAACCTCTGTCATGCCATAGACACTGCAAACGGAATTATTGTATAGATATATGAAGACACAGAAATATAAAAGGATAGAGCGGCCATTTGAGCGTGAATAACGTGGTAACTCTCCTGTCTGTCCTATGACACGGGCACCTTCCACTTGTGGTGTAGTACTTATGAGACACGTGTAACCTCATTTTATTGTGTATTTAATCATGTATTATTCCAATAAACAGTTAGTCTATATCATGACTTCATTGTTTGAATTGCTCTCCTAATACCTCCCGTACATGGCGACCCTGCCGAACATTCGCGCAACTCGGTCATTCGACGCGCTCTCCATATATGGGTTGGAAATTTTTATCGAAATAAACTGAGTGCAGTGCAGTGGAAAAAAAAGTGCAATATGGGACTAGAAAAAAGAAACCCGTTACGTGTGACTGTTGTGTTTTCGGTTGTTACGAACTATTTGGTACAATTTTCAACATGGGAGGTAAATCAACCAAGGATCAAGTTGTGATCGCCCAAAATGCCGCAGGAGGCACAAACGAGGCTACAGCAGAGGACATAAAGTACCACATGTCTATGTCTAGCTTGTTACTATTGACAATCTTCGTTATTATTCTGTTAGGTGTGTTGTATTTTGCGTATAGCGCGTATAAGAGATGCCATATACGATTGATATCGCGGGAGCTTAATAGAAGAGTGTTTAGTAGTTTCCGACGTACAACGGCGAGCCCTACTAATACTGATCGCGATCGCGAGGCACAAGGTTCAAATAAACTGTATCCAGGAGTTGTTTAGTGAAAAGTGCGCGATTCGACGATAATAGTGTTTCGGAATTGTGCGGAATGCGTTTACAGCTCGTTACTTATGTAATATGATACTCGGTTGCGTAGTGGAATTATTTAATGGACTGTAATCCGATGTTAGTGTTATAATTAATAAAATAGTGTGTTAATCGTTGAGATGAACTACAGGTATTTATTCATGTTTGTATCTTTATATTGTCATTTGATAGTAAGTTATGGCAATTACTTTAAAAACCTTATATAATGAATTACAGGAAGTTAGAACGTATTTGATAAAAATAGGCTCAAAGAGAAGGCAAGGAAATATTGTAATAAATAAACTAAAGGAATGTAGTGAAATATATGAACGATATTTATGCTGGTCAAATAAATATAATTTGGAATTAAGTAAAGAGAGTGATGAGGATCCAATAGTGCAGAAATTTTGTATGAAATTTTTAGAGTTATATAGAGAAATTTTAGATTTATGCCAAAGTGAACAATCCAGTTCTGAAATTATTGTGACAATGAGTACTTTCGATTGACGGCTTTGAGCTTATTACCCTGTATGACCGATACAGAGGTGAACACAAAACAATTAATTGATAATATTGAGTACTATGACTCTTTATTGGACAAGGATGACTGTAAAAAGAAATTAATTAATTTTGTACTTAAAAGTAGATTGTCTCAAGCTGCAAAATTAAGATTAAATTCTGATTATTCTAGTGTGAAAGATTTAATTACGGACATGAAAAAAGAACTTTTGCCCTGTAAGTCCGCTACTGCGATTTCGGCAAAATTGGAAAAAATTAAACAAAATAATTTGACAATTTCTGATTTTGGGAAACAATTATCGGAATTATTGGTTGATCTCACGATATCGCAAGCGAATGGAAATTCTGATAATTATAACGTGTTAAAGCCATTGAATGAAAATATTGTTATTAAAAAATTCGCTGACGGCTTGCGAAATCGTAGGATTAGTACAATTATCGCTGCCAGGAATTTTAGTTCCCTGAAGGATGCGATCCAAGCAGCCCAGGATGAAGAGGTCTTCACCACATCGAGTTCCGGGGAGATACTGGGTATGTACAAAAATACATACTTTAATTCTAATTTTAAAAATAATGGTAGAGGATATCGAGGAGGATTTAGCAACAGATCCCATTCATACAGAGTACCAGGTCGTACCAGTTTTCGAGGACATCAGCAGCGAGGAGGACATCAACAGGCTACATTCCGGGGTGCTCTGACTCGAGGTCAGCAGTTCAGAGGTAAGAATAGGGAAAATAATAGAGGAAACCAAGGGATACGGCAAAACCACAATGTTCACGTTATTAATGAAACGCGACCTGTTAGTTCACCGCAAGGTTCTGAACCGTCGTCTTCGAATATAGCACAAGAGTTTTTTCGTGCCTAAAGATGAACATACGATTTTATCCTGTGATAGTGACTGTTTCGTTAATTTCTCAGTAAACGGTAAATCATTTTCTTTTTTAATTGATTCGGGTGCTTCTTTGTGTGCAATTAAGTACAAATATGTATTAGAACAAAATCTTTCCATACAGAACGAAGATCTTACCATAAACGGTTTAGGAGGCAAAGTTCGTGCAATAGGATACGTGTATTTACAATTGAGCGCTGATGATCTAATAATTAGTCATAAGTTTTATGTTTTTAATTCATTGCCAATTATGTCAAACGGTATCATTGGTAGAGACTTTTTAAGGAGATACAGATCGGTTTTAAATTTTGATCAAAATATTTTGACATTGCGTGATCATTATAGAATAGTTAATTTACCTATGTCACATAGATGTGATAATTTCTTAGATATTTCCGCAAGGTGCGAGTCTATTCACTATATTCAAACCGATTTTCAAGAAGATTGCGTAATTTGTTCAACTGAGATACAGGACGGTGTTTTTTTTAGCAAGTTCAGTCGCCACACCTGTAAAAGGTGTAGTACCTATTAAAATATTGAATACTACGGAAAATAATTTGACATTGTCTAAAATTAATATTACTGTTCACAAATTAAGTGACTATAATATTTGCGCCTTCGACAAATCTGAGAATAATGCTAGCAGAGTTAAACAATTATTTTCTCAAATTAATTTTTCACATATGAATGATGAAGAACAGACTTCTATTGGAAATTTATGTGCTAAATACGCAGATATTTTTTATTTACCGGGGGATAAATTAAGTACTACGAACATTTATACACATTCAATAACAGTAAAACCGGGTACCACGCCAATTTTTTCGAAACCATATAGATTACCTCATTCTCAAAAATCTGAAGTTAAGCATCAAATAGAAAAAATGTTAGAAGAAGGTATAATAGAGCCTAGTACAAGTGACTGGTCAAGTCCTGTCTTATTAGTACCGAAAAAAGTAGACGCATCAGGTAATAAAAAATGGAGGTTAGTTATTGATTACCGTAAGTTAAACAATTCTATAGTTGATGACAAATATCCATTACCAGATATTACTGAAATTTTGGAATCCGTATCAGGTAGTGTTTATTTTAGTCATTTAGATCTCCACCAAGGTTATTATAATGTCAAATTAGATGAAAATAGCCGAAAATTGACAGCGTTTTGTTCAGGTCAGTTTCAAATGACACGAATGCCAATGGGATTAAAAACGAGCCCAAGTTCATTCTCTCGGATGATGAATATAGCTTTAGCTGGTTTAAATTACGAGAAATGTCTAATATATTTAGATGATTTAATTTGTATGGGAAGTAATTTAAATATGCATAACGAAAATTTACAGGATATTTTTGAAAGATTACGAAAAGTTAACTTGAAATTGAATCCTTCAAAATGCAATTTCTTAAAAAAAGAAATACTGTATCTAGGGCATGTAATATCGAGTGAAGGTATTCAGCCTGATCCTGAAAAAATTAAAGTGGTAAAAAATTATCCACGTCCAGAAAATTGTGACGAGGTAAAGAGATTCGTAGCTTTCGTAAACTATTACAGAAAATTCATAAGAAATTTTGCGGAAATAGCATATCCATTGAATGCTCTTTGTCGAAAACATGTACCTTTTAATTGGGATCAGAAATGTCAAAAATCGTTTGAAACGCTGAAAGAAAGAATTATTTCTCCTCCTATTTTACAATATCCCGATTTTTCTGAACAAAATGAATTTATATTAGAAACAGATGCATCTAATTATGCCTTGGGCGCAATTTTAACGAACAAAGATAGACGCCCCATAGCTTTTGCTAGTAGAAATTTAAATAATGCCGAGAAAAACTATCCTGTAATAGAAAAAGAGCTATTAGCCATAGTGTGGGCGGTAAAACATTTTCGTCCATATTTATATGGTAGATATTTTAAAATTCGTACGGACCACAAGCCCTTGATTTATTTGTTTAATATGAAAGATCCGTCGAGTAGATTAATAAAATTCAGATTAGCTTTAGAAGAATACAATTTTGATGTAGAATATGTAAAAGGCTGTAATAATTCTGCAGCGGACACTTTATCTCGAATGTCGATAAATGAGTTAAGAGAAATGAATGACAGTGTAATAAACGTTATGACACGTGCACAGTGCGCATTAAAAGATTCTCCGGTTTATATGGTCCCCACAGATGATTGGCCTGATCAACCAAAAATCGTAGGCACACATATTAAACCGAAAGAATCTGTAGAGTTGTTATTTATAGACCATAATAAGTATAATAAAATGAAAGACGAAGGAATTATAAGTAAAGAAAGTGAAATATTTTGTTACGTAGAGAGTAAAAGAACTATTTACATTAAATATTTAGAGTCTCAATCGCGAATTACACTATGTGAATTCGTGAGAGAACTAGATGATTTGTGTAAAAATATTCATGTTGAAGAAATTTGTATAGTTAACAAAAAAGATTGTGAAGTTTTTATAAAAAAGTTATTAGAAGAAGTGAATAAAATAAAAGATAGGTCCGGACCACGTATATGTATTGTTAAAGATGTACAAAGAATAGACAATAAAGATGATAGACGAGTTATTTTGAACGACTTCCATCTCCTACCCAGTAGTGGCCATGCTGGTATGAGAAGGATGTCGAACAATATCAGGAAATATTATTATTGGCCTGGTATGGATAAAGATGTTAATGAATTTGTGAAACGCTGTGATAAATGTCAGCGACACAAACATTCTACTCCAACTAAAGAACCCATGGTTATAACTAGTACTGCCAATTCGGCATTTGAAAAAATATTCTTAGATCTTGTAGGTCCTTTGGAAACGGATAACGATAATTATTCTTATATACTTACGTTACAATGTGAACTTAGTAAATATATCGAAGCTTATCCCTTAGTTTCCAAGAAAAGTGATGAAGTAGCAAAAACGTTAGTTGATAATTTTATCCTTAGATATGGAGTTCCAAAGGAAATAGCTACTGATAGAGGTAAGGAATTTATTTCAAATACATTTCAAGAAGTTTGTAAGTTACTACAAATTAAACAATTAAATTCAACCGCTTATCACCATCAAAGTATAGGTGCATTAGAGGTGTCACACAAACACTTAAACTCTTTCCTTAGAATACATACTGATAAACACCCAGAGACATGGAGCCAATGGCTTCCCTTTTGGTGTTTTGCATATAATACTTCAATACATTCTGAAACACAGTTTACTCCTTATGAATTAGTGTTTGGTAAGAAGTGTATTCTTCCAAGTAATTTAAGTAAAAACATGGTAGACCCTATTTACAACTATGAAAGTTATCCAAGTGAATTAAAATATCGCATACAACTTTCACAAAGAGAGGCAAGAGACAATTTACTTAAGAGTAAATCTACAAGAAAATTCAAATATGATAAATATATCAATCCTGTAAAATATAAAGTTAATGATTTAGTATTGGTGAAAAACGAGGTAGGTAATAAGCTTGACGATTTGTATTCAGGTCCTTATAAAGTTGTTAGGGACATATCTCCAAACGTAGAGATATTGAAAAATGAAAAACTAGATATAGTTCATAAAAATAGGACTAAATTGTATCACTCTTAACGAAAAATGTATTCAAATGTATTATATAATTTCTTTAGCTTATGTGTATTTTACTTATATGTAAACACAGTAACACAAAAAAAAAATGTAAAACTCTAGTTTTAATTTTTTTTCTAAAAGAGGGGAGATGTGGTGTAGTACTTATGAGACACGTGTAACCTCATTTTATTGTGTATTTAATCATGTATTATTCCAATAAACAGTTAGTCTATATCATGACTTCATTGTTTGAATTGCTCTCCTAATACCTCCCGTACACACTAAAAAAACTCGGTACTGTTAAGACTAGCTTCTAATAACAATTTTTGTGCTATTTCCAACTGTAGAATCTAAGTTTAGAGATAAATTGGAGAAATAAAGGTATTTTTTTTATCTCTCGTGAGTATATAATTACAGTAAAAAAGTTGCCACGTGCGACATGAAGGTGAACGCATATGGCCGTTCTATCCTAATAGATATATTTCTGAGTTTAAAGTCCAAAATTAAATGACTAAAGTTTCATTATTACTCTTTATCCACTCTGCAAAAAGCCTGTTAATTTTGGACATTCACCGCATTGCTTTAATTAAAATCTAAAATAAAAAAAATTCAGTGTCCGTGGCATGAAATGGGTTTTGGTTTAGCATAATCGAGGTCTAGGTTTACAGTAGGCAGGTGGCCAATCACAATGCTCCGTTCTCTCGATACATTTACGTAACAAATTTAACTATTTTTCGTGCTAAAGGCACACATCGATCTTGACCAGCAAAGTACTATATTAAGATATTTTTGAGCACCCTACCAGTAAAAATCGACTGTTCTATCAGATCACTACTGTGACCTGTCAAAATTGTCAACATAATGTTTACAAAATGAGTGTTAAGTGCTGTGACCTGTCAAAATTGTCAACATAATGTTTACAAAATGCATGTTTAGTGTTTCCAGATGACATTTTGCGACCAAATATTTTGTTATATACAAATAATTTAGTAACATATAAGTCATTCTCATTACCCAGAAGGTTTTTTAATAAGATGTTCAACATTCAGTTTCAATCTGCCAAAATCAAATTAAATGTCAAAACTGAATCCTCGCGACATAATTTGCAAGAAAGAACATTGTCATCACGGTCGTTTTTCACATTTAAACGAGGCAAAATTAATGAATACATTTTTATTGTGAGAATTGGCCCTCTTGTCATTGAAATTGTCATTTTTTTGATATTTGGAAGATTAAGGTTAGGTCAGTACCGATTTTTTTTTTAATTTTAAAGAAATTAATATGCTAACTATACAAATCGATTAAAATTGGAAAAAGTAAAATGCTCATACGGGACGGGAGCCCCCGAACAGTCCCTTAGAGGTGGGATGCATTGACTACAGAGCTCACGAACCAAGCCTTGAGCATTCCAAGGAGTGCCCCAAGATGATTGTATAAGAGCATTTCAGCATTGTACCCCAAGCATGAACAACTATAGATAGTAATCGTATGGTAAACGTATTAAGAGAATGGAGCATTGCGTTTGGCCGCCTGCTTACTGTAAACCCGTGTGTAGCCTAATGGTATGAGTAATGGATTACTGAGACGAGGGCAAGGGTTCGATTTCATTTTCCATGGCACACACCAATGATTTTTCGATCTTTTTCGAAGTTATATGTGTATTTGTCGCAGGTTATAAGTGCCTGGTTAATGGCAATAGGCTCGCCACCTATTACATTGGGACCTAAACATAAACTGGCGAAATGTGAGTGCTAGCACCTCTGCCTGACTCTTCGGGGATAAAGACGTGAGTTTATGTTATGTTATGTGAGGCCGACCAATCGCATTGCTCCATTCTCTCTATAAGTCTACGATACGATTACGAAAGTTGTTCATGCTAGGGGTACCTACAGTAGTCAGAGCATTCCCCTATAAAGACTACTCGCGGGTTCTAGTCCATTTTACTTTACTTTTCCAATCTTAGGCTGGTTTTACTGTCACGCGGACCGTTAGTACGCATCGCTCCGCGCGTGCTGATCATCTGCGTATGTCGTTTAGTATCGTCATGACCGCACGTGGTGCAATTGAAAATTGCGATATTCATGACTCGTAATGATTGTAATACGTTGATGCGTGCGCTCCGTACGATACTAAAACGCTCATTGCTGGCACAGACGCGCCATGCGGAGCGGTCCGCGCAGACGGTCTTCCGTACGGAACCGTCCGCATTACTCTAAAACGCTCCCATGGCTTAATACAGCCCCTCTAGACAAGTGGCAATTCGCTAGCAGGCGTTTGATGGAATAGAATGACGATTGTAAAGGTTTTGACGTATTTGACATGCGTTAACGACTGTCATTTACGTCAAATCCTTTATATTTGTGCGGAGCGATCTTTACCTACTGACGGTCCGCGCCACACTAAAACTAGCCTTAATCTTTTTATTGCCCTTCTGTTCTAATTTTGGTTTCAATTTCCAACAATTTTCATCTTTCTTCTTCATCCTAATGTTTAAACCCAGTCGCATTCGAAGGTTTCGGGTTAAGGTCTTAACTTAAACAGTTCTTATTCTAAAAACTTAAACATATATTTTATAAATCACACACGTTGAGCCTTTACGGTATTGTGTATTTGGCAACACAGGAGCAGCAACTGGGTAGTCGGATTTCTTTTTCAAACATTTTAATTTGGTCATCGTTTTTTTCAAAAGCCGTCGCTGTACGAATGACGTATTTTTGTTTGCATCTTGCTTCGTATCCCTGTTGGAACATCACGATGCCAGCACATCCAGTACCGCCAGATCTGTAAAAAATAAATCAATATTTTTGTCAAGGGTTAAATAATGACTGACGGTCTGACGTAGGCATCACCATCTTATTCTTCTCCATCCTAGCGTTAATTCCAGTCGCATCCGAAGCTTCAAACTTGGAATCTGGGGTCCATACTTTTACCAGTCCAACTGCGGATATGGCTGAACTTCGATATTTTCCCGGGTGAAGCGACTGCGATTTGACCTCTATAACCCTAAGGCGATATCGAAACATTGCAATTAGACCAGTTGTTAAACTTCTGAGGGGTCCAACTACCCGTAATGACTGCCATAGATGTTTGTATGGCAACCGGGACCGACGGCTTAACGGCTCTCCGAGGCACGACCAGACCCATGCATACAAATATTTGCACTGAGCGGGGATCGAATGCGCGCCTCCTGCGGAGCGGCCGCGTTCACTACCGTTACGCCACGGAGGCTGTCGAGGCATCATTAACTCTTAGTATTATTTCTATTTGCATCCGAGGTTTTCATCTTGGTGCTCGGCGTCACCTTTTGGTTTGGCTTATAAGACTGTTATGGGAGTGACTGATGTCTTACCTCCCTCGGGCTTGGCCCTGAAAGTTTCGATCGGCAACTTGATTGTTATTGGCAAGTCAATCAAGCAAAAAAGTATGAATTTGAACAAGATAAACTTACGTATTGCAAATTTCGACTCTGTAACCTTGCACTGGTTGGTCACGATTGTTCACCAATGTATACCACTTGCCGTCAACGCCTACCGCAGATTTCGGGTATACTACCTGAAAAATGTCAAAAAAGGGGTTTTATATAAGTCTTCAGGCTTTCACGGCCGGTTTTGCATGTAGAATATACTGCTTCCGGGCTGTTTGGCCATGGTCCATTTGAAACTTGCGATCCAGACGTTTCGTCGATCACTGCGGTCAACATCTTCAGTGGCGCAGGTCCGGGCGACGACGAGTTCGGAGACCTTGCCTGCCTTGAAACGTCTGGAACGCAAGTTTCAAATGGACCACGGCCAAACAGCTCAGAAGCAGTATATTCTACAAAGGGGTTTTAAATAAATCTACAAAAATGTGCATTACTTACAAAATAAAAACTTTCACTTAAAGCTTTCACTGTCGAACCTGAAATCTGAAGTCCTTGTCTTATTTTTACAGGCCTTTTTTGGTTTTTACAGGTGCGACTGCCGTTTGCCATCGCCATCCCCAAGAGTTAAAGCCTGTGCTTCGTCGAAGGTTGGCTTCAATCCCGTAGACTCCATACACAAACGAATAATAATATTTTGACTAACCTTTTCCTCAAAATGGCACAGTTCTATGTTCTCATCGATGGGGCCCACCCTTTGATTGATGTCTGGTGTATCTGGATAATCTAGTCTGTCGAGCTGGAACTGCAGCGTTTTCCCTATCTGTAAGAAAAACACAACGTATTGACTAACAATGCTTCATTCATAATCTCATTAGAGACAAGAAAGACTAACTCACTAACAGTTTATCGGACGACGGCCGGACGATATAAATCTGTCAGTTGATCGCAGTAACCCACACACTTACAGTTTCGTTAACGATTTTGGACTGACGACTAATAAGATCCGATAGTGTGTGGCCGCCGAACGATTTTGGACAGTGCTAGGCCGGACAGTCCTAGGCCGTTAGGGCGAACGAGCACACATTAGCAGGGAGTCGGCCGGCGGCCTGTCGACCGAGCGACGTCTCGTGTCAGCATTTTTTACGTAATAACCTCAGAATAACACAGTAAAATAATATTATTCTTTTGTCTGAGGTAATAACATTATGATGACATGTACCTTCATCACTAGTTTTTACTAAGATTTTATTTATGTTATGTACATAATTTCTTATAATTTCATATGCGCATAGTCCATAAGGTCCAAAATAGCTAACACCTATTTCTCACAATGATTTTCACGTACTTGTATAAGAATAACGTAGTACAAGCTATTTTCATCCTTATTGACATCACAACGCATCTAGGTTTTTTTATGTTCGTGATCAGCGGCATTTATTTATGCGAAAAACATGTAATCAAGATATTGTTTATAAGGTCGAAAATCGCTTGCACTGTTTCGTAGTTTCTGTGTAACTGATATCAGACCATTACCGGCAGGCGATTATACGACGGAAAACTGACGACTCACAACTACTAGTGTGTGGTCGCATAACTGACAACAGGGAATTACCGGCAGGCCAAAATCGCATTAGTGTATGGGCGCTATCGGCTCAGGACTGCAGGCCGCCGGACAGATCAGAAACTGCAGGCGGACTGTTAGTGAGTGGGCGCCTTGGCCCTATTCCAGAACAACTCACAGCAGGGTCTCGCATGCTGTAAATTTGGTGACGTCACGTTGTAGAGCCAACGACGACATTGATGTAGGTTTATGTGCTCATACAGGTCATTAGAACTGTCATCTAGAATTCAATGTATACTCAGATCTAGTTATAAATCGAGATTCTGGACTGAGTATAGCTCTTAAATACAGGCCTATGTCTTTCTTAAAAACTGATTAGAGTAGAATATCATGTCATTTTTATTTAGAGAATATTAACTTCCTCTCACCTGAACTGAAGGTTAAGGAATACCAATGGTATGCCAAAATACTATGAGATGGGTTCAGAAGACATCGTAGACAGTAAATTACTTTCTTCTTGGATACTTAAATTAATTTTATAACTAGAAGTATTTAATTTTCTTAAGAGCGTTTTCACACTCATTCGATATCCGATATCCGACATCCGATATCGGAGGAAGTCAAATGTATGAGACATGTATCTTTCTTTCGCATTGTCCGGCCCGATATCGGTTATCGGAGCCAACACCACTGTTTTGGCCCGATATCGGAATACAAAGAAACTAAAACAGCGACTGCAAGCAATTTTCAACCGATTTTTTTTTTACTCCTAGCATCCCTAACTACTCTGTGCTATCGAGCAAATGGCCGTATCGGGCCGATTTTATCGGATAAGTGTGAAAACAGCACAAGGTGTCGGCTATCGGCGTCCGACACCGATATCGGATATCGGATGAGTGTGAAAACGCTCTAACTGTTATCTTAAACCTCAGAATACAGAACAAACCAGAAACCACATGCGCTCAATAAACTGAGGTAACAAAAACTACGCCGAAATAGCGTAGTAGTGTCTAGTTGCTCTATGACACGCAGAGCGTCAGGACGTCGTGACAAGTACCGTTTTTAAACCAATTATGCCGTGTTGTGTTGTTCCCACGTGTAAAAATGCGAGTGGTCATCAAACAAAGCAGGAGGGGATCACATTTCATGTGTAAGTAACACATTAAAATTACGTTTTCTTTGTTATTTACAATTATTTTATATAGATTCGCCCATTTCTTAAATGGACGAGTCCATTCTTGATGTGTTGCCACTTTTTTTTCGAAACCTTTTCCCTACGATTTTTACCACTATGGATGGAGCAGTGTGAAAGGTTTTTTGTTTGTTACTTCGCAATCCTATGTTGCCACTTATGTCCTGACTTAACGGCTGAGCCGATTTCCATGTGATTTTCTGTGTAAAGTGAGCTATTCATTCGAGATTTTTTGTGAATGTTATTATGGTGAATGTGTCAATAGTTTCATATCTTCCAAGTTTTATTTATTAATCCGTTTGTCTTATGAAATTTAAATTTCAGTTTCCCTGTTGATGAACAACGAAATTCGAATGGGCAAATATCATACAACGAGCGCGGTTGGATGAATTATGGAAACCATCAAAGCGAAGCGTGGTTTGCTCAATTCACTTTGACGAAAAGTATTTTTATGCCACAAAAGCTGGTTTAAAACGACTAAAGAAAGATGCAATTCCAAACAAGGTTCATTAAATTCTGCTTTTTTATTACTGTTGTATTTACTTATATATATTATTATAAATAATTAATTATTTGAACTTTTTTAGAATTTGGCCGTTACACTGGAAGATTCTGAATCTTTCAGATCTGCACCTTCAACACCAAAACATGTAATTTACACCTTTACTACCTCAGTACTTATCCAAATGATTTATATTTTTTTTATTAATTGTTATCAAATATTTTAATTTCAGATTATATCACTGCCACAGCTGTCTCCACCATCAGACTCGGAGATTGGTGATGTAAATATTTGTGATTTAGAGTCTGTGTTCGATACGCCGCGAAAAATTAAATTGAAATCTCAATTACGACGTAAACAGATGTTTTGTGAGCGTTACGTTCGACGCCTAAAAACACTGCAGCAAAAAAACAAACGGCTTGCAAAGCGGAACGAATCTTTGAAGAACATTTTGAAGAATTTAAAAAACAATAGATTCGTTAATGATGATGTATACAATCTGCTTTCATCAAATATAGTAGCAGCTGATATTTTTAATAATATATACAAAAAATGTGCTACAAAGAAAAAGAAACTTGTTTATTCACCCAAAATTAAAAAGTTTTGCCTGACATTAAACTTTTTATCACCTAGTGCCTATAGATATGTAAGAGCCACTTTCGACACTTGCCTTCCACATCCTAAAACTCTGTCAAAGTGGTACTCAAATGTAAGTGGAGAACCTGGATTTTCAGATGAAGCTTTTTTGGCATTGAAGAACAAAGCAGCATCATCTGAACGTCCTATCATTTGCTCCTTAATTGCGGACGAAATGTCTATCAGGCAACAAAGTTTATGGGACGGTAAAAAAAATATTGGTTTTATCGACATGGGAACAGGGCCTTCTGCTGATTGTAAAACATTAGCTTCAGAAGCATACGTATTTTTATTAAATTCCTTTAACGATAATTTTAAATTACCTTTAGGCTATTTTTTAGTGCATGGCTTAAAGGCTGAGCAAAAAGTGAATTTAATAAAATTATGCCTGATGAAATGTCATGAAGCTGGGGTTAAAGTGGTTTCCCTTACATTTGATGGGCATTCGACTAACTTAACGGCGATGAAACTACTAGGATGTGAAATAGATAATGTAGGCAAATTGAAAACTTATTTTGAACATCCTGTAGACAAATCAAAAGTGGTTATATTTTTAGACCCGGTTCATATGAATAAACTCATTAGAAATAATTGGGAATCTAAACGAACAATTTTGGATAGTAATAATGAAGAAATCAATTGGAACCTATTATGTGAGTTGAATAAAGTACAAGAAAATGAAGGACTTCATATTGCCAATAAGCTCACTCGAAGACATATTATGTTCAGAAACAATATCATGAAAGTGAAGCTTGCGAGTCAAGTTTTGAGTAAAAGTGTTGCTATAGCGTTAAAGTTTTGCCGAGAGGATGCTAAATTGTCAGCTTTCAAGAATTCCAATGCAACCGAAAATTTTGTGAGCAATATGAATGATCTATTCGATATATTTAACTCTCGTAATATGAAACATTTTGACTATAAACAACCATTGAATACTCGAAATAAAGAAATTATATTCAAGTTTTTAGATGAAATGAAAAGTTATATTAGGTATTGATTTAAAAATTAAGGATGCAACCAAAAGGAAAATTAATCAAGATGGAAGGAAAGTACAACTCATAGTGAAAAATTATAAATCAGTATTAGAATGTTCATGCAAAACAGGTTTTCTTGGAATTCTCATAGGCATTGAGAGTTTAAAATCACTTTACGTTAGTTTAATTGAGACCAGCAATATATTAGTATTTATACCAGCTTACAAATGCAGCCAAGATCATATTGAACTGTTATTTGGTATGATTCGCATGCATGGAGGTCATAATGATAATCCCAATGTGAAACAATTCAAAGGGATTTTCCGAAAGGTATTATGTCATCTAGAAATTAAAACATCTGATAGTGGCAATTGCATACCCCTAGAAAACATAGGTATATTAAACTGTTCTTCCTCAACCAAAGCAATAAATTCACCAGCACATCAACAAAGATTTGAAGACGATGATCAGCTGTTCAATAATATTTTGTCATTACCAGTAATTGAACATGGTGGTAGTATTGCAAAATTATTGTCTTCAGAAATGCCGCAGCTACATGATCTATCTAAGTATATTGTAGGTTATATATCGGGTTGTGTAGCTAAATATATATCTAAATCAATTAATTGTGAATTTTGTATAGAAGCAATGTTGACTTCTAATATTTTATGGTTTCACAAATTAATTGGCTTAAAAAACAGAGGCGAACTTTGTTACCCTTCCCAAAATTTATATGATATATGCAGTATTTGTGAAGCGCATGTTCGCAAAATTTCTAATGAAGATCTAATCATTACATCAAATATTCAACGTTTAACTATCGTTGCCTCAATTTTCAAACAATTTATTGGAAAAAATGATATCTTTCTATTTGATGATAGCCATATAAACGGCCTCACTCATAGAAATAATCTAATACGGGTAGTTATTGAAAAATACCTAGACATTAGATTACACTATATCTCTAAATGTAAAACTATGAACATTAGTTCACTATCTAAAAGGCAATATTATAAAAAGATTACTCAACAGAAAGGCACTTGATTAAAAGTTTTTAATTGTTGTTAACTTAACTCTTTGTAAAATTCTTAATATATTTTTTTTCTTTTAACCATTATATATTATGTTAACCGGCACATAAATAGTGACTTACTGACTAATCGTCCTCCCTCCTTTCCCTCCCCTCTCCTGTTACTATCACGACTTACTGATAGATGTCGAACTTTGGAATCATGAGAAAATGAATGCTAAATCTGATCCGATGTGAGGACACTTGATGTACAAAATAGGAAACACACACACAGTATACAATAACAATAAAAAATTTATAAGATACTCTTTCGCTGCATTTATTAATTAGATTAATCTTAGTTTTCCCCCAAAAATTGGTGAATTACTCCGGGGCTGGCAATACTACGCGGGTGGGAAGAAGGGTGTGCGCGGGGAGTATGCTTTGTTTTTGGACACACTTCAGTGTAAGTAAATATGGCTGAACGCGGCTTCTGGTTTGTTCTGTATTCTGAGCCTTAAACAGTGAATATAATTTGGTATACCTACTATTCTATACACTTCTTGTCCATATCTAAATTCTGTCCTTTTCGATTTAAAAAAGTTTGAATTGGTCTAGGCGGGGCTTGAACCTGCGATCTTTGCCTTACTGGTAGCTTAGTAGTTAAAGCATTGGCTTTAACTACTAAGCTACCAGACCTCGCCTGAACTAATTCGAAAAAAAAAACCTTTTTGTAAAACTTCTGAGTTTTCAACTTTAACTTATCATCCGGCGCGATGATGACATATTGATATGGCCAGTTTTAAAAAACCGTGAGTTGAGTCATGTGCTTGTCTGCTGCCTAAGTGGTATAAAAAAGCAATTGCTTACCTTCGCAATCAGTTGGTCAATTTCGTTTTGAGGGTAGTTGGGAATTTCTTCGCAGAAAGTAGAATTTCTACACGACGCGGGTATCTCCGGTTCATAAGTAGTCCTGACTGTTGGTCCCGGAAAAGTGATCGGTGTGCTGTCTACTTGACCTGAAAATATATGAGGACGTTCTTTAAATATATATAATCACTAAAATCTACTGTGTGGGTATACATAGCCTTTGACAGCCTCCGTGGCGTGGCGGTAGTGAACGCGGCCGCTACGCAGGAGGCGCGGGTTCGATCCTCGCCCAGTGCAAATATTTGTATGCATGAATATGTATATTTGCATTGGTCTGGGTGTTTCTATGTATAATATGTATGTATTTACAAATAAAAACGTATCTAAGTATGTTTATCCGCATTATAGATTCCATAACACAAGCTAGTTAAGCTATGCTTACCGTGGGTCTAGATAGCGTTGTGGGAAATGTTGTGGAATATTTATTTATTTTTTATTTATTTACACCACTGTTCATTTCTTGTTTTTGAGTGGCAAACAAGCACACGGCCCACTCGATGGAAAGCGGATATCTTGACCTATGACGTGTGCTATAATAAGCCTTCTGATGAGCTCTATTTAGGAAATCATTTCACTCTGTTGAAGTCTAATGTCAGAGCCTTATCATTCGTCAGTTAGAAGGTATTCCGGCTTGCAGGCAGGGTTAGCTTGGGCCCCAAGATCTTGGTAGATCCGCACTCCTTTGTACTTAAGAATTAGCATATTATTGCATAGCATGCATGTTTAATGATTTTAATCGGGCTTCAAATTATCTGCATCGTGGAATCCGGGAATAAAATATATGCTTTTACTTTTATGAGCAGTTGGGTAAACACTAGAGAATTTGCTTACCAAATAGGGCCCGATTTTAAAGTTCTATACACTCATGTGACAAAGGTAGAGAAATGAATGCCCTTGAAGCCATAGAAGTAAATAAAATAATGAACTCGGACAGGAACATGATCCTGAACCAACAGTTAGAACTAAGCTGTTCACCTTTGTTACAATACAGCAAATGGTAAAATCTACATGTCATATCAATATCTGTAGTTTATTATTGAATCACATGACAATTATTTAATATTCTTATTTTATTTTATAATACTTTGACATTGATAACTGTGACATTATACAATAGTTTTTTGACATTTAATTTATTTATTAATTCGATATTTATTTTGGTAGTATCTCAATTTTGACTTAATTCATCGTAATAATTTCCCATTTAAATTGATAAGGTCTTATACTTCATTTATTTTTAGTCGTGACTTATCTTATTCTATAAAAGTTTTTTTTTTAAATTAATAACCGTGACCCTAACATTTTTGAGATGCTTGAAATAAAAGTTATGTATTAATTTGACATTTATTTGTAACTAGCTGACCCGGCGAACTTCGTACCGCCAATATTTTTCCGCCCGCGTGGCGTCAGATCCTGTTCCCGCTGCACCCTCTACTATATTGAACATGTATTATACTTATAAACCTTCCTTTTCAATCACTCTATCCATTAAAAAAAACCGCATTAATTGACATACCTATATCCAAAAAACATGCATCAACTTTTGATAATTCCGTAAGGCGAAACCGGTCAGGATATTAATAAATAATGTGGAATAGTACAAGTATTTTCATTGAACGAATGATTTTTACTTGAATAAAAATTAAAAGAATCACATCCGTGTGCCAACAATCCTTTAACTCTGTATAATATAACATTAAAACTGAGACAATGTAATCATAAGATGATAATATTCACAATTTAATGCCGTTTTTTGAGTAAACATACTGAGCACATAGTTTTTCGGGTAATTTGACGCAATTTGCCTTGGGAATCATAGAAGGGTCTCCGCCCACTAAACTGTACCATGGTCGCCACAATACATACTGATACCATATAGGTTTTAAATCATTAAGTACCACTTGATTAGCACCATCAAGTATTATGTAGTTCCGGCTGCAACCAGAGCTTACGCATTGGATTCGGGTTAAGCTTTACTACTCTTCCTTAACAGTTCCTCTTAGCTTTTATTGAGTTTTATAGTATTCTGTTCGTATACATTTTTATTCTATAATTTATTCGTTATCGTTTATCGTTTCTTGACATTTAATTTATTTATTAATTCGATATTTATTTTGGTAGTATCTCAATTTTGACTTAATTCATCGTAATAATTTCCCATTTAAATTGATAAGGTCTTATACTTCATTTATTTTTAGTCGTGACTTATTTTTTTCTATAATTTTTTTTTTTAAATTAATAACCGTGACCCTAACATTTTTGAGATGTTTGAAATAAAAGTTATGTATTAATTTGACATTTATTTGTAACTAGCTGACCCGGCGAACTTCGTACCGCCAATATTTTTCCGCCCGCGTGGCGTCAGATCCCGTTCCCGCTGCACCCTCTACTATATTGAACATGTATTATACTTATAAACCTTCCTTTTGAATCACTCTATCCATTAAAAAAAACCGCATCAAAATTCGTTGCGTAGTTTTAAAGATTTAAGCATACAAAGGGATATAGGGACAGAGAAATCGACTTTGTTTTATACTATGTAGTGATAGTACTTCAAATATGACTTAATTTGTGGTAATGGTCTCATATTGTGATTCTCCCTAAATTTTGGGAAAATTTATAAAGTGGTATCTCACTATTTTTGTCTACGCACACAGTCAATATACTACTTTAATTGACATATATCCAAAAAACATGCATCAACTTTTGATAATTCCGTAAGGCGAAACCGGTCAGGATATTAATAAATAATGTGGAATAGTACAAGTATTTTCATTGAACGAATCATTTTTACTTGAATAAAAATTAAAAGAATCACATCCGTGTGCCAACATCATTAGGTATGTCTAGTAACTCTGTATAATATAACCTTATAACTGAAACAATGTAATCATAAGACGATAATATTCACAATTTAATGCCGTTTTTTGAGTAAACTTACTGAGCACAAAGTTTTTCGGGTATTTTGACGCAATTTGCCTTGGGAATCATAGAATGGTCTCCGCCCACTAAACTGTACCATTGTCGCCACAATACATACTGATACCATATAGGTTTTAAATCATTAAGTACCACTTGATTACCACCATCAAGTATTATGTAGTTCCAGTTGCAACCAAACTTACGCATTGGATTCGGGTTAAGCTTTACTACTCTTCCTTATCAGTTCATCTTGGCTTTTATTAAGTTTTATAGTATTCTGTTCGTATACATTTATTCTATAATTT
The DNA here is from genome assembly GCA_949126895.1 of Eilema caniola. Classification (NCBI taxonomy): domain Eukaryota; kingdom Metazoa; phylum Arthropoda; class Insecta; order Lepidoptera; family Erebidae; genus Eilema; species Eilema caniola. Next base: position 5,306,020 of record OX421471.1, on the reverse strand, counting down.
ATTCATGAAATGGTAGAGGTGAATTATTGTAGTCCATATTGTAATTAGGAAGAAGTACAGTTCTTGCTTGTTGCCAGGCAACTGTGAGTTGTATTATGTACGATAAAGTCATTTGAATAAATAATTATTCATGAGGCAGGAAGTTTCGAACCTACTTGTGAAATTGAATTTATAGGGTATAAGAATTTAATATTTTAAGGCGGCCAAATACTTACATTCACGGTCACTACATTTCATGTGTAGATATAAAAGCTAATCGCGATCTTCGTGCGAGTTAGTACTTATAACACGTGATCATAACATGGAGCATTTGAGTGAACAGATACCTTTATTATATTCTAGGTACCTACATTGGGTATTGGTTGAGAAACAAAGGTAGGAATACCTCCAGCAATAAATAACTAGTAGTAAAAAGTTATGTAATAAATTAGGTAATTCGGATAAATATTAAAACCGGGAATTCCACCATTGTCATATCCGACTGCGAATTCGATAGTATAGAATAGTCATAATAGTACTGACGTAGTAGGTTTCTACTGACGTCACGATAGTCAAATTACTACTTAGGTCGTCGTCTGTTTGAAAATAATTGCGGTCAAGTTCAATTAAACTGGGTTCTCACGTTCTAAGCTAGATTAACATCAGTGAAACTCCAATCTGAATTTTATTATCCATGTGAGGTATTTACCTTGGAGTCCAGGGTTGGCTTAAATATGATGTGACTTGGTTTTCGGGAGGAACTGCTGTCGTCTAACTTCCACGCCTGGATTGTGGTTAGTGGTCAACCTTTGACAGAGTTTTTCATTCATTTATACATACAAAATAATCAGGAGGCCTCGGAGGGTTTTCAATCAATCAATGCAGCAATCTCTGCTGGACATAGGACTCTCCCAATGTGCGCCATTTTGTCTGATCCTCTACTTTCCACGTCTCTGGAGGGTTAGGCAGAGGTAAAGTAACATCCACATATCGCCAATCATTGTATTTGGTCCCACGTAATAGGGGGTGAGCCTGTTGTCGTATTCCGGGCACCATTGTTGAGTCGAGCCTGAGTCTGGGCTGTATATACATATCTGATTGTAAACAGCCTATCCCTTAGAACGTTTTCACATTATCCGATATCCGATATTCGACACCCGATATCGGAGGAAGTCAAATATTTGACATTATGTATCTCGTTTTCACATTGTCCGGCCCGATATCGGCTATCGGAGCCAACACCACTGTTTCAGCCCGATATCGGATCACAAAGAGATTGAAACAGCAAGCAACTTTCGACCTTAATGACATTTTATTAGTCACGTGTCTTTTCGCGTTAAATTGATGACGCTGATCGCGAACACATAAGAATAAAAACTCGATACTATACCATGTCAATCAGAATATTGCTTGCACTTTTTCTTTTTTTATTCATCCTTAGCATCCCTAACTAGTCTGTGCTTTCGAGCAAATGGCCTTATCGGTCCAATATTCTCTGATAAATGTGATAACAGCACAAGGACACCAGCTATCGTCGTCCGTCACCGATATCGGATATCGGATGAATGTGAAAACGGTCTTAGTCGCCTTGTACGACACCATATGAAGAAATGGGGTGGCTCAAATTCTACTCTGCCGGGAACTACGCAGCAACATTCTTGTTCAGGTCGCCCATATAGGCCTTCGTCTCGACTTAACGACTGTTGACAGCCGGGACCGCATTTTAATGTGCTCTCTATCAGTGTAATTTAATGGATCGGCAATAGTTCAACTCCATCGCAGTTATTTTTAATGGTGGATTCTGACCATACGTAGGTTTAAAACGTAGCTAACCATAACGATAATGTAGAATATATGTGTAATAAAAAATATATTACTTCGCCATTTTTTGTTGCTTTTATCGTACATACTTAGTACTCACTACAGGTATAAGTACATTTTTTGAATTATTCGCTTCCGAGTGATAATAAAAAATCGAAGAAAAATAGTTTTAATATATGTAACGGAAGATTCTTATTTAATTAACGTTTAAGCAGGTACAAAGCCTCTGTTTACTTTAGAGTAGGCAGCCGAAAAGCAGATGCCATGCACCAGGCTTCGAGGAGTCCCAAGGTCAGAGTTTCGAATGCCATTGGGACTCAACGCTGAGATGAGAATATGAAGAAAGAAAGAAATAATTTCAATAAATGAATAGCCGTTCCGCCCGCGTGGATGTCGGTTATCGCGACAAGTCCCACAATATCTTTATAAATTGTAGCCTATATGTTAATCTGATGTAGGTACCTATAAGCTTTATCATTTTCAAGTTTCATTAAAATCCATTCAGTAGTTTTTATGTGAAAGAGTAACAAACATTCATCCATTTATACTTAAAAACTTTCGCGTTTATAATTTTACTAGGAAGTAAAGCCTCGGAGAGTGATGATCATTATAAAGAATAAGGTGAAGGCTGTTTTCACGTGTTGTCAGTATTTTAGAAATCAGAATCTACTAGTTAAGATATGCATATGCACTTGTTAAGCTGGAGGAGTTGTTTTACGGCACAATAATCTTTCCGTTAAGGCTATTTTCGAATTCATTGGCAATTTTTTTAAATCCTTAGGGCCGGTTTTTTGATCTATAGTTAGCCCAACTAATAGTTAAAAATGTAACCAATAGTCAAAATATTTAACTACTACTCTGATGGAGGGTTAGCCAGTGGTTAGCAAGATGGCGGTTGGTTAGTTCCTGTTGCAACAGCTGTTCTGTTTATCCTTTCCGTCAGTTGTGACTTTAGTGATTTCATCCTTCGAAAAGTTTGTGATACAGTACACATTATACTTTTTAAGTAATACTTGCGAAAACAAACATGACGCGTGACGAATTGTTATTTATTTGCTACTAGCCGGTTTACATGAAGCCATTATTGTAAACTTTTGTTAGTTAACCTTCGATTATAGAATAAAAATATTGATACAAATCTATCAACACCACGCGAAACGAAATGATATGATAATTTTTTAACTCAAACTCAACTGACAACAAAACAAACAGCCTCTACTTGTCAATTTCATTCATTGACATTGACATTTGACATTACATTGAAAATTACAACTTCAATTCAGTATCACCATATCAATAAACATTTCCTTAACGCATCTTCGGCATAGTTGGTGGAACATCGGTGTCCATTGTAAGGGCAACATTTTAACTAATTGTTAACTTTGACAAAGGTTAAAAATGAGATCAAAAAACGTAAAATGGACTTAACCATTGGTTAGGTATTTAACTATAGTCAACTTAACCAATGGTTAGGGTGAATTTAACTAGCAATCAAAAAGCCGGCCCTAAGGCAGCAGACAAACTCACGGCCAACCTGATGGAGAGTGGTTACCGTAGCCTATGGACGTTTGTAACACCAGAGGCGTTACACTCGTGATGCCAACCCTGAAGAATCGAAGACCGTCCCCGGCTCGCTTCCGGTATGGGGAGGCGCTGTCCCGAGAATGCGTGCCGCCGCCGTGGCCTGCTTCTGATAGGGTGACGGGCGGCACCACCCGTCACCCTCAGGCCCGCGCTCATGGAGGGCGCAGGTCAGTCTGCGCCCTCCGACGCCCGAGCTGCCCACAAACGCGGGCAGCGATGTCCGCGAGTCTGTCGCACTCATCGCACCGCGCCCGCTCTGCTGTCTCCTTCACGAGCATTACCTGCTCACAGAAGGAGGCGCTAGCCGTCCACGCATCCACGCATTAGACCATCGCCGCGAGCAGGGTGAAGAGCGTGAGCACTCTCACCCTCAGGGCCGCCATAAGCTCCCACCTCGGCATCTCAAACGCCGGACACTCGGTGAGCGTGTGCAGCCCCGAGTCCATGTTCGCGTCGCAGTGATGGCCCTCGGGCGTTGGCTTTATGTCCATCAGATGCAGATACCGCCCGAAGCTAACGTGTCCGGTAATGACCTGCGTCTGACGGTACGAGAGGCTACCGTGGTGGCCTCTCTTGCCACTCCCCCATGATTGGTCTTAATACCGCCGCAATCACGGCGTGCCCTGCGCGTGGTTGCACAAGTTATCGCTCCCACTCGACCACCATGACCTGGTGGAGCCGGGATTTTTCGGCCCGAATATCTTCGGACTCGGGATCGAATCCCCGCTCCCGCGCCTCCCTTCGGAACCGATATAGTGCCGAAAGGGTCCTCGCTTTCAGGATCCACGGTGGCAATCCGGCTCGCCGCTTCAAAGGATATCGTGCTGTAACCCTTGATGGCCCTAGCGATCATCGTCCTCTGCGCCGTACGGAGCAGAGGCAGGAATCTGGCCTCCAGGTTGTATACACGTATATGGCCATGGACCGCACGACACCCGCGTAAAGTCCACTGCAAGAGTCCTCTGGGCCCCTCAAGTTAGGCAACAACCGACACAAGGCATTCACCGTGGTCATCAACTAGGGTGCCCCCAAATGCTCTCCGAAGTCCCATCGACCGTCAAGCACGAGCCCAAGTAATTTTAACGGAGGCTTGATGTCGATGGAAGTGCCTCCCACTGTAAGGCTGGCTCCCGTGCCTGGCCTGCGCCGAAGGCTATGAAAGAACATGGCCTCGAACTTGTGCAGGCCCAAATCCATACTAATTAAATGGGAAAGTGCGTGTGTGTCTGTTTGTCCGTCTTTCATGACAAAACCATTGAACGGATTTTGATGAAATTTCGTATAGGGGTAGATTAGACCTTGAGAAAGGACATAGGCTATGTTTGGTCGCTATAACCAACATCCGAAAGCTTGTAAGATAACACATAATCCTATACTAGCAATAAAATTGGGATATTGCTCAATTTCACCTTAATAGTTACTAGGCGCATTATGTTCAATGCCTCTTTAGACTGGTTATACCATATGTGATTGTACAACAGCCTCAGTACGTCTTACATAAACAATTATGCAGTTATATTTGACTAACATAAATTCGTTAAGGAAAATCCTGTACAGAATTCAGATATTGCAAGTATTGCAATATTGTAATAGGTGAAAGGAGAGTAATAAACTGACCCACTTTCGGGCAATCGCCTCTCTATATGAAAGGGGTCCCGCTGATGTATAAACACTCAAGAATATTATGAAGAACTATAATATCGATTAAGATAGGAAAAAGTGAATCGCTCAGGCGGGACTCGAACTCGCGATCTTTCCCTTACAGGAGGAATGCTCTGACCACTGAGCCACCGAGCTACGCCTGAAGCAATCCAAATTCTCCTATATCACCGTCTTGGGGTGACATTGGGAGCCATTTACCGATAATCGTACGAACTATCGGAAACAATGAATGATGTTGCAATCATTTTTGAACACGTTTTTCGATTACTCCGCCCAAATAATTGAATGAAAAGACAGGAAAAAGTGAATCGCTCAGGCGGGACTATATAATTACGAACATTCCTTTACAATCTCTTCTTTATCCTAGCGTTAATTCCAATTCCATCCGAAGCTTACAACTTGGAGTCTGGGGTCCACTTTTACCAGACTAACTGCGGATTTGGCTACGGCGATTGCCATCTGTCCTCCAGAACCCGAAGGAGATATCAAAGCATTGCAGTTAGATCAAGAATTTACGATGATCAAGTCAAACACCTTCCGTTCTTTCCATGGGTGTTGTAGAAAGTGCCTAAGGGATAGGGCTATTCCCCATCTAACAGCAAACATACATCCCATATAAGTGCCAAGTGCCGAGTGGGCCCAACAATCATAGTAAAGTATTAGCTAATAAAATGTGTGTAAATATACTTCTGCCTACCCTTACGGGGATTTACAGGTGTGAATATATTCTCAGCTTGATTGCCGTCGTGTCAGCTAAAAAAATAACAACCATTTATTTATTAATACTATCGTGAAATTACAATACCTACGTATCTTACAGCTCTCTGGTAAAAGGCGGAAACGCAAGCGATGATCAATGACACGACTATTAAAATAAATTTATGTTTCTCTGTTGGTGCAATGTGTCGATGATAATAAGTCTAGATATGATCAAGTTTTTTTTTATAAATACTATTAGGTAGTAAGCTACATTACTAGCATTCTTGTCAACTCTTGCAGTTAAGCTATTTGCTCTCTATTGTAAAGCCGATTAATTACTAAGCCACCATTTTTTTAATAATTGGAAGGCTCGTGTTTGACTAATATCTCACCTGTTGCCTAGAATTAATCTATACACTCTAGTCTTGAAGACATCCAAACCAAACGTTCCGAAGCTCTTTTCGATGACACTGAGGTTAAGAACCGCAAAAAGATACAGTCTCGTTCAAAATGGGATGTATGGTCATATTATGTGTGACTATATAAACTCATGAATTCCAAATTAAAACTTATTTGTTGGTGGTTATTTTTACGTAGCTACATAAAATGACCATAGACTAAAATATTTAGATACACAAAAAAACGAGGAAGGAGGTATGTAGCCATCTTCAATGAAAATACTTGTACTATTCCTCATTATTTATTAAAATCCTGACTGGTTTCGCCTTACGGCATTATCAAACCGGTCAGGATATTAATAAATAATGTGGTATAGTACAAGTATTTTCATTGAAGATGTGTAGCAAGTTCCACCAAGTGCCATCAATCAACAGTATAAGAGGTATGTAGTCGATAGTTTCATTTTTGTTCTATGTAAGTTTCCAAAACACAATTCAGTGCAATATATTGCTAGTTTTGGTCGTGCATGCATTCGTAATAAGATCAATGACTGAAAGGGCAAACTAATCTCCCAACAATATATTTTCTATAGTTTACGCATTTAGCACTCATTGAAATAAAAACACTTTTTAACGGGTTCTATCGCGACTTGTTTGTTATTATTTACTTTTGGACCGATGTTTTGGCTACTTTTCAGCAGCCATGTTCGCGGTTTGACTAAGGATGTTAGTTTTCATACCGAAACCTCGGTCCAAATGTAAATAATAACACATAAATCGCAATAGAATCCGTTTAAAAGTGGTTTTATTTCAATAATCTCTCAACATTTGTCAGATATCTCAAATAAGTTACTATAAAAAACGAGGAAGCGTATATTATATACTCGTGTCCATTAATGACGTAAGTGGTAGATAATGTATTGTTTCTCGCAGTTGATGTAAACGGCCGGCCTTGCCGAGTGCAGTTAGTGGGAATTGATGTTTATTCAAAGGTTAAATGAGATCCATCACTGTGCCTGTTTGTTTTATAACGGTTTTATCTGTGAGTGTTGTAGATTTGTTCATTTGCATGGACAGTTCTTCTTCATCCTGGTCGCATCCGTAGCTTTCACCTCGAAGTCTGGGGTCTGCTTTTTCAGTCTAACTACGGGTTTGGCAATCCACACTGTGTGTACAAATTTAAAAACGCTAAGCTATAATAGCACAATCTTCTTCCATATAAACATTTGTGACATTCATTTCTGGTAGTTGGAACCCTAAAATTCCGGTCCAATGGTCTAACTATAGAACTTCGATATCGTGTCGTGAAGGTTAATGGCAGTCGTTTCTTGGAAAATATCTTAGTTCAGCAATTTTTAGGTTGGATTATAAGCCGAAATCTCAATCTCAATGCTGAACGGGTGTTCATACTAAACAAATTAACATAACGCTAACTCGCATATTTAACACGAGCATGCATACGAGATGTCGCAGGTGTAACTGACATTGTAAGATAAACACATACCTAAAATATACTGTAACTATTTAGATTATCTATTTATTATTAGTATATTATTTGTCAATTAGATTGAGGATTTTTTCAGGAAAAACCAAGTCCAATTTGCCAAGTAGAACCTGCAAGCGGGCACGATTTATATACGAAGTAAAATTGTGAAACTACAAGTTTTTTCTTTGTTTGGTTAAAGGAGCTTATCTCAGGATTACCTGGTTCATATTGAAAAAAAAAAAACAAATACGTGTGCACTCTGGGAGTGCCGATAGAAGTGAAAACTTTTTCTTTCTTTCTTTCTTCGTTATATACATAGAAAAAGATAAAAAAGCATACCATACCATACCATACCTATAATACAGCGCCAGTCATAGACCCTATCACTAATTTTCTGCAAATTTTCTATCAGAAGAAATTAATAAATTACAAAAAGATAAAATAATCACAAAATGCAATAAATTACAAAAAGAAAATAATCACAAAAAGTGTCAGAAGGCCAAGTTTGAACCCGGTACTATCCGAAACCATAAGGACTTACAGTCGAAGCGTTTACCGCTATGCTGCGAAGCTATTTATCGTATATTGCAAAATGGATAGTCTATAGCTAATATTGTATGACGTCAGTCGTCGGTTACGGTCCAAAGGTCAAGCGATCCTGACGCGCGAGTTTAACACTTTTTACCCATCCAACGCCGCTAAAGAAGTTTTCACTACAAAATTCTTTGTTACTTGAATAGCCCGGTTATCGAGGAAGGTTATAGGCAAGATATCAACGCGATGCTCAAGGGAGCGGAGCAGTAACCTTAGGTGCGGTATATACAGAAAAGACTGGCGGGGACGTATGGCGGTGGCGGACAATATAAACCTTATGTAGTGTATAATAGCAATTCACAATTGCCACTCGATGCGATGGAGCATCACTGACGTCACCTGGAGGCGCGGCTGCAATTCCCGTATAGGACAAAAACGACGTTATAGTGCACTACATAAGGTTTATGTTGTGTTACTTAAATTGTCCGCCATTTACGGGGTTATACGGGGTTTCGAAGTAGGACACAGCAAAGCTAGGGCGGGCAGCTAGTTATTAATAAGAAAAGTTTAGTATATTAACTCACCTCTCCTCCTACTAGGCTTCAAAAAGTGATTCAATATCTTTGAAGACCCATTTTCCGACCGTCTTTGCATCGGTTCTTCCGTCCTATCTTGTAGCTTCTGTACTTGGCTATTAGGAATGGATCTCTCGTTCATTCTGGAGTCATGAGACTGTGCTGGCCTGGTGTTCAGGTTCCTGCAGTCCGGATTAATTCTGATGTTGTCCTGAATATCATAGTCTGATAAAGGTGCAAACTGCAGCCGCTGGGAAGTCAGTGGGAATTTGTACGATGATGCTCCAACCTGAAATTTTGAAACATAAAAGTTAAAACGTTATATATATTAAATGATACTGAACTATAATTTTAGTAATCTCGTGTTGTGTTTCGAACTCAACAGATTCCACACCCGTCCGCATAGGCGATGACTTGGTAGAGCACATGGACCAGGTTAAGTACCTGGGATCTGTATTTCAAGTGACTGGTGACATCGACTGCGACGTCAAAGCACGTATTGCTGCCGCGTGAGCCAAATGGCGGGAAATGACTGGCGTTATATGCGATCCTAAAATGCCAATCAGGTTGAAGGCCAGGTCTATAAGACGATCATTAGGCCTGTCCTTTTACACGGCTGTGAGGCGTGGCCGCTGTTGGAGCGACACAAGCAGGAGCTGCGTGTCACGGAGATGAAAATGTTGCGGTGGATGTGTGGAGTAACGCGAAAGGATCGTGTGAGGAACTCTCGCATCCGCAGCAGCCTTCATGTTCGTGACATCTTAGATAAAATGCAAGAGAGTCGCCTTCGCTGGTGTGGCCACGTCTTGCAGCAACAGCCAGGCTACGTGGGTAGGAAATGCCTGGCAATGGCGCCCCCGCCGGATCCAGGTAGAAGGGGTAGGCCCAAGAACTCCTGGCTTGACGTCGTGCTGGGTGAAATGCGTGCAAATGGTCTCACAACCATGGACGCCCAAGATCGTGCGAAGTGGAGGAGGAAGAGTCGGAAGGCGGACACCGAGCTCCGTGGGCATCTTGGCCTCGGATGCAATCAGGACAACGTCTAAATGCCGATGATGAATCTCGTATTGTGTTCCCGGCGGTGAGTAGGGTAGTCAGAGCTCACTGGAGAGTTTTTGTGCTGTCAGTGGGAAGACCAAAGGCTATTCCTGTTTTGTCTTCCACACTGACGACACAGAAACTCTCTGTGTTAATAGGGTCGGCAGTATGACTCCTCTGATGTTGCATATGTCCACAGGCCACGGTAACCGCTTTCCATCATGTGGACCGTGAGCCTGTCAGCTACCTCAGCGGTATAAAAAAAAAATTTTTTGTAATTCTTGTCTGTTCCGCGATGGACGAAGAAACTTCAGAACGGATTTTGTTGCGGGTTTTTTTGTGTTTGAAAGGTCTTGACCGGGATTTAAATCTTACGTTTGTTTGATTGCAACCGTTTGAGTAGATATGAGCGAAAGCCACGTTAATCGACAATAACGCCAGTGGAGCGGCCAGGTATAGACTAGTTTTTAAGATTTTTTAATACACACGTTTTACTTTTAGAATGATTTTATGCTAATTTTAACATTTTACGGTAGTATCTACTCGTATTTTTTAATATTTATCAAGCAAACTGTTATCGAACGAGGTTCACATCAAGGCTGTGTTGGTACTGGCCAATATTTACTTCGAATACCTCTGTGTTTCGCAAAAAAAGAAGAATTCATAAATACGAACTAAAACCAATAACAAAAAGGCCCCCTTTTTATAGTGCAGAAATCCCCAGGAACTGACTTAAACTGCACGCCGCTTTGGATCATCATACCCTCTAGACAAGTGGCGATTCATTGGCCGGCGTTTTTTGACAAAAATACCTATGGTATTTGACGTATCTGACAGTCGTTACCGCATGTCATAAACGTCAAATCTCATACATTCACCATTCTATTTCAGCAAACGCCGGCCAACGAATTGCCACTTATCTAGAGGGGTAGTTTCCGAAGGTGGGATTGCCTCAGGCATATTCATTCCTCCCGCCCCGGCTATCCTTCACGCCCCCCTTATAAGTCTTCAATTCGTAAAATATTTATTCACTTGGGTGCATTGTTCGTAATCCAATAAACTTAATAATAATAATTTATCATTCTCCTGTCTTTATCCCAAGTTTATTTGGGGTCGGCGCACACATCTCTAGTAGCAGTCATCTCAACATTCAATCCCTTCCTAACCATATGATCTTTCACACAGTCCATCCACCTCCTTTTAGGTCTTCCTCTCTCCTTGTAGCCCTGAGCTGCAAGTGCCTTGTGTCCATCCACTTCCATAGATAATGCCAACCGTACGACGTCATTTTTATCCCTACGCATTACATGTGGACAAATGATTTCCTCGTAGCTTCTTTGTGATTGATATATTTTATATTAATAACGTAAGCATTTATAATTAACTTAAACTATACCATCCTTATTGTACGCATTAGTCATAATCTCATTAAAATAATAATATACACAGTTTTATACGTTAATTGTGTATTATTGTAATTTATAATAGTAACATTGGATTCACAATGTTCATACTTATAATTAGCGGAAAACTGTGTCACGATTGTGTCCATTGTTCATAATATGATTAAAAATAATATTGTTATACATTTCTAAACGGTTTATTATTAAAATAATATAATAGATTTTTTTTATTAATTCGTAACAAATGTGTAAGAAACGTTGACTTATGCATTCCTAGGACGCCCTCTGTGGTTTAGAAAATGAGCGTACGCAAAAACACGGGTTCTATGTATCTAACTATGTTTAGCTGTATTATAGATTCTATAACACTAGCTAGTTAAGCTATATTTACTTTGGCTCTACATAGCACTATGTAGAATGTAGTAAAATCTGAAGAATGAAGGGGAATACTAATATTCTAACTAATAATAACATTTTCTAAGACATCTGTTTCATCAGAAACCTATGACAATCAACAAGGTAATGTTTTGATGTCTCCGGGCTGCTATATATTGAACCTACAAATACCCATGGACGAAACAGGATGAAAAGAGTAAACGAGGCGTGAAAAAACCCTGTGACATTACAGCAGTATCTTAGAGCGTTTTCACATTCATCCGATATCCGATAACGGTGTCGGACGCTGATAGCTGATGAAATGCAAACGGCCATTTGCTGCAAAGCACAAACTAGTTAGGGATGCTACTAAGATAAGATAAGATCGAGCCGTGTTTCTTAAAACAGTGATCAGCCTAATCTGTTAACGCGAAAAGACAGGTAACTAAGAAAATGTCATTAAAGTCGAAAATTGCTTGCAGTCGTTGTTTAAGTCTCTTTGTGATCCGATATCGGGCCAAAGCAGTGATGTCGGCTCCGATAACCGATACCGGGCCGGACAATGTGAAAAAAACCTATATATGCCATACAATTGACCTCCTTCGATATCGGGTTTCGGATAGTTTGAAAACATTCTAAGGATCAATTTGAACCTCTTATCTTCTGGACTTCAACCTTTTTTCTCATCAACCGGACTTAAAATCTAGTACATGTCACCGCAAACTAGCCTAGTCAGCCATTCAACTAACTGCCAAGGCTATTAACTAAACGGCGCCATTCAATGAACGGCCTTAATGATATCCAGCCGTAACGTTTATTACAACATTTAATAACCTGGCTGGCTAACGCTTAGGTCATTTGTAAGTTAAGGCACCACCCCGAATTAAGACAGAAAATTACATACATACATATGCTCACGCCTGTAAATCCCCGGGAGGGCAGACAGAGGTGTATTCACAGAAAATATGTTTAATGATAGTGATATGTGTAATGAGACAGCTGTAGAATCCGACTTGGAAAGTTCAGGTTAGTGGTTATTTATTTTTATTTTACCAGTAATTTTCATAGTTGTTTAACTAAATGGCTAGGCAAGTAATTAAACGTCATCGATCCAAGCCATTTGCCAGCGGTTTAATGAAATGGCTTAGTAAAGAGCTTAGGCAGTTAATTGAACAGCAACATATAGATACTTCACGCCAAAACTTTGCCTGCGTTTCGTAATCAAGTTAATAAGTAAATAGGTTTTAGAACAGAATACACGATAGAACATAATCCGGGTTCTGACTCCGATTGTGAGGTAACATACATAATGTAATAATAGTGATGTAATTTACATAATTAAACATGATTATACATCTAAACCAGCTGCTGTAGTGGCTCCATCCGCCACCGACACAAATAGGAATAATTTATTGATTAAGTGAGGAAATGGCTAAATTAGCTTTTTTCAGTCACTAACAACGTCTGTTTAATGAAATGTGATGAAGCAATTAGTAAGCTTACTTTTCTAATAGCTCTAGATTGGGAATCGGAATCGGTGTGTGTGTGTGTGTGTGTGTGTGTGTGTGTGTGTGTGCGTGTGCGTGTGCGTGTGCGTGTGCGTGTGCGTGTGCGTGTGCGTGTGCGTGTGCGTGTGCGTGTGCGTGTGCGTGTGCGTGTGCGTGTGCGTGTGCGTGTGCGTGTGCGTGTGCGTGTGCGTGTGCGTGTGCGTGTGCGTGTGCGTGTGCGTGTGCGTGTGCGTGTGCGTGTGCGTGTGCGTGTGCGTGTGCGTGTGCGTGTGCGTGTGCGTGTGCGTGTGCGTGTGCGTGTGCGTGTGCGTGTGCGTGTGCGTGTGCGTGTGCGTGTGCGTGTGCGTGTGCGTGTGCGTGTGCGTGTGCGTGTGCGTGTGCGTGTGCGTGTGCGTGTGCGTGTGCGTGTGCGTGTGTGTGTGTGTGTGTGTGGGTGTGTGTGTGTGTGTGTGCGTGTGTGTGCGTGTGCGTGTGCGTGTGCGTGTGCGTGTGCGTGTGCGTGCGCGTGCGCGTGGGTGCGTGTGCGTGTGCGTGTGCGTGTGCGTGTGCACCCCTCCTTTCGGGCGAGGACCACTTTCCTCGTCTTACACAATTGCGAAAACTGGCACCACTACAAACATGCGCTGGGAAGCTCTCTCAGTCCAGGCTCGAGAGCATCTTCCCCTGGAGCACCCACGCTCGGCCTCGGGGAAGTGTTCTTGGTCTTAGACCTTCGCACCGCCAGCTCTAGTATCACCCAAGGAACCTCGGACAAGTTGTCGTATTTCACACTGGACGCCACAGGCGAAAAGGCTGGGACCAGGGAGCCAATAACTCCTCTAAGTATCTCTAGTAGAGACACCGAGTTAACGGCGTAGGTGCAACTTGCCTCTTACCATAAGGCTGCATAAGTCAAGATTTCAGAAATCCCTACAGCACCCGTATCCGGTGATCACCTGCATCCGTCGGTACAGTTAGTTAAATTAACATAACCATCATAATCTCTGTTGTCATTCATCAGTTTTAAGGTGTATTTCATGTTGAAACAAAAGTTACTCGTACTACTGTAAGGGCTTCTTGTGGCGCACCTTGCTTAGCCCCGCAAGGACCTTTGCCCCCACGAGATTGTGGGCGATCGCCCAGTCAGTCCATAGTCTCCGCCACCACTGCAAGTGAGGTTGAATTCTCCCTGCAGGAGGAAGGTAGGTCACGACGGTATTCCCTTCCAATAGAACAGTCCAACTAGGGAAGGACCTCCGCCCTACAGAATAAAGCGGCCATAATAACCTCGTGTTGTATTCCCGGCGGTGAGTAGGATAACCACAACTCGCTGGAGAGTTTTTGTGCTGTCAGTGGGAAGACCAGAGGCTATTCCTGCTTTATCCTTTATACTGACGGCTTAGAAACTCTCTGTGTTTACAGGGTCGGCAGCACGAGTGTGAATCCCTTAGTAGTCCATAGGCCACGGTAACCACTTTCTTTCAGGTGGGCCGTGTGCTTGTCTGCCACCTCTGTTGTATAAAAAAAGGTACAGGTGGAGCCCCATACATCCTTGTGCTGTGCGGTTTTTTTTTATATTCTTTATTGCACCTATAATCATTTTTGAGTTATACTTGCCTTTGTATGTATGTATGCTAAATCAACAAATAAATAATTTAGGCCTTCCACATATTATTATCTACTTAGTGCTATCTAGACCCACAGTAGGCATAGCTTGTGTTATGGGTTTTAGAATGAAAGGAAATGAAAGGGTTGATGTAATAATGTCTAAAGTTTACATTTCCTAGATAAAGTAGGATGCATATTATTTTAGAAGTTTATTCAAATTCATTTATTAGTTCAAATATTCATAAATATTCATATAGTAAATATTTATTTATTTATAGTACATTACGTGTGTAAAGATGGTAATTACCGCTGAGGCGCCATTGAGATCCAAGGACGGTAATCATCAATACACGTGTATCACACTATGTATTTCAACACTGTTGTGAATAAAATAATACTAAAATAGATATTGCAGTTCTTGGGTAGGTAGTAAACTTCTGATAACGTTAAGGGCTGCACATCGCGGACTAAATGGGGAAATTAGAGTTTTTAAGAGAAAAAAAGTTATTAAGATTAATTGATTGAAACTTTTGTTTATTATATACGTAAAAGTTAAAATTACCTATTTAAATACGAAGTCGCATGAAATGAGCAAGTAATAATAATTTATTTGTACAACTGAACACGACCGAAACTTTTTTAAAGAAGAAAAAAGCAAGTTAACCAATAAGATTTAAAAATAGAATCTATAACTCACTTGTGAATTATAACAATCAAAGAGGCACAGTTTGATTTATAGGTGTCATTATGTGCCTGATTGCGGTGAAATTAGAGACAGTTTATGAGCAAGTGTGTTGGAAAAAATGTTAATAAGTAGACGTGTTAAGTTATTTTAATAGACTTTTATACAAAATATTCATTTATACAAATAATATAATGAATCCATACTAATATTATAAATGCGAAAGTAACTCTGTCTGTCTGTCTGTCTGTCTGTATGTTACGCTTT
Organism: Eilema caniola; assembly: GCA_949126895.1. Taxonomy (NCBI): domain Eukaryota; kingdom Metazoa; phylum Arthropoda; class Insecta; order Lepidoptera; family Erebidae; genus Eilema; species Eilema caniola. The sequence continues at coordinate 5,290,422 of OX421471.1, read as the reverse complement.
CACGCCTAAACCATTGAACCGACTTTGATGAAATTTGGCATAGGGGTAGATTAGACCTCGAGAAAGGACATAGGCTTTGTTTGGTCGCGATAACCGACATCCACGCGGGCGGAGCCGCGGGCAAAAGCTAGTATTAAATAATTTAAAGTTGAAATATGTTCCTCAAATATACACAACGATATCCGTCTACGGCTGTTACCTACTATGTCATAATATTTGTTAAATTGAGACTCAAGAAAAGGTGGATGGAATGTTTATGATATATATGTCGCCGCCAACTAGCTTAATCAGCAGTTCAATTAACTGCCTAGGCAGTTAACTAAACGGCGCCATTCAATTAACGGCCTGAATGATATACAGTCGTCTCGTTTATTACATCATTTAATCTGGCTGGCTAATGCTTAGGTCAATCGTGAGATGGGGCACTACTTCGAAATAAGATAAAAAATTACATACGTACATATACATGCACCTGTAAATTCCCGAGGGGGTAGACAGAGGTGTATTCACAGAAAATTAGTAATAGGTTTATTGTGATATCTGCGCAATCCGACTTGGTTAGGTTAGGTTAGAAGGCTGAAGGGAAGCGGAGCGGAGCGCAGAAATAAGTAATTTTTCTAACTGTTTATTTAAATGGCTAGGCAAGTAGATAAACGTCATCGATCCAAGCTATTTGCCTAACCCGTTAAATTAAATGGCTGAACACCATTCAGGCCGTTAATTGAATGGCACCGTTTAGTTAACTGCCTAGGCCGTTAATTGAACGACTGGTTAACCTAATTGGCGGCGACATATGTATTATGGTAACTAAGCGAGTGACTGAGTTAACATATTGCACAGACCTCAATTAATTGGGACAAGGGCAGGTAGATGATAATGATTATTAAATAAGATCTTCAGTGTGAACTTTAATGTAAACTGTTCTGACAAAGATTATTGCACTAATATTTACATTCATAACTAGATTTACAAATTGAAACCTGTGGAAGAAATGGCGTTAAAGTACGCAACTAAAACTAAGAAATTCTCGAGATATAACTGTTCAATTTACCTCACTTATTTGCACACTTATTAGCACCAAGCCAGTCGATATCGTTTGTTTTAGATTAGACACACTTCGCACTAATGTTCATTCATGCTTTTGTGTATTTATACATAAAAACATTGCACATTTGAATCAGAGTAACCTTTGTACTTCACTATTAGAATGAGACTGTTTAAATCTGTCTACGTATACTAGTTTTTACAGAAAAAGAATACATCGGTATCATATTAATAATAACACCTATTATTAATCCTTCTGTTGTATTCGGAGAGAATAAATATGTACTATGATCGAGAGATTTTTTTATATATCTTGCTTATAATATTTTGTTTGATTTGTAATGACAATCGTTCCAATTTCAGCCACTTCCACTTCACAGAATCGTTGTTAAACTGTGATTTTACTATCAGTTATGGCCGGTCCTAATATGCGATATCAATCCAAATATGCCAATCCGAAACCAGAATTTCGATCGATTCTTTGCTCAAAATGTCCATATATTCAATTGATGGATTTGGCAATCCTTTTTCACTATCGATCCGTGAGAGGAGAATCCGTATTATTGAAGATCGAAACTTGTTCGTTATAGAGCGATATGAAAGTGATGTCTGTGACAAATTGGTACCCCAGGTGTAATCCAATTTATTCTTGCGGCTTACCATGTTAGCCGTTTTGACACGATACGATATTGACCGAGTAAAACAGTCTAGGCCTCTGTGGTTGAATTGATAAGGTAGTAGATAAGGTGGTTTTAACGGCCGTGTAAAAAAGAGCGAGAGCAAGCAAGCTCTGCCAAGTTCTCTTAGTACTGAACGGCCATACCGTGCCGCAAGTATAGTTAGATAATTCTTTTTTGAAGTAAACCTTTTTAAGGCGCGTTTTTTTTGAAACGTGGTCCCTTACTATGGGTCTCTTAAAAAACCTCATAGTCACTCAACCAGCTATGGAGAGTGCTATGCTTTGTATTTCCCTACGTGATTCCGTCAGAAATTATGATATCCGTGGGAGAACAAAAGTAACCGACGTAACCCAGCGGATTAGCTCGTTGAAGTGGCAGTGGGCGGGACACATAGCGCGCAGAATAGATGGCCGATAGAGCCAAAATGTTCAGGAAATGGCGACCGCGTACGGACAAACGTAATGTAGGACGCCCAACGGCCAGGTGGAATGACGATTAAGGTCGCCGGGAAGCACTGGATGCGGGCTGCTTCAGATCGGTCATTCTGGTCTATGGGAGAGGCCTATGTTCAGCAGTGGACTGTGTGTGGTTGATATGCTGATGATGATAAGTATCTGAAAGAACCATTGAACTCGCCACATCGTTTCTGACAACTTTCACAATTTTCTCGTGACACTTCTGTCATAAGTATCTAATTACCAACCGACGCGGTTCTCAAGTCGACGCGTATATTTTTTACATATGACGCATAACTTTTATCAGAGTAGTCCGATTTTTATTATTCTTTTTTTATAAGAAGTTGGTCCTATATAAATTTGTAGCTAAAAACCCAACCCTAAGGGTAGGAAAACAGGGGATGATTGATTGTTCACTCACTGATTGTAAGGTATGACCCCGCAAAACTTTTTACTGAGTAGTCTGATTTTCATAATTATTTTTTATTGGAAAGAGTATACCCCCGAGTGAGTTGAGTAGTACATTTTTTTATTTATATGTAAGCGTGTAGTAATTCGAGGATTATAATCACAAAAAAATAAAGATTCACTTCTTCAGGCAAAAAAAAAATGGCAATCCGGGAGATGCCATTATTTTTTTATGAAACATAAACAGTGTACAAACCAATATAGGCCAGTAGTTGTTGGGTTAAAGTAGTTGTTCATTTTAAAATTTTAAATGTAAGTAATATACTTCGATTGGTTCAAGATACAGAGACTAACTCTGTACTTTTCCAAATTGATATGATATTCACATTCAGTCATCATTCGTCAGTCTCTCCGAAGTGGGCAGGAACACATCATGGGAATATCCCAGTCTTCAAAAGCAGACTGACGGTAGGTTTATCATTTTTGAATCATCACCTTGGTCCACTCACTTATTCAGTTCACACGACAGACTAGTTCTTCTTTGAAGGTTAATGAATATTTTTCTGATACATTCAGTAAAGCTGTTTTAGGCTGTAATCTTCATTTATTTGATTTTAAATTAAATTTCATGATTACTTCATTTTAATTTCATTTGAATATGAATTTTCGGTACACAGACGGGTAAGAGAACACGTTAGGGTTTGCAAAGAGTTTAAATACCCTAAAGCTACATATTAGGATTATCGGATTTCCGAATTTGGGATATCCAGGGCGTGTCTATAAGTAGCTAATAGAAGGTAGGTCACGACGGTATTTCCGTCCAATTGAGTAGTCCGACTGGGGAAGTATCTCCTCCTTAGTCTTCTCCCATACAAACGATTCGTAATAATACTTAAAAGTCAATTTGAACTGTAATACCATATCATAAAGTTTAAGTGTTAGTGAAGAAGTTCCGGGAAGGCACAACAATTAAGTGATGTCAGTTCGAATTCAAAATTCATAATTAAGAAAGGACAACGTCTGTCGGGTCAGCTAGTAGTGTATAAGTACTACAGATGGAAGAGGACAAGTTCAGACAAGAAGTCACTTGATTTATAAAAAAAAACAACAATCCTTGACTTGTCCAACCTGCTTTATACGAGTATATAACCTTAACTGTAAACCGACCACAGATAAAATAATTAATTAGACTGTACTCAGGACTATTAATAGTAAGTAGGTAAAGTTTATCCTCATCCAATATTTTGTAAGTTACACCAGATGTTTACCAATGCTAGTTAGGTGCTATTGCGCAGTAGAGGATGCAATATATTTGCGGCTTGTTAAGCGGTTCGCACACTGCCCTGCATCATGCAGCGTAGCGAAGGAGTGCCTGTTTTTACTATAGAAATCACCGTACGGATATGCCTATTTAGTAGTGTCCGACCGAAGCCAGCCGATGCCGAAGCCAATGGTAAGCTGAAGGCAAATTCTCAGGTAAGAAGGCCACCATTACAGATGTTACAATGATGACACAAGACACTAAGCTTGCCGGCCTCATCAAATACAATGTAAGGTGCTATCGTTTACATAGCAATAGCAATGAATGCAGCCAGTGGATAGTGGCGATAAAGCGGAACTCTGCGGCACGTCAGCATTTACCTGCAAGAACTCCGAAGCTCGTCCATCACAAAGAACACGAATATGGTGCTCCTCCAGGAAGCTAGCAACCCAGTTGCACAGTCTATAAGGCAGAACAAAGACTAAATCGCGAGACAAACGGGGCCCAGGCGCGCTCTAATTTTATTTTAATATAATCTATGATATGTTTAGAGAAATTGCTAGTGATTCGCCATACTAGTCCATTGCCTAGGTAGGGTAACGTACGCCAGAAGATCTCCCGTTAATCGTTTCGGTCTGAAACCATGTTGCTGGTCATTAATTAAGAAGTGATCATCTAGTGGACGCATGAACTGTGTGTTAATGATGTGCTCGAATATTTTGCATAGCATTGAGGTAAGGGGTATGGGTCGATAGTTGCCTGGGTCTGAGTCATTTGTCTTCTTAGGAATCGGCTACCAGAGATGTAGGAATAACGGTACAGTCGCGTAGATATTGGACATAACTCCATTGCATATTTTTGTTGAACCACCGCTGGAATACCATCCAAACCACTGGCTTTCCAGACATAAATTGATAACAGTACTGCACGGACATCGCGTTGCCTGATATGGATATCAGGAATTGTGTGGTCACTATTGGGCAGTGTCGGTGGCTGCATATCACAATTCCAATACGGGAGTTGGCCGCAATGAGGATAACCAGTCATTCTTGCGGCTCATGGTCCAGAGTTCCATCATGGTTGCGCAACGGAGGCAGCGAAAGCTGGCAGAAACTGTCTTGCACGGCTTGGGCCAGTCGCCACAAGGTCTTAACCTAGTTGTGCTATGCGCCGGGTATCTGCTCTGACCTAAGCCCCCTTGCAAACCTATACGCTGTCTGTATTAGTACAGACAAACCTCCCCAGTCTTAAATACAAAGGCGTATCACCAAAGGTATTACTCACAGTAATAAATAAAATAGTACATAGTAACCAATAATTAAGAACTCCAAGCAGATATGGACGCTCCAAAGTAGTTTTGTGCGATCGGGCCGGCGAAACGCTCCTCTACAATGCGCACTTTCCGTCTCGCTCTAGCATAGTTCATTCAATTTCAAATATTGAGAACTTGCAAACCTTCGGTTTCGGCCAAAGCTTCAGCTCAAGTTTCGGTCGGACACTACTCTTCAGTGAGATGCTATACACATATTTTCAATAGGTACAAAAAGAACTTCTTAGAAGGGACGTAAGACCATACGACCACACTACGCTACATGATGTGGGGCAGTGTGCCAATCGCCTGAGTTGAAGGAGAAGGCGTTTGTGTAGATAACACAGGAATATGAAAAAGCATTGGTCAAAATTCCTAAGTGATTTGATCAAACAAAACACAGTTTTACTTTTGAATACACCATATTCATTAAAAGTATTTTTTTTTGGAAAATGTAAAGCTGTACTTAGATTAGGTTTGTTTGATGTGGAAACGAAAAAGAACTCTCAATTTAGATTCACGTGGAAACTGATAGTTCAGAAATAAAAGTTCACACAGCGGGCTACTATGCTTGGAATTTCTTTGAAAGATAAAACTCATCACAAATGTCATCACAATGACATATTACAAATATTCACGCCTGTAAATCTCTGAAGGGTTCGGCAGACATTTATTAACACCCTCATTTCGCTATCTATGATTTTCGGTCCCATGTAAAATCAAAGCAGCCTTATCCCGTAGTTGCATCGACAGCAAAAAGACAAGCCAACTTACCAAACTCTCAAGAGGAGATATGAGGCTCGTCATAGAGATAATAACAGGACACAGCAGACTGAAGAGACACCTAACAGTGATAGGTGTGAAGACTGACCCCATTTACCCGGATTGCATGGAGAGCGAGGAGACCAGCCTCTACCTACTCGCAGAGTGCCCCATTTACTCCCTGATCAGAAGGAAAACATTCTGGGATTGGACACACTGGACACAGAGGAGCTACGAGATCTGAAGGTGGAACGGATCACGAGCTTCTGTATTAAACAAAAATGTTTGAAGGGGCACCGTGTGAGCTGGATGAATCAAACTCTCGCCCAGAGGAGGGACAGGGAAATGGATGAAATAGCCCGCAGAAGTCGCGGATGGATCATCCATCCGGTCATCCAGCGTCCCCACAGTGAAATAATAGTCCTCTAATTGCCTTCTACGACACCACAGATGAGGTGACCCTATCTACTCCATCGGGAACTAATCCATGTATCTACCAATATATCTCGTAGATTATATATCTGAACCATACCATCTTTGGACTCGGCCGGTCTTAAGAAGCGATCTCAATCTAAATATACTAATCCGAAACCAGAATTTCTATCGATTCGTTGTTCAAAACGTCCAATGTGGGATCGATAGTGAAAAAGGGTGGTCAAAGCAATCCATCAATTGAATATATGGACGTTTTGAGCAACGAATCGATTGAAATTCTGGTTTCGGATTGGCATATTTGGATTGAGATTGCATATTAGGACTGGCCGTAAGTCAACAGTGATCCTCGATCCATCTTAATGGTGCCTGGACAAGGGTGTGTGTTCAGAAGAACTGTTTTAATAGTGTTGAAACAGTGAGGTAGGAATAATCTCACTGCTGCTAGTTTTCCAAGCGATTACAACATGAGGTTATATTAACAATAAGAGCATCAGACGGTAGCACGAGTGTGACGCCTTTAGTATATTACTTTACCTCGCCTGATGGTAAGCTGAAGGCAAATTCTCAGAAAATAGTCTATGTTAACAATGGTGGCACTCAGCTTGACGGCCTCACCCAAAAGAGGATTGTCGTCGCAGCACCACGTGTCACCCACCGGTCCCACTAGTGCACCGACCACAATCCCCCTGCCCGGCTATGCAATTACTGACAGTGAACGGTTCTTCGCAATCGTGCACGGTGGTACCCACCCGGCGGAATTGTACACGTCTCTAGGTTACATTACTACTTCCCATCTAGGTGGGCCGTGTGTTTGTCTCCCACTCCCACCCAAGAGGTGCTTACCTACTTATACTTAATGGAATTTCCCTAATAACACGTCCAATGTATTTTAAAATAGTTATATTTAGATGGCGAACTAACAATGTATGCAAGGTCAACATTTTATGCTAATGAGATACAATAATAATCATATTTATGTAGGTATGTTATGTTATATATAGCTGACTGTACTTATATGTAAATCGCTTTTATTTTTGCTGTAATTACTGCTATCTGTAAGTGGAATCCATAAACACGAAGGTCGTTAGTGTTCAGGGTCAACTGTACATTGAATTGATTCCGCTGTGAACTTGCCATTGACTTGTGTAATATGTACATTATTATAGACAATGTATGGAATAAAAAAAATGATACCTATTGATTCAAGACCGCACACCGAAAGAGTAAGCAAAGAAGGTAGCCAAGCAAGCAGCAAACGCTATTGGATGCGATTAATGAGCCAATGCGTTTACGCATATATTTACCTATCTTCTTCGTCAGCTTAGCATTATTCCCATTCGCACCCGAAGCTTTAAACTTGAAGTTTATAGTCCGCTTTACCATTCTTACTGCGGATTTGGCTGGTCTTCGATATTTTTGGTGGAACGATTACCATCTGATCTCTACAACCCAAAGGCGATATCGAAGCATTGCAGTTAAACCAGTTGTTGGATTTTTTAGGGTATCAATTACCCGTAACGACTACCATAGATGTCTGTATCGCAACCGGGACTGGCTTAACGTGCTCTCTGAGGCACGACCAAGAAGAAGACTGACATGGCCCTATATTTACTTATTTTTATTCCCAAGCCCAAGCGGATAGCCTGCACCTCGTCTTTGATCGGCAGGTATTAAATTATCGAAAGGTATACTACCTACCTCCCAATCGCTGGGTATATCATATTGCCTTCTTAGTGCCCAAAACGGAGGCAGTTGCGGATTATATGATAGGCCCCTGTTCAGCTGTGGACAAAAGCATTTATCATTATCAATTATTTATCTGATAATCTTCTTCGAACCTTTGCCTCAGTTGGGGTCGCCTCAACGACCCTGAGTTGGGCAGTCTAACTAGAAAACTGCTGAGCCATACCATCTGATAAAAGCAACACAATGGTGATATCGAAGTTCTGTAATTAGACCATTTTATTAGAAAATTTAGAGCTTAAACTACTTGTAACGAATGTCACAGGTTTGAGTCGAATATTCCAGCCCCTCTAGACAAATAGCTGGCGTTTGATGGAATAAAATGACGAATGTATGGGATTTGACGTATTTGACATGCTTTAACGACTGTCATATACGTCAAATCCCATATATTAGGAGAAATTGGCGGCTTAGTGGTCAAAGCATTGCCCCTGCAAGGCAAAGATCGCTGGTTCAAACTCCGTTTAGTCCGACTAATTTTTTTCTATTAAAACGATTTGAATATTCAGCATGAAAAATTATTAACAAATTTAATTCAAAAAGTAATAATATCATTACTTCGTTCATCAGACCGATTTGATGCTGACTGTACATGTATTTTAATGACAAAAAGACTTCAAGAAAATTCCCTACACAAGAGTTAAAACAGTTGATCTCAAGATGCATTCTGGCAATCGCAGCGATAAACAAGATTTGTAAATACAAAGTAGAGCCAGTACCAGTTCCGTTAAGCATAACCGGTAAGTAAGCCCGTTCAGGTCGACCCGTTGTAATCCGATAAGAAACGGCGCAATATACTCAGTTGTGAGTTGTGACGTCATTAACGCTAAGGGTCAATCCCCATTGAAAGAGCAGCGGCCGGTAGCGGCCTTTCGATGCAACATGTTACAAACCATATTGAATCTTAGCTTTTGAAGGTACATGTCTCTTGATCTTTTTTTTATTTCGCTTTTATGGGCGAGTAGGGGTAAAACCAGTGTCATAAGTTATCATATGTCGTCTATGTGTTACGTCATCGATGCTAGCGTGACGCCACAAATTCTAGTGATAAATTCGGCCGCTACCGGCTGCTCTTTCAGTGAAAACAGACCCTAATTTTTTCTGGCCCATGCTAATATGGATACTATACTCGACTTCTGACCACCAATACTGTACAATTCGATATATGGAGCACGGTAGATTAGACTTTCCATTGCATCTAAATAAGTGAGCATTGTAGCAATTGTTACCTTCAGATAAGGAGTGTTGACCTTATGAGTATTTGTTTCTTTCTTTTTCGTTAGTGTTTAGTGTTTAAATTAGATACTCATTCATTTAGTGGTTAATAAACAGTAGGGTGTGTGATGCAATCACCTGTGAGTCTAAAAAGGCACATTTTTGTATTATGCGGCAATATTTACAAGAAATTAGAATCTGCATAGCAAATGAATTATTGTCTTTTTTTTTTTTAACGTGTGGAAACCTCCACGGGCTTCACCCCATCGGTGCTGACGATGGGGTGGGCGTGTCGGAATCGGACCGACTAAAACCACACGGTGTCCTTCCCCAGTGTCCATTGCCGGGCACCCCGGGTAAGCCCTCGAAAGGATAACCCCAGGGTTGCCGGCGGACATTGGCCGCCACCGCGGCCTCGCCTGGTGGGGTCGGGTTATATCCCGCGTCGGTGAGTTGGCAAGCGTGTGTAGGACACACACGACACGCCTCCGCCACGGCCTGCTTCTGTAAGGACGGCGAGTCGGCCATCTGCCGTCCTCAGGCCCCGATCATGGAGGTCGGTAGTCCCGGGCGTAGACGAGTCTGCGGCGTCCACGCCGCAGACTGCGGAACTCAGGGGGCAGGGTTCTCTCCCGCTCCCTCTCCGCCGCCTCTTTCGCGCGCATTACCTGCTCGCAGAAAGCGTCGGCGGCGTGCCATTTGCTCCCGTCGGAAACCACGGCCCTCACCATGGTCTCCAAAGAAAGAACGTCCACGCCCAGGACCGCAACGAGATCCCGGCGTTGACTCGCCCACGCAGGGCACCCCACCAACGTGTGGAGCGCCGTGTCTTCGCCAGGATCCTCGCAGTGCTGGCACTGCGGTGTTGTCTCCCGGTGGATGCGCCATAGATACTTACCGAAGCACCCGGTACGTATCTGGCACATCCGGTAGGAGAGGTCACCGTGGTGCCTCTCCAACCACTCCTTCATGATCGGTCTCACCGCCGCAATGGTGGATTCCCCCCACCTTGGATGCTCAAGTCATGAATTATTGTCTTATTTTACTTACCTATTCTAAAGGAATTAATAGAGATCTACTAGGTATTCATAGATGTATTCGTTTTTAGCGTAATTGCTAAATGTGGCCTTTTAAGCCCGCTGATATTGAAAGGAGGTAGATGTGGCACTATTGCTAACATTCTAGGGTTGGGGGTCTGACAGCATTCATCTATAGAAGTCAAATAAAGAAAAAGATTGAGAGGGAATTTTGAAACCGTGTACGCCTGCCTTTTTATTGTGTCATCTGTATGACAGTTATTATCTAATGTTATTAAAAAATTTAAAAAAAATATTCTGTAAAATCAGTGTAGTATAAGATAGTCACTGACCCGACATGAGATGTCATTGTGACTGCACACCGTCAGTTGTTATTCTAGTCATGACGAACTAGATAGATGGACTTTACTTTCATTCATCAACTCATATCTCAATCCATCACTACATTATCTCATTCGTGTCTTCAATAAACAATACAATTTATGAGTATCTGTCAAAATACAACATAAATTTACGCTCTACACAAACAAATGACAGATGTTACTGGCACGAAACGTCACCTAGACACATTGACAGTAAAAAAGAACACCTGTCAAAAAATAATTAATTTAAATTGCATTCGATAACATCACTAGCAGACAGCGGCCGCCAGTCAGTAAGTAAAAGTGAGTGCACTTTTACTTTCATAACAGGCCGTCGCGTCGGACACAACACTATTAAAAAAGAAATATAACTGGACTATTACGGATTGAGTTCGTGCGGTTAGGGTTCCATATTGAAGGTTATTTTAGTGGTTGCGGTCTTGTGAGGGTTGGGAGGAGGAGAACCCCATTCTGAAAACTTGATGGTAAGAACTTCGGCAGCTTGGGGCAACCAATAAATATATCATAAAAAATATTTTACGACAATCTACACAATGCTAGCTAGACCCAAAGTAAGCACAATTTAGCTAGCTCTTGTTATGCGATCTAGAATGCGGATAAACATACTTAGGTACATTATTTTTGTAAGTTGACACATAATATTTTACATAAAAACACCCAGAGCAACGCTAATGTCGAACCCACGCCCCCTGTGAAGTGGTCAAATGCTCTATCACTAAGCTAGTGCAGATAAAAAAAAATTAGGAAATATTTAATAACAGGATGAAACACATTGAAAATGAAAGGAAATATGGTGAAAACACTAGGAAAAATAAATTATACTCGCTCTGTAGAACGGGGCTCAAATGGCGTGCATTTTAAGGGTGAAAAGGGCTGATTTTTATCTTCTTTTTGATAATGAAATACAGAGTGAACGACAGGGCGCAGAATTAAAAGTGTAAACTTTCTATAGGTGATTATTTTTACAGACTTTTATAAAAGGAAGGGCACGACGGTACTTCCGTCCCGTTTGCGCAGTCCGACTGGGGAAGCAACTCCGTCCTACAGAATACCGCGGCCATAATACCCTCGTGTTGTGTTCCCGGCGGTGAGTAGGGTAGCCAGAGCTCAATGGAGAGTTTTTGTACTGTCAGTGGGAAGACCAAAGGCTTGCCCTGCTTTGTCTTTCACACTGACGGCACATAACATATCTGTTCTTATAGGGTCGGCAGCACGAGCGTGGCTCCCCTGGTGTTGCACACGTCTATAGGCCACGGTAACCACTGTCCCGCAGGTGGGCCGTGTCCTTGTTTGCCACATACGTGATATAAAAAAAAATACGTCGTGTTACAGACCACCGTTGTGATAATTGTTACTCACAGAATATAAATCGAAGAGGACACTTTTTGAATACAGTTTTAAATTTCTCATTAGCATAATTAATTCAACTATTAAGTTAAGAATAGTGATAGTGGCTATGTGCATATAGGCGCTATCATTATTTTTAACTAAATAGTATCTAACGTTGCAGAATGCAGCATAATTAAAAACGTGATAAACAATGCATTCATAAAAACGAATAGTAATAAATAAAATAAATATAATAATAAAAGTATACTGTTATTATTTTGTGTCAGATTTGTATCTATTTATATATTACTAGCTGTTGCACGCGGCTCCGCCCGCGTGGATGTCGGTTATCACTTAGTGTTGAGTCAACGCTATTTTTCTAAAATAAAATCAGCCTAAGTTACTCCGTATTACATCAGCTACCTGTCAATCAAAGTACCGTCGAAATCGGTCCAGCCATTTCCGAGCTTAGCCGGAACAAAAAGGCAGATAGACAGACAAACTTAAAAAAAAAAGTTATTTTGGTTAATGTACCGTATTGTATTTATGAGTCCAACTTGCACTTGGCCGCTTTTTACTAAAAAAGCGGCCAAGTGCAAGTCGGACTCGCCCATGAAGGGTCCCGTAGCAGTAAGTAGGTAAATTGCGGTTTATGATTTATGACGTATTAAAAAAAAAACTACTTACTAGATCACGTTCAAACCAAACTTCCATTTTTTTAGTTTTATTTATTTATTTATTATCAGTTAAGAAAAAAATGATATTAGAAACCTCAATATAATTTTTGAAGACCTATCCATAATACCAAACACGTATGGGTTTGATGAAAAATAAAATTTTGAGTTTCAGTTCTAAGTAAGGAACCCCCGAAATTTATTGCTTTTTCTTCTATTTTTGTGTGAAAATCTTAATGCGGTTCACATAATACATCTACTTACCAAGTTTCAACAGTATACTTCTTATAGTTTCGGAAAACAGTGGCTGTGACAGGGACGGACAGACAGACAGACAGACAGACAGACATGTCGAATCTGTAAGGGTCCCGTTTTTTGCCATTTGGCTACGGAACCCTAAAAACGGTTATTTCAATATAACAAACAGACACTCCAATTTTAGTTTCATGTAAAGATGTATAAAAATATTGAATTGTTGAATTATTGTATTTGTGTAATCGACGTTTGATCGAATCAATAATAATAAAAAGTAATAGACTTCTTATACTGTGCTAATAGTTATTAATATTTCAGCCTCAGGCATTATATCGCGATTTATTTGCGCGACCATCGCTACTGAATCGTAAGACTAATAAAATAAAAACGTGTGAAAAACTAGTTTTATGTAAAAAAAACAAATGTCAATTTTTTTTACATGTCAGTCTTTTGTCCGTCTGTCATGTATTAAATATTTCCGAAGTGTCAATGTCAATTTTAGTCAGATTTTTACTAAAGATAGCTAATTTTATAATGCGTAACTTATGCTGCTTTTATTTTTTCTAAAATGTACCTATTTGGGCCAATCCCCACTGAAAGAATTTAAGATCTTAGTTTACGCAGACGAATTCGCGGTCACAGCTAGTTATGAGAATATACATAAATGGTCAATATTGTAAGTAAAGCGTCACACGATTTCCTGAAACTTTATGTAAGTCTGACATAAATTATTATTTTCCCCTACCTAGCTCGAAATTTCAATTTTGGTCCCTGTGAAGCGGGACGCAAGTGACACTTTCTGTCAGGGACAAATATTTAACTTATGGCCTAGGTAGGAGAAACTGTCAGGGACAAAAATTGAACTTTTCGACCTAGGTAGGAGAAAAAATAGTATTTGTGACACGGGACGAAACAGTACTACATCCTCACTCTTGGCAATTACACACGTGGGTCAGAATGAGAGAGACTCGCGGACATCGCTGCCCGCGTTCGTAGGCGGCTCGGGCCGTCGGAGGGCGCAGACCAACTTCCGCCCCTCATGAGTGCGGGCCTGAGGGTGACGGGTGGAGCCGCTCGTCACCCTAGCAGAAGTGGGCCACGGCGGCGGCGCGCATCGAAGGACGATGCGCGGCCCCCCCATACCGGGGGCGAGCCGGGGACCGCGTGGTCCCCCCTCCCGAGGAGGGCCAGAACGAGAGGAATAGCCCTGGGTCAGCCGGGGTGCGAGGAATGTGTCGCAAGACAACCTCACCTTCGGCCTAGCACATCGACCCACAGACGGCATGCGGTTTAGTCGGTTCGAGTCCGACATAACCTGCCCTCCGGCTCCGGAGGGGGGAGGGGGGTATCCGTGGGGATGTCCCGCACGTAAAAAAATCTTTATCTACCCACTAGCTCCTTACTAGGTAATTAACTACCCACTATAATAAAGTGTATAGGTACTTAATTATGTATATATGACATTTTTCTTCACATTGATAGTCGAGAAATAAGTATTAATTTGAAATGCAAAATTTATTCATGCATATTTGCATAACTAGATATAAAATGTAAGAGCTGATCATTTAAAAATACACGCTGCGGCCAGGTGCGCTCAGTGTTCGGGTAAACCATCAGTGGGATACTTAGGTACGGGAAGCTACCTAGGTACGGTTGGCAGTTGGATGGGTAACTGCCGCCGCTAACAAGATTAATCAGCCGTTCAATTAACTACCTAGGCTGTTAACTAAACGGCGCCATTCAATAAACGGGCGGAATGTTTTCAGCGTAATGTTTATCACAACATTTAATAACCTGGCTGGCTAATGCTTAGGTCCTTTGTAAGGTGGGGCACTATCCTGAATTAAGACAGAAAATTACATACATACATATATATACTCCCGCCCGTAAATCCCCGAGGGGGTGGGCAGAGGTGTACTTATAGAAAATTAGAGATAGGTTTATTAAAAAAGCTGTACAATCTAACATGAATAGGTTAGGTTAGAAGGCTAATGCGGAAGCGGAGCGGAGCAAAGCTCCCGCATTAGCCTTCGTGGTTATTTTTTTTTATAACCATGCAGAAAAAAGCCATTTTCATAGCTATTTGATTAAATAGCTAGGCAAGTAATTAAACGTCATCGATCCCAGCTACTTGCCTAACCGTTTAATCAAATGGCTGTATACCATTCAGCCCGCTAATTAAACGGCGCCATTCAGTAAAGAGCCTAAGCTGATTAAGCTAGTTAGCTGCGACATAAACACTTAGTGGTATTTCAATTAAGCGCTTTAGTGCTTAGTGGTATTTTATCAAAGCGCTTAAGTGCTTAGTGGTATTTCACCTAAGCGTTTTAGTGCTTGAAAGTTGATCACGGCTGTCGATACTCGTGAGGTCAAGGCGGAGGCTTATTTATGAGTGAACTGAACAACTGTGTCAGTGGTTGATCTAACCACAATCAGGCTTAGCGTCCAGCCGGCAGTCTCTCTCAATATAGAGGAAAAACCCCAAGACTCCGGACTCTGAGCTCAGTGATGTTTCATCTGGATGCTTCCACACTTCGAAGGATACACTATTAGTAAGTCTGACTCATAATAGACGTAAGGTCTTGACGGAGTCCTATATAGGTAACGTGAGAAACTCTGTAAATGGTTGGCAATGAACTGTCAACTCAGACTGAGAGGTCAACCGGTAGTCGCTCTCAATTTAGCCGAAAATAACAAGCTACATCATATTTTAACGAAGACCTGGACTCAGAGGTGAAGGAGGTCCGACCGGTACTAACCCAAAGATGATGACATACACAGTAAAACAAATCTATACCTAAGTTTTTTTTTTCTCAAGTACGAGCTCAACTGTCCAAACCAAATGTTTGGGCTTTGTTCGGACTATTTAGTAGATGATTTATATGAAGTTTGCACATAATCGATGGAGCGGTTACATGCAGGCGGAGCTGCGGGCAAAAGCTAGTAGTATATATATATGTCGGAGCCAACTAACTTAATCAGCATTTCAATTAACTGCCTAGGCTCTTTACTGAACGGCGCCTTTCAATTAGCGGGCTAATGTTCAGCCAGTTGATTTACCGGCTAGGCAAATGGCTTGAATCGATGACTATTAATTACTTGCCTAGCCATTCAATCAAAGAGCTAAGAAAATGATTTATTCCTGCATGGTTATAAAAAAATAACCACGAAGGCTTCTAATCTAACCTATCCAAGGCGGATTGCACAGCTATAAATTTATAAATAATTTTCTGTAAATACACCTCTATTTGCCCCCTCAGGGATTTACAGGCGTGAGTATATATATGTATGTACGTAATTTTCTAACTTTTTTCGAAGTGGTACTCAGTCTTACTAATGGCCTAAGCATTAGCCAGCCAGTTTATTAATTGCTGTAATAACCGTTACGGCTAAATATCACTCAGGATGTTAATTGCATGACGTCGTTTAGTTACCGGCCTAGGCAGTTAATTGGACGGCTGATTAAGTAATAACACATACATAATAATAATGTAAATATTTACTCTAAAGGATCATCCTCATCATCATAATTCTTCTAGCGTTTTCCCGGTTGCATTTTTGAAGCCCAGGATCTGTTCATTTATTTTTAATTGGTCAACTTTTTAGGGGAGCTACTGCTGCTTATCCCTAAACCTGCATAGAAAGATCTGTGCCTAACTGTATACCCTCAACTATGAATGCCTTTAATCAACAAAAAAAATCTAAATTAAAAAAAAAACAAAATATATGATGTTCTTATCATGAATATTCAAATACGAATTCGTTTAAATAAACTAGTTTTTAAAACAACACTGTATTATAACCTCAACCTATGTTTGTCAATAAAACAAAATTAATATTTACTCACAGCAGCTATCCAAACTAGTAAACCCAGTATCCTATTCATTATCACTATTTTATTTAACACTCAAACACATATTTTTTTTAATAATATCCAACCACAACACGCACTGAACTCATAATAATTACATATCGAACCGCAACACTATTAAATAGCGACTATTTTATTAGTTGATATGACGTAGGCATGCATAGTGGGCCGATTTATCATACACACGTACACCTGTTTTCGCGGACAGATGACAACTGACCTGAACAAGCGCAAAGCGAATCGAGCCTTCTCTGTCTTATGTACGGAAAACCATTTTCTCAAGACCTGTAGCATTTAGAACGAAACCTCTTCATACATATTATGTTAAATAACAACCAGAAGCGACAGAGGCCAATAAAAACTGGCTGTTTTCTGTTCTACTGTTCGATTTTTAAACTCAGCGACCTATTCACTTTCCAAGTTCAAAGTTTGAATGTTGTTCTTTTTTTAAATACGTATTACGTATGTTTTTTAATATGAGGAATGTCAAAAATTCAAAACCCTAGTTAACCGAGCGCCATGTTGTTAGTATATTCGTAACTTTAAACAATTAAAACGATTTAGTTTTTTTTTAATGATTCATAATAATTTTGTCGTTGTATGATCTCAGACGAGAACCTTGTATTTTAGCCGTCATATTTTAAATTACAGGTTTCGTTTATAATTAGGTAATAGTTGTTCAACTGCTTCTATTCTCGGGTTTTTCATCTGTCATTATGACATTCTGTTGGTAGCTACTGGTTAATTTATTAGCTAAGACCAAGGTGAAGGTAGGGGGGGGGGGGACAGATAGGTGGTCTAGGTTCGACATCTAGTTATTTACATTTTAGGCATAAGTACCATAATTCTGACCTCGCCTAAATCAATTGAAATTTCTCCTTCCATATCTGTCTTTGAGGCGACAATGCAGCCGTCTGCCGATATTCTTTTCAATTCAATTCTTTATAATGGTTTCCGTGCCTTAGACAACTATTCTACCAATGTCCCGTGGATAGAGCTATTAACGAAGGAGGTTAAGTGGCTCGGGATTTGAGATTAGAGTTTATCAACCGTTCTATGAAATTTTGAGGGATCATCTCCCATTCCTCTTCTATGACAGTTTTCAACTCCGGCATCGTCTGGGCAACTGGCTGACGAGCCCTAACACGTCTTTTTAGCTCGTCCTACATGTGCTCAATCGGGTTCATGTCTGGGCTTCTGGCTGGCCAGTCCATAACTGTGTGTGTTCCTATCCCGAAGATATTCCCTGACGATGCCGGCCGTATGGGCTCTTGCATTATCATGGATAAAAAGGAAATTTGGGCTCACATAGTCCACTTATGGCATCACGTGAGGTTCTAAGCACTCACGAATGTACCTTTCAGCATTTAATGTTGGCAACCGAGGTCCCGTAACAACCTCAAGTTGAGTTTTGCCGCTCGCGGATATACCGCCCCAGATAGTCCATGAGCCACCGCCATAAGCAACGCTCTCTTGAAAGCAGCATAGTGCAAAACGCTCTTCCTTACGTCGGTAGACCATCTTCCTTCCATCATTGCCATGTAACACAATTTTAGACTCATCAGAAAAGAGTACACGGGTCCAATGCTGCTGAGTCCAATTTAAATGAGTGCGCGCGAAAAGAAGATGCGCTGTTCGGTGGGTTCGCTTTAGTTTGGGGCCATTAGCTGGTTTGTGTGGTACCATATCGCGTTCTTATATATGAAAGGAGGTTTATAGCCAACCCCTTCACTATTGTTAGTATAGTTTAAAAAAAAAAAAGATAGTGAGGATTAGTTTATGGGTAGAGGATTGTCGTTGAGAGACGAGAAGAATTGGATTGGTATTGTAAAATAAGAGTTAATAAATTAATACGGAATTATAGGTAATGTATGTATAAAAAAATAAGAAATAAGGTAAAGTAAGATATTTATATGTAATAGGTATTTTACTTATTGAAATACTCAAGTTGTTGCTCTGTAATCAGAGAAATTTATTTTATAAAGGAATGATAGGAATGACAAATCCTATTACAATAATGCTAATCCAAACTACACATTTATAATCAAATCATTTGCTAACAATTACTGACCTGTAATCAGAGAAACAACACTGAATCTTATTGTTTCCACAGGTAAATAGTTATCCAATTATTTATATAATTAAATGAAATTAAAATATTGCTTGTCATATCAAGAACCAAAAATCTATCCTTCTTATATCATAAACCACAGAGATATACCATAGTGTGCTCACTCTCACCACAGTTAATACTAATAATAGAAACTCAAATGTATTTTATTTACATATATAATAAGAATTATAATTATAGATGTGTAGTAAGTAATTCAGATAGAAATACATTATTGTTTGATGTTACACATGTTTTATTTACTATGTCTAGTTGGAATTGTGAATTCATCACACTAGGTACCTCCGATAAACATTTCGAATCGCAGATCGACTTAAGTTAAGTTGAGCACTCACATTTCTTTGGCTGTATCCGGCCTGGATAAGTGTAACATCACCTTAATGCTAAGAATAAGTAATGTTTGTTGCATAACCACAGAGAAAAATCACACTTTCGATAATTAAATCCAAGTAAACGAATAAACTCAAGTTTTTTTAGTATTCGATTGTTTAATATCAACGAACAGGCTCCAAATTGCTAGTGTATCTTTAAATTCTGTGTTCGAAATTCAAAATAAAACTATTGAACAAAATTATGAATGTGCCTGGTTCAAAACTGCATAAAAACTTGTTGCTCGACCTAATATAAATTTTAGCTAGGACTAAACGTAACTTAAAATACAAGGTGGGCCAATAGATGTGTCCACAAGTGTATAATATATATTTAGCAATTATCTTAACTACAGGAGTGAAAAACCAAGGATAGGAGAGCTCTGACACCTGTGGGATGAGGTATATAGGACGGTAAAAAAGCGGTCAAGTGCGAGTCGGACTCGCCCTTGAAGGGTTCCGTAGCAGCAAGTAGGTAAATTGAGGTTTACGATTATTGACTTATTAAAAAAAAAACTACTTACTAGATCACATTCAAACCAATTTTCGGTGGAAGTTTGCATGGTAATGTACATCGTATATTTTTTTAGTTTTATTATTTTCTTATTTTAGAAGTTACAGGGGGGGACACATTCATTTTACCACTTTGGAAGTGTCCCTTGCGCAAACTATTCAGATTAGAAAAAAATGAAATTAGAAACCTCAATATCATTTTTGAAGACCTATCCATAGATATATCCCACAAGCATGGGTTTGGTGAAAAAAAATTTATTGAGTTTCAGTTCTAAGTAGGTATGGGGAAACCCTCAAAATTTATTGTTTTTTTTTTCTATTTTTGTACGAAAATCTTAATGCGGTTCATATAATACATCTACTTACCAAGTTTCAACAGTATAGTTCTTATAGTTTCGGAAAAAAGTGGCTGTGACAAACGGACGGACAGACAGACAGACATGACTAATCTATAAGGGTTCCGTTTTTTGCCATTTGACTACGGAACCCTAAAAACTAGTAACGTATACAGTTGCCCCCTAAAGAATTACTAATTATATGGAGTCTACTATCACAAACTACAAGATTGTTGGAACCATTACTAAATGTAACTATTAGGGGTAAGGTAACCAATCTTACTACCCCGTCTCAAAAAATACATTACGTATAAAATTGTAATGTAAATTAATAAATTATTTATTTATAAACATATAATCTAACATTTATTCTATATTTATTGGCACTTTAATGAAGGGTCATTGAAATATGATAAAATTATCTACATTCATTTATTTTTGCCTATCTAGTTAATTAAGTTAAATTAACGTTCACTCATTAGCCTTTGTTCATTTGATAATGGCGTTACTTAGTAATAAAAAAAATAACGTTGTGATTATAAATTAATTGATTGTATTATGTACCATGAGGTACCGGTACGAAGAAAATATCTTTAGTAATACATAAAAATGAATAGATGGCACTGGTAGACTCATTTCAAGAAATAAAAATGTTATTTGCTGACTTAGAATCACGTTAATTATTTCAGAACTTATACACATGATAATGTAAGCATGTAAGCATAAAAAAACTCCTTGGTAATGTAATGAATAAAGATTTCGTGACAATCGTGCTATTTATTTATTATTGTGCCATCTAGCGGCCCAGGGCATTATGTCTGTCACTTTTACTGTTACTGCAGAATTTGCCAGAATCAATAAATATTAGAATATTTGTAGTTTTATTCAGTCATGCTCAATAATGTGTTTTGGGTATGTTTTATTTTTGATAAGGTAATTTTAATACTAAAAATTATAAGAAGTTTGCCAAAGTAATGTCGCCATCTAGTTATAACTCCTGAACTAAAAAACTGCCTGCCTGCTTATTGAAGTTACGAGTGTAACCATTTTTTGTTCCTGATTGTGCATCTGTATAAGAATTATATTATATTATCTGTGGTTGTACAGTGCCCCGAACATCAAAAACATTCGAATTCGTAACGCAAACGTATCGTGAGAACCAAGTATTCCGATTGGCTGCCTGCCTACTGTGAACCAACCAAGGTTTACGTGCTCGGGGCACTGTTCTTGTTGAAACGTCAACGGAAATTAGAATTTTCAGATAGTTCCTAAAAATATTGATAGATGACTCCACCGGCGTGGCGCCCCATGACGAATGTATAGGAAAATTTCTAATTTCCAAGCAGCTTAGTAGGTCAGAGCATTCTCCATGTGAAAGTCTGGTTACAAGTTCAAATCCCATCTTTGATGTTAATTTTTTCCAATGTTAATCTATTGTTTTAATCACGCACATCATGGTGTTAATTGGTATATAATATTTCTATCAGCTATCGAGGTTGGTCTCGTAGAATATTCCTTAATGATTTTCTTTGATGGTGTATTGAAATCAACAAACAAATTAACAGTTAAAAAGGACGTACCTAACGATCATTTTTTTTTAAATATATGTAATTTTATTGAGTGAAGTATGATTTATCTTAAAGTGCCTACCATTAGTGCTCGCGTCGGAGGGCGCAGACCGACCTCCGCCTCCCATGAGCGTGGGCATAGATTATTATGTATAGTAGAAGCGCGGGCCAGAGCGTGACGGGTGAAGTCGCTCGTCACCCTAGCAGAAGCATCACGAGACGATGCGCGCTCCCCCTAACGGCGGCGAATCGGGGACCGCGTGGTCTCCCCTCCCGAGGAGGGTCAGACCGAGAGGAATGGCCCTGGGTCAGCCGGGTGCGAAGGATATGTTGCAAGACAATCTCACCTTTGGCCTAGCACAACGACCCACGGACGGCGTGCGGTTTACTCGGTTCGAGTCCACCGCGACTCCAGAGACATAACCTCCCCCTCCGGCTCCAGAGCTTATCCGTGGGGATTTTCCGCACGTAAATTACGAATAATATTAAGGTAAAAGTACCAATGGTAGGCATTTATTGATGTAAGTGTACATATCAATTTTATTACATGCTTATTAATAAATGTATTAAATTAGGGTTTCCCGGAATTATTGGTTATTAATTAATTATGTTACCATTTATTAGATTGGTACTATTATTTATTTTGTTTTCGTGCGACGTGCGTCAAGAGGAATACATACAAATAAACTATAGTTAACCAGGGCCGAATTTAGTGGAGGGCGTCCGAAGCAATTCCCTCGAAGTTTTCACCAAAGGGGAGGGAGGGGGGAGGATACAGATTTTGAAAAACAAAACCTGACGAGTAAGCCCTTACTATCCAAACAACTGTTTTGTATTTACCTACGTACTATGTACAAACATAATATATCTACATCTACACTACTATTATGAAGAGAAAAGATTTGTATCTTTGTATGTTTGTAATGAATAAACTTTAAAACTACTGTCCCGATTTCAAAAATTCTTTCACCATTGGAATAGTATATTTCATTACTAGTACGGAATGGCTGTCATTGTAAAGAGTTCCGACAAATGTCTACCCGAGCCGAAGGCGAGGGTTGACAGTCGGAACGAGTTGCAATGACGGATCCGTACGTGTACTGAACGACTATTTTTAATACAGTTGCGAAAAAATGAAGCAATTTAATCAAATTATAAAAACACAATAAACTCAATTAACTAATCATTTATTTCTTATAAAAGTTATAATTCACATATATACTAATAATACATATTTTTTATACTAACTGGGGAAGTTTTAGGTTGCATATTTACTGTTTGAGACAAACTATTATTAATTTCGTATGATTGTTCATGTATATTTGTCATACAATGGCGTTTGCTAGTTGATGGAATTGGATCTGATGAATTATCATTATCAACGAAGGTACTCGTAGATGGACGAACATTCTCTTCAGCATGTGAAGGAGACGGACTGGACCTTAAATTAATGGATTGTGTGATCTTTTTCCCAGTTTCTAGTTTGTTGTTTAATGAATCACCAATATAGCTTTCTGCAACTTTGTCCGATTTCCAACCACCTAGTCGCTTTAAGGACGTCAAATGGATTTCTGAATCTGCCAATAATGTAGCAGAGGACCTTCTGAAGCTGTGCCCAGTATAACACTCAGCATCCGGTAGACCAAGAAACGTAGCTATTTCTTTTGGCATATTACCAAATTTGTTTATGCCGATTACCTGAGCTGTACACTTCCCGTTTTGGAAATTTTGAAAAAAACGGTCGGATTTTCCTTTTTGGGACCGGTTCATATATTTTTTCACTATTGTGAGAAAATCTCCTTCAACAACAAAGCTTCGCGGTATCTTATCTTTTGTGTTTGGAATCTTGATAAGTAGCATTTCTCCATGGGCTTCAATATCTTTTAAAGTAATATTGGCTAACTCCTCTCTGCGGCAAGCTCCAACAACGCCAAAAATCAGAGCAACCTAAACAAAACGATTTGATTCATATAAATAATGTATTGACTGTATTTTGCGATTTTGTAAACTGAACACTAAAGAAAAATGTAGATACTTATCTATTAATTAATAGATGTAGTATACTTATTAATAAATTACCTTTGTGGCTAAATAACAATCATCGGGAGCTTCTTTCAAAAACCTTTCCACGTCATTCGATGTTAATATTTTCGACTTTTTACTGGTAAAACCGTCTGATTGTCGTTTTAAGACAGCATTTAATTTTGGATATTGACTTATATCCACGTTGTTCCTTATTTTCAGCATACTTTTTATCATCGAAAACCTTGACCATAACGTAGAAGGTTTTAATTTTGCTGAGAGTTCGGAAAAGTATGCCAACATAACATTTTCTGAAAAACTATTTGCTTTTTTCTCTTCTCTCCACGCAATAAATTCGTCGTATGTAGATATGTAGCGACTTTTTGACTTTTCCGGTAAAATGTTCTCCGAAGCATTTTGTGCAATTATACTGAGTTCCGGTGGTGTTAATTCAAAAAAAATAGGTCGAAATTACTCATTTTGTGTAAAAAACAACAAACTCTTGAAAAAAATTTCGGAAAATGGCGCCAACCGTAGAATGTAAGCAGTTTTTTTTTCACCCATTCTGGTAGGCAACTGCCTATACAGCCAAGTCTTTAGTACTTACTATTTTTTATTAAGTATAAGAAATGAAATTGAAATTTAATGATATGAAATGAACTGAAACCTTACCTAACTCATTCAATCAAATAATTAATTCTGATATTGGACAAATTAGTATAGGTAGCTTCTTTTTAGAAACAAATAAACCTATTTGCATGAATCGCAAAAACTTCTATGATTTTTTTTATCATGGTTGTTTTTTTTTTTTAATAGA
Organism: Eilema caniola; assembly: GCA_949126895.1. NCBI lineage: Eukaryota > Metazoa > Arthropoda > Insecta > Lepidoptera > Erebidae > Eilema > Eilema caniola. The sequence goes on along the minus strand of OX421471.1, from coordinate 5,265,807 downwards.
AATTATTTTGACAGTTGGGAAAGAAAACGCACGAGTTCGGGAAAGGCAAAAAAAAGCACGAGTGTGAAATAGCCCAGATCCCGAACGCTACACGTCCCTGCAATACGCCACTTTTTGAGCAACTGTATTAAAAAGCTACATTCACCCTGAGTAACATAGGCTAAATTGGATTTCCACGGGAACGATTTTACCACCCGTGCGTAGCAGGGTGGATCGCTAGTTTAAAATATTTTTCTTAAATGCAAAAGAAGATTCATCTGCATTACCTACTGGAACTAAATCATTAGGTCGAATTTGAAGATTTCATCACCTTCTTTGCAGTCAGGCGGCTACTGTAAATAAAAAGACCAGCTTCTACGTAATACTCACTCTATATTCGATATCGATAGCATAAATTTATTATTGTATAACCATGTTTAACTAAAATATTATTAGTTCACTAGTGCACAGGAAAATTGCTAAGTATGCCTGCGTCATACCATTGTAGATATCTTGTTATGGTCCAAAGTCCGAACCTATAATACAACTCCTTCACAATTCATAGCCCCATCTTGTTAAACGTTCGACATAAATGAGCGGCGTAGCGTAAGCTTATATATCCGTTGAAATAGTATTACATATTCAAAATATGAGTGTTTTATTAATTCCATTAGGTTAGGGTTAGGTCCACGTGAGCTGGTAAGGAGTCACCAAAGTGGTGCGACAAAAAAAGGAGTCACCAAACCGCTTGGTTTTTGAAGGAATATTCTGCACTGTATACGGGTGACATCTAAGCCCTGCTCGTGTTGTCCTGTGGAAAGGGCGGGACCAATTTGAAGAGCTCATCAGAACATTCACCATGTTAGGGACTGTAAAATACTGCCGAGGAAGCATCACCTCTATGCATTTGCAGAGGTTTGAGGGTGCTCGTGACCTCGGCATTCCCAATAATGCAGACCGCACGTCACTGCAACCTATCGAGAGCATCTAATAAGTACTTTGCGGAGCCATCCCAGAGATGCGAGCAGTATTCCACGCAGGAACGAATTTGTGTCTTGTATAGAAGACGCCGCTGCTCCGGCGTGAAAAATCGTCTTACTCTGTTCAGGACTACGAGTTTTCGCGAGGCTGTTTTGATAATACACTCAAAGTAGTTTTTATTATTCAGTTTGCAGCGAATATCCATACCGACGATATTGAGATTGCCCTGCAGTGGCAGTTGCGTGCTCTGAAGATTGGGAAGGGGAAGTAAAGAAGATACCTTTGCTGTGAACGCACATCTTCTTGGCATTGAACTCGACCAGGTTCTCAGAGCCCCATTGGAAAATGTTGTTAAGGATCTGGTCAAGCTCAGTGACAAGAAGCTGTATTTTATCCGCGATATCCGACTGCCTTTCCGCAGGAAGTCCATATTATAAGTCCCGTGCAAGGTGATATCGTCTGCATAGCAATATATGCTGCCGGTAGACAGCATGTCATTGATATGCGGATGAAAGAGAGTGGGTGACAGTACAGACCCCTGCGTCACACCAGCATTTACCTGCAAGAACTCCGAGGCTCCTCCATCATAAACGACGCGAATACATTCATCTCCTTTCAAGCCAAAGGCACTGTACCCGAGTTGTAGGACAACAGGTGTCCTTTTCAGACATCGAGTGACTGCAGCACTGCATGGATATCGCGTTGCCTGATACCAATATCAGGCATTGCGTGGTCACTGATGAGCAGTGTCGGTGGCTGTATACCACAATCATCGATTCGGGAGTTAGCCGCAAAGAGATTAACGAGCAAATTTGCTTTCTCTTCTGACTCATGGGCCAGGAATCCATCGGGGTTGCGCAGCGGGGGCAGCGAAAGCTGGTAGAAGTTGGCTTGCACGGCTTTGCCCAGTCGCCAGTAACCACGTCTGTCCGTGGGATGCGCCACTAGCTCCTGACCAAGCCGCGCTATGCGCTGGGCATCCGCTCCGACATGAGCCCTCTTGCAGAACTTTCCTCAACCTCTTCGAAGTGGTCCACGTTGGGATCGCACGTAGCACACGCCCACACCCAAGCGGTGTACGCAGACTGTTTAAAATTAACAGCCTCCGCGCACTCGCGCCCGAACCAAGTGCGCACTCCGCGGACACCGGCGACATTAGTGTAGGGGATATAATATTCCATATAATGTATATTCTATACATATAATACACCGGCAAGAACAGTTGCGCTCTCAGATGGGTTCTTACCTTCAAAGCAGCGTTCATCCCACAGCAGGATGGACGCAAAATAGTCACGCAGTCCATCCCAGTCCATTGACGAGTAGTGCCAGAGACGCCGCTTCCACTTCACGGGTCATGGTGGCGCTATAATGGGCACCTTGGAACGGACCAGACTATGATCGGATTCGCCTTAAGCGGCACTCACCGCAATCTTAGCGTGCGTGCAACTGCAGATTTGGTGAACTTCGATATTTTTCGTGAAGCGACTGCCATCTGACCTCCACGACCAAATGGCGATATCGAAGCATTGCAGTTAGACCACCATAGCTTCACGGCGGCGGCGCGTATCGTAGGACGATGCGCGCCCCCCCCCCCCCCCCATACCGGGGGCGAGTCGGGGACCCCGTGGTCCCCCCTCCCGAGGAGGGCCAGACCGAGAGGAATGGCCCTGGGTCAGCCGGGGTGCGAGGTGCGAGGGATATGTCACAAGACAACCTCACCTTCGGCCTAGCACATCGACCCACAGACGGCGTGCGGTTTAGTCGGTTCGAGTCCGACATAACCTCCATCTTCGGCTCCGAAGGGGGGGGGATATCCGTGGGGATTTCCCGCACGTATAAAAAAAATGCATTGATAATTTAATTACACAACTGACCTACTAATAGGTACGTAGGTAATTTAGTAAGTAATCGTCTATATCATTGCCTTCGAACAATTACAATGGCTAGTTGAAGATGATTACGGTAATTATAATCAGTCAATAATCTCTTAATAATAATGTATCATCAATAAATTGGAATATGCGTCATGTAGTTTGAAATCATCATTGTAATGTGATATTCCTGAGATGGCCAACTATTTTTGATATTTAGCCAGTATTTAAAAATTCTAATAGGATGGTTTGTTGCCAAAACAAATCTTATTTTTTTCTCATCGCCGAAAACATCTGTATAAAATAAATGTTAAGAAATTCTAGATAACATATCTGATAATGCTTCATGAAACAAAAGGCGACACCCTCATAAATAACTATTAAGTTAAAGGAAAAAAATAGCTTAACAGAGAGTTTCAAAAGATACCCAAAACCGATAAGTTAACTTGTACTCGAAGTTAATATCTTAAAATGTCCAAGTGTTACACTAATAGAGTGGCCTTAAGTGACACAAATTCTAGGGATTTCGCCTATGTGTAATGCTTATCGAGTCATAAATTTGTAAAAGGGAGACATTTAGTTTAAATTATTGCAAACACTTGTGACGATTTGTGACAACACAAAAAAAAGGAATACTGCAGCGTGGGAATCTTGCCGCCAAATTCTTGGCGGGAAAAATCACAACATGACGCTAATATAAACCAATTAGGAACCGTTTACTGGCTTGATCTTTTCTCATTGGCAGAAAGCTACGCAGGAGGCGGACCCAGCATAGGTTGGCTGCGCTTGCGAGTGAGGGACAGACGGGAACAAGGATCTGAACCGCTAGAGAGCTCGCACGTCTTTGCTCGCTGGAGAAAACTGATAGAAGTTTTGACTAGCTAATGCTAGCCCTGAATTCAAATCTTAGTGTTATCCTGTAGAAATAAGTCTAACTAGTAAAAGTAAAATTAGATTAATTTGTATAAGTTAGGCGGGAGTGATAAAGTTGAAGCTGAGAATTGACGGGTAATGTATAAACTTATTGTAATTATTTCTGTGCCTCATACCGTTGTACAGCGTTACATAAATAACTGTCATTTGTAACGAAACATAAATAAACAAACTATCTGACAATGGGTGTAATATCTGATAAGGAATATGAATTATAGAAATAGCAATTTCCTATATCTCAATTATAATAATTATCATAATTATTGTTGTGCTGATAATGAAAAGATGTTGTCGAATGACAGAGACGAGAATGGTAGAAATACCATTAGAACCCATACAATTCGCCTAATTAAATGTATTGAATTATTCAGCACTTACGATTCATGAAAGATACAGTAGACTATGACGAACGGTGAACAGAGTTATGAGGAGATGTGTATATAATGTGTATAAACTGTTTTAAATCATGTCTGTGTGAGATGAGATGTATAAATATCCAAAGATCATACTAAAATCCAGCCCAATAACGAATCTTCTTGAAATAATGTGCTTGGTAACAAATAATATGAGTAATTGAGTACATAATCATATTATTCTAGTTCTAGATAAAACCACTGTCATGTATGTCGAGTCGCTATTAAATTTCAAATCCAACATATATGTATACATACACATGTATATATATCATTATGTTCTGAGTCAATAGTCAGACATAAAAACTTAGTACAGTTCAATCATCAAATGAATAACATCTCACCGAACACACAATAAACGTGTAATTTACTGTGAATGTTTCCTTTATTATAAATAGATCTAAGTCTTGTGTAAATAATTATGCTAGAAATAAGTAATACGGCATATAAGGGTTTTTTATTTGGGCCTACGTTTTCCCTTATATACGAGCCTAGGAACTGAAGGTCCGGTTAGATGTGACACTAATCGGTCACATCTAATCTAAATAATCAACTTAGATTCGCCACTGATAATGATACAATTTGGTTATGAAATAAATAATTCTTAATTGTATATTTCTGTAATTTCAATCTTCTAGAATTAAGTCCCTTCCCATTTGGTTAAGGTAAAATGGAGTTTTATAGGATGTTAATTATTCAGCTCTTAAGGTCACGCAGAACGCGAATTACACTATAAATAAAGTACATAAGTACAATTTTCATCCACAAAACTCCATGGTACAAACCCAGGCTATTTTACGAATTTATACACGAAACTAAGATTTCTATACTTGAATTTTAAAGTTTGAAAAGCCAAACTTCTATCTGATCTTAACTGAATGAAGCCATTTCTATCTAGAGAAGTCAAGTAATAGCTCAAGCTATACTCAGACACTATAACAATTAACAGTCACAGAGTCTTAAAATTTATATCAAGCATACATTGCATATCTAATTGAACTTTGAATACTTTGGTCTCAAATTGAATACAATGCACGAGAATAATGGAGAATTGAGTCTAGTAAGTATTGATTTACTATATGACAGATTTGGAGGTCCTGATCTTACCGCAGAATTTGGACACTAAATTTATTTAGTCTGGTTAATAATTTACAAGACAGTGGTTATTTCAATGCTTATAGTCAAAAGATGGCAAATTTTATATGAATTCAATTTTGCATTAGTGTGGAACTTTAACTCCACTAAGGGTGCAGACCAAGTGACACTCCCTTGTGCGGATCCCAATGGACATCTACACGATAGAGGATCTTCATTGTGTATCCGTCGCAATAGTTGATCTTGAGATCGACCTGAATTAAACCGCAATTCTGGGTCAGAATTGAACTGTGCAAAGGTTGTCGGCGGCTAGCTAGCAAATCTGGGCATCAAATACACACATTCCTCTCTTATCGAATCAACTCCGACCTCTATTCGGCCGAATAGAACCCTAACTGATATATAAATATAATATAAAAACTATACCATGGTATTGGGGCAGGCAGCTATGTGCGCCATATAATTATCCATGTCCTCGGACGTGTTGATTTGACCGCTTCTCAGCGATGAAAAGGAGTTGAATTCGAGCCCCATAATTCCATGCGTGGAAGCCTTGAGCCAGGCCGTAGGAAAATCCCGTAAATGCCAGAGTGATTTGGGCAGCAAAGATGGTCTTACCATTGACTCAATTAACAGTCATATACGCGCGTCGGAAGCACTTACTCGACCTAATTTGCCTCAGCACATTACTAATTCGAGACAAACTATCCCTGAGGTTGTAACGACCTCTTTCTTCAAATAATTAGAGGTCCATTAAAAGTAAGCTGAAGTGAATATATGACTTGTTATTTTGGGAACATCCATCACTACATTGCACACACGCATAATCAGACGCGATTGAATTAAGTAAATTTGCCACAAAGACCATCATTAAACTCATAAGCACTGAAGTTATCCTGTAATGAAGTGACTGAGCTCTTATACATAGGTTCAAATATATAGACGATCACATAACTGGGCTTGAACCACCACAGAAAATGGTGCCGCAGACCAGCGATCCAACTACGTATTCGAAAAAACGATACGATTGGATTTATTAAATTTAACTTACTAAAAACACAACGTAGAACAAAAAGAACCGTGTATCGAGACGTAAAATAAGCCTTTCATTTACAGGAATTTTGACCAATTGATAAACAGGAATTATTGTGAATTATTGCGTATGACCTACACGAGCTATATTATTATGTGTAATTTGTGTGTAACAACATGGAAAGGACGAATAGTGTCAACTTCTGTGGCGTGGCGGTAGTGAACGCGGCTGCTACGCAGGAGGCGCGGGTTCGATCCCCGCTCGGTGCAAATATTTGTATGCATGAATATGTATATTTGCATTGGTCTGCGTGTTTCTATGTATATTATGTATGTAAAAAAAAAAAAAAAGGTTTCTAAGTATGTTAATCCGCATTCTAGATTCCATAACGCAAGCTAGTTAAGCTATGCTTAACAAGGGTCTAGATAGCGTTCTGTGAAATGTTGTGGAATATTTATTATTTATTATTATTTATTTAATATAATACGAACTTTCAGGTCGACAAGAAAACCCAGAACGATATGACTATTATTATATTATCCCGTCTCTAATCTTATACATTTCTAATTTTGCAATTTTATTTCAAATTATAATTTCCCTACAAATTTATGACCGCTCGAACACTGTTGTAAACATAAAACGCGAAAGCGAAAGTAATAAACAAACAAAAGTCTAGGGTAGCCCTATTGTTATTGCAAGTTGTATGAGAATAGTTTAGTCGTAGAGATGTCTGAGAGACGAAGTAAGAGAGTGACAGGGAGAGAGAAAAAAAACGAAAACGAGTGAAAGTGACGAACGAATTACGGAACCTTTAAGTAATACGACGGATTTGGAATTGTTACTACAATGTATGGATGAATTTAACAGAAAGTTAGAGTAGTTGAGTAGCTCAAACAGTAGTGACAGACAGAAGGACACGACGAGCGTATTATCGCGCGGTACAGTAGAAGAAGGTAATCTAGGTGGAAACATGACGCAGGAATCCACGAGTATTACATCCGAGAGTGTTAGTACATCATCTTCAACTACACGCAACATATTTGTGATTCAACCCACGGTCATCAAACCTATATTTGAGGGAAAACGACGGCTCCTCCGAAACAAAGTGCGGACATTGCGATCCTATGTCCATACTTACATACTTTGGACGCGACTAGGAAATTTAATGATTTGTTTATAATTTAGTTGAAAGCGTGGGTGAATTAAATTCTTAGGACAATGAAGTGTTTGAGGTGTTTTCTCAATTACCTTAGACTCGTATTGCCTATAATGGCCTACGTGCATGAGTTGCTTGGGTTCGATCCTAGGCTAAAGTCTATGAAATGAGAAAAAGAAGTTACCTGTATTCTTAGGTTATTTCTTATTTGCGTTAGTCGAATTAATAATCTCAGTCATAGGTTATATCATTATTATAATATAGTACTGGGTTCGAGGCCCAGACTGTAGGTTGTATTTCACAATATTACGCTAGTACTATTATCATCTATTCTGTGACAATACATTGGATGAATGGCTCTTGTAATCTCCTTAGTAGATTATTTTAAATTGAAGATTCTTTTATCTATTTATATACACTTCTGAACCATTCTTAGCGACACAGCTGAATTTAAGAATTTGCTAAATATTCCTGAAACAAGACTGATAGCGGGTTCGAATCCCGAAGTTTCAAAATACGGCAGAATACTTGGGTGTTGTTACCCTATTGGCACAGCAGTGACTCAACTATTTAGACACTATTCACGAGGGTTCGACACCCAGATCGGAAATTAAGTTATTTGTTTCTCTGCTAGGAGATTCTGGCTTGCAACACGGAGACAGCAAAAGATAGTGTACATTTCTGCCTACCCATTCTGGTATAAACCAGCGTGAGCATATAACATATTTAAAATAAGCAAGAAACGATTGTGCAATGGATGGTAGTTAAAAGTGAATGGAGACAGTGATTACAAAAGACTCCGAAAAAAAGGGTCTAGGCGTTGTCTGACCATCTGGCGAGTAAAAAAATGTCAGTACAACTATGGTAAAGGTTTATTGGATACTATTAGAACTATGATGGTTAGCTATTACCAACCTTAGTTACTAAAACTTGATTGGCGAAAAAGAAAAAAAACGTTAGATATAAATGGATTATCGAGATGGAGGTTCAATGAATTCTCTTGCAACAAATTCTCTGCTCGTGTGCTATAACATTTCAGTGACACCGGACTTCGTGTTTGCTGGTTTGACGTCAAGTCAAGGGTTATTTGGAAGATTCATCGCTTCGTGAATATGAAAATCCAGCGTTATGCAGTATCGAGATAGTGCAGCGTGTTTCAACTCGCGGCGCAATGGAGTAGCCGAGCATCGTGACCACTAGAAACCTTTCGCCAGGGGCGACTAATCGGTGGCCGGGCCACCTAAATATCTGGTAAAATCACGTGAATCAGATATGACGAGGTATGTAAATTAAGTTTCATTGGATCAAGGAAGGACAAAGCTTCGTTAAATTAGGTACCTGAATTTATAAATTAATGCTGTTTGACACCTTACTCACATGACAAAAGAATATACCAACACCTCCTACGGTGTAATTAGACGCGTGTAGGCTAACGAACTATTTCCTAAGTGAACTATACGATAAATAATGCAACACTAGACAGTTAGTGATTTGTTTCAGAAAATCATAAATTACTCATATCACGGCAATTTCAAACTTTCCAATACGATAAGATAGTTTAAAGAATTAGTCACGCCGTCGTCAACCCTTAAAATGTGGACAGAAGGTTTATTCTTACTTGCAGCGATTATATTTTAAGATGGAATTATCGTATAATTACGTATTATGAATTCACAAGATGCTGATGATCCTAGATGATGATGATTAGGTATTAATAAGTTGTTGTGTAATTTACAATTGTATGTGAAATTGACTACGAATTTGGTTGAAGAAGCGAGAGCACAAACCGATTGGTATTAATAGAATTCAAGTTAGATAATTTGATTGTAGAAGCACCTGTATTAATCATGCAGAAATTATCTGGACTGTGATTGGCTAGAAAGAGTGAAAGGAATAGTGAATTGTGGTTAAGAACGGAGACTGAGGTTAGAACATTTACGAGATAGGTCTAGTGTTAGACTGAATTCGGATAGCGAGATCGAACGACTAGGGGGAGAGACGAGCGCTACCATTATCAACATGATGCTGAATCGGATCACGCTACCAATAAATGCGGAAAGAGGTGGAATGTAGAAGCAAATAGGAGCGGTACCATGTGACAATGTCTATAGCCAAATTGAAAAAAAAAAAAAAAAAAAAAAACGGGTTGAATGTAAGGAAAGTTGTGTAAACAACTTTACGGCTGTGTTGTGAACACAAAAGGGATGCTGTGAGAATGGTTTGAAAGGCGTGAGAATTGGTAGCTCACCGTGTGAAGATTTGGGGGAGCGTGAGAATTGAGTCAGGATTAGTATAGTAGACGATGGAAAGAATTTTATTTTTAAATTATTTTAAATAGGATGAGGAGAAATATATTTTAAAACTTTGCTTAGTGAAATATCAGGAGGGAGAAGTCAAGTTTCAAAATCTATTTGGGGGAGTGTGAGATGGCCAACTATTTTTGATATTTAGCCAGTATTTAAAAATTCTAATAGGATGGTTTGTTGCCAAAACAAATCTTATTTTTTTCTCATCGCCGAAAACATCTGTATAAAATAAATGTTAAGAAATTCTAGATAACATATCTGATAATGCTTCATGAAACAAAAGGCGACACCCTCATAAATAACTATTAAGTTAAAGGAAAAAAATAGCTTAACAGAGAGTTTCAAAAGATACCCAAAACCGATAAGTTAACTTGTACTCGAAGTTAATATCTTAAAATGTCCAAGTGTTACACTAATAGAGTGGCCTTAAGTGACACAAATTCTAGGGATTTCGCCTATGTGTAATGCTTATCGAGTCATAAATTTGTAAAAGGGAGACATTTAGTTTAAATTATTGCAAACACTTGTGACGATTTGTGACAACACAAAAAAAAGGAATACTGCAGCGTGGGAATCTTGCCGCCAAATTCTTGGCGGGAAAAATCACAACATGACGCTAATATAAACCAATTAGGAACCGTTTACTGGCTTGATCTTTTCTCATTGGCAGAAAGCTACGCAGGAGGCGGACCCAGCATAGGTTGGCTGCGCTTGCGAGTGAGGGACAGACGGGAACAAGGATCTGAACCGCTAGAGAGCTCGCACGTCTTTGCTCGCTGGAGAAAACTGATAGAAGTTTTGACTAGCTAATGCTAGCCCTGAATTCAAATCTTAGTGTTATCCTGTAGAAATAAGTCTAACTAGTAAAAGTAAAATTAGATTAATTTGTATAAGTTAGGCGGGAGTGATAAAGTTGAAGCTGAGAATTGACGGGTAATGTATAAACTTATTGTAATTATTTCTGTGCCTCATACCGTTGTACAGCGTTACATAAATAACTGTCATTTGTAACGAAACATAAATAAACAAACTATCTGACAATGGGTGTAATATCTGATAAGGAATATGAATTATAGAAATAGCAATTTCCTATATCTCAATTATAATAATTATCATAATTATTGTTGTGCTGATAATGAAAAGATGTTGTCGAATGACAGAGACGAGAATGGTAGAAATACCATTAGAACCCATACAATTCGCCTAATTAAATGTATTGAATTATTCAGCACTTACGATTCATGAAAGATACAGTAGACTATGACGAACGGTGAACAGAGTTATGAGGAGATGTGTATATAATGTGTATAAACTGTTTTAAATCATGTCTGTGTGAGATGAGATGTATAAATATCCAAAGATCATACTAAAATCCAGCCCAATAACGAATCTTCTTGAAATAATGTGCTTGGTAACAAATAATATGAGTAATTGAGTACATAATCATATTATTCTAGTTCTAGATAAAACCACTGTCATGTATGTCGAGTCGCTATTAAATTTCAAATCCAACATATATGTATACATACACATGTATATATATCATTATGTTCTGAGTCAATAGTCAGACATAAAAACTTAGTACAGTTCAATCATCAAATGAATAACATCTCACCGAACACACAATAAACGTGTAATTTACTGTGAATGTTTCCTTTATTATAAATAGATCTAAGTCTTGTGTAAATAATTATGCTAGAAATAAGTAATACGGCATATAAGGGTTTTTTATTTGGGCCTACGTTTTCCCTTATATACGAGCCTAGGAACTGAAGGTCCGGTTAGATGTGACACTAATCGGTCACATCTAATCTAAATAATCAACTTAGATTCGCCACTGATAATGATACAATTTGGTTATGAAATAAATAATTCTTAATTGTATATTTCTGTAATTTCAATCTTCTAGAATTAAGTCCCTTCCCATTTGGTTAAGGTAAAATGGAGTTTTATAGGATGTTAATTATTCAGCTCTTAAGGTCACGCAGAACGCGAATTACACTATAAATAAAGTACATAAGTACAATTTTCATCCACAAAACTCCATGGTACAAACCCAGGCTATTTTACGAATTTATACACGAAACTAAGATTTCTATACTTGAATTTTAAAGTTTGAAAAGCCAAACTTCTATCTGATCTTAACTGAATGAAGCCATTTCTATCTAGAGAAGTCAAGTAATAGCTCAAGCTATACTCAGACACTATAACAATTAACAGTCACAGAGTCTTAAAATTTATATCAAGCATACATTGCATATCTAATTGAACTTTGAATACTTTGGTCTCAAATTGAATACAATGCACGAGAATAATGGAGAATTGAGTCTAGTAAGTATTGATTTACTATATGACAGATTTGGAGGTCCTGATCTTACCGCAGAATTTGGACACTAAATTTATTTAGTCTGGTTAATAATTTACAAGACAGTGGTTATTTCAATGCTTATAGTCAAAAGATGGCAAATTTTATATGAATTCAATTTTGCATTAGTGTGGAACTTTAACTCCACTAAGGGTGCAGACCAAGTGACACTCCCTTGTGCGGATCCCAATGGACATCTACACGATAGAGGATCTTCATTGTGTATCCGTCGCAATAGTTGATCTTGAGATCGACCTGAATTAAACCGCAATTCTGGGTCAGAATTGAACTGTGCAAAGGTTGTCGGCGGCTAGCTAGCAAATCTGGGCATCAAATACACACATTCCTCTCTTATCGAATCAACTCCGACCTCTATTCGGCCGAATAGAACCCTAACTGATATATAAATATAATATAAAAACTATACCATGGTATTGGGGCAGGCAGCTATGTGCGCCATATAATTATCCATGTCCTCGGACGTGTTGATTTGACCGCTTCTCAGCGATGAAAAGGAGTTGAATTCGAGCCCCATAATTCCATGCGTGGAAGCCTTGAGCCAGGCCGTAGGAAAATCCCGTAAATGCCAGAGTGATTTGGGCAGCAAAGATGGTCTTACCATTGACTCAATTAACAGTCATATACGCGCGTCGGAAGCACTTACTCGACCTAATTTGCCTCAGCACATTACTAATTCGAGACAAACTATCCCTGAGGTTGTAACGACCTCTTTCTTCAAATAATTAGAGGTCCATTAAAAGTAAGCTGAAGTGAATATATGACTTGTTATTTTGGGAACATCCATCACTACATTGCACACACGCATAATCAGACGCGATTGAATTAAGTAAATTTGCCACAAAGACCATCATTAAACTCATAAGCACTGAAGTTATCCTGTAATGAAGTGACTGAGCTCTTATACATAGGTTCAAATATATAGACGATCACATAACTGGGCTTGAACCACCACATTCCGAAGAGATAGGTATTGAATTTATACTATGCTGTGTGAGGTCCAACTCTGAGGATTCATGTCCTTGATGTTACGGCCAAAAATCATCAAGACCAGTTCAAAAATAACGCGACACCAAACGTTCTCCTTTACAACATTAAATGCCATATTCTCTAACTCTTCATACATTTGCACTACGCGCCAGCAAACTGTGACGTCACAGTGTGCGGCAATTATAGAGTGTATTCGGGCTCTAGAAATTGAAATTTCAAAATCAAATATCTTTTAAACTATTTAATTTTTAATTTTTTTAATTTATAAAAAATAGGACACAACCCTATTCTCATTCATAGTGGACGTGTATTCCCTTCTTATCTCAATGTGGAGGTAATAAAGTTTACGTGAGTTTGATATAATCTCTTTGTCATTATTTTATGTATGAACAAGAATCGTGTACTTTTACATATAAATGTCTTTTTCGACTTATGCTAGTTGTTCAATTAAGAGTCTTTAGAGTGGACTTCAAAAATAAGGTTTTTTATTCGACCCTATATTTTTGCAGGTATTCGTCAATTTATTTAAGCAATAAAAGAGTGTTATATTAGGGAATTCTTTTGGCCCATGTTTTATATGTGATATATAATAGGTAGGTACCTACATCAGTCGAATGACATATCATTCGTAATGTGAAATTTCCAACCAACATACTTATGCATTGCATTGCGCACGCGTAGCAAGCACACTATGACGTCACAGTGTGCGGCAATTATAGAGTGTTTTCGGGCTCTAGAAATTGAAATTTCAAAATCAAATATTTTTTAAACTATTTGTCATAGGAATATTTTACTTTAAAAGTTCATTATATTATTGTAATATGCACAGCCAACGCTATTATAAAAATGAGACAAAACCCTATTCTCATTCATAGTGGACGTGTATTCGCTTTTTATCTCAATGTGGAGGTAATAAAGTTTACGTGAGTTTGATATAATCTCTTTGTCATTATTTTATGTATGAACAAGAGTCATGATTACAGGGATTACTTTTACATATAAATGCCTTTTTCGACTTAAGCTAGTTGTTCACTTAAAGGTCTTTAGAGTCGACTACAAAAATAGGGTTTTTTATTCGACCCTATATTTTTTGCATAGTATTCGTCAATTTATTTATGCAATTAAAGAGTGTTATATTAGGGCATTCCTTTGGCCCATGTTTGAAATGTGATATGTAATAGGTAGGTACCTACATCAGTCGAATGACATATCATTCGTAATGTGAAATTTCCAACCGACATATTTATGCATTGCATTGCGTACATTTTGTGCTCCATATTATATAGAAATAATTTTGTTTGAAATTTTCATCGTCATTTCAATTCTTATGATTCACTCAATTCACATGTTTCTATGCCTGCTCACGTTCATTTCTCTGTTAATATATTGGTACTTTTATTATTTACGTAGTTTGGGATTTTTGATACCAGTTTTTTATCCTTATTACATAATAAGGACTTCCCGTCGCTATCGCTTCAAATTATTAATCGACTGGCTTTCCCATTTAAGCAACAATAATAATATGTATATATGTCGCAGCCACCTAGCTTAATCAGCCGTTCAATTAACTGCCTAGGCTGGTAACTAAACGGCGCCAATCAATTAGCGGCCTGAATGATGTTCAGTCAGTTGATTAAACAGCTTGGCAAATGGCTTGGATCGATGAAGTTTAATTACTTGCCCTTTAATCAAACAGCTAATAAAATGACTTATTTTGCATGGTTATAAAAAGAAATAAACACGAAGGCTAACGCTACGCTCCGCTCCGCTCCCGCATTAGCCTTCTAACCTTACCAAGTCGCATTGCGCAACTATCTCAATAAACCTATCATACTTTTCTGTGAATACACCTCTATTTACCTCCTTGGTGATTTACAGGCGTGACTATATGTATGTATGTAATTTGCCATTTTATTTTGTGGTAGTGACCCATCTTAGATGGGATCATAGAAACATGGTATAGGTAAGTTATAAAGTTCATAAAATTGAGCATGCATGTTTTGCCAGTGGTTTACTAGCGCGCAATATCATTCAGACCGGTAATTGAATGGCGCCGTTTAGTTACCAGCCTAGGCAGTTATTTGAACGGCTGAATAAACTAGTTGGCGGCGACATGTATATCTTAAAATAGATCGGTGTAAATATATTATGTACATAATTATATCCTTGGCATATTATTACGTTATGTATGACAGTCGTAAACATTGTGAATACCATACATTTTTTATTAAATTCTACTAACGCTGTGTCATGTTTGTAGAGCCTATGTTCCATATTTCAAATGCCAAAGCTGAAAAGACTCACTAAATTGATGGTTTGATTTCAGCTGCAGTGTGTATCTTGCTTTATACTTATAAAACTTTCACCCAACATAACTCTTTGATGTTAGCAAGATAGCTCAAAATGCAAGCGAAATTTTATATTTGACTTACATATTGCAATTTTGAATACTTTCTCTTGATAACGAATGCAGTGACAGATTTTTTATGAATAAACTGTATGTTAAAAAGATGTAGAAATACTAAGTAAATAAGATGTAAAAGTACTAATGCCTTGGAACCTCTGAAGTTGTGTAAAAATTCCTGTGTTCCTATCCAGAACAACTCGTGCCGGCCTGCGTGCCACCCATATAGTACGGTCACATAACAATCCGGACCTTACTGGTGGTGGAAATTTGAAGGCACAAATTTGTCTCAAATTTCGGCCGGGCTGGTCCAATCCCGGTTGGATTGCGTTCAGGGGTCAGCAAGTGCATAGCCGGGCAGGGGGGATTGTGGTCGCAGCACTAGAGGGACCGGTAGGTGCCACGCGGTGATGCGACGAAAATCCTCTTCTGATGAGGCGGTCAAGCTGCGTGCCACCATTTTTAACATGGTACGCGTATGTAATGGTGACCCTCTTTCCTGAGACTTTGCCTTCAGCCTATCATCATGCGAGGTGAAGTGAAATTAACGTGTCCTATATAAAAAGAACACGGGTTGCACTCCGGGAGTGCCGGCAGAAGTGAAAACTTTTTCTTTCTTTCTTTCTTCGTTATATACAGAGAAAAAGATAAAAATAACATACCATACCGTACCTATATAGCGCCAATCATAGAACCTATCATTAATTTTTTGAAAATTTTCTGTCAGAAGACATTAATAAATTACAAACAGAAATAAATTACAAACAAAAAAAATGATCACAAAAAGTAATAAATTACAAAAAGAAAAATAATCACAAAAGGTGTCAGAAGCCCAGGTTCGAACCCGGTACTATCTGAAACCATAAGTACTTACAGTTGAAGCGCTCACCGTTATGCTACGAAGCTTCTTATCGTATTGTGCAAAATAAACAGTCTGCTAATGTTGTATGACGTCAGTCGTCGATTACGGTTCAAAGGTCAAGTGAAGCTGAGGCGCGAGTTTAACAATTTTTACCCATCCAACGCCGCAAAAGTAGAGTTCACTTCAAAAAAAAAAAATCAAACGGTTTGAGGTTCCCTTCCTCTGCCGCACGATAAAAAGTTGGAATGCTCTGCCCGCGCACGTGTTTCCCTATTCTTACAGTCCCGGGTTCTTCAAGCGTGCGTTAAAAATTACCTATATATCAAGGCCGTCAAGGTAAATATAACCATTTTAAGTTCAATAGCATCGGAAATGTCGGTCCGCATCTTCTGAAGTGCATCTCAGCTTTTTACATCTAGCGGGGTGCAGTCAATTGACGGGCCAAATCCATACTAATATTATAAATGCGAAAGTAACTCTGTCTGTCTGTCTGTCTGTATGTTACGCTTTCACGCCTAAACCACTGAACCGATTTTGATGAAATTTGGTATAGGTGTAGATTAGACCTTGAGAAAGGACATAGGCTAAGTTTGGTCGCGATAACCGACATCCACGCGGGCGGAGCTGCGGGCGAAAGCTAGTACAACAATAAATAATACATACTATTATAGTTGGTAGGTATGCATACATCTATACTTTCCTACATTATGTATTGGCACGCAGTGGCAAAAGTTTTTTTTCATTATAGTCACTTTAAGTGCAGTTTATAGGTATATAAGTACCCGGTTAATGGCAATAAGGCTCGGCACCTATTACATTGGGACCTAAACATAAACTGCCGAAATGTGGGTGCTAGCAACTCTGCCTACCCCTTCGGGGATACAGGCGTGAGTTTATGTTTTATAGGTGTATTGCACTGAATACTTAATGATATATAACTTGGACTTTAGTACTATCCTGAATGTCTCATTTGCCCTTCGTTCTTCCCCGTGACTACAACACGTCATAAGTGAGGCGCTACATGTTTCCTGGAAGTTTCTTTGACGAGCTCATCCATAGGTATACGTATTTATTATAACTGACATTCATTTACAAAGAATCTATATTAATATTGCGAAGTGGAAGCGAGACGTATACCTACAAGCAAAATCTCTCTATAACCTACTTACAAATCTAGGCCTATCGAGAGCTACAATAAGCTCATTACTAGGAAGAATGTCGCATTAGTAGGTTCGCATCAAATTTGGTTAGGCAGGGAAGGGAACTTGGGTAGTGAAGGTGAGTATTGATGTACATAAACAAAAGGGCCCCTTCTGAACCTACACCTGGGTCGCAAATCTCAGGTACTGTCCTGTGTCCCAACTCAGCAACGCGATGAACCCGGCACCCACACGGAAAGCAGAACAAAACAAAATCAGAATAATATGACAAAAAGTGAACTTGACAAATTCATGACCAAGGGTAGAACATGACTAAAGCCGAACATGACTTCCATCTAACATCCCGGAGAATCCATGGATTGCTAAGAATATCGGTATCAAGCTGAAGAGGCTGTTTGTTTGGTTGTAGCGCTAATCTACGAAACTATTGATTTGAGTTCGTTTACCGAAGAAAGTTATAGGCATAACTATAATCATTACGCTACTACTTAAGGGATCGGAGCAGTAATGACAAATCTCAACACATCTTGCAGGTTCTCATTCATTTTTGGAAACGGAAAATTACTGGCATAAATGTGGCTTAAAAGGGTAAAATGGAGTTTCAAAGTAATTATACCATGGGCCGGTTATTCACATGTATACGTCAACAAAATATAGGTTAAATTGCTGAGCAATATGATCATAGTAACAGGATTATGACGCAAATTGATTAGGAGTAGGCACTATTTTACTGTGGGTGGTAGGGTTTATGGAAATAACCAATAAAAGCATTATTATATAGAATTATTACATTAAAATAATTGTATTACGCAATAGTTCTTTATTAGTTTACCTGCGTGGTATATTCAGTGACGTACTCAGGCAAGCAGGTCATTAAATAGTATACCTATGTACGTTTGCTTATTATTTTGATTTAATCTTTTGATGGGAATTGTGCGCCCATTAAAAAGAAAAAAGGATCTTTTTTAATTATTGAAGACTTTTACTTCTTAATATTAATGAATAGGATCCACAAAAATTACGATTTTGGGTTTAGGTACAGTCAGCGGCAGAACTACATATCTTGATTAAAAAGTCACAAAATGATGTTAAAATAATGATATTTAGAGCAAATCAAACTGTTTTATTGATTTAAATTATATTATTGTTCGAATTAAAGGTGTGTACTAAATATCAGAGCAATCAGTCAACAGGAAGGGGGGAAACCAAGGAATTGAAATCATTTTGAGCCCTTAGTTCATCAAGATCGTTCTGGTGCTGACAGTACAGAGCTTTATGACGTCAAAGAAGTCACTTGCATAATTCCATGCTGTTATTTAATTCGATAATGTAAACGGCATGGGTTTTCCTAAACAAACATATTTGACGTAGCACGTGCTATGGTTTTTCCAATGTTAATTAAACTACTAGTCCATTTCTTTTATGTAGGTATTATGTCATCATCTGAAATTGAAACGCTTATTATTCCATAAACGACCAGAGAGTTCAGCTACATACGTGGTTAAGCTATTTTTGGGTGGATAAATGAAATTGATCGCACCTAGAAAGCTTTCGAAAAAATTTATAAAACAATCGAATTGTAATTTCAACATACATAGCTCGTGTACATGCACGGTATTGTTGATGTGTGAGAAAATTAGAAGTGTCATGGATGGCATTATTTGAAATTTT
Organism: Eilema caniola; assembly: GCA_949126895.1. Classification (NCBI taxonomy): domain Eukaryota; kingdom Metazoa; phylum Arthropoda; class Insecta; order Lepidoptera; family Erebidae; genus Eilema; species Eilema caniola. Next base: position 5,246,570 of record OX421471.1, on the reverse strand, counting down.
AGCCAATATTCGACTGAGATAATGTAATTTTTCTCGCTAGGCAAGATGCATTTAAGGGTTAAATTTTAGTATAGGCATGTGCGAAAGAGAGGGCCCTTTACAAAACCGAAGCAAGCCGAACTTTTCACTTTTCTGCCCGAAGTGTCGTTCTTACGCCTTTTACCGACAACAACCTTTGTTTTGACGTGCGGGGAGAGGTAATGAAATCGGTGGGAGGGGGTGAGCTTCCGTTCTATACGCTAGCATATTATCTATTCTGTGACGCTAGTACTATTTTCTATTTTGTGAATTGTTTTTGATTCCTTTGTGGGGACAGAAATGTTGACGGGCATTTTGTAGCCACTCGATTGTGCGCGCCTGCTGGGACGACAGTCGCCTACGATACGGGCAGTAGGTACGAGTAAGACACATACACCTTTTTTAGTATCGTGCGGGAAATCCCCACTGATACCACCCCCGCCGGAGCCAGAAGCGGAACTCCTAGAGTCATTAGTTCGAATCAGTAAAGTGTTCTAATCAAGTATCCAAGTGTATAAACTGCATGGCCCCGGCTAATCAACCCATACGAACTTATACTCCCGAGGGGAAGGCATATCCAACACTTTGATTCTTTGGGTGGGTCACCGCTTAGTGACATTTCATCTGAGCGCTTCTGGCTCAAAGAATCAAAGAATCAATTTCGTTTATTCAGTTTAGGCACATAATTATGAACGTCAAAAATTTTACACTCATGTCAAGAAATTACTAATTAAATAAAGTAAATAAATTATTTGAAAATGATTCTACTGAGAAGATACCAGCAAGAAACTCACTGAACAATATTATCGTTTCTTTTTTAAAATAATTTGTATTTTTTAAATAGATTTATATTGTGCGAGCAAGCAAAAGATTAGGATGACCATGCATTTTTATCATTGAGGTATTCGTTTACTTTTTTCATTAAAGACTTTTTTACTTCTATATTAAACTTATTTAATGGCATGTCCACCAAATCTTGAGGAATTTTATTAAACATTTTAATACTGTTACCTACAAATGAATTACCAACCTTATGAAGTCTGATTTTTGGCACTACAAGCTTATTTTTATTTTTCGTATTATAATTGTGTACGCCAGAGTTTTTTTTTTTAAGAGATCTAGGTTCTTGCGTACATATAAAACATTATTGTAGATGTATTGGCAAGCAACTGTTAAAATATTAATTTCTTTTAATAGTTCTCTCAGCGAGTTACGGGGTCTGAGGCTATCAATAGTCGTGACGGAGGCTATATGGGCGACTTGAACAACTCTGTTAATAATAATTGGCCGCTAACCATAAGCCAGGATGAGAGTCAGGCGGCAGTCACTCCCCATAACTATAGGTACTTGATAATCTAAGGTACAGTCGACAAAGGGGATAGGAGACATCTTTACATACAACTTTATATGAACAAGTGTAATCGTATCTCCTTTGCTGACTATACATCATATTTAAGAGGACCCCATACTCCGAGGTGAAGGCCTTATATGGCACCGAAACTAAAGTAAGGACCGTGACCATGGCTGCTGAAAAACAGCCGAAACATTGAAAAGCAATAACTCATAACTCATTTATTCGTAAGATTATTATACGACACTTATACACATATCAGCACATATGTCAATTAAAATTTATCAATGCTTAATTATAAATTTTTAACATTCAGTACAATATTAGGTAATTTATTCAAAATGCAGTAGGTGTGAGTCAAATATAGTATGTCAGATTTCCATACGTCTTTGTACGCTTAAATCTTTAAAACTACGCAATGCATTTTGATGCGGTTTTTGTAAATAGATAGAGTGATTCAAGAGGAAGGTTTATATGTATAATACATGTTTAATATATTAGAGGGTGCAGCGGGAACGGAATCTGACACCACGCAGGCGGAAAAATATTGGCGTTACGAAGTTCGCCGGGTCAGCTAGTAATAAATAAATTAATGTCCTAAATCAGAGAATACCAGTAGATAATAGTACTAACGTACCTGAACATATCATTCACAATTCAAATTGCCAGGTACGTGCAATTTCTTCACTTCGAGAACACTGTGTTTTAATAAAACAATACCAAATAAAACGCGATAAAACACGTTAAAAAAGTTTCCTCTATGCCTTATAAATTGTTTTCTGGTATTAGTGAATCGCAAGTCATTATTGTTGGGAGCACTTAAATGATGTCACGAACTGACAACAGTATGGCCCGTATCCTAGAACGACATTCATACCTGAATCTTGATTTATCTGAGGACAGATTGCATAGACAGATTGACAGTTTTGATAGATTGTCTATACAATCTGCCCTCAGATAAATCGTTTTTCAAAACAGAAAACCAATCTAGAATACTGGCCTTACTTGAGTCAATGCGTGACGTCGTAGGGCTCCTGACAATAATGACTTGCATTTCGCTGGATTTACTTGAAGCCCATAATTTTAATTTTTATTAGTCCATTCATGTATTCGTTCAAAGTCCGTATTTTTTTATCATAATATTCTTGTTTCTGATTCAGTGGCGCTTGTGTGACAAAGATCATCTCTTTAGGAAAAAATTGAGTATTTTGTAAAAATTGAGTAATCAATATTGCTAATATACCCCATAACTCCTCTAGCTAAGCTAAGTTGTTTGTATTAGGAATGGGTTCACTTTAGTAGTGGAATGTCCAGTAAAAATTTTCGAAATCGGAGAATGTGAAAATTCACGCCCTATTAGTTCCCGGTGAAGTAGAATAGGGCATTTCCCACGGATGTCATAGACAGCAACTAAGGGAAAGGGCTGTTCTCCATTTGACAGTAGGCACACTGCCCATGGCAAAGTGCCCACTTGTCGACAAAAGGTACATAATTATGTATCATCTTCTATACATTTATACATTGTTTTACAATATAAATAAAACTGGAGTGTCTGTTTGTAATATTGAAATAACCATTTTTGTCTGCATGCACATGATTATAATACGGTACATACCTACACCTAAATAACATTTTTTACAATTTTTGTCTGTCTGTTTGTCTGTTTGTACCGGCTAATCTCTGAAATGTCTGGACCGATTTGTATGATCAGGTAGCTGATGTAATAAGGAGTAACTTAGGCTACTTTTATTTTAGAAAAATAGCGTTGACTCAAGACTAAGCGATAACCAACATCCACGCGGATGGAGCCGCGGGCAACAGCTAGTTTAAACTCACATGCATCACTTTCCTACAGGCTTAAATTTTAATTGGAGTAAACGTTGGAATATAGAATAACCGTACTATTCAACTGAATCGTGATGTATCTGAGGAAAAATTGTATAGACAATCTGCCAGACAATCTGTCAAATTTGTAAATGTGTATACAATCTTTACCCAGCTAAATCGAGATTCAGCTGAGAGGTATTCTAAAATACGGGCCTCAGAGCTGTTACTACTGTTTCTACTTCATCTTTCCTACGTCACGACGAAGATTGCTTAAGTAGTTACGTCAGAAATTCTAGCTTGTTACCTATAAGTGCCACAACGTCAATGTAACTTCCATTAATACATAATTGGACATAGCAACTGATATGACTCTATTTTCAGTAATATATTCCTCTACAATTAAGGAAAATTGGCGTGAAATAAGGAACGAATCGACTCGTTCAGTAATATCGGTGATTATTATTAAATTAGTAAAATTGTGGAGAAAATTGTTATTGTGAACATTATAGAAGTAACAATTTTATTTTCCCCTTTTTACCGATGCTCCCAGATTGCTCTAGAATTCAGTCATTAATTAAAAGGTAAAAGGTAGTAGGTTAAAGGGGAAACCTAATCTTCTAGTCTTTTCCAAAACGATATTCAGTTAGAAAGAATTCATCAAATGCGACTAGCAGCAGAAGAAATTTAACAAATACTTAAGATACTTTTTCTGTCGTTATTCATTTCCCGAGGCTTGAAATTTTTTGAAGTGAAAACTTCTTTAGCGGCGTTGGATGGGTGTAAAATGTTAAGGAAGCGTCAGGATTAGTTGACCTTTGAACCGTAACCGACGACTGACGTCATACAAGATAAGGTACAGACTATCTATTTTGCGCGTTACGATAGACAGCGTTGTAGCGTAAACGGTAAGCACTTCGACTGTAAGTCCTTATAGATTCAGATAGTATCGGGTTCAAACCACCTGGCCTTCAGGGATTTTTTGTGATTGTTTTTTCTTATTATAATTTACTACTTTTGGTGTTTTTTTTCTTTTTGTAATTTATTACTTTTTATGTTTTTTTTTCTTTCTGTAATTTATTATTTTTTGTGATTATTTTTTCTTTTCATAATTTATTAATTTCTTCTGAAAGAAAATTTGCAGATAATAAGTGATAGGTTCTATGATTAGCGCTATATTATAGGTATGGTATGGTATGTTCTTTTTTATCTTTTTCTATGTATATAACGAAGAAAGAAAAAAAGAAAATGTTTTCACTTCTGCCGGCACTCCCTTTTTTTTTTTTTACGTGCGGGAAATCCCCACGGATACCCACCCCTCCGGAGCCGGAAGGGGAGGTTATGTCGGACTCGAACCGACTAAACCGCACGCCGTCTCTGGGTCGTAGTGCTAGGCCGAAGGTGAGGTTGTCATGCGACATATCCCTCGCACCCCGGCTGACCCAGGGCCATCCCTCTCGGTCTGGCTCTCCTCGGGAAGGGGGGGACCACGCGGTCCCCGACTCAACCGCGGTGTGGGGAGGCGCGCATCGTCCTACGATGCGCGCCGCCGCCGTGGCCTGCTTCTGCTAGGGTGACGGGCGGCTCCACCCGTCACCCTCAGGCCCGCGCTCATGGGGGGCGGAGGTCAGTCTGCGCCCTCCGACGCCCGAGCCGCCTTCGGGCGCGTGCAGCGATGTCAGCGAGCCTTTCTCGCTCATCGCGCCGCGCCCGCTCTGCTGTCTCCTTCGCGAGCATGACCTGCTCGCAGAAGGAGGCGCTGGCCGCCCACGCATCCGCGCAGCGAGCACTCTCACCCCCAGGGCCGCCACAAGCTCACGCCTCGGCGTCTCAAACGCCGGGCACTCGGTGAGCGTGTGCAGCCCCGAGTCCACGCTCGCGTCGCAGTGATGTCTGCCGGCACTCCCAGAGTGCAACCCGTTTTTTATTGTTTTGAAAGTTCAACAACAACATTGATCATCATCATCTGGGTGACAGTCTAGAATATGGGCCTTAATGTGAGCTGAGAAGATACCAGCAAGAAATTTAGTGAACAATATTATCTATTCTTTTTTAAAATAATGTGGTTTTTTAAAACAGATTTATATTGTGCAAGCAAGCAAAAGCATTAGGATGACCATGCATTTTTATCATTGAGTCGTTCGTCTACTTATCCTTTTTTCATTAAATACTTTTTTACTTCGATTTTAAACTTATATAGTGGCATATCAACCATATCCTGAGGAATTTTATTAAATATTTTTATACTATTACCTAAAAACGAATTACCAACCTTATGAAGTCTGAATTTTGGCACTACAAATTTATTTTCATTTCTCGTATTATAATTGTATACGTCAGAGTTTTTTGAAGTGAAAACTTCTTTAGCGGCGTTGGATGGGTGTCAAATGTTAAGGAAGCGTCAGGATTAGTTGACCTTTGAACCGTAACCGACGACTGACGTCATACAAGATTAGGTACAGACTATGTATTTTGCAAGTTACAATAGGTATCGTCGTAGCCTAAACGGTAAGCACGTCGACTGTAAGTCCTTATAGTTTCAAATAGTATCGGGTTCAAACCACCTGGCCTTCAGGGATTTTTTGTGATTGTTTTTCTTATTATAATTTATTACTTTTGGTGATTATTTTTTCTTTTTGTAATCTATTACTTTTTATGATATTTTTTTCTTTTTGTAATTTATAATTTTTTGTGATTATTTTTTCTTTTTATAATTTAGGAATTTCTTCTGACAGAAAATTAGCAGAAAATAAGTGATAGGTTATACAAGATTTGGCCTTTATCAAAAACGAATTTAGTTTAATTGGTTTAGATCTAAATGATAGCAAATGCGAAATATTTTTAAATGATGTTTCGGACAAAAATTTTACTATTTCTAAATTTAATTCATTGGCTCCTAATATCAAAATTATAGAAAAAGAGTCTCTACGTCTCCTCGGGTCCCCAATCTTAGAAGAAGCCTACACCTCATTTATAGAGGAAACATTCAAAATTTTAATAGCATTTCGGACCGCTTACTCAAAATTAATATCCATTCGGCTTTCACTATTCTCCGGTATTGTCTTTTTGTGCCGAAATTCATCCATGCTCTCAGGTCTACACCATTATGGAAAAATTTAACAATTTTGAAAAAAATGGACAAATCCATAGAAATTACACTCACTAAAATTTTAAACGTATCCTTGAATGACCGTGCGTCACTACAAGCGTCTCTACCGATTCGCTGGGGTGGGCTCAGCATTCGCAAAATTTCAGATATCAGCTTACCAGCGTTTCTGTCTTCGGTCCACAGTACGGAAGAATTAACTAGAAAAATTCTTGCACCTACACTAGTTAATTCTGAAGTATTGTGTAAGATTGAAGCAGTAAACGCTTGGAAAATTGCTTGTCCAAACACTGATCTCCCAGGGAATCTTTTCTCACAACGTCAGTGGGACGGGCCGCTCTGCAACTTAGTAAGACAAAATTTATTAAATACTTGCACTAATGCTGCTGAGCGTGCCCGTTTACTGGCAGTTGGAGTGTGGGAATCGGGTCTTTGGTTACAAGCTCTTCCGTCATTTAACGAAGGGACTATGTTAGATGACATTACTTTCCGCATCGCGACGTGCCTCCGCTTAGGTGCGCCGTGTGTCTCTCCGCATCAATGCCGTTGTGGAGAAGCAGTTGACCGACTCGGACACCATGGCCTGTCGTGCTGCAGGAGCGCTGGGCGAATTCCACGGCACGCCAGCCTCAACGACATAATCCGCCGTGCTCTTGTCACCGCTGGTGTGCCAGCTGTGCTTGAACCAAACGGTTTGGCCCGCGACGATGGCAAGATACAGGATGGTATGTCATTAATGCCTTGGAAAATGGGAAGGACTCTGGTGTGGGACGCAACATGCGTCGACACCATTGCCCCTACCCATATACCTGGCACGGTTGGCTGTGCCGGTGCTGCTGCAGCTTCTGCAGAGGCTCTTAAGCGGCGCAAATACTCCAATCTCATTGGAGATTATGAATTTGTGCCGTTTGGAGTCGAAACGTTTGGGTCTTGGGGTCCGAGCGCCCGCAATCTCTTCAGAGAGATTGCGAAGCGTATGGTCGACGCTTCTCGTGACCAGAAGGCTGGCCTCTTTTTAGGTCAGAGATTAAGCATTGCCATACAACGTGGCAATGCTGCCAGTCTTCTGGGAACGCTACCACAAGAGGCATGCGATGCGGATGAATTCCACGACGCATTTTAACTTTTAGTTTTAGTTTTTATTTTATTTTATTTAGTATTGTGTATATATACTCGTAGTAGGTAACTTTATTAATTTAATTTAATTTTTGCCAATACACCAATAGTCAAATAATTTACTATTATATTCAAATTCAAATTCATTTTATTTGCTTAAATGTGGTTATACAGGTGTTATTATTAACTTTTGTGCAGCACATATACCATTTTATGGCATGCAAACATTATAATAGGGGTTAAAGTATGAAATTTCCGTTTCATTGTAATAGGTACTTCGAATTGACATAGAACCTTCATGGTTTGAGATTTTTGAGTGAAACCTTTTCCACATGGTGTAGTTCTTCATTTAAAAATGTGCAACATTCGATTATCGACTTTCAGTTGTTTTTTTTTTATTCAGCTTAGACAAGAAAGATGGATACTTCGAAAATTCGAGCGATTTTTGAATATGAGTTCCGACGCGGAACTACCGCGGCAGAAACAGCTCGCAATATCAATGTTGCGTTTGGAGAGGGGACTGCTAATGAACGCACCGTGCGATTTTGGTTTAAACGCTTTCGTGATGGAAACTTTGATTTGAAGAACGAACCACGAGGAAGGCCGTCCACACAGGTGAATAACAATGAATTGAAAGACATGGTGGAAGCCGATCCGAGCCAAACTACCCAGGAATTAGCTGCATGGTTTAACGTTACCTTACCAACAATATTGACTCATTTGCGTCAAATCAATAAAATAAAAAAATGTGAAAAATGGGTACCTCATGATTTGACTGATCTGCAGAAAGAAATGCGCGTTGAAACTTGTGTTGCCTTGTTGAATCGATACAGAAATGAAGGAATATTGGATCGAATTGTGACATGTGATGAAAAGTGGATTCTTTACGATAACCGTAAGCGAAAAATGCAATGGCTGACCCCAGGTGAAACGCCACAATAGTGTCCTAAAGCAAAGCTTACCAATAAAAAGGTAATGGTAACTGTTTGGTGGTCTCAGCATGGTGTTATTCACTATAGCTTTCTACGATCTGGTCAAGCAATAACGGCAGATGTCTACTGTGCCGAACTCCGAACAATGATAGCAAAACTAGCAGTGAAACAGCCCCGACTCATGAATCGATCTTCACCATTATTGCTCCATAATAACGCGAGACCTCATACAGCACGAGAAACCGTTTTAACTCTACAGGAACTGCAATTAGAAACTATCCGTCACCCTCCGTATTCGCCAGACCTTGCTCCAACAGACTACCATTTTTTTCGTGATTTGGACAATTTTCTATGTGATAAAAAGTTTTCTTCTCAGGAGGCAGTACAAAATGCTTTCATACAGTTTGTCGAATCTAAATCACCAGAGTTCTATCGCAAAGGCATAAATGACCTTCCTACTAGATGGCAGCAATGTATAGATAATAATGGTAATTATTTTGATTAAATAAATACGTTAAATTAAAAAAAAAACGAATTTCAATTTGTCAGTACAAATCGGCAATTTCATACTTTAACCCCCAATATTATACATGAGGTATCAATATTAGTTTAGGTACATTACAATATTTTATTATTTTAGCACATGCAAGAAAATTCTAAAGTCACAAAGAATACAATAAATTAAATAGAATGTCAGAACATAAAATACATAAAAATAAGTCATTAATAAACATTTGTAAAAATTATTAGCATGTCAGTATTTTTTTTTTATGTATACTATAAACTTTATGGACATAGGTTGCCTCAATATTTGCTAATAATAATACCAACATTTAGTCATAGTTCACCCTTACACTTTTCCAATTCCTCTATCGTAGAAAAGCATTTTTTTATGAGCCATGCTTTCAACTTTCTTAGAAATTTAGAGGTTGGAAGTTGCTTCAAACTTTTAGGTATTGCATTATAAATACGGCCACACATTGCAAAACAATTTTTAAGGTAAAGAGCCGTATTCGGGACTCTAGATAAAACAATTCTATCCTGATTTCTAGTGCTCCTCGGATAAATATCATGTGCCTTCGAAAAGAAGCTAGGATACTGCCTAACAAACTTCGCGGTTTCATAGATGTACATACAGGGAAGGGTAAGAAGATTCATTTTCAAGAAAAGGGGCCTACACGAGTGCCATGGTGCAGCTCCACACATAGCTCTGATACACTTTTTTTGGGCAATGAAGACTCTATTCACGTCTGTGGAGTTGCCCCAAATCACTAAACCATAGTTTAAAACGGAGGCAACATAGCCATGATAGGCCATGACGACTGATTCGGGGTTCGAGGTCTTCCTTAGTTTTGCCAAAACATAAACAAATTTATTAATTTTATTACAAACTTTTTCTATGTGTGCCTTCCAGTTAAGATTGTGGTCAATAATTATACCTAGAAAGGTTGTTTTGTCTACTTTTAGTAAGTTTTCAGTCAAATATTTTATATTCAAGTTCTGTGGTTTCGTACCATAATTATTAAATTGAATATATTGAGTTTTAGTCATGTTAACCTGCAGATTATTTTCATGAAGCCATTGAATTATATTGTCAATTGAATTATTTATGTCATTAGTATAATTGGTATTAGAATAATTAGATGTCATGATGAGAGAAATATCGTCAGCGTACAAAATACAAGGATTAGGAGTTACACTTGGCAAATCGTTAATGTAAATAAAAAATAACAGAGGTCCTAAGATACTTCCTTGCGGGACCCCAGAGCTATTGATCCTGTACGAGGATCTATGTGCCTTTAGTTCCTTGTTATCATCTATACCTATCATCTATATCTAGGTTCTTGCGTACATATAAGACATTATCGTAAGTGTATTGGCAAGCAACTGTTAAAATATTGTTTCTTTAAATGGTTCTCTCAGAGCGTCACGGGGTCTGAGGCTATAGATTGCTCGTATCGCTCGTTTCTGTAATATGAAAATAGTCTCAATATCGGCAGCTGAGCCCCACAGCATCAGACCACACGAAATAAGGCTATGAAAGTAGCTAAAAAAGTCTAATAAGCTGCTGAAAGCTGAAAATATTGGATATTGGAAGTTTTCCTACCAATATTAGAACCCCATTGCAGTTTACTATCTAGAGTCAGTCCAAGAAAAACTGTGGTATCGAATATTTTATCAGATTCATCGTTCATTGTAATTTAAGTATCTATCTGTCTTACATTAGGCATAGCAAACTTTACACATTTTGTTTTCTTCTCATTGAACAGCAAGTTGTTACCTGTGAACCAATGCAATATTTTTGAAAGTGTGTTTTATTCACATCGTCAAGTAATACTTTATGTATATCAGTTTTAAAAATTAATGATGTGTAATTAGCAAATAATCCTATTTCACAAAGATTTTTAGTGAAGTGAGAAAGATCATTTACGTACATCAATAATAAAAGGGGTCCTCGAGTCCTCGAATATCGAGCCCTAAGGTACTCCCATGACTAATGGGGCGCCAGATGAGTTAGTGCCATTAATATTGACTTGTTGTTCTCCTGCCAGTGAGGTAAGATATAAGCAAGCTAGGTGAGCTGTGAGAAACACCATAATAACCTAATTTTAGTAACAAAGTCTCATGATCAACACAATCAAAAGCTTTTGATAGGTCACAAAGGATACTGATGGCATCCTGCTTTTTGTCCCATGCATCAAATATATGTTTAACAAGTTCAACTCCAGCATCCGTCGTGTTTTTGCCTTTAGTGAAACCAAACTTTTTATCATGAAGTAACTAATTATAAGTGAAATGTGAAAGAAGCTGATTAAATTTTTTTTTTCTAAACTTTTACCGATTGCATGGAGATGGGTTGAAAATTTTATGGATCACTTTTGTCCCCTGCTTTGAATAATGGAATGATTTTACTGTATTTCAAGAGTGTAAGAAACTTTTAGACCAGGCCTACATCCGGTGGTGGACTGTGATAGCCTAAATGATTAATTGAAATGCCTATACCCAGTTATGGACTGCGACAGGTTAATATTTATCCCAATTTATTTTGGTAGCTCTAGCTTCGTAAAAAAATCTCCATAGCTTAAGAAATTTTTTTCTATCATCCCCTTGGTTAAACTTATAATGTCATGAGAGCAGAGCATTTTCAAACAATCAATTAGGCTATCGCTGGAAATAGGCCAGGCCTATATCCAGTGGACTGCCATAGGCTAATTTATTGAGTGCAATGAATTCTATTTATTCCAATTTATTTTGTGCTTAATTTAATTCCTATTATGGTCGTCTAGATAATTGAACTCATGAACGTCATCGAAATCGATGTTTCCTTTCCTCAGTGTTTCCTCATGCCTACACACACCGGGTAATAAATAGGAGTCCAGGTTGGATTTGTAATCATTCGGAGTTTAAATTTCACGGTGACCGGGTTAATTCAGCTAATTAAGTCTGTCACTATTGTAAGTTACTGTCAGTAGATAGTTTGTCAGTGTTGTCATAGTTAAATAGTTACAATGGCCAGAACATATTTAACCCTTTGCGTAACTACTGTAAGTACAAATAATAATATTTCTAGTTTGAAAATTGGTTGAATATTAGCGTCGGAAGTTCACGCGAATATTAAAATAAAACAAATGATTTTATCTCATTTGTTTTATTATAATAACGAGCTGTGGAATTAGCTTTGTGTATTCATTTTTTTCGTAGAACTCAAATAATTTCTTGTAAATAAGAGTAGCTTAAGTTACGCCTTATAATATCAGCTAATTACAGTTCCTTCAAAATCAACCCAGTAACTTCGCAGATTACTCGTTACAAACAAACAGAAAGACAAACATGCATCTTTTTTAAATACTTGTTGAAATAATAATAATAATAAGTTTTTTAAAAGCAATGAAGATAATAATAAATATTCCAGAGCATTTCATACAACGCTATCTAGACCCATGGTAAGCATATAACTAGCTTGTGTTATGGAATCTAGAATGCGGAACATACTTAGATGTTTTTTTTGCAAATATATACATATTATACATAGAAACACGCAAACCAATGCAAATATACATATTCATGCATACAACTATTTGCACTGAGTGGGGATCGAACCGGCGCCTCCTGCGTAGCGGCCGCGTATACGTATACATACTGCAGAGGTATGCATTCAACAAAAGCTGTTATTTTTACGTTAGAAAATTACATTTCAATTTCATATATTGGTATGGAAATAATATACCAATATCTTCTCCGCTAGCCTGTCAATACGGCTTCCAAGGGCCATGGTATAAAAATCAGCAACAGTAATATAATGTATCTCATCTTTTCAGGTTATTGCATCTACTTACGTAAGTGCATTGCACATTCAGCCAACAAAACACGCGTCGGTTCCATTGGAGTTACTAGATTCTATAGATACCAACAATATGCAAGGTATCCAAGAATTATATGTCGTTAACGATAGAATGAAACAAGGTACATTAAAATAAATATTTCCTTACCATGAGCATTTTAAATGCATTAATAGTAAACACCCATTGGGATATTTACTATTTTCAAGTAAGTAGGGTTGCGTGTAAACCGCGTATAACCGAGTTGTGAAACCGGGTAAAGCAAGTAAATATCAGGGTGTGGGTTTTACTATTAATTAATAGTAAAACACTCACCGGGATATTTAATATAGAAATATCTCGGTGAGTGTTTTACTGTTAATGTAAGTGACCATGTCAATCTCTAATCATATCTTATATCTTTAAACGAGAAAACGGCTTCAACGATTTTCATGACATTTAGTATACAGGGGGTTTTGGGGGCAATAAATCGATCTAGCTAGGATTCATTTTTAGAAAATGTAATTTTATTAAAATATAAATAAAAAGAAATATGACCATTCCTGACATGTATTGGCGATGTGAGCAACTAACTGCTTTAACTACACAACAACATTAAATCCAGCAGATGGCTTGTTACAAACAAAATACCGAACCAAGCTCGGTCATCCAGGTACTACTATTAAGCGCGGATGTGTGGGCGGCCAGCGCCTTCTGCGAGCAGGTCATGCTCGTAAAGCAGACAGCAGAGCGGGCGTGGCGCAGCGAGCGAGAAAGACTCGCGGACATCGCTGGCTGCGTTCGAAGTTGGCTCGGGCGTCGGAGGGCGTAAACCGACCTCCGCCCATGAGCGCGGGCCTGAGGGTGACGGGTGGAGCCGCTCGTCACCCTAGCAGAAGCTTGCTAGCTAGGAGCTAGCTAGCCAGAAGATGCCCCCCCCCCATACCGGGGGCGAGTCGGGGACCGCGACTCCCGAGGAGGGCCAGACCGAGAGGAATGGCCCTGGGTCAGCTGGGGTGCGAGGGATATGTCACGAGACAACCTCACCTTCGGCCTAGCACATCGACCCACAGACGGCGTGCGGTTTAGTCGGTTCGAGTCCGACATAACCTCCCCCTTCCATCCATCCGTGTAAAAATAACAGTGTAGCATAAAAAAAATTAAAATATCTCTTTCATTTATAGGACCAAGCAAGAAAATACCTGATCTTGAAAATGCTGAGCATAGCCCCAAAATAGCGAAGTCATGCGAATCCTCCACCTATTGCGAAGAAGTATTCAACTACCCTCATGATGCTGTTAACAAAATTATCTCTAAGGTTCGTATATTTAAAAAAAAACATGTTTTTGTAATCTATAAAAAGCTGACCAGTACCCCAGCACGAAAATCTATGGAAATCGTATCATACACGTATCGAGAGAACGAAGCATTACGATTGGCCGCCTGCGTACCGTGAACCTGTGTGTGTGGGAAGTCTGCCAATCGTAATGCAACGTTCTCTGATCGAAAGTTGGTAAAATAGAGTACATTTTGTGGTAAAATACGATAAAATCTTACTAAGCGCAGTAAAGTAATACCCAGTTCTTTTTTTAAACTTTGTGATAAAAAAAAAATCTCCTTTAAAAATAAATTAATTTAAAAAATATTAAATTTGCATGTTTGACTTTAAGGATAAACAGACTGCATTTTGAAACGTCCTTTAAGACTTTCCTTCTAAATTTTATTGTTTGTACTAAAAGAAAATAATTACTATGTTTACTTTTTTAAATTGTCATCATTTTATTACCAGCTTGAAAATGTCGAGATCTTGGGTTTGAAGTTGATCGACAGTTCGGAACAGCCGACTTTTGCCCAGAGGAGCAACCCTGAGGAAAAAGAACTTTGTGCAGCCTCCGAAAAGGTTAGTACTTAGAGAAAATTAAGAACTACTTTGTCTTCCTACTGGTAAAAGTGTTAAATACTTAGTATTTTGATATTCTCTGGTACCTCCGTAATAAATGTACGTATTAGACATAGTAAAAATGAAAGAAAAAATAAACCACTATTTTATGTTAAATTAATAGGCATTAAAGCATAGTTAAGTTCTGGAATGGCGACCGCGTACGGGCAAACGTGGTGTAGGACGCCCAACGGCCAGGTGGAAGGATGACCTCATCGTGGTCGACGGGAAGCGCTGGATGTTGCCTTAGATGGGTCGTTCTGGAAGTCCATAGGTCCTAAATTCCTATGTTCAACAGTGGACTATGGGCGGCTGATATGATGATGATGATGAAACATGGTTATTATAATTTAACAGGCATCTTAAGTAATAATTTGATTGATTCTATAATTCGGTGGAATGCAAATTGATTGATTGAATGAAATTAAATTTTCATCATTCAGTGCGGTAAGGCTACTCCGAAATAAGCATGCATACATACATACATATATTTACACATGTAAATCCCCGAGGGGGTAGACAGAGGTGTTTTCACAGAAAATTAGTGATAGGTTTATTGTGATAGCTGCGCAATTCGACTTGGTTAGGTTAGGTTAGAAGGCTCATTAAGCCTTAGTGGTTTTTTTTTTTATATCCATGCAGAAATAAGTCGGTTTCTAACTGTTTAATTAAATGGCTAGACAAGTAGTTAAACGTCATCGATCCAAGCTATTTGCCTAGCCGTTTAATTAAATGGCGGAACACCATTCAGGCCGTTAATTAAATGCCGCCATTTAGTTAATTGCCTAGGCAGTTAGTTGAACGGCTGATTAATCTATTTGGCGGCGACATATACAGGGTGTAATCGTTAAGTGTGTCCAGGCGATTATTCCGTAACTATTACAGATATCAAAAAACTTTAAACTGATATCGAAAGCACGTTACCTAATGAGTAAAATGACATCAATAACTTTTAAAAAAACTAACGAGAGGTATCTAACATTTTGACATTAAACACTCCCATACATTTAGTATGAGATTAGTAGAAAGGTTTTAGTTTCCTTATTTTAAGTGATCTTAGTACCCATTTTACCTTAATCATAGTTTATGATTACGTATAATATGACAATGATGATTTTCAAATGGATACATGTGTAAATTAATTATCTTACCACTTGAAATTAGTAATAAACCGTGTTTCAATATCGCCTTAAGTAATTTGAGCTAACTGAAAAGCAATACACTACAAAAAAAAAGATGCTGTTTGGTGTTCGTTCTAAATTCAAAACTTTTATCTCGGGTTGTTGTTCCCGCCAATTTATCGTTGTTTTTTTTTAATTTGCGTTAATAATCGTGATTGTTTCATTTATTGATTGCAAAATGGCATATTCCAAAAGAGAGAGATATGCTAAAAATTGACTACAAATATGATTGTAACTATAGAGCGGTCATTATCGCCTACAGAAGAGAGTACCCAGATAAAGAAGTCCCTTTTGGTGTACGTACCTAAAACCTTTCTACTAATCTCATACTAAATGTATGGGAGTGTTTAATCTCAAAATGTTAGATACCTCTCGTTTGATTTTAAAAAAGTTGTTGATGTCATTTTACTCATTAGGTAACGTACTTTCGATATCAGTTTAAAGTTTTTTGATATCTGTAATAGTTACGGAATAATCGCCTGGACACACTTCACGATTACACCCTGTATACTACTTATAGATTCTTAACTTAAATTTTGTACACTGTATGGATTGTTAGATAATCTAGATCTATAGTTTGAGTAGACATCATTCTGGACCATATTCACTGCTTTCTTTATTGACTGCTCTATAATTTTCAGTGGGCGTACCCAAAATCAGGTGTGGATATTTACGGCAACAATCACTATTTGCTAAATGGGAATACAACGGAAAACAATATTCAGAGATTCAAAGTACATGTTTGCAAGTGAGTAGAATGAGTTGGGATTCCATCTTTTGTCATAATAGTTTTGTCCTAATTTAAATTGCCATAACAAATTAGGCATAATTTTCTTTGTCATAATAATAGTGTGCCATAATTGGTTTTTAGCATACTGTGTTATTAAGCATAAATATTGTATATCCTAATGTTTTTATTCATTACATTGATATGCATAAAGTTGTAAAGCATATTGTTTATTTGTCTAATCGTTATTTGGTATAATGATAAACGTCGCTAACATGGTGCTAGCAAGCTGGCACGGATCTGGATGCAATCTGAACTTTAGGGCACCCCGACTTTTTTTATAAACCACCCAGAAGTAGGAGCCCCGCGTAGCGGGGCTCCGTCGACCAATTAGGTCAAAAGACCATTAGGTTAAATGAACTTTGATATGCCTACAAGTTTGACGAGAGCAATGTATGTGTAGCTTCGCTACGCTCCGCTTCCGCATTAGGCCTTCGTGGTTATTTTTTTATAAACCACCCAGAAGTAGGAGCCCGGCGTAGCGGGGCTCCGTCGAACAATTAGGTCAAAAGACCATTAGGTTAAATGAACTTTGATACGCCTAAAAGTTTGACGAGAGCAATTAATGAGTAATATTGTTAATAAAAATTTTGTAGTGATTTTTTCGGAATACTTATGGTTATGCGTCGTTATGCTTAAGTAAACTTATGCTTTGGGATATTATGCTTATTAAATATTATGCTTATAGTAAATAGGAGTAAAAAAATTATGCTTAAAAAGTTATGGCAAATGAGTATTATGCGTAAATAATGTTATGACAAGTAACATTATGCAATGTTAAATTATGACATAAAATTTTAGGAATAAAAATAGAGAACCGAATGAGTTACATGATCACGTTGGTACATTTTTTTATACCACTTAGGTGGTAGACAAGCACACGGCCCACCTGATAGAAAGTGGTTACCGTGGCCTATGGAGGTGTGCAACACCAGGGGCGTCACACTCGCGCACACTGTTAGAACAGTGAATGCTGCCAGTCTTCTGGGAACGCTCACAAGAGGCATGTAATGCGGAGGAAGGCTACGACGCATTATAATAAACAAATAGTATATATGTGCTGCTTAAGCAGTATGCTCCAGAGTTGTGCCTTATACTTGACAGCCTCCGTGGCGTAGCGGTAGTGAACGCGGCCGCTACGCAGGAGGCGCAGGTTCGATCCCCGCTCAGTGCAAATATTATATTTGTATGCATAAATATGTATATTTGCATTGTTCTGGGTGTTTCTATTTATAATATGTATGTATTTACAAAAAAAAACGTATCTAAGTATGTTTATCCGCATTCTAGATTCCATAACACAAGCTAGTTAAGCTATGCTTACCATGGGTCTAGATAGCGTTGTGTGAAATGTTGTGGAATATTTATTTATTTATTATACTTACACGACTTTTCGAGCTTTCGTTCTCCGCGGGACGAGTTCTGGTTTCGTGGAAGACCACATACGTGCATCCTGTACCTAAGAAGGACAGACCCGCCCAATTACAGGCTTATCGCTATTACCTGCCTCCTGTCGAAGGTTATGGAGCATGTTATTAAAATATAGGTCCTGGGATACCTTGAAGGTAACGATCTACTGAGCAACCGACAGTCTTCCTCACACATTGCTCCGGAAACCGTACGGTTTGAAGGGAACTTCATCCCACGCACGCTCCGGTTGTGGAATGAACTTCCTGCTGCTTTTCCCAAGCGACTACAATATGGAGTTCTTCAAGAAGGGTATTTGAAGGTTTATTCAGGGTCAGAAGTGCGAGTGTAACGCTCCTGGTGTTGCATACTTCCATAGGCCACGGGAACCACTTTCCTTCATGTGGCCCGTGTACTTGTTTGCCACCGAAATGGTGTAAAAAAATAATAGTTCAAACTGATACAACGACATTCTTTATAATAATACATGATTACCTAATACTAATAATTTTTTTTTTCTTACAGAGAGACCGACTGTAAATGTAACAGTGTCATACGCGGATTCCAAAACGGTTTTCGAGGGCGTTGCAAACAGTTCTACTTTTCTTGGCCAGCCATGGCTTTTAAGACAAATGGCAATTACGAAATAAAAACGTTATACAGCACTAAAATTGAGTTACCCAGTCATTGTGCTTGCATTGCTGAACCTTGTACAAAGTAAGTAAAAAATAAATATAATTTATTACCGACTTCTGATTTCGTTCCTGCTGCTGACAGACCCCGATAGCGTGATGATATTATAGCCTATGATACTCACAAAAAAATACTTTTTATTCTTCTTTCTTCTTTTTACTTTCTAGCTATGCTTACCATGGATCTAGAAAGCGTTGTGTGAAATGTTGTGGAATATTTATTTATTATTTAAAATAATTCATTTTCAAAATCGGTTCAGTAGTTCCAGAGATTACTTCCTACAATATCAAAATCTCACGAATTTTATACCTTTAAAATACTAGTATAATATATGTACATGTATATATTCAAACACCCAGATCAATGCAAGTATACATAAATTCATACATGTAAATATTGGCACTGTGCGGAAGTCCAACCCGTGAACCCTGACTTAGCAGTTGAATGCTCCTACTGTAGCACCACGGACGTCTTCAAACTATGAAATACAAACTATCGGAACTAATTTCACTTTTATTTATTACGATCCGCCCCGGCTTCGCAAGGGTGGTAAAAACGTTCCCGTGGAAATCCAATATAGCCTATGTTGCTCAGGGTGAATGTAGCTTTCCAATGGTGAAAGAATTTTTGAAATCGGCACAGTAGTTTTTAAGTTTATTCATTACAAACATACAAAAATACAAATCTTTCCTTTTTTATAATTAGATTATAATAGTAATGTAGATGTAGATGTAGATAAATTGTATTGATAACTATTCAGAGAAAAGTTAAGAAGATTCAATTTCAAGATTTATTAAAAATAGGTCGTTACATATGAAATTGCCGAAATTTTCTTACAGATTCATGAGTTCGTTATTCCTGTAATTTAATAGCTATTTCCATTATTTATACTTTGTTTGAAAGTTGATTTCAAGATTTTACAACTTTGTATTAAATTTTGTTTTTATTGGCCGCTT
Source organism: Eilema caniola (assembly GCA_949126895.1). Classification (NCBI taxonomy): domain Eukaryota; kingdom Metazoa; phylum Arthropoda; class Insecta; order Lepidoptera; family Erebidae; genus Eilema; species Eilema caniola. The sequence continues at coordinate 5,226,941 of OX421471.1, read as the reverse complement.
GATAAATCAAATTCGATCTTCAAAAATAGTACTTCTTAAATGCTATCCATTTCGATGATAAATTTCGAATTACTTTTTTAACAGCTGACACTTTTCAAAAATGTTATAAAAGTTGCTGTTATCTTAATGTTGTCTCATTCATACACAAAAAAAAAACATTGGATCCGTCATTCCTAAAAAAATGCAAAAATGTTAGTACTGCAAATTGGATTTCCTCCAATTTCTTCAATAAAACGGCAATTTCATATATATAACGACCTATTATTATATATTATATTTATTATTCAACAGGATTTTATTATTTTGATGTTTTAACTAGTTTCTTTATTTCACAGTATCCCTTCAGAAGGCGGTTCAAATGTGCCAATGTGTGATAGCCAGTCTAGCGAGGAGTGAATTATCTCTGCCGATTCACAAGTTGATGGTGATTTTAGAAGACAGAATTTGATTTTCAAGAATCATGGGGTTATCATGAAACATAGTACTTACAGGCTAGGGTAGTACCCAACAGAGCACAGTTATTGAGTTGGAAATGTGGAGTTGGAGTGTGCACTATTAAAACCAAAATCGGTCTACAGCTCCAACCATCAGCCTGCAGTTTGTAATAGGGTCAAATTATTGTTCCGCCATCTTGCTGATACTTCTTAGCTGTTGTGACGCAAGTCGCGAGTTGCAACGACGGCAATTCGTCTCCTGAAAGTTGCCTCAATATGTTGTTGGAAACTGATAGATAATTTACAATATTCTTATGTTTTTGTTTGGACCATTAGAATAGATTATTTAGTTATATTTGAAGTATGTATCCGGGAGAAGTGCAATAAAAATGTAGTCTGAAAATGATTCTATCTTCTATTGTAAATATTATTTTTAATAGGTAGTATGAATAAATGGAATAAAATTTAAACTGTTTTAAAGAGTATCTACTCACACACGTATCATATATTACAATAATAAGCATTCACGCAAGCTAGCATAAGCAGAGACATAATGCTGTGTTTTAAGTGAAATATTTGTGTAAGATACAATTTAAAGCTATTGCATAGCTTTTATCACGGACTTTGAGCGCGGCGACCGAATCAAGAATTTCTGTAACGAAAAAAGCCTAACACTCGCCTACCATGTAGTTCGGCCGAGCGATTAACTCCGCCTACCATGTAGCTTGGCCGAGCGATTAACTCCACCTACCGTGTAGCTCGGCTCGGCTTCAATCTAAAAGATGTTGAGGGGAATAATTTCAGGAGTTTTACGAGCAAGAATTGTTACTTTGGGGGAAGGAGGACAAGGCAGACAGACAGACAGACAGACAGACAGACAGACAGACAGACAGACAGACGGACAGAGACGGACGGACGGACGGATTACGGACATACAGAAAGACAGACAGACAGACTTGTATTGCATAGTTTTTATCGAGGGCTTTGAGCGCGGCGAATATATATATATATATATATATATATATACATCCAGTAACTCATTTGGCGTCAGGTATGTTGTGCATCATTAGGACGTCCACCAGTTCTGCTTACATTTTTCATCATCTGTCGACGAATATTGCTTAGTTTTTTGATTTCCTACTCCATAAGATACTTAATTTTCTTGCTTTTTTACTTGCAGCAATATTCTTTTTGCAGTTAGGCCCAAACATTTTTGGACCCCGTACAATAGCGAAGCTTTAGTGACCTCCTACGTATATCAATTATTATTTGTATATTGCGCGGATATTTTCACGTCCAAATCAGACGGTTGGGATTTAAAAGTGCGACGTTGCCAGCTTGTGAATCGTTTATTCATACTTATCTCTTTCTTTCACGGAGTCCCGCAAAATGAATTGTCTATTGTGAATTTTTTTTTTAATGATTTCTCGGTTGCCCCCTGTCTTATTTGGGCTATTCTCATTTTTGTATTTATAGAAAGAACGACTGATTCCACAGCAGTAGTACCTAACATCTTACTACTGTTGTGGAATCAGTCGTTCTTTCTCATCGTACGAAGAAACTTTAATATTAGCATGAGTTTACATACGGGTTAGTTAGTTAGTTTACCTGGACTGTTCCGCACTTAGCCTCTTGATTGGGCCATTGTGCGTACCATCTTACCTCTCATTCCAACCAACCCAGATCCTCCCAAAAAGCCAGCAGCCTTTTTAGGTTTCCACATGCTTCCCAGAGTGACGCTGGTGACTGGAGGAATTTCGCCCGTTGTGCGGCCACGCTCGTGCACTCTCTAAGCACATGCCGTGGCATTTCTTCTGCCCCCATGCAGCTTCTGCATAGGGGGCTGTCCGTCACACCTATTGTAAACAGATGCTTGTTTAGGGGACAGTGACCGGTCAAGAGGCCGGTGACCTTGCGGATTTGGTCCCTTTTTAGCCTAATGAGGTTTCGGCTAGACGTTTTAGATGCTACCGGAACTGCATTTTTTGTTTATCTGCATCCTTCAGTGTTTGTCCATTCTGTCAGATCGGTTTCTTCTGTACTTTTTCGTAGCCAAGTTTTGACCTGTGCTTGAGGTATGGGTAGTATTGGTTCCGGTCCATATACTGTCGACCCTGATCCTCTCTTGGCCAATTCATCGGCTGCGTCGTTGCCGAGGGAGTTGCTGTGTCCCTTGATCCATTGCAGCGTGACCCTGTTTGTGTTATGACATTCCAATATGAGGACAGAGGTTATGGTGTTACTTTGGAGAGCTTGGAGTACGGATGCACTGTCTGAGATGATCTTTACATCTAGATCTCTGACATCTCTGGCGGCAATCGTCTCCGCCGCTCTCGTTATGCCAATACATTCGGTTTGAAATATTGTGCTTAGCTTGTCCAAGGTGGTTGTTATTTTGATATTTAAGTCATTCGAGAAGACGCCTGCTCCGGCACCATGTGTGGTTTTGGAGCCGTCTGTGTATATCCTAACTTCTTTGACGCCAGAGCTATCTCTTTTTTCTTCAGAAAGTTGGATATGATACTTCCTTTCGAAGACGTGGTGACATGGTATTCTGTCTATGGGAACCTCGAGAAGTGGTATCTTCTTTAGGATTCCCTGTAGAATCTTTGAATGCTTTGTTCCAGTATTCTCTTTCCAAAGCCCATTATTTTTCAGTCTTAAGGCTGCTGCCTTGGCCTCCTCCTGTATGATTAGATGCAGCGGTCTCAGGTTTAGGAAGTGCTCTAGTGCGACTGATGGGGTGGTTCTCATGCATCCAGTGGCTGCTGTACTCGCTAGGCGTTGTAAACTCTGGAGCTTTTCTTTCACAGTGATCAGTTCTGTTCTGGGCCACCATACAACTGATCCATAGGATAGGGAAGGTCTGATAATTGCCGTATACAGCCAAAGTGTTATCTTTGTGTTAAGACCCCAGTTCTTACCAACGAGTCTTCTGCATAGCCAGAAAGTTATACAGGCCTTTTTCATCTTAGCATTTATGTGGCTAGCCCAATTCAACTTATTGTCAAGTATGATGCCCAGAGCTAGTTTGGTGTTAAATAGTTTTGGTAGTTGTAGTTCTGGTAACTTTCTTTTGTTGGTGAAAAGGATAAGTTCTGATTTTTTCGGGTTTACTGATATTCGGTGTTCTTCGCACCATTCTTCCACAATCTGAAGGGCTAAGCGCATGATTTTGCATAGCACATCCTCAGCCGTTCCGCTTATCAGTATTGCAAGATCATTCGCGTACCCGATGGTGGTGCATCCTGCTCTCATTTAGTCTCTTTAGGAGGCTGTCTAATACTATATTCTTCTCCTCCTCCTTGTGGGCACCCTTTGACTACCTTTGCTCTTGTGGTAGTGCTCACTATCTGGACCGTTCTTTTGCTTATTAGCTGAGTGATCCAGTCCCTTATGGTTGGTTCTACCCTACGCCTTCGCAAGGCTTCGTTAATGCTGCTGTGTACCGTCTTGTCAAAGGCCTCTTCTATGTCTATGAAAGTAACTAGTGTTGAGGCTTTATTTGTGATAGCCGATTCTATCTTATGCACTACCATGTGCAGTGCGGACTCTGTTGCATGTTGTACGCATGTTGCTGAGGATGTAGTGGGTTGTCTTTTAGTGTTACATACGGGTATTTCTAAGCTTAATTTGATTAGATTCAAAGAGTATTATTGACTAGATATTTCTGATAGATTATTCTCAGCCTGTAATCGCCCACTGCTGAGCGTATCTTTGACTACATATCTAAGGTACGCCACTAGCTACTTAGTATCAACCAGCCCCGCAGGAGTGAACCGATCAAGCTATGTTTGCCTTACTAAAAAACGCTATTTAAATGGTACTTACACCAAAAAATGGAATAATCCACATATTTCTTAATATTTTAAGAACCCGAAACTTTTCACTCTCCTTTCGCTATATTAGAAACAGCAACTTTTGCCCATGACCATCTACCGAGCGCTAACGAAGGTCTGTGTATTAACCTGTCAAGTGAGTAAATAATAGACACAATAGGTAAACAATAGACTCGCGGTGCGATCGCACCGCTTGGGATCTTAGACTTTAAGGTTGGACTTGGACGAAAATGCTTTCATATGTCCGGCTGACCCGCGGCCGTCCGCGGTTCGTCCGTTTGTTCTCCTCTTAGGCTTAAGTACTTGGTAGCAAATAAAATTATGATTTGAAATAAAACTATTTTAACCGATTTAATCGCGTGTATTATTTCAAACTTTAACCCGACGTCGCGAGGCCTTTTCAAGTCCCATGGTCACGGGTTGAGACTTACCCGTGACCATGGGACTTGAAAAGGCCTCGAGACGGGCTAGGTCTGTTTGACGCTGTTTTTATTTATTTATTTATTTATTACGGTTTTCATAGTGTACGATATTTGACGTCCGTATATATGAATCTATAGCACTGCTTTACAAAAATAATTGGACGTTGAATATGGGGCGGCATGAAAAGTCTGTACCGTCAACTGACGTCCGTATATAGCTTCAGAGCTACGCGATACATATACGGATGTCGGTTTGACGTATACTTTTCATACTGTACGATATTTGACGTCAGTACGTATGAATCTATGGCACTACTTTAGTAAATTAATCGGACGTCGAATATGGGGAGGCATGAATAGTAGGTATATACCGTCAACGGACGTCCGTATATAGCCTTAAAGCTACGGGACATATATATGGATGCCGGTTTGACGCATACGTCCGTATACATGAATCTAATATCACTTCTTCTTCCTTCTCCTATAAATGCATAAAGTCCCATTATTATTATACTGACATGTAATATTATATATTATACATAAATGAGTATGAGTAGTATGAGTATGAGTATGAATTTATGACCCAACACCGTCTCAGGTAATTAATCATGAATAAAATGTTCTAACGTTTGCGCGACTGTTATACAAAAATAATTGGATGTTGATTATATTGTTTTGATTGCGGTAGGTGCGAGTTGGCAACGTCGCAATTGTGGACGCCAAATACGCGAATCCGTAGTCAGGAATTCCTCTAGATATAAAGTGTGGATATTCGCACTGCAGCAGCGCCTCACCTGCGCGGTGATTTCTTCGGGAAGTTTTCAATATTTTATTGCAACCATTTAAAGCGAATTTTGGCTTCCGTCGATTTTTGTACTACGGCTAGCTAGGATCAATAGGACTTAAGTGCCACCGGATAACAAAGTGGCGTCCGGTATATGGACGCCAAAAGCAGGTTGACGCCAGTTTAAATGCACTTTCGCCTTCAGTGGACGGCCAATTGTTTGCGGGATAAATATATATATATATATATATATATATATATATATATATATATATATATATATATATATATACATACATCATCATTCATCATTCTATCTACTTCACATTCTTTAAATGATGAATGTACATTGCCGACAGCACCCAGTATAATACCAATGAATTGCCAATTAATAATCATCAATAGTTGGTTTGCACTGTTCGCCTCGGAATCAGGGGTCAGCTTTTTCTAGTCCAACTGCGTCGCGACTGAAATTTGATATTTTCCGTGAAGCGACTACCATTTGACCTCCACAACACATTGGCGATATTAAAGTATTAGCAGTTAGACTGATTGTTGAATTTTTTAAGGTTCCAAATACCCATAACGACTGTCACAGATGTTCATATGCGGACCTCTTAACGCATTCTCCGAAGCACGAGCAGACCAATGCAAAGAATTATATTCATGCATCGAGGGGATAGGGTCTTCTACGCTAACGGCACAGAAACTCTCAGTGTTTACAGGTTCGGCAGCGCGAGTGTGACTTCCTTGGTGTTGTGCACGTTCGTGGGCCACGGTGATCATTTTCCATCAGGTGGGCCGCGAGGTTGTCTGCCGACTCAGTGATATAAAAAAAATCGAATCCGCGAATCTCCCGCCTATCGAATTAGGCATAAAGTCTAATAAATAAACAAATAATCATTTTCATCCAATATATTGCACAAACTTAGTGGTCAACAATATTATCCTTATAGTTATAGAAGCAGGAACAGCAGGACGGTAGAGCAACCTTTTCTGTCTTCAATTTATCTGAGTTCATTTCTTTGACTAGTATCTCCCACACACCGAGTCTCTGCACACAGCCTGTTACTAAGTCAATAGGAGCTCTTAACTGCGAAAAACACGGCGTGTCGTAATCACTGAAATTTAGAATTTAGACATCTTATATTAAGAAGGATATTTTTTCTTTCATTCTCTGTGCCTTTTTCCAACTGCCGGCCTAGCACAACGACCCACAGACGGCGTGCGGTTTAGTCGGTTCGAGTCCGACAAAACCTCCCCTTCCGGCTCCGGAGGCGGGGGGCGGGGGAATCCATGGGGATTTGCCGCACATAAAAAAAAGGCATACAAATGTTTGCACTGAGCAGGAATCGAACCCGCACCCTCTGCGTACCAGTCGCGTTCATTACCGCCACGCCACAGAGGCTGTAATGTTATAATATCATTCCATTTATATGGATACCAAAATATAATAAAATAGGGTGTACTATGCCAAATCGAATGCCAAATAATCGAATATCAATTGATCGACCACTATAAATCGAACATCCAAATTCTCGAACGTTCATGAAATCGAATGTTTAATATATCGAACATTCAATATATCGTACACTCAATACATCGAGTATTCAAAATATCGAATGTTTGTTTGATCGAGCGTTCAACGCATCGCATATTCATTCTATCGAAATATCAATATAGGTACTGAATACTTTTTATATGGTAGAATACAAGAAAAACACAAAATTTACTAATAAATCACATGTAATCTTTAATTATTATCGTTTACAACACAAGGCAAACGCGGGATTAGGTAGAACTACTCCACAAAAAAGAGGTAAAAGGGATGATAATGTGATTGCAAAAATATTAAATAGTAAAAACAACATAACTTTTTCGAGTTTCTCCGTGCAATTGCAATTCATACAAACTATTAAAATGTACCTTTAAACGATATTATTTAAAGATTACATGTGATTTATTGGTAAATTTTGTGTTTTTCTTGTATTCTACCATATAAAAAGTATTCAGTACCTATATTGATATTTCGATAGAATGAATATGCGATGCGTTGAATGCTCGATCAAACAAACATTCGATATTTTGAATACTCGATGTATTGAGTGTACGATATATTGAATGTTCGATATATTAAACATTCGATTTCATGAACGTTCGAGAATTTGGATGTTCGATTTATAGTGGTCGATTAATTGATATTCGATTATTTGGCATTCGATTTGGCATAGTACACCCAATAAAATAGGATATGAGTATCAAGAAGCTTACAGGCAGATCTCCATTCGAACTTTTTGACTGTAGTTCTCCTCCTCAGCTTGGGCCACGTAGACCCAATTAGACTCTGGATCGGCGCGCACTTGGTACATAGTTTCGTACTGAAATAAAATAAAATAAATCTTTGTTAAAATATATTTATTTTCGATTTGATCCTTTTTGAATGCAGTAAGAAAATAAAAATAACAATATAAAAATCGTGATTGAGCAGTCGTATGTACCCACGTATGTGAGTACGAGTTAATCTATTTTAGTCTATTTTTGTTCACGTGCCCCAAATAAGTTTGGGTATAATTATTTACAAATAATACAATTAGATTTTTAATACCACATTCTTTTTAAATTAGGAATATAACATTGCATTATAATGGTAAACTTGATGAAATACAGTCATACCATGCAAAGTGAGTTTTTCGATCTCTTTGGAGGTAAGCGCGGGACACAACGGGCAAACGGTAGTTGGGCAAATTTAGACTACATATATTATATTGGAGTCAGGGATCGGTCCTGGGGCCGCTGCTGTGGATCATCGGTTACGACTGGATGATTCGCGGCGACTTCGTGTACGGTGCCACCGTTACGCGGATGACATGCTGGTGACGGTGACCGGTGCACGCACGCACCGCGAGGCGACCCTGAGGGCCACGACCGCGGTTGCTCAGGTTGCGGAACGGATCCGGCGGCTGGGTCTCGAGGTGGTTCTGCACAAGTCCGAGGCTCGGGAGCCAGCCTTACAGTGGGAGGCACTCCTATCGACATCAAGCCCCGGTTGAAATACCTGGGGTACGTGCTCGACGGTCAATGGGACTTCAGTGAGCACTTCCGAAGTCTGCATCCCAAGTTGGTGACCACGGCGAATGCCTTGGGTCGGCTGTTGCTCAACTTGAGGGGCTCAGAGGACTCTTGCAGGAGACTTTAGGCGGGTGCCGTGCGGTCCATGGCCCTATAAGGGTGCCCCGTGTGGGCGGACACTCTGGAGGCCAGATTCCTGCCTCCGCTCCGTACCGCGCAGAGGACGATGACTACCAGGGCCATCAGGGGGTACCTAGTGCACGATATCCTTCGAAGCGGCCAGTCTCCTAGCCGGATCGCCACCGTGGATTCTGGAAGCGAGGACCCTTTCGGTACTGTATCGGTCTTGAAAGGAGGCGCGGGAGCGGGGATTCTTAGGGATGATGGTGGCGGACTGGGAGCGACGACTTGAGCAACCACGCGCTGGGCACGCCGTGATTGCGGCGGTAAGCCCCATCATGGGGGAGTGTCTAGAGAGGCCACACGGTAGTCTCTCGTACCGTCAGATGCAGATCATTACCAGAGACGGTGGCTTCGGGCGCTATCTACATCTGATGGGCATAGAGCCAACGCCCTAGTGCCATCACTGCGACGCGAGCGTGGACTCGGGGCTGCACACGCTCACCGAGCGTCCGGCTTGGGAGACGCCGAGGCGGGAGTTTGTGGTGGCCCTAGGGGTTAGAGTGCTCACGCTCTTTACTCTGCTCGCGGCGATGGTCCGCTGCGCAGATGCGGGGGCGGCCAGCGCCGCCTTCTGCGAGCAAGTCATGCTCGTGAAGAGACGGGCAAAGCGGGCGCGGCGCGATTAGCGAGACAGACTCGCGGTAGGCGGCTCGGGTGTCAGAGGGTGCAGAACAACCTTCGCCCTCCATGAGCGCGGACCTGAGGGTGACGGGTGGAGCCACCCGTCATCCTAGCAGAAGCAGGCCACGGCGATGGCGGTGGCTCCCCACACCAGGGGCGAGTCGGGGATCGCGTGTATCCCCCTCCCAAGGAGGGCCAGACCGAGAGGGATGGCGCTGGGTCAGCCAGAGTGCGAGGGAGATCGCCTGACAACTTTACCTTCGGCTGGTATCCGTGGGGTTTTTCCGCACGTAAAAAGAAAAGAATGGTTATTTATAAACGGTCAGACGCCTACGTGTTAACAATGAACTAATAATTTACTAGCTTTTGTGGAAGTCGGTTATTGTTATAAATTGTAGCCAGTTTCATTAATCCACACATCCATTCAGAGAGTTACAAAAATCCATCCATCCTTACTTACAAACTTTGCGTTTATAACTATAATATAACTGTTGCCCACGGCTCCGCCCGCATGGATGTCGGTTATCGCGCAGTGTTCCCAAGCTCTAATTCACCTCAGTACAGTCAGAGTCATTAAATGTTGATGTCAAAAGTACTCAAAATAATCTAAATACCAAATTTCCAATTTTAAATTGGTTATTAGAGAACTCAAATAGTTGTAAGTATCCGGAGTGGTTCAACAACTATCTTAACAATCGGTCTTCTAAAATTATGTAAGATAGTAGAATATTCATATTCATATATACAATCACGCCGGTCGATGGTATGCAGACAATTATAATTTATCACCTAAATAGCCTATGTCCGTTCCTAAGTTTTATCCATCCCTGTACCAAGTATCAGCCCATTGAGCGGGTACATTTTCTGTATTCAAATAATTTGTACCGGCCTGCTCGAACGCCAACCGCTAAGTCCGCGCACTTGTGCGATGCATAGCGCCGTGTCTTAGCAAAAGAAATAACTACACTGTCACTTCTCTGTATATGCCGGCCGAATTCGTTGACATTAATTATCACTGCCTCGCTCCCTTGAGTAGTAGCTAGATGATATATAGCCTATGTGTTATTCTGATGTATAAGCTATATTATTTTAAAGTTTCATTAAAATTCATTCGGTAGTTTTTACAGTTTTTACATGAAAGAGTTACAAACATTCATACATGCATGCATCCATCTATCCATCTATACTCAAAAACTATCACGTTTAGGCTAATTTAGTATGATTAGTAGAATGGTCTTGATGAAAAATAATTAAATATTATATAGGTATAGTCTTGTTATTCTGATAAATGGTAACAGGTTACGACTGGGTTTTTCTACACGTTTTTGAAGACAAATAATACATACGTACGCTCACGCATATTCCCCTCCAGAGTAGGCAGAGACAAATAATGACTCTTATAAGTGTTGTAAGAATAGCAAAATAAAGGGACAGTAGTTTCGCATCTAAGAAGTCAATCTTACGACTTTAAAGACGGAAGGACACGTCTTTACGATCGGTCCTGCCCCTTTAGACAAATGGCGATTCGTTAGCCGGCGTTTGGTAGAATAGAATGACGAATGTATGGGATTCGACGGATATGACAGTTGTCATCGCATGTCATAAACGTCAAATCGTATTTTTTTTTTTATTTTTTTTTTTAAATAAATAAAAAAAAAAGAATGACGAATGTATGGGATTCGACGGATATGACAGTTGTCATCGCATGTCATAAACGTCAAATCCCATACATTCTATTCTACCAAACAACGGCCAAGGAGTTGCCACTTGTCCAAAGGGGCTGGTTATGAAATGAACATGATATGGCAGTCGGTGCGAATAGTTGGAGCTCTAAAAAGTTTGACAACTAACTGCAACTACAGAACTTAGATATTACCAGTGAGTAGTGGAATTTCTACTTAGAGTTAAGTAAAAGTCGGCCCCACATTTAAAAACTAAGTAACAAATTTCGGCCGCGTGGGTACCACCGTGCACGATTGCAAAACCCCTCCATAATAATCCAATCTCGGTTGGATTGTGTTCAGGGGCCCGCAAGTGCATAGCCGCGCAGGGGGGATTGTGGTCGCAGCACTAGTGGAACCGGTGGGTGCACAGGGTGGGTGTCACGAGATGCTGCGACGACAATCCTCTTTTGATGCGGCCGTCTAGCTGAGTGCCACCATTGTTAACATGGTACGTGTACGTAATGGTGACCCTCTTTCCTGAGACCTTGCCTTCAGCTTACCATCAGAAAAAAACCCCAAACTGAATTGGAAAAAGGTTCAAAGAATGAACAGTAGGTCTAACTGCAATGCTTCGATATCGCAAATGAGCCATGAAGGCCAGATGGCAATTGTATTACGGAAAATGTCGAAGTTCAACCAAATCCGCAGTTAGACTGGAAAAAGCGGGAAAATGCGACTGGGATTAACTCTAGGATGAAGATTAACGGGCATAGTGAGATACAAAAAGCAGATAGAACAACAAAATGATACACCAGGCATACAACAAAGACTACAAAATCCCAAAACGATCTTCAAACTCTCGTATTGAGAGAAAATCAAACTGTTTTATTGATTTAAATTGTATTATTATCCAAACTAAAGGTGTGTACCGAATAGTAGAACAATCAGTCAACAGGAAGGGGTATCATGGCGTTATGATCATTTGGAGTATTTCCGTCCGATTGAGCAGTCCGACTGGGGAAGTACCTCCGCCCTAGAGAATACCGCGGCCACTATAACCTCGTGTTGTGTTCCCGGCGGTGAGTAGGGTAGGCAGAGCTCACTGGAGAGTTTTTTTGTTGTCAGTGAGAAGACCAAAGGTTGTTTCTGCTTTGTCTTCTACACTTACGGCACAGAAACTCTCGGTGTTTACAGGGTCGGCAGCACGAGTGTAACTCCCCCGATGTTGCACATGTCCTTAGACCACGGTAACCACATACCATCAGGTGGGCCGTGTGCTTGTTTACTATCTCAGTTGTATAAAAATAATACTTTATTCATCAAGATCAATCAGATGCTGACTGTACAGCACTATGACAATTTGTTTCCTAATTATGCAAGGAAAACATAGTGGTGACCTTGGACTAGGTTCCGTTTCGCAACATAATTGTTTATATAGATAATACCTACGGATAATGAATCATACATGATATGTTATTAGACACAGACAGTAAGAAATAGCTTATATATTTTTTACCACTTGATCTTAGTGCCCGCTTACGGGCAGTATGGCTTGCCCGTTATTACATGAGACCAAAGTACTAAACATCATCTTTGACGATATGTAGGTGATGTGAGTGTTAATATATCTCTGCCTACCAATTCGGGGTTCTACAGACTTGATTATACGAGGGAGGGAGATCTAAGAGATCTTAGTGCCTGATGTTTAAGTAACATAATGTCTGACCATGCCACTTTTCAGTGTGGCTGGCTGGCCAAAAGTGCTGGCTTGACGGCGTATGGGATAATATGCGTGATAGTTAAGTTTAACGTAATAATATTATTAAAATGGGAATTGAGAATATTGTGTTCTATTTTACGAATTAGAGAGCGAAGTCGACGGGCTCCTATTTCTTTGCGATTTGTCATACAGAGTAATGTAAAGCCTAGGTCCCAAGGCCTGTCGTAAGCACAGGCCGCACCAGGCCGCGCCAGGCCGCGCCGCGCTACGCCCGTGGGAACCGCGTGGCGCGAATGGAATCACAGGCCTCTTGCTTACATTTGCATACGGAGGACAGAATATGATTAAGTAGCGGAGATGCCATAGTCAAATTTCTCTTAAGAAAAATGCGTGACCAAATGCGAGTGGGAAGGGAGACGCGGGGGCATGACGTCATACCTCGTCCCCGTCTCCATCTAGTGCGTCATAGCGAAACCGAACAGAAACAGACCTTGTCATTTTTGTTATATAGTTTGACTATTCGTCACTAAGCGCTACACAGAATTCTAGAATAATCTATTATTAGGTAAATAATTTTTAGAATAAGGCGCCATCTTTTGGATTATAGCAAAATCATTTAGGGGGCTAAATGATTTGGCCTTATACCGACAGATGGCCCAATTCTTTTTACTTTAATTTTCAATTTTAGCTAAATATGCCATTTAATAAACAAAATAACATTTTTGAAATTGCTAATGAACTCGGGCGAGATTATTGTGATGAAATTTACATCAAATGAATTGAGTTATTATTATAACTAGTATACATGTAAGACAAGGTTACTTATTTCTTCTCTACGCCAGATGGTTCTGTAACGACATTTTTTTCAAAAAAATTAGAATTTAAATGTAGTGGAATTACTGATGAAATGTTATACCCTTAAAATGTTTAAATTGTTTATCTATATACTTTGTGCATCCTTGTACTGCACACTTCATTCTTAAACCACGTTAAAGCTATTTTTATCGTTAGACTTTTGACCAAAAATGACAACCGAACGCAAGGACGTTTCACTAGAACTAGACGGTGACGTCACAGACCAATTGAGTCGTTTTGACATATGGAAGGCTCGCGACTCGATTGCCTTCTCCATGCATTTACACCTCGACGCGCCGCGCCTTTGAAGTTACCGACTCACGATGGATCGGACGTGCCACGCCAGACAGCGACGCATTAAAACGGGCCGTGGAACCCAAACATAACACGGCGGGTATATGGTACAGGACCCAGATTTTGCTAATTAACAACCGTATAATACCGCAGACACTGCGAAAAATGCCATTTAATTTTAAACTTTATTGTTTAAATCTCAAATTAAATGAAAAAGAGTTTCATACATTTTTTCATTTATTCTACAAGATGCCATTAAATTTTAGATAAAATAGGATAGCTGTGAAATCTAAAAATAAATATTAATTCTTACAGTGTCGTGGTTGACATTTACGAGAATTGGTGTCCTGACCGCTACGAGAAAATTATAACCTATGTCTGTTTTTATATACAACTGAGGTGGCAGAGTAGTAACTATATATTAATCTGTGGTGGCAGACCACACGGCCCACCTGATCATAAGTAGTTACCACGGCCTATGGACGAGTGCAACACCCGGGAAGTCACACTCGTGCTGCCGACCCTGTAAACACAGAGAGTTTCTGTGCAGTATATGTAGAAGCCAAAGCAGGAATAACCTTTGGTCTTCCCACTGACAGCGCAAAACGGCTCCAGTGAACTCTGGCTAACCTTACTCACCGCCGGGAACACAACACGAGGTTATTATGTATTCTGTAGAGGTACTGCTCCAGTCGGACTGCCTAACTGGACGGAAATACCGTCGTGTCCTATCCCTATAATACCATATACCTTGCTAACCTAAATAACAGAAGAGATAATCGTAAGTCTATCCGTGTCGAAGAAAAAAATCGAATAGAATATAAATATTATTTACCGAAACTTTTGAAGGACAACGGTCTTCATCCCAGTCTTCATCTCCATCCCTGTTACTTGTCAAGTCTAAAGTAGGTTCAAATATTGGTTCCTGAAATCATCACATTCATTTATTTGAATATCTAGCAGTTAAAGAGATGTAGCATCAAAAAGTAAAAACATACAAACACACATATACACTTACGGACTGAATTTAGACAGTACAATACTTCGACATGTAGCGAACTTCGAAAACACATAGATCGAAAAGTCATTGCTACGACAGACAATTATTAGACAACACACACCTTCGAATTACCACTACTTCGACAGACGATTATTCGACAGACAATACTTAGACAAGACACATCTTCGAATATCCACTACTTCGACAGATTTTTTTTGTATTGTAACTGTTTTGTTTTCTTTGGTTTTTATGCCTCAAATTACTTCATTATGGTTAACACCCTGACCACTAAACTGATGGCTAAACCATCCAGTAATAGGAGAATGATAAAAAAATCTGTCGAAGTAGTGGTCATTCGAAAATGCGACTTGTCTAAGTATTGTCTGTCGCATAATCGTCTGTCGAAGTAGTGGTAATTCGAAGGTGTGTGTTGTGCAAGAAGAAATAGGAGTCCCGCGTGTTTTTCGACCAAACGTTCATTCGATCAGGAGTAAAAATACTAAATGTTTGTTCGATAAAAAACTCTTTTGGTCAATTGTTCATTCGATCAATAACTAGTAGAATGGCCTAATGTTTTATCGGTCAAACGTCAAATGATCAAATGAATTACGGTCACCAGTGGTAAACCAGGTGGGCCCTTTTCTTGTCTGCCACCTTAATGGTATATAAAACTGCTAGTTTAGTATCTAACCAGCCAAATGATGTTGAATCTTTTGTAACACTCAAGTTGAGTAAGTTTTTAGGCCACCAGAAATGAGTACTTACTTTTATCTTGCCTTTAAAGTAGTTATTGAAGAACTCTTGTGGGTAATCGGGGGGTTTGATTGTGCAGTAGACTTGTCCCGCACAAGGATCGGTGTTGTTTACCTGGCCGAACCGACTCCCCAATTCTTGTGTTGGTCCAGGAAACACGATTTTGTGGTATTCATCGTCTGAAACAGTAAACTACATCTTTGAAATTGAACGACTATTTTATCGGAAGGAGATGCACTTTGCATTATGTTAGTGCTATTTATTGAAGTTTGTACGTGTATTTGCACTCGATTTTTCTTTCTTTGTTTTATTCTATCTTTCTATCTTTTATGCGAACGAATTGCTAACAATCCCATTAATAAACCACTGATAATAAATTAATGACAATCCCACAATGATGGTCCCTACCTTGACGGCCTTCACGACCCGTTTACAGAACCCGACAATGTAAGATGGGGGAAACACGTTTGTGACAAAGAGTAAAATGATGTTATCATGATAATAAAGAGTACCACTAGAGGAGTATGCAGTATATAATAATTATTATACAGATCAATGAATAATTAAATTATTCATTTGATCGTGTACACGTAGGTCATCCGTTTGAACATTATCATTGTTCATTATTAATGTTTACTTCTGAGAGCAGTTCCATGAGTAATTTTTTGTACGGGTGTACAACATTTTTTGTGCGTAAAATGCTACGTGTAAGGCATTTTTGTTTCGAGATGGCATATTGGAACCATAGTATCCCCGTTTCGCTGAAATGGAGGGGGGGTAACAGGTGACCTCAACTTTCAACTTGACGTCCAAGGTATCGAGTCGATAACACAATCAATAACAAAAAGCGGACCCCGGACTCCGAAGTACAGAATAAATAATAGTACTACATTCGAAGTAATCCTAAATCCCTCTGAAGATGAAGATGAAGATAATGATAAAAGCATTAAATTATTTATTTAAATGAGCAACACACATGTTGACTTTGACAAATGGATGGTAATTGCAAATCTAAACGTATGGACGAGACGTGATCAAACTTGTTAAGATTTAGTTATGAGTACTTATGAGGATATCGTTGCAGTTAATCAAAACATCTGAATGCATGCCATGGAACAGAAGGTTTATTTTATGCCCTAGGTGAATAAAAATAAGTACTGATTAATGTTGATATGACGCTATTTAGATTTAGTCCAAAGATATTTCCGGCGTCAATATTACAACATTGTGTTTATGAGTTAGTCACGCAAAAAATAGGGTAGGGCAATTGTACCATAAGTTCTTTAACCCATGGTATGAAATGACCCATGAAATTTTTAGACTAGGGCGATTTACATCGTGGTACCTATGAAACACTGACCTTTAAAAATGTCATGGGACGATTCAAACTGTGGGACCAAGTAGGGTCACCACCTACATTTCTATCTGAATTTATTACTGAGTGAACTGGGAGATATCAAGCTGTTACTCTAAATCTGCTATAAAGTACCATTTTTTTAATAAACGTTTTAGCTTACTGTTTTTGGGAGCGGCTGTTCTGGTCAGCTGCAAGGTGCAAGCTGCAATCTGTAACAGACAAAACATGAGATCTTCTTATCAAAGGTGCACCCATAAATTAATTGTCGTAAATATGAGTGTAATTCAAAATATAGTCATATTTAGGCTTCAAGAATGAGTACCTATGTTTCCAATGAGGATCTAAAGATAGTAAGCAAGTAAGTAAATTCAGTAAATAAAGATGTTAACATATTATAATGGTGTACAGCATGTCTCACATATCAATCAAACTATATAAGCGTTTTTAACAGTTATTATGCCCAAGAAATTGAATAAATATGAAAAATTAAGGCAAACATGTCAAAAGTTAAAATGAGTCAAAATTAAAATGACCTGACATGATCAAACATATTAAATACATTTATGCAAAAGTAAACCAACCAAACTACAAACCCGTCATTCTCAACCAGTCTTCAAGCTCTTGAACTAGCCTGAGAGAAATCTAGAAAGTGATAATAATCACCATCTTATAGCAAACTTGTAGTCGCGTGTAGGTAGATAGGTTATACGTATAAATTATGATTTGAAAACGAAATCTATGTAAAGTTCCGTCTTTTAAATGTTTTTTCCTATACGCAAATTATTCCTTTTAGACGTGCAATGTTTTTTTGTTATTTGCAAAATGCTAGAAGTCTGCATTTACATTACTGTAGGTACATATGCAACTTACAAACTTGTTTTACACTGTTATAGTAATACCTGTTGCATATAATTATAATTTACATTGTATTGTATATTTCCAGTATATTTCATTCCGAGTTTTTTAATAAATAATATGAATATTTACATTTACAAACTTGTTTTACACTGTCCCTTTAGCACAGGCATACTGAAGTCGAATGCTTTTGAAATCCTATTTTCAGAAGCACTCGAAACACCTGATTTTTTTCGAAGCATCTCAAAGTTATTTATTTTTCATTATAAGTTTGTATGCATTTAAGTTTGTTTGCATATGCATTTAATTATAATTTACATTGTATTGTATATTTCCGGCATTTATCAAACCTAGTAAACAGCAAAATACAGCAAGATTTAACGACACAGTGAGCTCAGTCTGCGTAAATAGTAACACAAACAATTCATCATGATTCGGGTACTTCGAGATAACTTGCACTTAGATAATTTGCACTTCAAACTATATGACAACTGCCACCCTTAGTCAAACCGCGAACGTGGTGGCTGCTGAAAAGTAGCCGAAACGTCGGTCTAAAAATAAATAATAAATAAATCGCGATAGAATCTTTATAAAAGTTATTTTATTTTAATAATATGTATATATGAAAATAATGACATTTTGGTAACAGAACGGCGGTTGTGGAATTTTAAAAATAAATTAAAACTACACCTTGAGATATTGTTTAGTCACACTAAGAAACAGCTTAAAAAATTCTAAGATACTGACCGCTTTATAAAATATAGCAGGTAAGCAAACCTTGAAATATATTAAACTTGTCCTTGAAGATTAAAATAACAGTAATATAATCATGATCATCATTGTCCTCATCTTCATAACTATTACCCAGTGGCATCCAAAGTTTGCTCGTAGAAGCCAGGGGACCGCTTATTAATTGTGATGCGTATGTCGGTCTTTCCGGGGCAGCAAAAACCAGGGCCTTTCATTTAGCAGGTATACTGACTACCAGATGAGATTGACTGGGGCACAAAGGTGAGTTATTGCTTTGTTTTTTAAACTTCTCACCATTTCATCTAACTAAAAACGGATTTATATATTGCAAAAGAAAACATTTCAAAAATCAACTCATCATAATATTTTTTGATATAAAATATAAAAAAAATATTTTTAATATTTTTGCCAATAGTGGGTGTTAATTCACTTCTGCCTAACCCTCTGAGGATAACATCATAATTATATACATGTATCGTATCATCAATAAATATCAATTTCATCAATAAATTTTCTAAATACAATAATTTTATTTAAAGCGCAATTAAAAAGTAAATACTTACAACAAAGCAAACTCGTACGAACATTATTATAACAAGTAACAAGTCCGCTCATGTACATGCGCGCGCGCCTACGTTACACAAACAACGACTGGCGGGTACGACTCGGTACCGGCCTCGAATATACATACGAAGTATTTTTTTAATAGGTTGCAGCCTGCGGCTAAATAAAGCTTAGTACGCACGAGCATCAGTCCGCGGCGGACTTTTTAGTTCGATTATTTCGACTGCTGCTACGAACAATATCAATATTGAAAAAAAAGAAGAAAAAAAAATTACACTACTTGATAATGCATATAATATTCCATTAGATCCAATAAAATTATGTTTGGAATAGTCAATATTTATTTAAGCAAATCTTGAGTCGAATGCAATTGATACTGCACACTTTGAGCAATGAATAGCATCGATTGTGTTGTGACACGTTCGATGGTATTCATGCGTGTCGATACGAAAGCACACCCCTTATCTGACTGATTTGTTATAGAAGGAGAAATTTGAATTAGTTCGGTTCGGTTGAAGGCAAAGATCGCGGGTTCAAACCCCACCTAGACCGCTTCAAACTTTTCCCTTTTTTAATCAATTTAAAAGTCATTTTTGCTATTTTTGCAGTGTCCGTGGCATGAAAGTGGGTTTGCGTTTAAGCAAAATAGAAGTCCAGATGGCACACTGTAATGTTTGATTCACATTGCTCACTAAAGACTGATTGACGAAACATTTTAGGCGCCCTACCTTCTCACAGGTTCGAGACAAAACTAACTAAAAGCATTAATTTTCTATTTGATTTTCAGGTGTATTTCTGGTATGTTTTCGGAGTCCTATGTCCAGTCCCATGAAATTGATAGGGTACCGAACCCAAATTTAATTTAATAAATACGATGGGTCTTATGTATCAAATTATTAATAGGGTAATTATAGACATTTTTTTGGTAACCGCATAAATAAAAACAACGAACAACATCTATTTGCAAACTAATTAGTTCTCAGTACACTCACGGTGGCGCTTCAAATCAACACAAAAACTAAGATGCCATTTTCTATGGAATAGCCAGTCCATCTAGTTATAGAGGTCAGTGACATTTTGGACATTTGGGACACAACGCAATAATAATAATGCTCCCGGCAAAGAAGAACCTTTAGATGTGACTTACTGTCTTAGCGAAGTGACGTCAATATGCCCTAC
This sequence comes from Eilema caniola, assembly GCA_949126895.1. Classification (NCBI taxonomy): domain Eukaryota; kingdom Metazoa; phylum Arthropoda; class Insecta; order Lepidoptera; family Erebidae; genus Eilema; species Eilema caniola. The sequence continues at coordinate 5,206,598 of OX421471.1, read as the reverse complement.
ATGAAATATACCGTTAATATTATTGCATAAGTCAGTGCGGTGATGAAGACATAAAAACCGTTGCTTTTGAAGACTTAGTTGACAATGACGTCAGATTCTTGAGGTCATCACTTAGTAAGAAGCTTTCAGCGCGTGCGTAGGCATTGTGGTAATTTTCCTAGGTTATTTTTGTGAAACGTTATAATTGTAGGTAATCTAAATTAGTCAGCATGTTTGTGGTTCGACGTAAAGCACTGCGGTTTTAATGAAACTAGGTGACCGCGGACTTATTGTTAAGGTCGATGTACAATACTATAACTAACCATGGTTTTATTCATCTTAATTGGTTCTCTTGCCCGAATATAGCCGCTTAACATTCCGAATAAACAGTAAATTATTTAAAACATAAATGACATTTGCTGCTAATTAAGTTTGTAACTTCAGAGATATATAACATACTAGCTTTTGCCCACGGCTCCGCCCGCGTGGAAGTCGGTTATCGCTTAGTGTTGAGCCGACTCACTGAGCATAAAATTCGCCTCTCTACTCAACTTTGTCCTCGACTATTTACTCGCCTCTGTTCTCGAACTTCTACTCGCCTCTATATTCGACTCTCTACTCGACTTTCTACTCGCCTCTATACTTGAATTTATACTCGACTCTCTACTGACTCTCTGCTCCCCTCTCTACTCGACTCTGTACTCTCCTCTATACTCGCCTTTCCAATGGCTTCTGTAATCGCATCTCTACTCGCCCATCCACTCGATTCTCTTTTCGCCTCTCTACTTGACTCTCCCCACTCGCCTATCTACTCGCCTCTCTACTCGAATCTCTACTCAACTCCCTCTTCGATCTCTACTCGCCTCTACATTCGTCTCTCCACTCGCCTCACTATTTGCCTCTCTACTCGACGGTCTACTGCACTCTACTTGACTCTAAACTCGCCCCTCCACTGACTCTTCTTCTATACTTATACTTCTATACTCGTCTTTCTATTTGACCTGTACACGCCTATCCATTCGCCCCTATAACGATCTCTACTCAACTCTATATTTCGCTCCTTACTCGACAATGTGCGTTGCTTTAATCCACCTTTGTTCCAAATTTCATGAGGATATCTTAAAAAAAAAACTTCTTACTATTTATCTCCTATTCACCCCCTTTATTAGCGTGATTGAAAAACGGACAAACTTTAATCCCCTAACCCTTCCCCCCTCCTTCTACCCCCTTTTTCAACATAAAATGTAGCCTATGTCCTTTCCCTAGCTCTAATACACCTCTGTACCAAATTTCATAAGGATATTTAAAAATAACAAACTCTCATACAAACGTTCATCTTCTATTACCCCTCCCCCTTTAACCTCTTATTTCGCTATAAAAGGTAGTTATATCTGTTTCCAAGTTTTAATCTTTCTCTGTGCCAAATGTCATCAGGATATCGTTACAATTGACAAACTTATATCCCCTAGCCCTATTCCCCACTCTACTTCCCTTTTCGCGATAAAAGGTAGCATATGTCCGTTCCCAAGCTCTAATTCGTGCCTGTATCAAATTTCATCAGGATAGCTACAAAAATGACAAACTTTCATACAAACTGTGAACTCAACTGTGAACTGTCACCAGTGTATTTTAACATACACTGCATTTTGGAAATTCACAATAACATATATATTCTATTCATAACGGACATTCAGCACAAAGATCATTTTCCGCAACTTCTATATTGTTTCGTTAAGGAAACATGTCCGTAATAAAATGATACTATCAAAGCAATCCTACGCAATTACCATAATAAAGATGACGCATACTTGTCCGTCATATTAAACAGTAACCAGTTTTTCAAAACGATTCTTACGTAATCCTAGCATAAGGAAAATCTGCAGGCCTCATAAACTTGCAGATAAAGATGTACCTATGTACACTATTGACCGGATACACGAAACAAAAAAGACGTTATACATGTCTTGATCACCATAGCCGATGGAAGTACCTCCACCCCCGCTTATGGTTTTTCATTAAAATGTGAGCTTTTCCGGAAGCGACTGCTGTCTGGTCTCCTATGACAGAATTTCGTCTGTTATTTTAGTAGTTACTAAACAGTACAGTTACAGTTGGTACAGTACAGTTGGTAGGACCATATGCCTACACATGAGATTTCTAAATTAATTATTTTTGCTAGAGTTAACTTGATTATTGGCTAGTTAACTTCAAAAAAAAACTTGGTACTCGTACACTCTAATAAAACTCTAAAAAAATCTATTGCAATAAGAAAACTCGTCCGGGCCAGGAACTCCCACAGAACCTACAGAATACCGCGGCCATAATAACCTCGTGTTGTGTTCCCAACGGTGAGTAGGGTAGCCAGAACTTACTTTTGTGCTGTCAGTGAGAAATCCAAAGGCTATTCCTGCTTTATCTTGTACACTGACGGCACAGAAACTCTATGTGTTAACAGGGTCGGCCGTAACCACTTTCCATTACGTGGGCCGTGTGCTTGTCTGCCACCTCAGTTGTATAAAAAAATGGGGTTACCCAGTTACGTCCAGAATTTACACTTTGGAGTCTTAGTTTCGCTATTTTTTTATACAACTTAGGGGGCAGACAAGCACATGGCACCCCTTTGTAAAAAGGTGTGTGGAATATGGACGTGTGTTCCACTTAAGGTGTCACATTCGTGTTAGGTTACTTAACTCCGTATTATGTCGCTTGGTAAAACCACAGCAAGAAGTTCATTATGATATGAACTTCTTGCTAGAGTGTGCGCGGAATTTAGTTCCTTTCATGCCTCACTGTGCGCATTGTTTCCTTAATGGTTTTTTATCATTGTGTTGGCTTCTCCGAGAGCGACGGGCGTGGGAGGCCCGTCGTGCCCGTCGACCCAAGAGGAAGTCTCCACCAGACCATGGTCTGTCGTAGAGCAGATGAATCGACCGGCAGGCGATATTGGTTGCAGTGGTTAGACCCATTATGGAGGACCAGAGAAGTACGGTGAAAATGTACACAGCGGTAGCCTCTCATACCGGCTAAGGCAGGTGATCTTCTGGAAAGTGTGTTTCGGAGATTACCTGTTTAGGATCAGGTAGGAGTCAACGTTTGAGTACCATCACTGTGATGCAAGCGAGGATTCAGGGCTGCACGTGTTGGCATGGCACAGCGTGAGTACGTTGGTTGCTACAAACTCCTTGTTCTAGCAAGTAATCTCGAGAAAGTGACGGCAGAGCGGGCCCGGGAAAGACTTGGGACCTCTGACCTCTATAACAAGCCTGGACTGAATCCATAGAAAAAAACAGTTTAGTTTTTGTGTCGATTTGAAGCACCACCGTGAATGTGCTGAGAACTAATTCGACTGCTATTTGCAATACGTAAAGTGTTGTTCGTTGTTTTTATCGATATGTCGATAAGATGCGTTTACCATAAAAAAAAATTGAAATGGTCTTATCCTAAATTTGATACATAAGACGCATCGTTTATATTATTGAAATGTGTAATTTGAGTTTACGTTTGTAAACCGGTACTCTATACTATAAGAAATCCTAATCCCAATATTCCTAATAATATTGTAAAGGTTAAAGTAGTTTGTGTATAATATATGTGTGCATTTCTTACCTCTTCGGGCCTCAACCGCTAGACTGATATGGATGAAATTAGGAATAGAGATAGGTAGGACCCTAATAAATATGCTCCTGGCGTGTCACTATACGCCACGACTGGTGAGTATGATTCCGCCTTTAAGTCCTGTCTAATTTTTGGGCCGATTAACAATAACAGCACTGCTTTGACAATATACCCGCGACATATAGGTAAGCAAGTAAACTTATTTTTATTCATTTACTAGCTTTTGCCTGCGGCTCTGCCTGCGTGGATGTCGGTTATCGCGACCCAACATAGCCTATGTCCTTTCTCAAGGTTTAATCTACCCCTATACAAGGTTTCATCAAAATCGATTCAGTGGTTTAGGCGTGCTTTCACGCCTAAACCACTGAATCGATTTTGATGAAACCTACATACACTACTAACATACAGACAGACAGACGGAGTTGCTTTCGCATTTATAATATTAGTATGGATTTATAATAATCTAAATATATATAACTCAAAGGTGACTTACTGACTGACATAGTGATCTATCAACGCACAGCCCAAACCACTGGACGAATCGGGCTGAAATATAGATATTATGACGTAGGCATCCGCTAAGAAAGAATTTTGATTAATTCTACTCCCAAGGGGATAATTCATCTTAATTCAGGGAGATTCAAAAAAGATGAAAGTATGTATAAAACTTTGCTGGGCTGAGATTTTGCATGCATTAAGCTACTATGTTGACTCAACAATAAGCGATAACCGACATCCACGCGGGCGGAGCCACGGTCGAAAGCTAGTACAGTATTTAAGCAGTACTCGATACTACTATCTTACCATAATTTTTATACATCACGATCCCTACTGTCTACTTCTGTGTTTATTGTCGACCTGGCAAAGTTTTTATCGATACCAAGACAATTTTATTGTTGTCCATCATTAGTATTAGTTCCAAATACACTCACTACTGCGCGCCGCGACTATCAGCGCCAATATGGCGATTTTCAATTAGGCACAATAAATGGGTACCGAACACCAGTCCAGCGAGTACTATTACATGTCAATACTAAGGACTCATTCGTCAGACTCAAGTCAAAGAACGAGCACGGCACGCGTTATTATTTTTCCATTCCGGTACTAATAATGGAAGTATCCGAATGAGGTCACTATATAATACTACACACACCGGCAGAATTCGTGGAATACAGAAAAGGAGAGTATAAAATGGTTATCTTTATTTTTAAACAAATAATAATTAAATATGAAACAAAAACAAGTTTCCCCCTCGTGACCTGATTAAGGTTTTCATCCGTCTGGGCATGCTGCGAACGATGTTGTCAATGTGATTTCATGGCGCAACCCCTGCCATTCTTCAACAAATGTGTTTCGCAGCTCGCCCAGATTGTTAGGAGGTGGCATTCTTGATTTGACACTCCTCTTTAGCAAGTCTCAAACGTATTCGATCGGATTCATATCCAGCGATCGTGCTGGCCACTCTATCACCGTAACACCAACATGGTTTAGGTATGCCTGTACTGAGCGAGCACTGTGAGCCCGAGTATTATCCTGCATTAAAATGAAGTCGACGAATAGATTTCTGCCGTCGACTACCACTAACTCCTTGCGAGCTCCTAAACATATCCCTCCCCAGACCATAATTTTGTGTTCCGCTAATTCTGCCGGTGTGTGTATGTGGCGTCAAAGGCGCTACAGTATTGTATTACGACGCTTATGACTCATAGAAGTGGGGTAGAATATTAATTTGGCGCGCACGACCTTATGATAAATAATATGTTGATGATTTTTTTTTTCGGAGGAAAAATGTTTAATTAAGGACTGATTATACGGTGTAACACAGATAAATTAGCATATTATAATACAAGCTGATGCTCGCGGTTTCATCCGCGTGGATGTGGCTTATCGCGACATTTGGTCATATCACCCATTCTACTAAACATATTATTATTACGTAAGGTTTTAAGCTTTACAAAGACCTTTTAAAAAATAATTACGATTTTGAAGCAGGTTTCTTGTGCTTATTCCCATTGTATGTATAATGGCCAAAATTCGAATCAGGAATCTCTCGCTCGTAAGGCTGACTCCTTAATCATTGAACTTACGGCGCTTCATGAGTGTAGCTCTCTGACTCAAGCAGAGTATTGTAATACAAGTTATATAACTCCATTGTCCTTGTATTAAGGATAATATGCAAATTTTGTGTCTATTTATTATAAGGTCAATAACTTTAGTTGTATTTTTTTTTTTAAATAAGGAAAACTTACCTAAATACTACTTTATTTGTTATTGAGTAGCAATACACAATCATTCATCATCGTCCTCGCAATTAATACATATTCAATATTAATTATACCCGGATATATAATATATTATTAAACCCGGCTGGCTAATGATTAGGCCAATCGTAAGATGGGGCACTTCCTTGAAATAACATAGAAAATTACATACATACATACAAACATAATTATACTTACACCTGTAAATCTCCGAGGGGGTGATAGGTTTATTGTGATAGCTGCGCAATCCGACTTGGTTAGATTAGGTTAGAAAGCTGCGGGAGTATGCGGGAGTGGAGCAGAGCAAAGCTCCCGCATTAAGCCATCGTAGTTTTTTTTTTATTACCATGCAGAAATAAGACATTTCTCTAACTATTTAATTAAATGCCTAGGCAACTATTCAAACGTCATTGATCCAAGCTATTTGCCTAGCCGTTTAATTAAATAGCTGAACACCATTCAGGCGATGAATTCAATGACGCCGTTTAGTTAACTGCCTAGGCAGGTAATCGAACGGCTGATTAAGCTACATGGTGTCGACATATATATAATACATTTTTAGATTTTTTTAGAATAATCATATTTTATTTACGTAATCAAAAATGTACAGGGACTTCGCAAGATTTTGGACATTCATGGTAGTCAGGCTTACTGTAAGGGAAATTATGTTATTTTCTGTTTTCATTTTTCAGTCCATCAGTTATTCTATAGCTTTATTTTTACGTGCGGGAAATCCCCACGGATACCCACCCCTCCGGAGCCGGAGGGGGATGTTTTGTCGGACTCGAACCGACTAAACCGCACGCCGTCTCTGGGTCGTAGTGCTAGGCCGAAGGTGAGGTTGTCATGCGACATATCCCTCGCATCCCGGCTGACCCAAGTTATTCTATAGCAGTACACAGCTGGACATAGGTCCCAATGTGTTTAACTTCGAGTTATCCTTCTCTCGCAGTGATATCGTCTGCGAATTTTTCATTAGTCGCCTCTAACGACACCCTTCGGATGAGATGGAATAGTGGTACTATTCTTTCTCCATCACCACACGGATTTGTTATGTATAAAGAAAGTTATTGTTTTAAGTTCGTTATTTAAATTTTCAAGTTATTTACTTCAATTGTGGTATTGAAAATAATGTGGCTGAGTGACTACAGCGACCTTGTAGAAAGTTACTCATAGTTAACTTGTCAGAAATGATAAGTGATTGAAGTTGACTATAAATAAATAAAATAATAAATAATAAAAAAATATATTCTAGGACATTTTATATAGCGCTTACTAGAATCAAAGTAGGTACGGTACAACTTAACTAGCATGTGTGATCGGTTCTGAAATCATCATATTGTACACAAAAGTACTCAAAATGTTCTCAATAGCAAAACCCCCAATTGTTGTAAGCATCCAGAGTGGTCAAACCATTTTAGCAATCAGTTTTCCGTTATTATGTAAGTTAGCAGAGCGTTTATATGTGCTGATCGCTGGTATCTTATCAAGTATACGGTCAAAATAATGTTAACGTATTATTTATTTATTATTTATTTATTTACTTTTTTAAATTATTTATTTATTATATTATGTTTTTCTTTTTTATGTATTTATTTTTTATTAATTATACAAGCTGACAGTGAAAATACTCCAAAGCGCTTATAATGTTATTCTACTTACTAGTTAACTTAATCTACTAGGTACATGCAAATAGTGTAGTACATCACAATTTTCTTAATACATTAATTACGCAGACCATTTTATAGACCATTCAGATGTTCATCTCATGAGGGTGCATTCAGATACGTTAGGATGTTTCTCGCCATTTGATGTATGTTGTCGGAGAACACATCAATATCCGGGTGACGCCCCTGGTATTGCACACGCCCATAGGGACCATAGGCCATGGTAATCACTTTCCATCAGGGTGGCCGTGTGCCAGTCTGCCAGCTCAGTGGTATCAAAAAAAAGAAAAAGATTGCCCAAACCTACCTTATCTGCTAGTCGATGTAATCCAGTAAGACGGTGTCTTACTATGGACTAGGTACCAGCGCTGACTTGCCTCTTGGAGTCGCGGGGGTCAGACGGTAGTCGCTCCCATAAAATAAATAGTAAATAAATAAATAAATATTCCACAACATTTCACACAACGCTATCTAGATCCATGGTAAGCATAGCTTAACTAGCTTGTATTATGAAATCTAGAATGCGGATAAACATACTTAGATACATTTTTTTTTTGTAAATGCATACATATTATACACAGAAACACCCAGACCAATGCAAATACCCATATTCATGCCTACAAATATTTGCACTGAGCGGGGATCGAACCCGCGCCTAGCGGCTGCGTTCACTACCGCCACGCCACGGAGGCTGTCTTATCTAATAATATAAATAAGAAGCAAACGTACCCTGGGCTAAGGAGTGAAGGTCTCGGGTGCAAAGGAAAACCACGCTAAGATGAGGATAGTGTTAAAATTACGAATAGCACATATTCGACATGATGCCCACTGCTACATTATATCATAGCACCGCTGGCCATAGGCAGGGAGTTCATCCTCACACATTGCGACCGGAAACGCTGCGCACTGTGCCGTATGAAAGGAACTTCATCCCACACACGCTCCAGCTGTGGAATGAACTTCCTGCTTCAGCTTTCCCAAGCGACTACAATATGGGGTTCTTCAAGAATTCGAAAGTTTCTACAGGGTCGGCAGCACGACTGTGACGCTCCTGGTGTTGCATACGTCCATAGGCCACGGTAACCACTTTCCATCAGGTGAGCTTGTCTGCCAACTAAGTGGTATACACAAAATTACAATAGTGACGTAAATGGAAATGTTAGTATTTATGTCATACATAAAAAACAATTGGACATTTGTAATAACCTACGTATGGTAAACTTAGAAATAATCATTTTTAGGTTTCCGTACCTAAAAAGGTAAAAACGGGACTCTATTACTGACCATCTGTCCGTCTGTCACCAGGCTGTAGATAATAAACCGTTGTAGATAGACAGTTGAAATGTACGCAGATAATGTTTTTCTGTTGCCACTAAAACAACAAATATTAAAACATGTGTCATTGGGAAGACCAAAGGCTTATATTCTGCTTTGTCTTCTGCACTGACAGCACAGAAATTTCTATTTTTACAGGGTCGGCAACACGAGTGTGGCTTGCCTGCCACCTGAATGATATAAAAGATACAGAATAAATTAAATTTTTATGGAGAGGTTACCATACAACAAAGGGAGTTAGATCATGGTACGGAACTCTTCGTTTTTAATGAATTCAAACACGAGATAAAAAAGTATTTCTGTTGATTACATCTTGTTCTAAACCAAATGAAAATTTTTGGATGATTCTATATTAGGAAAGTCCATTGCAAGAGAATAAATGAATCCAAATGTTTCAGAAGTTTGGTTCTAGAAAATTGTGATTAAAGTGCATTGAACACTTTGATTCAATGTTCTTTATCGCGCACTATAGTATATATAAATATATATATGTCTTATTGTCACTATAGTATATAAATTTATATAAAGTATATATATCTTATTGAAGTTAATAATTCTATTCAACTTAAGTTTACCACCGCTTCCTACGCGCTAGTGGAGAAGAAGAGGTGCAACAAACTCCTCTGTGGCATTTTTTCCAAGACTTCAAGTATAAAATTAATAATTCCCTAGATTTAAGGAATTATGTTAATGTACAAATGTGTAAATTATGTAAATGTGGACGAATGTACATTGGTCTCGTCGTCAAAATTATTTACATAAAGAATACGTAAAATAAAAAAAGGCATGACCATACCTTTATTATTTCATACCTACTATTACCAATTCGAAAGGAACTCTGTACATCTGTTTTACACATAGATCCCCCTACCCCAGGGCTTCTTCTCACATGTGGGGACGATGAGGATAAGATAAGATAAATCTTTATTGTACATCAATAAATTATACTACATGTACGGACAACATTATGAAAAATGTACAAATGGCGGCCTTATCGCTACGAGCGATCTCTTCGAAATCGTACGGTGTTTCGTTATAGGTGACCGGTGAATCTTGTATGGCCTGAAGTAGTTTAGATTTCCTAGATCAATTGATAGAAAAAAATCGATGCAGGTATTCAATTCAAAAGTACCTGTATCAATTTTTTTCCAATTTAGTCTCCAACGTAATAGTCTCCAAAGTAGCAAACTCCAAAAAGGTCAGTCCATCAAAAGGCTGTATGGTAGAGATCGCAGTCTGCAATAAGACTGTCCATTGTACTCTATTGCTCTATGTAAAATTGTTTTATCTTATCTGTTAATTACTGTGTAAAATAAAATGTATCTCTGTTCTAAAAAACTTGTTTTCGTGGATAAAAACAATTTCCCGTGATAAAGAATTAGGTAGCCTAGTGCCATACCACTAATGGACTGCTAAGACGAGGTCTCGGGTTCGATCCCAGGTTTTCCATGGCACACACCAATGACTTTTCGATGCTTTTCGAAGTTATGTGTGTATTTATCGCAGGTGTATAAGTGCCCGGTTAATGGCAATAGGCTCGCCGCCTATTACATTGGGACCTAAACATAAACTGGCGAGATGTGGGTGCTAGCACCTCTGCCTACCCGTTCGGGGATATAGGCGTGAGTTTATGTTATGTTATGAAGAATTTCAACGCGGGCGGGTCTTTTATGCAAAATGCGATGTTAGATTAGACTTCGAGCACTTAACTTACAGTTACCTTGGGGTATTATGTGTGTCAGACAACATAAACTAGGATTTCCCTGCAATATCGAAATAATTATGTTTTAAATTCAATTAATTATACATTCTGGCTGCCGTTTGGATTTACCAAAATTTGGAAATATTAATCACTGGAAATTACTTTAGATGTACTTAATGAAGAACGTTATCGACTTTTTTAAGAATATTAGCAATTTTAGCTATTTTCATAGCGTTATGTCGTAGGGTCTGAGGCTGTGGAGCTCAGCTGCCGATATTGAGACTATTTTCATATTACAGAAATGAGTAATATGAGCAATCAGACCCCGTGTCTCGCTGTACTGTAGAACTGTATTTAAAGAAATTAATATTTTAGCAGTTATAATTGGTTTTCAATAGGCACATGTATGATAATGTCTTATATGTACGCTAGAACCTAGATCTCTTAAAAAAAAACTCTGACGTAGTACACAACTATAATACGAGAAATAAAAATAAACTTGCAGTAGCAAAACTCAGGCTTCATAAGGTTGGTAATTCCTTTGTAAGCAACAGTATAATTTTTTTAAATGAAATTCTTCAGTATCTTGTGTAAATGCCACTTATAAGTTTAAAATTAAAGTGAAAAGGTGTTTAATGAAAAAAGGATATTATCGAGTAGACAAATATCTTAATGATAAAAATGCATGGTCATCCTAATCTTTGCTTGCTGGCACAATATAAATTTATTTTAAATAAAACCACATTTAAAAAAAGGATAATCTTGTTCACTCAGTTTTTTGCTGGTATATTCTGAGTAGAACCAACTTACTGATTTATTTAATTTATTTAATATTATTTTAATTATTTCTTTACATTACTGTAAAATTTTGACGTTCATAATGTGCTGTTTATGTGTTCTTTTTTTTAAATAAAAAATGGAATATTTTTAAATTTGCATTCAACATGGACCAAACTCCTTCAAGCATAAAGTGACGCATGTTTTACTATTATGGAAATACCACGTAATTAGTAAAATTACAAATCTAGAGTAAAAAGGTCATAATAAGCATAATAATAAACTGTATTTTGGACGGACAAAAAGTCCGCTTATCAACTGTGTATAATTCGTAAACGATATTATCTAGAGCAAAAAGTTCTTATGCATTTTAACGAACTGTATATTTGGCGGACGAATAGTCCGCAGTATGGACTGTGTAAACTGTGCCTTACTGTCAGTGGGCCGCAGTTTGTATCATATAAATATACAAAATAGTTAGTGTGTCTAAAGGACGGGTAGCGGTGAGTCGTGTGCAATGCGTCAAACGTGAACTTGTATTGAAAATGTCCGTGGGAATTGTCTTTGTCTTTGTAAGTATTTCTTTTTAATTATTTCTTTTTCTAGAGATCGTAGATTTCACTTTTCAATTTCGGTCGTGAAGTAATTGAAAGTTTTAGTCTGCTTTGTATAATATATAAGTTCTTTGATAACATGTCTTTAATGACAGAAATCACTGAACGAATAACGAATACCTAGCTCTTGTTAATAGTCCTGTAACTAGAATTGATGAATATGGGTGTGTATGTATGTGTACTACTAGACTGATCGAAGTGACAAAAATTTTATTACTTAGTTGATGGCAACTGCGATAAACTAATCAGCTACTTGTTGTAGCTGTTACCTAAAAAAAAGCATTAAAATTCATTAATCTCTACGAGCCTCTGCATCCCATAAGTCTTGCTCATATCCACCTCACCGCCAAATCCGATCCAAATTTTGTTTTAAACAGCTTGTTTAAAAATAATAAATAATATATAACGTCATTGATAATTTACGTCAAGTCCAAGGCATGTGTACCTGACATGACGTTTCAACCAACAGTAGCTCAAAGACACTACATCGTAATTACGGTGATTCCCGTACGTAAACTATCATATACATGTCGCCGCCAACTTTAATCAGCCTTTCTATTAACTGCCTAAGCAGTTAACTAAACGGCGCCATTCAATTAACGGTCTGAATGATATTCAGCCGTCTCGTTTATTATATCATTTAATAACTGGCTAATGCTTAGGCCAATCGTAAGATGGCGAACTACCTCGAAATAAGATAGAAAATTACACACATACATACATATAGGTACTTACACCTGTAAATCCCCGACGGGGTAGACAGAGGTGTTTTCATAGAAAATTAATGATAGGTTTATTGTGATAGCTGCGCAATCCGACTTAGGTTAGGTTAGAAGGCTAATGCAGGAGCGCAGCGAAGCGTAGCTCTTGCATTAAGCCTTCGTGGTTATTTTTTTTTATCACCATGCAGAAATAAGTCATTTTTCTGAGTGTGTAACTAAATGGCTAGGCAAGTAGTTAAACGTCATCGATCCAAGCTATTTGCCTAGCCGGTTAATTAAATGGCTGAACACCATTCAGGCCGTTAATTGAATGGCGCCGTTTAGTTAACTGTCTAGGCAGTTAATTGAAAGGCTGATTACGCTAGTTGGCGGCGACATATACATATAATGATGGAAAACATTTTTTATTGTAATCATCATCATTATCATTTTCAAGTTAGTCTTGTTCGCATCGCAGCATCTTATTTTGTTTTATACTACTCAGGTGGCAGACAAGCACACGGTCCACCTGATGGAAAGTGGTTACCGTGGCCTATGGACGTGTGCAACAAAAGGAGAGACACACTCATGTTGCCGACCCTGTAAACACAGAGAGTCTCTGCGCCATCAGTGCAGAAGACAAAGCGGGAGCCTTTGGTCTTCCCACTGATAGCACAAAATCTCTCCAGTGAGCTCTAGCTACCCTACTCACCGCCTGAACACAACACGAGGTTATTATGGCGTCGGTATTCTGTATGTTATGTAGGACTTCCTGGCCCGGACGAGTTTTCTTATTGCAATAGATTTTTTTAGAGTTTTATTAGAGTGTACGAGTACCAAATTTTTTTTAAGTGTAATATTCAATTGGTCTAGCCAATAGACAAGTTAACTATAGCAAAAATAATTTATTTAGAAATCTCTCATTTTTCTTAATAACTATTAAGAATAGTTCATAAAGGAAACTGAAACGTTATTGTATGAGATGAGCGATATATCAGGGTTAACAAGTTTGTGGTAAAGGCCTTTATTTCTGTTTGCATTTGCAAGATTTTTTCAATTTAATCTAACATACAAGTACATTCATAAAATTTAAGTGTCTTTTGAAAATTAAATTTTATTTTGTAAGGTTACAATGTCAATTTCAGAGTGTAATGTTCCGCTATTCTTTCTCCTTAGTCAGTTCCCATGCTTTTCTGCTTTTACTTTTTATGCCATTCGTAAACTTCAGGCTACATATATATTGAGCTTTATGAATTTTTTTTTAGAACTCGGGTATAGTTGTCTTATGCTATTTTATTTCGCACATTGTTTGATAAATTAAGAATAGAACTCTCTTTTTAATACATCATCTTTTTATTTTATAGATCACTGTAAAGCACAGATCATAGAATAGCATAATTATGTCGTGAAAAGAACAAAATGCTTCATTTTTTGTTTTAGCTTCGTAAACCTCGGAAAAAGTCAAACTTGACATACAGTCTTTAAATCTTTTTTATAATTTCAGCACTAAGATCCCTTAAGCTTCTAAACAATCACTACCGGGAGTTCATTCTACAGTCTAAGCGTGCATTGGAAGCAGTTCCTTTCATACCGCTTGGTGCGCACCATGGAGAAGGAAATGTTATGACGTCATACCCCCCGCGTCTCCCTTCCCATCCGCATTTGATCACACGTTTTTCTTAAGAGAAATTTGACAGTGGCATCTCCGCTACTTAATCATATTCTGTCCTCCGTGGTGCGCACCATTTCCGTTCGTAATGTGTGATGATGAATTCCCTGCCTATAGCGAGCGGTGCGATGATAGAATGTAGCTGTGGGCATCATGTCAATGTTAACCCTCTAATTAGGAAGGGTTTTTGGAAATTACAATCCTTACCTTACTGTAGTGTTAAACGGTTGTATAATAGAAATCGTGGTTTTGAAGTTAAAACCAGGAAATTTCATATGCCTATCTGTTTCTTACTAGATTTATTTTCTAAAAAACATGTTTCTGCAATCCACACATAAAATTAGCCAGTGATATTATAATACCTTTTTTTTACCTGCGGGAAATCCCCACGGATACGACCCCCCAGAGCCGGAAAGGGAGGTTATGTCGGACTCGAACCGACTAAACCGCACGCCGTGTGTGGATCGTAGTACTAGGACCAAGGTGAGGTTGTCGTGCGACATATCCCTCGCACCCCGGCTGACCCAGGGCCATCCCTCTCGGTCTGGCCCTCCTCTGGAGGGGGCACCACCCGGTCCCCGACTCGCCCCCGGTATGGGGAGAGTGATATTATAATACCTAGAGCTAATGCCTACTGCGTGGTTGCTAGATACTAACTAACAACAAGATTTTTTATTACAGACATAATACTTCATTTGCTTTTCAAATTTATTACGTATTATTATGGATCGTATCAATCATCTTCCATTAAACTGAGGTAGATATTATTGTTATCTCAGTATTATCACGCTGTCAAAGTATATAAGTCGCATGACAGAAGTTATACTTGGCATCAGAGCTTTTCTTTATACCACTTCGATGGCAGAGAAGTACATGGCCCACCTGATGGAAAGTGGTTACCATGCCATATGGACGTGTGCACCACCAGGGGAGTCATACTCGTGCTGCTAGTGCACTGGCCTTCAAATCTGCTAAAGCACAAACACTAAAGCAAACTAAGCAAAACTGATAAAGTACAAAAAACCTACAGAGTTTAGACTTTAAAACAGTATTCTAAAAGTCTAAAATTAAATTGATTTTTGTAGATGAATAACAAGTGTAATGTAACTCTCTTCATTTAATTTTGAACTTTAACCCGATAGCTATAAAGTCTAAAATTGAATGCCATTTTAACAGTGTCTGTGTTATGACCACAGAAATATAATATCCCACCAAAAACGTAGGTAACCCTGTGAAAAAGTTATCAGATCTCTTATAAAGCCAAGCTCTAAAGACTGCACGCTCTAAACCTACAAGCTCTACACTACACCTTAGGTTTAGAGCGTGCAGTCTTTAGAGTTTGGCTTTATACGAGATCTGATAACTTTTTCACAGGGTTACCTACGTAAACTCGTCTTGGCAACATTTTGACAAGAAAACGTTTTTGGTGGGATTTCATTTATTTGTAAGTTTGTGTAAAAATTATGAAGTACGTATTTTTATTTGTTATAAGAAATATTTTAATTAATTTTGACTCATGTAGCACAAACTGTAGTGCAAGTCTCATATACAAACTTCCACCGTAGTAGGTAATTATTTTACGTTTTTTTATTAATTAGGTTACGTTTTTAATTCTTTTGTTGTCTGTGTAGTAATATTAGCAAACTTACCAAATTTCAGCTTTCTAGGACTTCAGGAAGTACCCTAACAATTTTGATGATCAGTGAGTGATGAGTCAGTGACGAAATTATAGGTTTTGAGACATTAATAAAATCTAAAGTATTATAGCTACGACAGTCAAACTTTGTATGTTTAATGATTGTACCGATGGTATTCTATCTTGACAATTTTAACTATTTAGTATTATCCAAAGCAAAGTTATGAGAGTTCAAAATAACGACGAAGCGTTTCGAGAAAAGTTAGGTGCTGCCGTGCCACCAGTTTAGGATAGAACGGCCATACGCACTAGCGAGTTTTTCACTGATAATAAATACTCACAAGAGATAAGAAATACCTTTATTTTTCAAATTTACTTCTCCATTCTTATTCTACAGTAAGATGGAAATAGTACAATATGGTATATTCACGGTATTTTAAACGATGTTAATACAAGCTAGTCTTAACAGTACCTACCAAGTAAGCGTTTGAAAGTTCATGTCTCATAGGACAGGAATTGACTAAAAAGATGCCAAACTTTTATCGGTCACATGGCCATTCTATCTTTCACATCGCCATTCTATTTTTATAGCGCTAGTTTACGGTCGGTCGACACAGGAGATACGATTACACTTTTTCATATAAAGTAATATAATATGTTAAGGTTCATCGGTATATCTTTTCTCGACTGTAGGTACATTAGTCAACTTAACATTTTTATACCTAATAGACTATCACCGTTCTATACTGTTGTAATTTTTTAATTCCTGAATTTTAAGGGCCGCCGTTGTTAACATGGCATATGTATATAATGGTGGTCCTCTTGCCTGAGACTTTGCCTTCAGCTTACCATGAGGCGAGGTGAAGTCAAATTGACGTGCCCTATAAAAAAAATCAGGTCATAAACGATTAATTACAAGCTATAGGTACAAATGCAATGCTTGTATCTTTGATTATATTAGTAACCATTTGGCGTGTACAATTATTTCAATATTCTCATTATTATTTAGTTGTTATACTAATACATAGATTAAGAATGAACTGTAAAATACAATATTACAATTAAGAGCAGAACATTTAATATTCAATAATTAGAACGCAGATGAAACACATAGATTAGTAAAATTTATAATTAATATAATAACCATGTCGCAAAACTAAATTTGCATTAATGATTTTAGCGTGGCAAATTATTATATGATGTTAATTTAAAATTTGTTCTATACTATAAAATAAACTTATGGTAGAATTTGTTATTAATTAGATATTAGATTAAGAAAAATAAGTTCAGGTGTATTTTACATAATTATACCTTTTCATTCATTTTCATTAATAATAATTATTTACAGTAATAACCATTTTTAATTTCTTACAATGAAAATTAGTTTTACTTATCATAATTACAAAATAATGTTCACACTTTAATAAGTTTACATTAATCCAAGTACTCGCTCGAACTTCGGCTCGAACCGACAACAACCGTAGGTAATGGTGTTTCATCACCTCTAGCTGTGTGGCCGAGGAATCTGAACTAAAGTGTCTTACAAAGGATATTTAAGAGGCTCCAACCGGTCTTGGCCACAAACATATGTGACTTCGATGTCAATTGTGTACCAGGAAGTCAGTTGCAACAACATAAACAACAACAACAACTCCTTGCGCCTTTCCAACTGTCTTCCTGGCAGAAAAAATTTAATTGAGTAAACCGGTCTTGTATTACGAAAATGAGTCTCATTCATAGTAGCAAGAGGTAATCCACCTTGAGAATATAATTATGAATTAGTAGCTGATATCCGCGGGTCCTCCCGCGTGAAATATTGGTCCGTTCTGAATACGGGCGTGAAATATTGGTCCCGTTGTATTCCAGACCAACTTTCACACTCAGTTGTTATCAACATTCACAATATAATATGAATTACTAACTATTTCCCGCGGTTCCACCCGCGTGACATATTGGTCCCGTCGCCCTGGCCCATTGGAACATTTAGGTCTGTATTCCAGACCAACGTTCACACTCAGTTGTGATCGACACTCAAAATATATTATGAATTCGCATCCGGTTCCACCCGCGTGAAGTATTGGATCCGTTGCCCTGGCCCATTGGAACATTTAGGTCTGTATTCCAGACCAACGTTCAAACTCAGTTATGATCGACACTCAAAATATATTATGAATTCGCCTCCGGTTCCACCCGCGTGACATATTGGATCCGTCGCCCTGGCCCATTGGAACATTTAGGTCTGTATTCCAGACCAACGTTCACACTCAGTTGTGATCGACACTCAAAATATATTATGAATTCGCCTCCGGTTCCACCCGCGTGAAGTATTGGATCCGTTGCCCTGGCCCATTGGAACATTTAGGTCTGTATTCCAGACCAACGTTCAAACTCAGTTATGATCGACACTCAAAATATATAAGCAATTACTGGTTGTTACCCGCGGTTTCGCCCGCGTGAAATATTGGACCCGTTCTCGTGGCCGATAGGAACATTTAGGCTTAGATCCCAGGTTATTTTCACTGAATTGTGTTCGGCACTCACAATAATATTACAGCTGTTTCTGATATTATCTTGTTCTATATTACAGGTGGTAGTTTGCGGTCTGACGAGTGAAGCAGCTCCACCAAGTAAGTCGCAAGCTAACTTGACATTCAGTGCAATTGCATACTCCGCTTTTGATGGCAAACCTCACATTCATGTGTGTGTGTGTGTATGTGTGTGTGTGTGTGTGTGTGTGTGTTTCGCACAGAAACAGATTAAAGTCTGGAATAATATAGGCTTTTTATACAGAGAATAGGTGCCTTTAGGTTGTGGGAGGAAGGAGTTAGAAAAACGGACCGCGGTCTCAAGAGTGCAAGCCTCTTTGATGACGTTAGTGGCCACGTCCATTAAATAACGGTAACCATTTTCCGTCAGGTGGGCCGTCTTCTCATCTGCCACTTAAACGGTATAAAAAACTTTCTTATTGAAAAATATTTATTTTAACTAATTTCAGATACCGTGAGTCCCAATATTGTGTTTCCTGGTCCGGTACAAGAAATTGAAAATCGATACGGTACCGTGAATGCGACCGATCCATGCGAGGAGCTCACATTTTGCACAATCAAGCCTCACAACTACCCGCAAGAACGTTACAATGAAATGTACAAAGGGTTAATCTCGGTAAGTATTAGTGTACATCTATAGCCAACGACTTACTGGACTATCTGCAGGGACAAAACCAAAAAGTTATCGATTTAATATCACAATACCAGGACCACTGCCATTGACACTGCACTAAATGCTTATAAATTTTGGAATTTATGAAAATACTTTTAAGTTCAAAATTAAATGAAAAATTGTTTATTAAGTACAGTTTCCACTCACTCTACAAGATGCCATTTAATTTTAAGCCTTAACAACGTAACAGAAAAGTTTTTAATTAAATTGTATTTTTTACAGTAGATACTGTGTTGAGGTATGAAAATTAGCAAAATCAGTGTCCAGCCGTTTCCATGTTAGTGGAGAGATTCAAAAATTTAAAAGACAATTACTTTTGATTCCAGGAGGCAATTTTCAAGCCCGTACCAGACCTGTTAGGTGAACGACAAGGGGATCCTGATGCAATGAACAACTGTGAATCAACTGTTAAGGTGAATATTCTGAACCTATTATATTATCAGTATGGAAGCCCCCGTGGCTAGGTACTCTCACTGTTCAGTAAGCGATGAGCGGGTTAAGCTACTTAGGTGCGGTTGCCATGCGGACGGTGACCTCTTAGTGGTACTTTCATCTGAGCGCTTTCATGCTTTAGAGCAATGTAGTTAGTTGTTTTCGATAAGTGTTAAAAGTAAATTCGGCTGTTTTTGCAAACTCTACTGTGAAGCAACTTTTACCGCTCATTTGTAGCTGCAATGAAAACAATCCTTTTTTTAACCTTCAAAATATACATTGTTTTCGTATTAAACCAAAAACAAGCTTTGCAAGGTATCACTATTTTTGATCTGTCTGGAATAATCACGTATTTATGATTTCATTTTTTTAAATAAAAAAATAATTGTAGTATTTTATGAAACAATTAGTTGTCATTCTAATAGTTCTGATAGATCTTCTATTTATTTGATCCTTAAAAAGTGGTTTTATTTTAATTAGTGACATTCGCTTACACTTTAGAATATCATAGATATTTTCGTAAATATTATATTATTACACTAGCTGTTTCCCGCGTTTAATAAGCGGTTTAAATAATAGTTTACAACTGACAACACTAACAAATCATTAAAAAAAAGACGGGTTGCACTCCGGGCAGAAGTGAAAACTTTTTATTTCTTTCTTTCTTCGTTATATACAGAGAAAAAGATTAAAAAAACATACGATACCATACCATACCCATAATATATCGCCAATCATAGAACCTATCACTAATTTTCTGTTAATTTTATGTCAGAAAAAATTAATAACTTACAAAACGAAAAAATAATCACAAAAGTAATAAATTACAAAAAGAAAAAATAATCACAAAAGTGTCAGAAGCCCAGGTTCGAACCCGGTACTATCTGAAACCATAAGGACTTACAGTCGAAGCGCTTACCGCTAAGCTAAGAAGCTTCTTAGCGTACCTAGCAAAATAAACACTCTGTAACTAGGAATGTTGTGTGACGTCATGTCGTCCCTACAAAGTCGTTGGTTACGGGTCAAAGGTCACGTGATCCTGACGCGAGTTTAACACTTTTTACCCATCCAACGCCGCTAAAGAAGTTTTCACTGCAAAAATCATGATTATCGGCGAGACTCGTTCAGGAGGAGTTTGCAGAGAAACACTGTGACTTGAGATTTTTATATACATACTTTAATATTGGATCTTTTTATGATTTCAGTTCGAGCCTCTCTACAAAGTGCGAAGTGCAACCGGCGAATGGCGTACAGTAGTTCAGGCAGCTAAAGAAAACTATCTCCAGATGGTTCGACTAGAGATTTGCAAGTAAGAAAACTTTTTTAACAATTTTTTTTACCTGCCGTGCTGGTTCCCTTTGGAATCTCTTCCTGTGAGTGTGTAGAAGTTGTTCTTCATCCTACAGTAAGCACACAGCCCATGACTGCACCCCTTCGATGGCAATAGGCTCGTCTCCTACTACGTGGGACCGAAAATCATAATTGGTCAAATGTGGGCGTTAATACAGCTCGGCCTACCTCTTTGGGGATTTATAGACGTGAGTATATGTATGTATGAATTTTACATTACAAAGAAAGCGCCTGTTGGTTTTGTGTAAGCAATCAATGTGTCTACCTATCGTTGGAAACAATAGGCACTTTCTGCGATCTACAATCACTACAGCATAGACTTTCGCCAGTGTTTAGAAATTGCAGCAGTGAATTTTCATGCACACAATCAAATAATCTTTTAGATGACCCTGGTAGTTTTGTTGTTATCATATTAGAAACGAATGATATTCTTTTTTTATCATTCGTTAATCTGATGGAACTACGTTTAGTGCCATCCCCTCTCATATTGTATATTATTATTAGAACATTCATGCTTTCTACTTAAAACATTATAGATTATCCATAGAACTGTTCATTGCTTACCGATTTCCCATTTTAGTCATATTAGTATATTTCCTAAACTCCTTTTAAAGTGGATGCTTACACATATACCATACAAGGCATCACCTGTCAATGCTTACACGTACAGTGGTTTGGGCTCTCTATCGAGGGTCTGACGGATCAGTCAGTCGGAACAAATCGTTTTTATATTGTATAAATCTTTAAATATGCAAAATAGAATGTAAAATACAACAGTATACCTAATTCTGTACTTTTTTTCAGCCAACCCAAAGAACCTTGTTTCACCTCTTTCAAGGCACCTCCCAATTTACGCACATATTGCAAACAAGGCTATAACACATGGCAGTTTCTAGTCGACGATGACAAAGGGGGCACCGAGAGAATCCAAGTGGAACTACCTATATGCTGTTCCTGCCACTATACACAGAGTTAAATAAGTGGGAGTACACCAATAATGAGGACTGTTCTAGTTTAGAGTAAAGGAAATAGGATGCCATTATATTTATTTTTTTACTTTACTGCGATATTGTAACGTTCAGTAGAAGGCTTTTCGTTATAGATATACCGTAATGGCTTTACCGCGCCATAGGTACGCGCGATGTGTTGGGGGACGAGGTAAAGAAAGAGAAAGAAGATGAAGAGAAAGAGAATGAAAATAGAGAGCGAGATACCCAAGGCGTGGTACAGCGATTACAGTCGGTCCATAAACACGTTGGGTAAAGAAAATCCGATTCAGACCGTTTTGCTTCTACTTTGTAGCGTCTTGTCTATCACACAACCCAACCTTATTTCTGTAGATCGTATAGTGTCAGATCTAGCCATTGAATCGAAGTAGAAGTGAGTAAATTTTGTGAAGTGACAATAATAGAAAGATGTAACAAATGAGATACGGTTGCACTTTTTCATGTAATGGCTGGTCCTAATATGATATCTCAATCCAAACATATTATGCCATCAATCGAAAAAAAAAATTGTACTTAGACTATTACTATTTGTACTTTGATATTTTTATTATTATTATGACAGTAAGAGCACGAGAAATGAACAAATATTTTTATATTTTTGTACATATTTTTGAGATTTACAATCGTAAATTATTCATATAGATTATTAGATAATATTATTAAATAATATTTAATAAGGTAATTAAAAAAAATGATAAATATTTTTATATTTTTTTTATATTGTTTTTTTTTACAATCTACAGTGACGTAGCAGTATATGTACGTACAAGTATTTTATTATTTATCATGCCATGCCAGATTTTCGAATATTTTATTTTTGTAATAACTCTCTAATTTATATAAAATAAACAAGCATAATAAAAAAATTGTTAGCTACTTGGTCGTTTTTATTTTTACTTTTTATACCCTTTACCCACCTGATAGATGCCATTAGGTGAGTAAAGGTATATTGGTTATGCCTGCCTATGAACGTCAGCAACATTAGAGTCAAGATACTCGCTTGGTTGACTCAAAAAAACCCTTAATAGCAAATACAACATTTACAATCTACCTACTTACATATGGAAGAAAATCCTTACAATTTTTTCTAACTTTTAGTACCTCGAGTCTCTAAAGACTGGGATAGATACACTTTGAATTCTGTCAGGTCTGATAAAATTGCAATAATCTGACTTTAAAATTGAAAAAAAGTTTTACAAAACTTTAGAAGGCAACAAATTAATGTTTTTGTCGATAGCTGTCAAGCTTAGCTAAAGCGTCCGTACCTTGGCTAAAGTCCGGTGATCTTCTGGGAGAAATCGAGGATTTTGTCTTTGCAATTACGGACGAAGTTGTCATGACGAACCACTATCGGAAGTATACTTTGAAGGACGGTACGGTGGACATGTCGGGCATGCCACCGCCCGCCCGGAGAATCTCTCAGACACATTATTTCCGGCTGTTCTCGTCTTCATCTTGTGACTTCGGAGGTGCGATATTACAGGTATGTGCCCGAACCAGTTCTTGAAAATGGTCATGCCACATTATATTGGGATCGATCTATCATCACGACTAGGACTATTGTCGCTAACAAGCTTGACATAGTGGTAATAGATCGATTAGAGCAACTTGCAATGATTGTTCCATTCCTCATGACAAAAACCTCATGAAAGCCGAAAACGACAAACAAATAAAATATTTAGATCTGGCTCATGAGGTATGGAATGACATGTGGAATGTTGATTCGGCAATCATTGTCCCGAGAGTCATATCAGCCCATGAGCTTATTGCTAAGAGCCTCGACCAACACTTTAAGAGGCTCTCGTTAGGCTGCTGGGTCAAGGCCCCGATGCAGAAGGCAGTACTCCTAGACACGGCGCGTATTGTGAGGAGGTTCCTTTCTCTGGAACCCTTGCCGATGCCGGTGGAATTCTATTTTTTATATTTTTAAATATGTGTTTTTATATTTGTTTAATATTTTATGTTTTTAAAAATATAATTTATAAAATTTCAAATGTAAGTAAAAAGGAATAATAAGCCTTTATTCTGAACATGCATATACAGTATACAGTGTAACTATTACTAACATTATTCTCTACCTATTTATAGTTTTTTATTAACTAAGTTAATGATCCGAATCCGAGCACCTAGACAGAGCCATCGATGTTTTAAGGTAAATACTATTAAGCGCTAGCTATAACGGATAAGCTGTCAAATCCAGTCAACGTCTACACAACCTACTAATTAAAATAGAAAGCCAAAACTGCCATATAGTTAGGAACCTGCTACATTATGGTCACGCTAGCGGTGTGCTGCCGTAATACGCGTGGCGTGGACGCAAGCTGAAATGAAAAAGAGTGCCGTTTTGCAAGTGCTAACACTTCCCGACAGCCCGAAACATTGGTCATGTACCTGTGTTTCTGTCCTAGGTCTTGAGCATTCCAAAAAGGGCGACGATGGTAGCCATCGGAAATACTAATTGCTTTAACATTTCATTAAACTTATCAACATGGTGATATAATAGTAATAAAATCATGTGATTAGGCGATTGTCACACTGCTCCGCGTCACGCGGCGGGGCGCGTTGAAGAAAACGCCATGATGCGCAGTGTGGCAGATCGCGCGTGTACAAATGCCTTAAACATGAGGTATGGCACACTGAAATCTTCCATTACGCGCATGAATTTGGGGGGATTTTTGTTCAAGAGCTGTTAAAGATTTCGGTGTAGGTGTTTGAGGCAAATAAAAAATCCAAAATAATGCAATAAAACACGTTTTTATGGAAATATGGTGTGTCATTCTAGGATGCCGATGATACTGAGCACTTTCCATTAAAGTGATATAGGTACATATAGTTAAGCAAGCCAGGTGCAATGTTTGAAAATCCTTCGCAAATAGTATGGCATTTTATTTTCTTTTCTATTCAATATTCACCTTTTTTTTTAAATTTAATATTTAGACAACCTCAAACACCCACCTATAAATTTCTAACAGCCCTCGAACTATATTCAAACCAACGCGCCGCTCGTGACAGCTGGTGACATCAGACAAATCTGCGCGCGGCGGCAGGTTTGCTCCCCCGCCATCATGCGCGTGGCCGCGTTTTTCTGCGCTCCGCCGGGGCGCAGGGCTGTGTGCCTATTGCCTTAGTTACGTACAAACATAATAATGAATCGAATATTTTCTATTACTATGTAAACTTATCAAAGTGTGAACAATTTTTATAATCATGATAATTATAATATTTTTTACAAGAAATGGTTACTATGGGAAATAAATAATTATTGAAGGAAGAAAACATAATTATTTATAATTAATGTGTAATGCATGAAGATAATGTTCTAAATATTAATCTAGAAATTTTCTACGCTAAGATCATTTGCATATTTGTAATAAAATTACCATTAGGCCATATTATAAATATACAGATTTATTAAACTGTTCAAAGGTTAGGGTGGCATTCGTTTGTGCTGACCGTACCTAAAAGAACTTGCGTCAAGCGTGATCTTGTAATTAAAATGTCCGTGAGAATTGTTTTTGTCTGTGTGAGTATTATTTTTATTATTATTCTTAGTCAAGGTAACATAATTATCTTTCTTAAACGCTTTTTTAGGTAAATGAAATATCTTTGATACCGGGTGTATTTTTGAGAAGAGTATGCTGTATGCATGTTATGAGATATATACCGAAGTACAAGCTAGATTTTACGCGGTGTGGTATAGATCTGTGCATATACAGTTTATTGTTATAGTCTTAGAACAGTTTCTGTGTTTGTATTCTTATTTTTATATGTTACAAAATCTTTGAACTCAATTTTGAACCCTTTCACATAATATACATATACACACACACAACACTGGAGTGGAGCTATTTACCAAAATTGTAACGAACTGTTTTTGACAATAATGTATAATACATATAATCACGCCTTATCCCCGGAGGGTTAGGCAGAGGTGAATTAACACCCGCATTTCACCAATCTGTATTCTGTACCAGGCACAGTTGTTGACTAGAGCCATGCATCTGAGGCTGAGTCTGGACTGCACATATCTGTCTGATGTTAAAGTTAATCAGCCCTATCCCTTAGTCGCCTTGTACGACACCACATGCGAAGAGAAGGGGTGGCCCAAATTCTACTCTGCCGGGAACCACGCGGCTGTTATTATTAATATATATAATAATGTATTATAAACTGTAAAAATGGATGACTTTGCTCATACTGTTTATCCTGGATTTTGATGGCACTTGGAGGAATCTACTACACATATTGAATAAAAATATCACTTGTACTTTTCCACACTTTATTTTTATTTGTAAAGTGACCTGTTTCACCGCACGGCATTATCAAACTTTGCTCATCATATTATGCAACAATCAGCGATGCGACAGTGCTCTTCGCAAAATATTTTTTTAGTAATAAGTGCGTAATTGTAATATTATTAATGATAAAAATAATATACTTTAATTAAAGTAATAATATTATTAAAGTGACTGCGTCCGTGGCGTAGCGGTAGTGAACGCGGCCGCTGCGCGGGAGGCGCGGTTTCGATCCCCGCTCTATGCAAATATTTGTATGCATGAATATGGGTATTTGCATTGGTCTGGTCGTGCCTCAGAGAGCACGGTAAGCCGTCGGTCCCGGTTGCTATACAAACATCTATGGCAATCGTTACGGGTAGTTGGAGCCCGCAAAAGTCCAACAACTGGTCGAACTGCAATGCTTCGATATCGACTTTGGGTTGTGGAAGTCAGATGGCAGTCGCTTCACAGAAAATGACTGGTAAAAAGCGGACCCCACACTCCAAGTCCATAGCTTCGGATGCGACTGGGATTAACGCTAGGATGAAGTAGAACATAAAGTAATAATATTGACGAATTATTAGTACCTAAGTAGCTATAAAAAGATTACATTGAGTGTTTGTGCCATTTTTGAAAGCCACCATATACTGGCATGACGTATCTTTACTTATTTTTTGAGTGTATTTTTGTTGCATAGGTGGACCCATGCACATGTCTGTCACCTAGGTGATATGAAATATTAGTCTTGTTTTATATTACAGGTGGTATTTTGCGGCTTTCAGCTGACAACTGGAGCAGCTGCAAAGGGTAAGTCGTTCACTGTGTATACACCAAAACCACTGGTGGAAAGTCCGGATCCGCTGGCCACCGGGGGTTGCCAGCGGATCCGGAATCCGTTGCACTCGAACTTACTAAAACCGCACGTCCCGGGTGTCAATTACCTGGGTGTAAGGTTATTTTTATCGCGTCGTCAGCTCGAATCTTTCAGACTGCTTTTCCCTCGCTTTATAAATAATAAATATGATCTTCAGTTTTGTTATAGATAAAAATAACTGATACCCGCAACTCCATCCGCGTGTTATCGCGACTTTTAATCACATCTCCGGTTCTACTCAATTCATTTCGATCAATCTTGTGGCAGATTTTAAATCTGACCAAAATCTTTCTAATAATATAATTTGATCAAAATCCGTACAACATACATACACACAGACATAAGATCACGCCTTTTTCCCATCGGGGTAGGCAGAGACCACTTCTTTCCACTTGCTATGATCCTGACACACCTTTTTCGCTTCTCCTACTTTCATAAGCGTCTTCATACAAGCGCGTCGGTTCTGGGTACTTTTGACCTGGCCTTTACTCAAGACGTCTTCGATTTGATCTGATTTGATTTGACCCTACCGACTCGCCCATTTAGTTTTGCCTCATAAATCCGTTTCGTCAATCTACTTTCACTCATCCTTTCTACGTGTCCGAACCATCTAAGCATCCCTTTCTCTATCTTTGCCACTACATCTTCTACCACACCACAACGTTCCCTTATCACACTGTTCCTCACTTTATCTACCAAAGTCACTCCAGCTATACTTCTTAGACTTCTCATTTCCGCAGCATTAACCTTACTTTCGTACTTCTTCTGCCATACCCAACATTCACTACCATACATAAGTGTTGGAACCAGCACTCCTCTATGTACAGCCAGTCGTGCCTTTTTAGACACGGTCTACAATGGCGTACGTAATCAAAATGTCGTAGCGTAGCTATGTAAAAATTACATATATACATAAATAAATATAATCACGCCTTTATCCCCGGAAGGTTAGGCAGAGGTGAATGAAGAAAAAATAACATTACCATCAAAAATTAAGTTTTAATTTTAAATTCATGAGTATAGTTACATGGGCTACCCATAACTAAGAGAATATCTTTAGTAGTACTCAAAAATCAATAGATATGGTACTGGCAGACTTACTTAAAAAAATTAAAAAAGTCAAAACGGTTATTTCCCTGTTTAGAATCACTTAACACATGATAATGTTAGCATGTAAGCATATAGAACTAGTTGTTAATGTAATAAATAAAGATTTCGATTGCTCAGTATGTTTGCTCAATAAACGGTATTAAATTGTGAATATTATCGTCGTATGATTACATTGTCTCAGTACTTATTAGACATAAGGATGTTGGCACACGGATGTTATTATTTTGGTTTTTACAAGCTGTTATCACATGTTGAGTCAACGCTATTATTCTAAAATAAAAGTAGTATAAGTTACTCCTTATTACAACAGCTAACTGCCAATAAAAGTCCCGTCCAAATCGATCCAGCCATTTCAGAGATTAGCAGGAACAAACAGACAGACTGACAAAATAGTAAAAAATGTTATTTAGGTGTACGTACCGTATTATATTCATATGCATGTAGTAAAAAACGGTATACCTTCTAACTGACGAATGATAAGGCTCTGACATTAGACTTTACCGGGGTGAAATGATTTCCTAAATAGGGATCATCAGAAGCTTCTCGCAGAACCGGCAGCACGAGTGTGACGCCCCTGGTATTGGACACGTCCGTCAGTCCAGGCCACGATATCCGCTTCCCATCGAGTGGGACCTGTGCTGCCACTCAAAAACAAGAAATGAACAGTGCGATATCCACACAGTAGATTTTAGTGATTATATCTATTTAAAGAACGTCCTCATATGTTTTCAGTTGGGACTCATTATGAACCGGAGATACCCGCGTCGTGTAGAAATTCTACTTACTGTGAAGATGTTCCAAACTACATTCAAGACGAAGTTAACCAACTGATTGCGAAGGTAAGCAACTGCTTTTTCATACCACTTAGGTAGTAGACAGGCAGACCACCCACCGGACGGTTTTTAGACGGGTCCCATCAATATGTCATCACCTTGCCTGATGACCCAGTTATATTAGGGGTTTCGCCTCGGAATGAAAGATAAATAAGCTGTAAATTGGCATAAACCTTTGTTTTGTCGTTCTAAATGTTGTCTCAAAAGTCAAAAGTGCTATCGTGTCCGCGTCTATTTTAAATTAGTAGTAATTTTTAAATATGAAAATCGGTTATTCGTGAATATTTCGCTTTCTATTGCTTAAATGAGATTTGCACTTAGAATAAAAGTTGTAGAGTATAAAATTCTTTACAGCTTTTGTTTGAACCTTTTTTTTTCATACGATCAACCGTTCTTGCGGTAGACCGCAAAGAATGCGTCGCGTACAGTCTCATATATCGCCTAATGCAAGGTCAAGCGTGAGTTATGGTTACCAGTACGTTGTATCCAATTTAATTATTAACTAAAAAAAATTGAATTATTAAAGAATGCCCATTATTTATGTACGTACGGTAGTGAACGCGGCCGCTACGCAGGAGGCGCGGGTTCGATCCCCGCTCAGTGCAAATATTTGTATGCATGAATATGGGTATTTGCATTGGTCTGGCTATTTCTATGTATAATATGTATGTATTTACAAAAAAAAGTATCTAAGTATGTTTATCCGCATTCTAGATTCCATAACACAAGCTAGTTAGGCTATGCTTACCGTGGATCTAGATAGCGTTGTGTGAAATGTTGTGGAATGTTGTGGAATATTTTAAAACGCGGACACGATAGCACTTGTGACTTTTGAGACAATATTTAGAACGTCAAAACAAAGGTTTATACCATATACCAAGGGTTTTACAGCTTATTATCTTTTATTCCGAGGTTGACCCCTTCTTTTACCTAATATGACTGGGTTATAACGATAAGCTAAGGAGAAGACTTGGAAGTATTCCAAAAAAGTTTCTTTTATTTGGACTAGCTTTTGCCCGCGGCTCCGCCCGCGTGGATGTCGGTTATCGCGACCAAACATAGCCTATGTCCTTTATCAAGGTCTAATCTACGCCTATACCAATTTTCATAAAAATCAGTTCAGTGGTTTAGGCGTGAAAGCGTAACATACAGACAGACAGACAGATAGACAGATAGACAGACAGACAGACAGACAGACAGACAGACAGACAGAGTTACTTTCGCATTTATAATATTAGTATGGATTAGTATGGATTAGTTCGAGCAAGGGCTGGTAGCTTAGTGGTCAAAGCATTGCCCCTGTAAGGCAAAGATCGCGGATTCAAACCCCGCCTAGACGGAGTCAAAGTTTTCTTATTTTAAACCGAAAAGGATAGAATTTAGATATGGACATGAAGTATATAGAATAGTACATATTACTCAATTATATTCACTGTTCAAGGTAGCAGTTAACAAAATTGAATACTTCTAGTTATAAAATTAATTTAAGTATGCAAGACAGTAATTTTCTACAATGTCTTTGCAACCCATAAAATTTTAAGAATGATGTACAAAGGGCGGCAATCTTTGGTTGGACTTGAGTTAAGTGTAAGGACTGATGGTAGTTGGTGTGACTGTAAATGATAAAAAATGATATATGAATACACAAACATAAACATACAAGCGCATTCTATATACACATATACGTAAATATATAAATCTATACAACATAAATAAATACTCATACATACATATATCCATACAAATTCATATGTACAGCAAAATGACACATAGAAAATTTACCTATATGTCTCTCCGGATCATCAATATAATATTATTATCTAAACAAACTTTACTTTACATTAGTAGGATATATAGATATTTAAGTACTTAAGTGACCTGGTGAAGGTCGCGGGAAGGGCATGGATGCGGAAGGCGCAGGACCGGTCACTGTGGAAATCCTTGGGGGAGGCCTTTGTCCAGCAGTGGACGTCTTTCGGCTGAAATGATGATGATGATGAAGTGACAGAAAATAATCAAGTAAAAGCTTTTTAAAATTTGCGATAGATTATGCTCGTCTGATAGCAACTGGCAACTCATTCCACAGACGAACCGCTTCTATGGCATAGGCTCGACCAAAGAATTTGTGGAATGGGTCGGCATTTTCAGTCTTAAGTTCTCCGACGACCGTAGGGACCTTGAATGCGTGTAATGTAGGAACCTAAAATGTTCTTTAAGGTAAAAGGGTGCTTTGGGATTTAAAAGGATATTGTAAATAAACATAAGAATATGAGTATTCCGACGAAGGCGAATTGGAAGCCACTTGAGTTTTATTCGGTATTCTGAAACGATCGTATTTGCGTAGGCCAAATATGAATCTTATACAAAAATTTTGAAGTCACTGAAGTTTATCTAATTGTGCTTCTGTGAGATTTAGATAACTGACATCGGCATAGTCGAGAATTGGTTTAAGAAGGGCTTGTGCAAGCGCAGCCTTTGTTGCCGTGGTCGAAGCTTCGTAACCTTCGTAAGGATCCCCTGAGGCAAACAGTTTGCGGCTAAGCAGCTGCAGCTGGCGATCGCAGGACAACGTTTTGTCCAGTTTGATCCCCAGATCTTTGACACAATCGGATAAAGGCACTACTGGACCTTCAAATTATATCAAGAGCATTACGGACCAATCTGGAATCAGCTACAACAGTTAGCTGAGTCTTTGGTGGATTAATCTTTAGACCGTAATGTTTACTCCATTCGCTAATATGCGCCAGATCCACGTTCATTGTGTCTAGTGTCTTTGATAGCTGGGCTGGTTAAGTGGGGCCTGGCTGTATATCTGTAAATCATCTGCATACAATTGGTAGGGTGAAACTAGTTTCTGGGAAATAGAATTGATAAAAATCGCGAAGAGTAGTCGAGGTAAAATGCCACCCTGCGGTACGCCAACTGTGTACGTTGTCAATGAACAGACAGGTAACTTTGAAACCAATCAATTGCCATTGGAGATATGTTAATAGAGCGAAGTATACCCACCACGACGTGCGTGGGCGGCCAGCGCCTCCTTTTGCGAGCAGGTCATGCTCGTGAAGGAGACAGCAGAGCGGGCGCGGCGCAGCGAGCGAGAAAGACTCGCGGACATCGCTCGCCGCGTTCGAAGGCGGCTCGGGCGTCGGAGGGCGCAAACCGACCTCCGCCCCCCATGAGCGCGGGCCTGAGGGTGACGAGTGGAGCCGCTCGTCACCCTAGCAGAAGCAGGCCACGGCGGCGGCGCGCATCGTAGTACGATGCGCGCCCCCCCCCCATACCGGGGGCGAGTCGGGGACCGCGTGGTCCCCCCTCCCGAGGAGGGCCAGACCGAGAGGAATGGCCCTGGGTCAGCCGGGGTGCGAGGGATATGTCAAAAGACAACCTCACCTCCGGCCTAGCACATCGACCCACAGACGGCGTGCGGTGTAGTCGGTTCGAGTCCGACATAACCTACCCCTCCGGCTCCGGAGGGGTGGGTATCCGTGGGGATTTCCAGCACGTAAAAAAAAAAAAAAAAAAAAAAAAAAAAAAAAAAAAAAAAAAAAAAAAAAACCCACCACGACGTCTAAATCTATAGAGTTGAATGCATTGCTAAAATCAAGGAGTGAAAGAACTGTTGACATTTAAATGAGTGAAGTGAGTTGACTTGACAGCGTTTGAAAGTTTTTGACCTTTAAATTGAACACAGTATCACAATTTTATAGTTATTTTTTATAGTTTAAGAAGGTAGTGAATGAGACAGAAAAAAGTTAACATAGTGAGATATAAATTGATTGTTAAAGTTAACAGAAAAGTGGGTACAAGATTATACTATCAATGGCCTGCAATATTATAATACAAACAATATATACCTGAACAATGTTCGGAGGAATAGCGCCGCGTGTTGCGTGCGAATCAAAAACTCTGAGAAAGTCACACCTGTGCCCTCCAATTTCTTCTTCGACATCCAAATATTATCCCTTGCTATGACCGACTGAAACTTCACCAATATGGGCCTGGGCTTGCCTCCAGGTGCTATTTCGCTTCGGCCCATTCTTTGACACCTTTCGATGTCTCCGGATGTGAAAGTTTCCACCTTGAGGTCCCGCTTGATGGTGTTTGCCAACACCTGCATAGTCTGCTCAGCATCGCCATGAAGAAGCAGGATCTTGCAGCGGCTACGTGTCTCTATGCTGTCCACCTCCCGAGCCAAATAAGCCATCTGATGCTGAAAAGCCTTCAGACTTTCCAGCACCTTGAAGGTACCAAACTCTTCTGCCAAATTGGTTAAGTTAGATGTAGCTGGGGCTCACCTTTGAAGCTCCGCTTTGAAGCTAGTCATTCGCTCCATGATGTTAGCTTCCATATCAATCATAGACTGCTTCATGTGATCCTTATTGATAAGGAAATACTACTGTGAAAGTGCTGCCTTAATCTGCGTAGATATTTTGGAGATAACACGGAACCAGCGTTGTTCTGGAAAGGTCCTTAGTCTTTCTTGTCTCTAATGAGATTATGACTCAAGTATTTTTACTCAATACATTGTATTTTTCTTACAGTTAGGAAAAACGCTGCAGTTCCAGCTCGACAAATTAGATTATCTAAATAAACCAGTCATCAAAGAACCACTGGGGGTGGGCCGCAGCGGGGACAACATAGAACTGTGCCATTTTGAGGAAAAGGTTAGTCAAAACATTATTATTCGTGTGTGTATGAAGTCTACGGGATTCAAGTCAACCTCCGACAGAGCCTTTAGGCTATAACTCTTGGGGGTGGCCGTGGCAGATGGCAGTAACTTCAGACTTCAGGTTCGACAGTGAAAGCTTTGAGTGAAAGTTCCCGTAATGAGCATTCCATTAGTTTTAATTTTTTTTTCGCAGATTTGTTTTAACCTCTTTTTTCACACTTTCCAGATAGTATACCCAAAATCTGCGAAAGGCGCCGACGGCAAATGGTATTCATTGGTGAACAATGATGATAACCCAGTGCAAGGTTACAAAATCGAAGTTTGCAATACGTAAGTTTATCTTGTCTAAATTCAAACATTATTGCTTGATTGACTTGTCAATAACAATCATGTTTCTGATCAAAACCTTCAGGGCCAAGCCTGTTGATGATGAATAATTTTGGGAGTTAAGACATCAGTCACTCCCATAAAAATCGTATAAGCGAATCCAAAATGCGACCGCGAGCGCTAAAGTAAAAACCTCGGATGCATATGGCAATATTACTAAGAAAATGTTTTTTTCTTCTACAAATGAGGTGGCATACAAACATACAGCCCATCTGATGGAAAATGGTTACCGTGGCCTATGGACGTGTGCAACACCAGGGGAATCACACAATTAATATAAAAAAATAAAACAGGAATAGCCTTAGATCTTCCCACTGACAGCACAAAAAATCTCCAATGAGCTCTCATGGCTACCCTACTCACCGCCGGTGATATACATATATACCCCGGTTGGGCGCAGGTACTTCCCCAGTCGGACTGCTCAGTTGGATGGAAATACCGTAGTGTCCTACCACCATAAAAATGCCCACGTCAGACCCTCATCCGTCAATCAAGAGTTGCTCCCGTTTGCAGACGAAGTTGGCTTGGCCTCGAAGGCTAGGTTATATGGAAGACCATACAACCTGGCTGTACTCCGATGCTGCTAATTGTAAACCACTATCATAAGACAGATTATGCAAGAGATTACCTTTAATTTAAGACTTTACTGCCATACTGTTAAAGTCTAAAATGACATCTTTTAAAGTGAATGAAAAAATGTAATGAAATAGTTTACATTTAACTTTGCACTTTAACTCCATACAAATAAAGTCTAAAATTTTAATGGTATTTTTGCCGTGTCTGTGGTATGACTGGTTTTGCTTTAGTAGTATCAAGGGCGTGCCGGTCATTGTTTAACCCTGACAACATGCTACTTTATTTTTAATAGATCTGACGATGCCGGGTGCGATGGCGTCGCGACGTTCCAAGAGGGATACGAAGCAAGATGCATACAAAAATTCGTGATTCGTAAAGCAACGGCTTTTGAAAAAAGCAATGATCAAATGGAAGCGGTCGAAAAAGAAATCCAAATACCCAGTTGCTGCTCATGTGTTGCCAAATTAAAAACAGTTGTGTAATTTATAAAATACTAGCGGCACGTGCCGGTACGTGCTTCGCTACGTATAAAGTGAAATAATAATAAAAAAAATTGGAACATCAAATTTATTTATTCAGACTAAAACATATTTTATGAATTGCTAGCTATTTGAAAACTTAATCCAAAACATTTGGATAAACAATATGTCGAAGCTCAGAAGGTGCAAATCGACATTAGATCTAGACACTAGACTAAGGTACCACTGTTACGACTAAAGCAGGATGGTAATCAGATGTGAGGGTATTTCGAAACTCAATGCGGGTTATAGTCCAGTACACAATACTTCGTTATCACACTAACTTTGTCACACGAAATCACAAAGGATGCTTACAATATTTTTAGGATTTAAACTAGACTTAGAATAAATAACAAACCGACAGAATGCAGTGAGGTTAGCTGTCTTGACCTGACCACTTCGCGCCGCGTCCCGTACAAAAGTGAGCTGCTCTCAGCTCCGGCAGCTAACGAAGTCATTAACATCAAATATCATTGTCAACTGACAACTAAACATATACTCAATTATAACCAAAAAATTATAACTTGGCATTCATAACACACAGAGACTACGCAATCCGACACGGCCATTCTGACCTGTCACACGTCCACGTGGGACTGTATCTGAAAGAAGAGCTAGCCTACGAAACTTTAAGTTCGCTCGGCTATCCTGATCTCATCACAAATTGTCATAAGCCAACACAAACGGTTGTTTTCACTGTTGGTTAAACGTTATTATAAAATATATATAATCTTAATATATATAAATCTCGTGTCACAATGTTTGTCCTCAATGGACTCCTAAACCACTTAACCGATTATAATAAAATTCGCACACCATGTGCAGTTCGATCCAACTTGAGAGATAGGATAGTTTAAATCTCAAATTATAGTCCGATTCGCGATAACCGACAACCACGCGGGCGGAGCCGCGGGCGACAGCTAGTCTTAATATATATAAATCTCGTGTCACAATGTTTGTCCTCAATGGACTCCTAAACCACTTAACCGATTATAATAAAATTCGCACACCATGTGCAGTTCGATCCAACTTGAGAGATAGGATAGTTTAAATCTCAAATTATAGTCCGATTCGCGATAACCGACATCCACGCGGGCGGAGCCGCGGGCGACAGCTAGTTATATAATATTTTAAATAGGATGAGGAGAAATTTATTTTAAAACCTTGGCTTAATGAAATATCAGAAGGGAGAAGTCGAGTTTCAAAATCTATTTGGGGGAATGTGAGATGGCCAACTATTTCAGATATTTAGCCAGTATTTAAAAATTCAAATAGGATGGTTTGTTGCCAAAACAAATCTTATTTTTTTCTCATCGCCGAAAAACATCTGTATAAAATAAATGTTAAGAAATTCTAGATAACATATCTCATAATGCTTCATGAAACAAGAGGCGACACCCTCATAAATAACTATTAAATTAAAGGAAAAAAAATAGCTTAACAGAGAGTTTTAAAAAGGTACCCAAAAACCGATAAAGTAACTTGTACTCGAAGTCATTATCTTAAAATGTCCAAGTGTTACACTAATAGAGTGGCCTTAAGTGACACAAATTCTAGGGATTTCGCCTATGTGTAATGCTTATCGAGTCATAAATTTGTAAAAGGGAGACATTTCTGTAAAATTATTGCAAACACATGTGACGATTTGCAGGACAACTCAAACATAAAAAAATCCATTAGCGTGGGAACCTTCCCGCCGAATTCTTGGCGGGAAGAATCACAACATGACGCTAATATAAACCAATTAGGAACAGTTTACTGGCTTGATCTTTTTTCATCGGCAGAGAACTGCACAGAGGTGGAGCCAGGAGAGCTTTGCTGCGCTTGCGAGCTTGCTGATAGGAGTTTTGACTAGCTAATGCTAGCCCAAATTCAAATCTTAGTGTTATCCTGTAGAAATAAATCTAACTAGTGAAAGAAAAATTAGATTAATTTGTATAAGTTAGGCGGGTGTGATAAAGTTGAAGCTGAGAATTGTCGGGTAAAGTACAACTTACTGTCATTGTTTTATGCCGCATAACTTTATACATAGCGTTATATAACTAACTGTCATTTGTAACGAAACATGAATAAACAAACTATGTATTTGACAATGGGTGTAATGTCTGATAAGGAATGTGAACAATAGAAATAGCAATTTCCTATATCTCAATTATAACAATTATCATAATTATTGTTGTGCTGATAATGAAAAGATGTTGTCAAATGACAGAGACGAGAATGGTAGAAATACCATTAGAACCCATGCAATCGCCTAATTAAATGTATTGAATTATTCAGCACTTACGATTCATGAAAGATACAGTAAACTATGGACATGTGAACAGAGTTATGAGGAGATGTGTATATAATGTGTATAAACTGTTTTAAATCATGTCTGTGTGAGATGAGATGTATAAATATCCAAAGATCATACTAAAAACCAGCCCAATAATAAACCTTCTTGCAATAATGTGCTTGGTAACAAATAATATGATTAATTGAGTACATAATCATATTATTCTAGTTCTAAACCAAAACCACTCTCATGTATGTCGAGTCGCTATTAAATTTCAAATCCAACATATATATATATGTTGGATATGTTGGATATATATATATATATATATATATATATATATATATATATATATATATATATATATATATATATATATATATATATATATATATATATATATATACATGTGTATATATATATACACACATGTATCTATATCATTATGTACTGGGCCAATAGCCAGACATAAAAAAAAAAACTTAATATGTACCAATAAACTGTATTAAATAACAGACTATCCGATGTCAGCATAAAATCAACCAATCTTTTGCAAACATTGACAACAGTCAAAAGAGGTTACATTAGATACTACTGTAAATGATAAATGATTACAAGCAAGGGGAGACACCATGTCTATATACTGTCTATATACATCATCAAATAAATAACATCTCACCGAACACACAATAAACGTGTAATTTACTGTGAATGTTTCTTTATTATAAATAGATCTAAGTCTTGTGTAAATAATTGTGTTAGAATTAAGTAATACGGCATATAAGGGTTTTTTATTTGGACCTACATTTTCCCTTATATACGAGCCTAGGAACTGAAGGTCAGGTTGGATGTGACACTAATCGGTCACATCTAATCTAAATAATCAACTTAGATTCACCACTGATAATGACATAATTTGGTTATGAAATAAATAATTCTTAATTTTAAATTTCTGCAATTTCAATGGTCTAGAATTAAGTCCCTTCCCGTTTGGTTAAGGTAAAATGGTGTTTTATAGGATGTTAATTATTCAGTTCTTAAGGTCACGCAGAATGCGAATTACACTATAAATAAAGAACATAAGTACAAGTTTCATCCACAAAACCCCATGGTACAAACCCAGGCTATTTTACAAAAATATACACGAAACTAAGAGTTCTATACTTGAATTTTAAAGTTTGAAAAGCCAAACTTCTATCTGATCTTAACTGAATGAAGCCAATTCTATCTAGAGACTTAATTAATAGCTCAAGCTATACTCAGACACTATAACTTCTAACAGTCACATAGTCTTAAAATTTATATCAAGCATACATTGCATATCTAATTGAACTTTGAATCAATGGCCTCAAATTGAATACAATGCACGAGAATAATGGAGAATGGAGTGTAGTAAGTATTGGTTTACTTTATAAATAGTCTTTTAGTTACTTTATAAATAGCCTGGTTAATAATTTACAAGACAGTGGTTATTTCAATGCTTATAGTCAAAGGATGGCACATTTTATATGAATTCAAATTTTGCATTAGTGTGGATCTTTAACTCCACTAAGGATGCAGACCGAGTGAAACTCCCTTGTGCGGATCCCAATGGACATCTACACGATAGAGGATCTTCATTGTGTATCCGTCGCAATAGTTGATCTTGAGATCGACCTGAATTAAACCGCAATTCTGGGTCAGAATTGAACTGTGCAAAGGTTGTCGGCGGCTAGCTAGCAAATCTGGGCATCAAATACACACATTCCTCACTTATCGAATCAACTCCGACCTCTATTCAGCCGAATAGAACCCTAACTGATATATAAATATAATATAAAAACTATACCATGATATTGGGGCAGGCAGCTATGTGCGCCATATAATTATCCATGTCCTCGGACGTGTTGATTTGACCGCTTCTCAGCGATGAAAAGGAGTTGAATTCGAGCCCCATAATTCCATGCGTGGAAGCCTTGAGTCAGGCCGTAGGAAAATCCCGTAAATGGCAGAGTGATTTAGGCAGCAAAGATGGTCTTACCATTGACTCAATTAACAGTCATATGCGCGCGTCGGAAGCACTTACTCGACCTAATTTGCCTCAGCATTACTAATTCGAGACAAACTATCCATGAGGTTGTAACGACCTCTTTCTTTAAATAATTAGAGGTCCATTAAAAGTAAGCCGAAGTGAATATATGACTTGTTATTTTGGGAACACTACATTGCACACACGCATAACCAGACGCGATTGAATTAAGTAAATTTGCCACAAAGACCATCATTAAACTCATAAGCACTGAAGTTATCCTGTAATGAAGTGACTAAGCTCTTATACATAGATTCAAATATATAGACGATCACCTAACTGGGCTTGAACCACCACAAGTTTTAACTACGTTGCTTACAGGAACATAGACTGGTATACCCTGACTGAGTAAAATCATAACTTTGAAGAGGCAATTTGCAAAATAATACAAAAAAGTTAGGTAATGATCCGAGCGATAATAATAAGCTGTCAGAGCCAATCAACGTCTACAAAAAATAGAAAGCCAAAACTGCCATATCAGGAACATGCTACATTATGGTCACGCTAGCGGTGTGCTGCCGGGTAATACGCGTGGCATGGACGCAAGCAGAAATGAAAAAAAGGGTGCAGCTTTGCACGTACTAACATTTCCCGATAGCCCGAAACATCGGTCATATATCTGTGTATATTGGAACAAAGCGAAATGCTCAGACAGGAATTGAAACCGCACCTAATCCTTTACAGGGAGTATACTCTGACCACAGAGCTACTGAACCAGGTCTTGAGCTTTCCAAACTCTCCCATACAATTGTTTTAGGGCTTTAAAATTTCATTTAACATATCAACATGGTGATATAGTAGTAATAAAATCATGTGATTAGGCGATTCTCACACTGCTTCGCGCCACGTGGCGGGGCGCGCGAAAACACGCAGGGTCCAACACACTGAAATCGTATAATGATCGCGCGCATACAAGCAGGTTACACGCGTCGTCGCGCGTGATGGCGCCTTAACCACGAGGTATGACACACTAAAATGTACCATTACGCGCGTGAATTTGGCGGGATTTTAGTTCAAGAGCTGTTAAAGATTT
The DNA here is from genome assembly GCA_949126895.1 of Eilema caniola. Classification (NCBI taxonomy): domain Eukaryota; kingdom Metazoa; phylum Arthropoda; class Insecta; order Lepidoptera; family Erebidae; genus Eilema; species Eilema caniola. The sequence continues at coordinate 5,166,011 of OX421471.1, read as the reverse complement.
CCGTGTAGGTGTTTGAGGCAAACTAAAAATCCAAAATAGTGCAATACAACACGTATAAAACGTGAAATTTATTTGTATGGAAATATAGTGTGACATTCTAGGATACTGATGATACTGAGTACTGTCCGTTAAAGTGTTATGGATATAGTTTAGCAAGGCACGTGCAATGTTTGAAAATCCCTCGCAAATAGTATGGCATTTTATTTTCTTTATAATTCAATATTCAACTTTTCTTTATATAAAATTTTTAAAAACTTCAAACACCTACCTAAAATGGCTAACAGTTTTCAACCTATACTGAAACTCCCGCGCCGCGCGCTGCTCGTGACAGCTGGAAGCAGCAGACAAATCTGCGCGCAGCAGCACATCTGCTTCCTCGCCATCACGCGCGGGCCGCGTTTTTCTGCGCTCCGCCACGGAGCGCGGGGCAGTGTGCATAAAGCCTTAGTTCCGTTAAAATAATTATGTAGTGAATCGAATATTTTCTATTACTATGTTAACTTATCAAAGTGTGAACATTTTTATATTTATGATAATTATAATAATTTTTTACAAGAAATGGTTACTATGGGAAATAAATAACTATTAAAGGAACAAAAACCATAATTATTTATAATTAACGTGTAATGCATGAAGATAATGTTCTAAATATTAATCTAAAAAGTTTTTACGCTATGATTAGTTGCACAATTTGTAATAAAACATTTGAAAACGTAATTTGTAGTAAAATAATCTAGCTAGAGATATCGATTGATTCTACTGTGTATACGGTGCCTTAAAATTAGTAGGCCATATTTTAAATATACAGATTTATTAAACTGTTCAAAGGACGGGTAGCATTCGTTTGTGCTGACCCTACCTAAAAGAACGTGCGTCAAGCGTGATCTTGTAATTAAAATGTCCGTGAGAATTGTTTTTGTTTTTGTGAGTATTATTTTTATTTTTTTGGTCAAGGTTGCAGAATTTTCTTTCTTAAACACTTTTTTAGGTAAATCAAATTTCTTTGATACAAGGTGTGTTTTTGAAATGAGTAGGTATGCTGTATGCATGTTATATATATATATTATATATAGGACACGTCAATTTGACTTTACCTCGCCTATATATACCCAAGTAGTAGCGAGTTTTTAAGCGGCGTGGTAAGATCTGTGCATATACAGTTTATTGTTATAGTCTTAGAATAGTTTGTGCGTTTGTATTCATATTTTTATTGGAAAAATCGTTGGAACTCAATTTTGAACCTCTTCATATATAGGTCTTAGCACAGTGCTGGAGTGGAGCTTTCGACCAAAATTACTACGAACTTTTTGTTTTCTTCAATGAAAACACTTGTACTATTCCACATTATTTATTAAATTCCTGACCGGTTTCGCCTTACGGCATTATCAAAGGTTGAAACATGTTTTTTGGGTATCAGATGTCAAATAGAGTCAATATATTACTCTCATTGACATCTGATACCAAAAAAACATGTATCAACCTTTGATAATGCCGTAAGGCGAAACCGGTCAGGAAATAATGTGGAGGATAAATAATGTGGAGTGAGACGGTTTTTCACGCCGGAGCAACGGTGTCTTCTTTACAAGACACAAATTCGTTCCTGCGTGGAGTACTGCTCACATCTCTGGGATGGATCCGCAAAGTACTTATTAGATGCTCTCGACAGGTTGCAGCGACGTGCGGTCCGCATTATCGGAAATCCTGAGGTCACGAGTACCCTCGAGTCTCTGCAGATGCGTAGAGATGTTGCTTCCTTGGCAGTTTTTTACCGTCTCTACCATGGTGAATGTTCTGAAGAGCTATTCCAATTAGTCCCACCCTCCCCCTTCCTATACAGGACGACACGTGCAGGACTTAGATGTCACCCCTATACGGTGCAGCACATTCCTTCAAGAACCAAGCGGTTCGGTGACTCTTTCCTTTGTCGCACCATTAAGACCTGGAATTCATTGCCAGCTCACGTGTTTCCCTCTTCCTACAGTCCCGGGTCCTTTAAGCGGGGCGTGAAAAAGCATCTGATGAGGCCGTCAAGCTGAGTGCCACCATTGTTAACATGGCACGTGTATATAATGTCATGTAAATCTTTCTTAAGACTTTACCTTCAGCTTACCATCAGGCGAGATAAGGCCAAATTGACGTGTCCTATTTATAAAAAAAAAAAGGCACTTGGTGGAACTTACTACACATCTTCAATGAAAACACTTGTACTTTTCCACATTATTTATTAATAACCTGACCGGTTTCGCCTTACTGCATTATCAAAGGTTGATACATGTTTTTTGAGTATCAGATATCAATTAGAGTTATATTGACTCTCCACCAAGTGCCATCAATCAACAGTATAAGCAACTTTTTTTTTACTTATTTTTTATTATATTTGCACACGTCCATAGGCTGCGGTAACCACTGTTCATCAGGTGTATAATGTGCATATCTGCCGCCTAAGTGAAATAAAAAAAATTGTCTTGTTTTATATTACAGATGGTATTTTGCGGTTTCCAGCTGACAAGTGAAGCAGCTTCACAGGGTAAGTCGTTCAATGTGTATATGTCACAGCCAATTAGCTTAAATAGCCGTTTAATTAACTGCCTAGCCTCTTTACTGAACGGCGCCGTTCAATTAGCGACCGGAATGGTGTTCAGCCATTTCATTAAACGGCTTAGCAAATAGCTTGGATCGATGACGTGTAATTACTAGCCTGGCAATTTAATTAAACAGCTAGAAAAACGACCTAATTCAGCGTGGTTATAAAAAAAAATAACCACGAAGTCTAATGCGGGAGCGAAGTTAACCGGAGCTCCTGCATTAGCCTTCGTGGTTACTTTTTATGAGATATAAGACCTTCTAATCTAACCTACCCAAGTCGGATTACGTAAGTTTCTCAATAAACCTATCACTAATTTTCTGTAATGTGTGTAATTTTCTGCCTTATTTCGGAGTGGCCATTTTACGAATGGCCTAAGCATTAGCTAACCAGTTTTAAAACTGCCCGCTTCCCCTCGCTTTATAAATCTATTCATCAGTTTCGTAATAGATAAAAATAACTGATACCCGCCACTCTACCCGCGTGGATGTGGGTTATCGCAACTTTTAATCACATCTCCGATTCTACTCAATTTTGATTAATTCTATGGCAGATTTTAAATCTGACCAAGACCTTTCTATTAATATATATAATAAATATTAATTTCCCAACAAAAAAAAATGTAGTAGGTACCTAAAATCGTCAACTTACCATAGGTAATCTATTTTTTTTCAATCTTCGTCGCTCCGATGTACAGACAGGACTAATTTAAAATTCTAAAACAGTTAAAATGAGTAAAATGTAACGCGATCATGGGATACCTTTCATTTGCCTGATGTTTCGAGGTCTGATGTTCACAGGCTGACTTGCTCAGATGTGCAAATCAAATCAGGCCAATTAAAAGTACCTATATATGTACCTATACCGCGTTATTTCCCCTTAACTATACAGTAAAAAGTAATTTCAGGTATCGCAAATGGGACCTTGAGTGACCATGATCCGTGTGCGGGCCTCACATATTGCCCAAGAAAGCCACCAGATTATCCACAGGATCGTTATGATGAAATGTTCAAAGGGAAGATCACGGTGAGTGCCATAATGTACCTACTAAATAATCATAACTTGCCCGTGGCTCCGCGCGAAAGGATGTAGGTTATTGCGACCAAACATGGCCTATGTCTTTTCCTAAGGTCTATTCTATCTCTGTACCAAAGTTCAACGAAATCTGTTTAATAGTTTAGGCGTAAAAGCGTAACGGACAGAAACACAGACAGAGTTACTTTCGCATTTATAATATTACCAGTATTTTCATTATCATCCTTGCGAGAGGCACGGACTCCAATTCTGCTAATATTCAACCATTGACATACCACTGCCATTTAATTTTAGACTTTACTGTTATGTTGTTAAAGTCTAAATTCATCTAAATAAATCATATAGAGCTATATTTTCCAAAGATTACGCGAATATCGCTCATTGAAAAAAAAAACACTTTTTAAAGGATTCTATCACGATTTAGTTGTTAAAGTTTACTTTTGGACCGACGTTTCGGCTACTTTTCAGCAGCATGTTCGCGTTTTTTAATGTCATCTGCTTCGCTCACACACCCAAATAATAGAGAAGATGGTTGGAGCGTACCAACAGTCTGGGATCCAGTCATAAACTTAATGAAACCAAGTAAACAGCAAATCACAGCAAGACTTAACGACACAGTGAACTCAGTCTGCGTAAATAGTAACACCAACAATTCATCATGATTCGGGTACTTTGCGATTACTTAGGTACATTTCTACACTTACCTACTACAACCATCCTTAGAGCGTTTTCACACTCATCCAATATCCGATATCCGACATCCGATATCGGAGGAAGTCAAATGTATGAGATATGTATCTCTCTTTCACATTGTCCGGCCCGATATCGGTTATCGGAGCCAACACCAGTGTTTTGGCCCGATATCGGAACACAAAGAGACTAAAACAGCGACTGCAAGCAATTTTCGACCTTAATGACATTTTCTGAGTTACATGTCTTTTCGCGTTAATTGATGACGCTAATCACGAATGTAAGAAAAAAAAACTCGATACCATGTTATGTCAATAAGGTCGAAAATTGCTTGCACTTTTTCTTTTTTTTCTCTCCTAGCATCCCTTACAAGTCTGTGCTTTCGAGCAAATGGCCGTATCGGGCCGATTATCGGATAAATGTGAAAACAGCACACGGTGTCGGCTATCGGATGTCGGCTATCGGCGTCCGACACTGAAATCGGATATCGGATATTGGATGAGTGTGAAAACGCTCTTAGTCAAACCGCGAACATGGGTGCTGAAAAGTAGCCGATACGTCGGTCCAAAAGTAAATAATAACAAATAAATCGCAATAGAATCAGTTAAAAATTTGTTTGATTTCAACATATAGAGTGAATGTAAAAATTGTGTTTGCCTATGTATTACTTTTATTAATAAGTTTTGATTCCAGGAGCCAATTTTTCGGCCCCAGCCAGTAATTGATGATGAACCGATCGATCGAATGGATCCTGACCTATCGGACGACTGTGATTCAACTGCCCATGTAAATATTTTGAACTACATTACTGAACTATATTACTGCATTATTTATTATTATTTCCCTTTATTCATTTTTAAAATACATATAAATTACAATTTTGAGTACATAGGTATTGATTTGATGCTCATTTTTAACAACTTAGAATACTCTGTATCAGTTGAAATAATTAAACAAAAACTACTTTAAAAAAAACGACTTCTAAAACTGAAATGTATAAAATAACTTAGAGAAAAATAACTAAATGTACAGATCTGTTAGAAATTCAGTTATTTTTCTCTAAGTTATTTTATACTTGTCAGTTTTTGAAGTCGATTTTTCTAGACGTAGTTTATTTTTACTTTTACTTGCAGTTTTTTTAATAGGTTGTTCTTAAAATTGTATTAATTTTTTCCCTCTTTTAGTGATTTAATCCAGGCCAGTTTTAGTTCAGCATGCCTTCGAAGTTTTTGAGTTTTGTTTCTTTCAATAACATAACCGAGACATTCATGCTATATATAATTAGGGAGTTCTGTTGTCTGCCTACGTAGTTTAAGACTAGGTTATCCCAGCACATCCGTGACCATCATAATGTAGCTTACCTTGTCACAGGATCGTCCTATAACTAGCTAAAAATTTCTATTTGATTCCCATTTTCTATTTAATATTGAGGAGTTCTCTAGTTTGTCTCCGGAGTTCAAGGTCTAATGCCCATGGAATTGATATGGGACCACCTGTGCGTTATACTAAACCCAAAGCAAAAATAATTATTGAAATCGGTACATAAACGACGGAATTATGGTACGTCAGTTAAAAGTTTGAATTAAAATAATACAAAAATGGTCATATAATGAAAATTAGTGGAACAAACACGGAGAAGGAAATAATCATATTCTGTCCTCCGTGGGAACAAACTATATAATTTTTTATGGAACCTAATGGCAACTATTCCGCATTGAACTAAAAAAATCACGTTAGTCCAATAATAAATCTCAGAGTAATCGGTGTACATACATTAAAAAATATCGATCGAATCGAGAACCACCTCCTTTTTAGAAGTCAGTTGTAAAAATAAAAATGCATGGATTTCTTTTAACCCGGGTGATTTTATCGTTATTTCGTAGCGAAAAATTTTAGGCACAGTTTCAATAGCAAAATCGTGTGGAAGTAATAATAGCCTAAAAAAGACTTTATTTTTATAAACCCCATACAATATTAAGTTCACGTGTTTATTATTCCTATACATTAGCTTTGGCTTTCATGATAAACTTATCTTTTGAGCAGGGTTGTTTTCCTGAGAGGCTGAAGCTATCTATAGTTAAACCTTTATACAAAAAAGGATCTAAATCAGAACGGAACAACTATAGACCAATTTCTCTGACACCTGTACTGTCAAAAATCTTTGAGAGAGCGATGTATAAAAGAGTACTAGGTTTCATAGATAAATATGATATTTTGGCACATGAACAGTACGGATTTAGGAAATTTAAATCAACACAGTTGGCAACCTTCAACCTGGTGAAGTCGCTTCTTACCAATTTGAACTCAAAGATTCCCACATCCGCTTTGTTCTTAGACCTTAGCAAAGCATTTGACTTTGTCAGACACTCGATACTTATTTCAAAATTAGAGAAATATGGAATAAGGGGAACTGCATTATTATGGTTCGAATCATACCTATCTAACAGAAAACAGTTTACTAGAATAACTAAATATGACAGTAATAGTAACAATGTTGACATTTTTGATTCAGAGCTTAAAGCTAACGATTTTGGTGTTCCTCAGGGAAGTATTTTGGGACCTTTATTATTCCTCTTATATATAAATGACCTTCCATGTGCCATTTCCAAAGAGTGTGTCCTGTTTGCGGACGACACAACAATTATTTTGGACTGTAGGAATATAATTAGTTATGAGGATGAAATAAACAAAACCTTAGATGACATAATCAAATGGCTGAATTTAAATAAACTGCAAATAAATCTTGACAAATCCAAACTGATCCAATTTAAAACTTACAGAAGTAAAAATATAAACTTGAACATCAGTTATAACGATACAAAAGTCCAGCAGGTATCAAGTGCAACATTCTTAGGTATAACATTAGACGCACATTTTGCATGGAAGGAACATATTGACAATGTATGCACTAAAATAAATAAATTTGTTTTCGCTCTACGAAAGGTCAGAGATGTAACAAGCAGGCAAACTGCCATTATGGTTTACCACTCTTACGTCTGCTCCATAATACGATACGGGATAGTAATCTGGGGTAACTCATCTGAACTCACAAGAGTTTTTATAGCTCAGAAAAAATGTATTCGCGCATTGTTTAACCTAAAATGGTCGGAGTCCTGTAGACCAGTATTCAAATCTGAAAATCTGTTAACGGTTCCTAGTATTTACATTTACGAAGTCGCTAAATTTGTAAAACTCCATGACCATCTATTCGAGAATAACGATAACATGGGAAAGCGACAGGTAACGCACCTCCCAAAAAAAATGCCTGTACCCAAGTTGGAACTGTTCAGGAATAACTGTGTTTACATGGCACCTCTTATTTTCAACTCCTTACCCAAGGTGATGGTGGAACTACCGCGCTCAAAATTTCTACGCACATTACGGGAGTGGTTAATTAAGCAAAGCTTTTACGACACTTCAGATTTCCTGAAGAGCAGTTCTTGCCGTTTCGGTGCGCATTGATTGGAAAGCATTGTTTCACATGTAATTGATAAATTATTTGACTTTGAAATATTTAGTTCATTGAGATTGTACTATTGCTTGCTATAATAATATAATCCTGTTGACTGTTCCCAAAATTTATGACATATTCTGTAATTTTTAACATTTCGATTTTGACTTATTTTAACTTTTGACATGTTTACTTTAATTTTCATGTTTATTTAATATCTTAGGCTCAATATGTAAGTTTGACATTTTGATTTTGACTCATTTTAACTTTTGACATGTTTGCCTTAATTTTTCATATTTTTTTCAACTTCTTGCGCTTAGTAATTGTTAAAAACGCTTATAATAGTTTTGATTGATAGACAATGTTGCATGCGGAAATTTCTGTGAGACATGCTGTACACCATTATAATATAATGTTAACATCTTTATACCAGACCATGTTTCGTGCAATAAATGAATTTACTTACTTACTTTACTTACTAATAAAAAAAAAACACTAGGCTAAATTAATATTTTCAGACGGTTTAAAAAAATATATTTCGCTCTGAAGCAACTATAAAAATAATCATGGTGTATTTATCATTTCAGTTTACGAAACTGTACAAGGTGCGTAACAGTCCTACCGAAAAGTGGCGTACAGTAATTCAATCTGATGAACGAAATTTTCTGCAAATGGTTCGACTCGAAGTTTGCACGTAAGAATTTTTTTTTTACTAGATGTGTCCGAGAATACGCGTAAGGTATTAATTAAAACATAATAAAAAGCCCAACTTCAAAAAAGCCCAATGAACAGGCAATGAAAGACGAAAATTAACTAATTTACAGATTTAATTGAAAAGACAGATATATATGTCGCCGCCACTAGCTTAATCAGCCGTTCAATTAACTGCCTAGGCGGTTAACTAAACGGTGACATATACAGCCCAGACCTAGCCTCAGGTGCATGGCTAGACTCAACAATAGAGCTCGGAATATAGCATTAGGCTCACCCCCTATTACGTGGGCCCGAATACAATAATTTGGTGGTATTGCTAGACACAGAGAATAACATTAGATTCCTGATTAAACTAAATTTAATATTAAGACTAAATTTCAAATTACTTTTATAATGAACTATACACGTGTAAACGCAACAAAGACCAAGATAAATACGATATTTTCTTACGCTCCGTACATTTGCACTATGTACTACGAGCGTGTATGTCACAAATCTCAATTCTTTAACATATATTTTTGTTTTAAATACAGAATACAATAAGCTAAACTTTAGAATAAGTGAACATTCTCCTTTCTATATTTTTTAGCAAGCCCAATGGACCATGTTTCACACCATTCAAGGTGCCTTCTGGAAAAAATTATGAAGTACACTGCTTGCAAGGGCACAACAGGTGGATGCTTCTGGTCGACGATGAGAAAGGAGGCGTGGAAGAATATAGGGCGATGCTGCCTATATGCTGTTACTGTACTTATACAATTCTTCCAACACCATCAAATTAAAATCAATTAATATTCAATGTTTGTTTCTTTCTTCGCGTCCTCGTACCGGCACGAACGATATGTCTATTTACATTGGTCTGCAGGTTTTATCGGTCCCAGTTGCCATACATCGTCTATTGCAGACGTTACGAGTAGTAGACTGCAAGCCAGCGACAGGTTCTCATGACCAATCGCCTCCCGGGAGATACTTCGTACAGTGGTTAAGGAAGTTAAATCATGATATTTCGTAGTTGTCAGCTGGCACTTTGTTGGTGGGGTAAACAGCGATGACCGCTCAAACATGTAAAAAAATGAAAAAAATTCAGTCATTTCCTCCCGGCTCAAAATTGGCCAAAATATAGCTAAGCTATAATCCGCACGCTGAATGATGATCCCTATGACAGTTCGTTAGCGCTTAACATTGTACTGACGTCCTATCACATCAAATCCTTTAGAGGTCCATTAAAAAGACGAAAAAATCATAATTGTGTACAATTGTAAATTATAAAAATGAATATTAAGAAATTATTACGCAATGTTTGGAAATAATAGAAAAAAACTCAATGCAAATGTACATGATACGTGCTGCAAAAGTTACGTCGTCAAGCTGTTATCGACTAAGAAGGGACAAATCGATAAACAAAATATCGATAATTTGTTGGAAATATAAAACAAATGCTTTGAGTTTGTATTTTATTTATATCAATCTGAATCTGATACAGGGTCAATCGGATCTTCAAAATCTGAGTCTGAACTGCAGCTATCCGTGACGTTTATTATTAACGGTTGGTCAATGATATTGTCGTATTGTACATCTCGATCCCAGTCTTGTAAGCAAATTTTCTTCGTTCTTTCGACCACTTTTCGCCAATCGTCAGCTGTCACTTGAGCGCAAGCTTCTTCCAATAAAACCATCATTTTATTTGCCGTGAATGGCGGAGTTGTGTTATGCCTAGCAGCATGACCTGAAAATATTTGTACATTTAGTAATTATTTTTAGAAATATATGCATATACATAATATTATATACATAAAAAATACCTTTGATCTGCGCCCATATCAACTCGATTGCATTATATTGGCAGTGATGCGCGTAGTCCTTTTTCAAAATAAATAAATATTGCTTATTATGTTGAATGACCTGGCTGAATGACATGACATTTGCCTGAAAAAACAGTATTTTATCGAAATTGTTTCGCATAACTAATACAACTGTCAGTTGAAACGTCATAGGGATCATCATTCGGCGTGCGGAGTATAATACCTTGAAGAAAATAAATTGTCAGCTGCTCATGCCGCGGTGGAAAATACGTCAGCTAGTCACGTGACAAAATTCAGTCATTTCCTCCGGGCTCAAAATTGACTAAAATACAGATAATCCAATACCTTGAAGGAAATGAATTGTCAGCTGCTCATGCCGTGGTGGAAAATGCGTCAGCTGGTCATGTGACAAAATTCACTCATCTCCTCCCGGCTCGAAATTGGCCAAAATACAGTTAACCCAGTACCTTGAAGGACAAAACTTGTCAGCTGCCCATATCGCGGTGGAATACGCGTCAGCTGGTGACCAAAAGTTGTATGAAAAATTAAAATCGTCAGTCATTTCCTCCCGGCTCAAAATTGGCCGAAATACAGTTAAGTCAATGCCTTGAAGGTAATCAATTGTCAGCTGCCCATATCGCGGCAGAAAACGCCTCAGCTGGTGACGTGGCCAAAATTCAGTCATTTTCTCCAGGCTCAAAATTTTGTACATTAGTCGCAAGACAAACGAAGAACAGATTTATCGGTATTGTTAATAACTTATCAATGTATCACATTAACCGTGAATTTTATATGTCAAATTTCAATTGAAAGGAAAGTACTAAGTTCTTTTTTCTGGTTCGTGTCCCAATTTGACATAATATGTCAACTACATTGATGTCAGTTATCGTTTTGTTTCCTTCAATGCATTGGATCACCTTTATTTTGGCTAATTTTGAGCCGGGAGGAAATGAGTGAATTTTGTCACGTGACCAGCTGATGCATTTCCCGCCGCGGCATGGGCAGCTGACAATTAATTTCCTTCAAGGTATTGGATTATCTATATTTTAGTCAATTTTGAGCCCGGAGGAAATGACTGAATTTTATCACGTGACTAGCTGACGCATTTTCCACCGCGGCATGAGCAGCTGACAATTTATTTTCTTCAAGGTATTGGCTTAGCTATATTTTGGCCAATTTTGAGCCGGGAGAAAATGACTGAATTTTGTCACGTGACCAGCTGATGCATTTTCCACCGGGGCATTTGCAGCTGACATTTCTTGTCCTTCGAGGCATTGGCTTTACTGTATTTTGGTCAATTTTGAACCGGCAGAAAATGACTGAATTTTGGCCACGTCACCGGTTGAGGCGTTTTCCACCGCGGTATGCGCAGCTGACAATTTATTTCTTTAAGGTATTGGCTCAACTATATTTTGGCCAATTTTGAGCCGGGAGGAAATGACTGACGATTTTAATTTTTCATACAACTTTTTGAACTTTAGGTCACCAGCTGACGCGTATTCCATCGCGATATGGCCAGCTGACAATTTTTTTCCTTCAAGGTATTGGCTTAACTGTATTTTAGCCAATTTTGAACTTTTGGGAAATGACTGACGATTTTAATTTTTTGTACAACTTTAGGTCACCAGCTGACAGGTTTTCCACCGCGATATGAGCAGCTGACAATTTTTTTCCTTCAAGATATTGGCTTAACTGTAATTTTTAGCCAATCAGCCGGGAGGAAATGACTGATTTTTTTAAAAATTTTTACATGTTTGAGCAGTCACCGCTTCTGACCCCACCGACAAAATGCCAGCTGACAACCACGAAAATTCATGATTCTGATTGCGCTAATGCATAATACACGGTTTTAAGTATTTCAGGGTCAGGAAAGTGTCTTATCTTTGTTCAGAGGGGCCCACAGCAACATTCTAGCATCATGCGGCTCGCAATAGGTTCTAGCATCATGCGGCTCGCAATTCATTAGTTTCACCGGTGCGCATTGTGTGTTATGTAAGTTACTTCATCCCACACACGCTCAAGCTGTTGAATGAAGTCCCTGCTGTGGTTTTGCCAAGCGAATACAATATGAGGTTCTTCAAGAAGAACATTAGAAGGTTATTACAGGGTCGGCAGCACGAGTGTCAGTCCCCTGGTGTTGAACACGTCCATAGGCCACGGTAACCACTTTCTGTTAGATGGACCGTGTACCTGTCTGCTACGTGAGCGGTGTAAAAAAACATTGAGGTAGGACACGACGGTATTTCCATCCAATAGGGTATTTGACAAATTGTGAAAAACCATTTTAAATTATTCCTTAGCATATAATATGCACAATATATCGATATTTCAAAAAAATATCAACGGATTTTAACAAAAAAATCGATGTTAAAGTTTAAATTTTCAAAAGCGCGCGAATAACGCTGTCACCTTGTATGGAGCCGATTTGTATAACCTTAAAGCAGTGAAGTCAAAGTAAATAATAAAGTTTTTCTTCAAACTTTGTGAATAAAATAGTGTATAAATGGTGTGTAGTTGCACAATGTACAAATACGTCTATAAATAATCCACAAAAACTGTTTGTTTCTGTTCTGTTCTGTTCTGTCACAAAGCCGTGTTTAGTTGCGTGTGACGTCAGCAGTGCTGTGATCTACCACAGAGCGTTTTCGTCACAGATAAAAATTCGAAAAAATATTAGATATTTTTAAGCGAAATTCTCAAAAAATATGCTTATTTTAGTTTAATTTATAGTTTTAAATGTCTTTTTACGCTATTATCTGATAGGATGACCATTATTTGTAGTATTTTTTTAATGTTGTCAAATACCCAATTGAGCAGTCCGACCGGGGAAGTACTTCCTCCCTACAGAATACCGCGGTCATAATAACCTCGTGTTGTGTTCCCGGCGATGAGTAGGGTAGCCAGAGCTCATTGGAGAGTTTTTATACTCTCAGTGGGAAGATCAACGCTTGTCCGCGAGTGTGGCGCCGCTGGTGTTGCACACGTCTATAGGCCACGGTGACCACTTTCCATCAGGCGGGCCATGTGCTTGTGTACCACCTAAGTGGCATAAAAAAAACATAGCTTACTGTTTTTTCTCTGGTTGAAACGTCAGGCAAATCAAAGGTATCTATGTACCTATACCATGATCGCGTTAATTCCCGTTCAAATTATTGTATAGCCAACAGCATTCATCATCAAATTTGCGCTAGTCGGAGTCGCCTCTGAGGCCTTCACCTCCTCAGTGTGCGGAGTTCACTTTTTCCAATGTTATTGTCAAGTCTCGCCTCAGTACCGTAAAAAGTTGTGAGTTCCATGTAATACTAAGTCGCTTATTAATTTATTAAGTCCCTACTTATGAGACCTTAGTCTTAAGTTGTTACGTAATAACCTAACCTAACAAAATCTTCTAGTAACCATATCAATATGAAAAATTTATATCGTTTTAAATCAATATGCCATCGTATGTTTTTATCATTAGTAATTAGTTACTACTCATCAAACGTCTGGGTAAAAGTTAATCTTTAAGTACGTAATTATGCAATTTCGGGCAATTTACTCTATTTATACTACCATTCTTGCTTTTTTATTCTGTTGACTGTTGAACAGTTTACAAGTTACTTTTGATGCATCTTTTACAGTACAATACAGGTACACTGGTTAGTTAATTAAAATGCAAATTTGTTACTTATTTGTAAAAAAAAGTAACTTTTAATCCTATATAATAATATGTATATGGGATTACAAAGTTATTTATGCAGTTAATGTATTTAGAAAATTGAGCGGAAATTATAAAATCTTTTAATTTTTCCTTGATTACATACACTAAACACTAATTATATTTTGAAATTTGAAGCTTCTTTATCCGTTAGAAGTGCCTTAGAATTTCGATGATCGGTCAGTCAGAGAATGACAAAATGAAGAAACTTTGACTCGTTATAATTCTTAAACTACTGGTTCAAATTGAATGTAGTTTGAAATCAACTTAGAGTCTGGGATCCGCTATACCAGTCTAACTGCAGATTTGGCTGAGTTTCGATATTTTCCATGAAGCAACTGCCATTTGACCTCCACAACCCAAAGGCGACATCAAAGCATTGTAGCTAAACCGGTTGTTGGATTTTTGAGGGCTCCAACTACCCGTAACGACTGCAAGAAACCTTGTTATGCAACAGTTATATAAACTATCTACTACTATATTATTATAGTTATAACCTGACGATCAAGATAGGCCAGAATGCCAATCTTGGCTATTTACAATACGATGGGAACCCATACGGTATAGTAGCAAGTTTGATTGTATAATATTCTTTTACAAATCAAAAAAACTGGTACTACTTCTTACCATTTGGCAGCGCGATAATAATTTGAATGTATGTTACTAAAGTAGTATAGTAAGCATCAGATCGAGCTTGCCGAACAAAGTACTCAAAATGATCTTAACACCTTGGTTTTCCCCCTTCCTGTTGACTAATTGCTCTGAAATTTGGTACCTACACTCACTTAGTTTGGACGATGCTACAGTTTAAATCAATAATACAATTTTATTGGCTCCTTATACTATGGTAATAAGATGATTTTGAGACTTTGTAGTCAATATAGATCTAAGGCTAACTGTACCAGTTTTATCGCACTCGTGTGTGCACACAAAGAGTGCGAGCGAAACGATACTATTTCAGCATTACTTTTTTTTTTATCCCACCTCTACAGCATAGTGCAGAGCCTTTCTTACAGATTCTAATTAAAAGACTGCCTATTATTAACCTAGTCTAGTCATCTTACATTCCTTTTCTCATTATCATTCCAGTTCTATCATTTATGCTTCTCGTACTTCCATACGACCTTTCATTCTCTGTGGGGATAGGGGGCATATTGGCTTTGTGTACCTAATCTTATGCTATTCTAATTTACCCACTTTTATTTATTTAAAACTTTACAAAAATATCTTACAAACTAGCTTACAATTATTGCATTTCACATTCATATATACACACTTATATGGTAACATAACACTATTCTTAATTTAACTTATACATATTAATTTTACTTAACGTTTTGAGCAACAAAATACAGCTATATTTTATTATGCTAGGCAACATTATGCTTAGCATGATGCGCTAGTATAACTTTTTACACCTTGTTCCTCCTGTTTGCAATTCTAACGATTTTCTTGCAGTACTCGATTGTTAGCTCGGTATGTTTACTCATGAGTGTTGTGATGTTCTGTGTGTCCAGTTTTATGCCTGTGGCGATTTCCAATTCGAGCCTGTCTCTCGCATGAATTGGGCAAACCATCAGGAGATGGGCCACCGATTCCGAGACCCCGGGCTCACAGGCACACGACGGGTCTGCCTTACACTTGAACCGAGTCAAGTATTCGGCAAACCCGCCGTGTCCCGTGAGGATTTGGGTTATAGGACCCTCGATGGTAATCCTCCGGATGGTCTTATAGGCCTCAACCGCGCAGGGGAAAAACAGCTTAGTGGTGGAGGCGGTTACACCACTTTGATATCGCCTGTTCCATTTGTCAAGTGTGCCCCGACGTAAGACACCCTTGACGAATGAGACAGGACAAAGATCGTAGTCCGGTGCCTTTTTGAGCCTCAAAGCGGCCTCCCTGGCCAGGCAATCCGCCCTCTCCTTGCCCTCAAGGCCAACATGGGCCTTAATCCAGTAGAGAGAGACGCTCTTGCCCTGCTGCTTACAGCGGCCAAGAGCGTCCCTGGTCTCTACTGAGAGGGGGTGCAGAGAGTGCGGATTGACCACGCCAAGGAGGGCCGCCCTGCTGTCGCTAAACACCCCGAACGCGGCAACGTTGTGTCGCTCTACCTCGCACACCGCTTTACGCAGCGCCAGGAGTTCCGCCTGGTAGACGGTGCAATGCCTGGCGAGAGCAAACTTGCGGGCTTTAGTCTCGGACTGGCTGTTCCATACAGAGACAGCAGCCCCGACGCGGCCCTCAATCTTGCTCCCGTCAGTGTAGATCCTTAGATTATGAGGTTCTAGTCTTGAAAGTTGTTCCTCGTCTACCACGCTGTCAAACTTCAAACGCATACCTAACGCAGGGTGCGGGGCCGCCGAAATAGGAGCCGGCCGCTCGATCTCCCTGTCCCCTAGCCATGGCTGGGACACTCCTCTCTTGGCTTCATTCAATGAAGCCACCTCCCGAACTCGGAGGTCCAGAGGGAGTATCCCAGACAGCAGCAGTGCGGAGTGCAGGGAAACTAATTTTTGGGCGAACACACGCTGAACCGCGTTCAATTTGTCTCTAACGCACGCCCTGTTAGTTGCCCCGGCCCAGGCACATGCCCCGTATAAAATTATGGGCTCGATGACGGCCGTATAGATAGTCCGGATCACCTCGGGGTGAAGCCCCCAGGAGATCCGGGCCGTACGTGCTAGGGCTTTATAGATTTTAATCGCTTTTTTGCAGACGTTTTTAATGTGGGTGCTAAAATTTAAATTACAATCAATTGTAAGGCCCAATATTTTAATTTCCGGGGACAGGGCAATGTCTACCCCGCCCATGTTCAGGCGTGGATTGTCATATTTCAACTTATTTGTGATGACCATTGCACAGGTCTTGTGTGGTGCAAATTTCAGTTTATTTTTGACGCCCCACGCCCGAACACGTTCGAGGGCGGCATTGGCCTGTCCTTCAAGAGCTGTTTCGCCATCGAAAACGAGAACCACGTCATCCGCGAAGGCCAGTACGTAGCTCCCGTCATTACCGAGAAGACGCAGTAAGGGATCCAATAGTAAGTTCCACAACAAGGGACCCGTGATAGATCCCTGGACGCACCCTTTTTGGGTTTCCCTTTTGCACTCCGCGCCCGCGTATCTCACCCGCACTGTTCTCTCGCTGAGATAACTACTGACAACCCGCCTCAAGTTTACGGGGCACTTTTCCTCAGCTAATCGTGCTATGATGGCCGGCCACCATGCGCTATCAAAGGCGCCCTCTATATCCAAGGACAAACGTGACGATCCTCCGTCTATGAAGTCCGTCACGCACACGCCCAATTAGGTTATAGAGGGCGTCCTCGGTGCTCCTACGTGGCATAAAGCCGTATTGGCGAGTACTTAACCGCGGTATTAGATGAAACTTGAGCCGGGCTGCCAGCATTTTCTCGTACAGCTTCCCAAGCACAGGCAAGAGCCCAATAGGTCTGTACGATTTGGGAGAGCTGTACGAATCTTTGCCTGGCTTTCGAAGCGCGACAACTGTCGCCTCCTTCCATGGTCTAGGGAAGTATTCGAGAGCCAGGCATTTGTTTAGCAATTCCAGGAACAGTGCCGGTGCGCAGTTTACCGTGTGAGTGCAAACATCGGCGGTGAAGCCGTCGGCCCCCGGTGCTTTTTTGGGGTTAAACGAGACCAGCGCATCCCTAAGTTCGCCACCGGTGAATGGTGGGTCGCAAAGGTTATCTTTCCTCCCGTCATTGACGTTTTGACCAGTGCACGGACTGCCGTGTGGTCAACGGTGTCCTCCTCGCACCGATCCTCCGGATAGACGACCGAGGCGAGGAGTCGCGCGGACCCCCTTTCGTCCAGTACAACCCCATTATGCTCTAACAGCAGATCTTCATCCCTTGTTGTGGATCTCCCTATGACCCTGTAAATGCCCTCCCATAATCCCTCTTTGTCTTGTTTTGTGCAGAACTCCTTCCAGCTTGCAGTTTGTGCTAATTTTACCTCCGTTTCATAACTGTCTGCTTTCCTGATACGGCGCCTGAAGGTGCTGACCTCCCTCTTCATACGAGCCAGTCTCTCCGACCACCACGGCATGGTGAGTGTTTCCTTATTTTTTATTTTTGGGATGGCTTCCTCACATGCTGTTTTTACGCATAAATTGAACCTGGCCAAGTTTTCCTCTATTTCAGTGGTTGTCGAAATTTTATTTATGACATCAAAAACCAGGTTGCTCTCAACCAAGAGGCTGGTCATTTTCTCATGAAAATGAGTCCAATTGGCCTTCTTGGTGTTGAACAACCTGGTTGTTCTATTGATCTTGGAGCCTTTGGATTTGAACAGGTTCAAATTAAACGTGATGCCGATATGGTCGGAGCTAGCGGCTAGATTTTCGTCAGTCCTCCAGCCGTCGATCAGTCCCAGCAAGTCATCCGAACATGCCGTGACATCAATATAGCTGCAGAACCTGGTTCCCCCCCGGACAGTATCGAAGGTGGGCACCTTCCTATCGTTGAGGATGTTTTGTCCCATCTCAGTGAGAGTCCCCATTAGGTCGTCGCCCCTATCATCCTCAACGTCACTTCCCCACTAAGCGCTTTTCGCATTTGCGTCACCTCCAAAAATGAGCCGTCCGCGGCCCAGCCTGGAAACAACTCTCTTGAGTTGGGCCAGGTGAGGGCTCAGGGGTTTATCGGGCTCAACGTAAAGAGACACCAGGGCGACCTCCCAGGCACTGGTAAGAATCCTCGCCACCGCCATGTTATCGGTGGTGAGCTGCGGACACTGTACCACGTCCAAGTCTGGATCAAAGACGGCGATGGCCGCCTTTACAGCATTCGCAGTTGGACCAGTGTTCTGGAAGATACGTACGCCCCGGTATCTCTTCATCCCGCCCCTGATGGGGTCCCTGTATGGCTCCTGGATAAGTACGACTGACGCTTTCCTCCTGATGGCTTCCAGAATGAAATCGTCAGTCGCAAGTTTCTTCTTTTGTAGGTTCGCCTGCAGCACCTTATAGTGTGAGTCTTTTGCGTGGGTGCCCTTGGCAGTACTGCGTGGCAGACCGCGCTATATCATCCCATTTAACCCGGACCGGACAATGCCGGTCAAAGGCATCGTGTGCATCGCTGTCAACGTTTTTAGCACGCATACAGTTACAGCACCTGGCTTCGGCTCCTCCCCTGTATTTAGGGCAGTCTACCCTCAGGTGCTGGTCCCCGCAGTGGCTACACTTGGGCTCTGTATCCTTGCAGAACCGTCGACTATGCCCAAATCCTAAGCACAGGGAACATTGCACGAGCGGCGATTGATCCTCCACTCTGATCGGTTGAATGTCGATGTGCAATGTCCTCTGTTCCAACGCCCTTCGCCATATGGTGGGAGATACCTGCAGGACTACGTGGTTGGTGTGCAGGTTTCGAGCATTCTTCCGGAACCTGACGGTCACCCTGTCTTGAGACGGGTCCAGCTCTCGGAAGACATGCATGTTGCAGCATTACTATTTAACCTGTCAAGTGAGTAAATAATAGACACAATAGGTAAACAATAGACTCGCGGTGCGATCGCACCGCTTGGGATCTTAGACTTTAAGTGGCTTTACGTGCTATCGGTGAGTAGGGTAGCCAGAGCTCACTGGTGATTTTTTGTGCTGTCAGCGGGAAGACCTAAGGCTATTCCTGATTTTTCGTCTGCACTGACGGCACAGAAACTCTCTGTGATCGGCAGCACGAATGTGAGCTCCTGGTGTTGCACACGTCCATAGGCCAGGGTAACCACTTTTACATCAGGTGGGCCGTGTGCTTGTATGCCCCCTCAGTTGTGTAATATAAAAATGCGTTCCATCTATGTTAGTATTTTAGTCTAGGGATTTATCATTTTGTACAAAAACATTTCTAACACAGCGACAAACGTATGATTCATATTTAAGTGAAAAAGTTCTTCAATGACACCACTCACCTTATCAAGAACACTTAATCAATTGACCGTTACGTATCGTATTGTATCAATATCTGGAAAATGGTGACTAATACTTGTATGGGAAAGCCCATTCATCAAATCGTACAGTTACATTACTCAGTACACTGAGAAGGCGTAGTTAGACTGGCTACTTTTTGCGGAGTAATATCTTGGAGCTCGAAAACGAGTTAGGAACTATTCAGATCGTCCGGTAAATTGCTCGACGGCCGATGTATGAGTATCGAATGCTACCGGCATTAATATAATGATGACATTTATTAGGGTCATCGATATACAGATACTCTTGTTTCATTAATAATAGGGGTTAAAGTATGAATTGCCGTTTCATTGTAATAGGTACTTCGAATTGACATATAACCTTCATGGTTTGAGATTTTTGAGTGAAACTTTTTCCACATGGTACCTATGTAGTTCTTCATTTAAAAATGTGCAACATTCGATTATCGACTTTCAGTTGTTTTTTTTATTCAGCTTAGACAAGAAAGATGGATACGTCGAAAATTCGAGTGATTTTTGAATACGAGTTCCGACGCGGAACTAACGCGGCAGAAACAGCTCGCAATATCAATGTTGCGTTTGGAGAGGGGACTGCTAATGAACGCACCGTGCGATTTTGGTTTAAACGCTTTCGTGATGGAAACTTTGATTTGAAGAACGAACCACGAGGAAGGCCGTCCACACAGGTAAATAACAATGAATTGAAAGACATGGTGGAAGCCGATCCGAGCCAAACTACCCAGGAATTAGCTGCATGGTTTAACGTTACCTTACCAACAATATTGACTCATTTGCGTCAAATCAATAAAATAAAAAAATGTGAAAAATGGGTACCTCATGATTTGACTGATCTGCAGAAAGAAATGCGTGTTGAAACTTGTGTTGCCTTGTTGAATCGATACAGAAATGAAGGAATATTGGATCGAATTGTGACATGTGATAAAAAGTGGATTCTTTACGATAACCGTAAGCGAAAAATGCAATGGCTGACCCCAGGTGAAACGCCACAACAGTGTCCTAAAGCAAAGCTTACCAATAAAAAGGTAATGGTAACTGTTTGGTGGTCTCAGCATGGTGTTATTCACTATAGCTTTCTACGATCTGGTCAAGCAATAACGGCAGATGTCTACTATGCCGAACTCTGAACAATGATAGCAAAACTAGCAGTGAAACAGCGCCGACTCTTGAATCGATCTTCACCATTATTGCTCCATGATAACGCGAGACCTCATACAGCACGAGAAACCGTTTTAACTCTACAGGAACTGCAATTAGAAACTATCCGTCACCCTCCGTATTCGCCAGACCTTGCTCCAACAGATTACCATTTTTTTCGTGATTTGGACAATTTTCTATGTGATAAAAAGTTTTCTTCTCAGGAGGCAGTACAAAATGCTTTCACGCAGTTTGTCGAATCTAGATCACCAGAGTTCTATCGCAAAGGCATAAATGACCTTCCTACTAGATGGCAGCAATGTATAGATAAGAATGGTAATTATTTTGATTAAATAAATACGTTAAATTAAAAAAAAAAACGAATTTCAATTTGTCAGTACAAATCGGCAATTTCATACTTTAACCCCTAATATCTTGCGAGGGGGCGTCTTACCGATATTTTGCCTTCTAACTCTATAGGACTAGTTTGCTCCAACGACCATCGGTCCTTCGACAGATCTGGCCAGCCCACTGCCACTTCAGCAAACTCATTCTGCATGCTATGTCGTTATGGCGCTTGTTTGCCCTCTGCTATTTATGGAACAAGATCTTATGACAGTAAGCCGTAACTTCAATCAATTCGTACTAAATTATATTTTCCAAATTTTACACGAATATCAGTCGTATTACTTTATTAGTCACTTTTAGACCAATTCAATTCTGCTATTATTCAGCAGCCATGTCCGCGGTTTGAATAAGGATGGTAGTTGTTATATGGTTTGAAGTGTAGGTTATCTCAAAGTACCTCATGATGAATTTTTGGTGATACTATTTACGCAGAATGAGCTCACTGTGTCGTTAAGTCTTGCTGTATTTTGCTGTTTCCTAGGTTTGATTAAGTGTATGACTGGGTTCCAGGCTGCTGGTAAGCTCCAACTATCTTATCTAATAAAATTGCGATATAATTCGTTAAAAAGTGGTTTTATTTCAATCCGTACTAAGGCAATATAGGCAACAATAGCAGGGAGAAAAGTAGGTATAGATGAAAATTTAAAAGATATTATGACTACGAAATGCACCTATCTCAGTAATATTTTGCATGCGGGTTTACGCGTTAGATTCTGTAAATACTGGTGCGATATTGGTAAACGTATCAATACGATAGTTGTTGGTAGGTTTTCTGGTTGATTATAATTATGATTACTATTATCAATGCAAAATTTTGGGTACACTGAAGGATGGCTGTTACTCAATCACGCCAGAGATACATATAAAAGATTCTGTATGAAATTTTAGATAACTTTTTTTATTATAGTCTGACTAGCTGTTGCCCACGGCTACGCGGCTACGCGTAGTAGCTGTGGGTAGTTTTGACAAACAGCTGACTTTTATTTTGATCTCAATTAAAATTAAAATTAAAAATATATACAAGTCCTATTAGATAATTATATGTACACAATTACGAACTAATATACTACACCTTCCAGTGTGAGTGTTATCTCCAACAACAAAGCCACATTGACTGCAATTTCACTGGAAATATGGAGCACATGCAAGAGTCCCTGTGTGACCTGAGGAAAATGTTCCAGGAAGGTCTAACTAAGTTTGAGTCTAGGTTGCAGAAAGTCACTGGTGCAACAGGGGTGGATGACACAGCAAGTATTGCGGCGGATTTTGGAGCATTTAAAACCTTCACATTGAGGGCCCTAAATCTGTTGCAGCGTCAAATGGACAAGCTCTCCAATCAGGTTGATGTCTTAGAAATGCGTGGACGCCGCAAGATTCTTCTCCTGCATGGCGTGGCAGAAGTGGATTCTGAGGTAACCGTCTCTGTAATAACTGACATAGTGAGGCACAAACTCAAAATTGACAATTTTACTGCTCCTGATATCAGACGATGTCACAGAATGGGCCGACCGTCAGCTGCTAACAAACCAAGGCCCATCCTTGTTAAGTTCGAGAAAGTAGCGGTTAGGGACAAGATTTGGTTCTCCAAAACTAAACTGAAGAACACTGGTGTGACCCTGTCTGAGTTCCTCACAAAGCCACGTCATGAGGCTTTCCTGGCGGCGCGTGAGAGATTTGGAGTCGGCAAGTGCTGGACGCGTGAGGGTTACGTCCATATTATCGGTCCAAACGATAAGCGCCATCGTATCGCGTCAATCCTTGAACTCAGCAATATAAAGGATGTGACCGAAAAGCAGCCTGATGCCCCGAAGAGTGCTAGTAGTACAACTACTAATACAAAATCTAGACGTACTGTTGTGACGAAAAAGTAACTCATATCTTGTTTGTTTTTTCTTTTTTTTTTCTCATAATGTTGGTGAATCCGGGTAATACCTTTACACTATGATATATTTTTCCTTTTGCTTTCACCCTCTTCGCAATTGATATTGATGTAGGTACCATCATTTTTAATGTAAACTTAAAAAAAATGTAACATATGACAATATTTAACCTTTCAACTTTCAAGTTATTGTAATTTCTATGCTATCAAATTATGTGTCAAAACGTCAAAACAAAATGCGTTCCATTCCTCCATCTATAAAATTGTATGATGTTTGGCATAAAATATTTTCGGATACATGTCACATTAAGTTTTGCGTTATGTTTCTGCACATTATTATTATGAGGATAATCTTTTTTGAATTGGACATGTCCGATTTGTATTATTGTATTTACTGTATTTATGTTCTCCATTTACCTACAAATTTTCTAGGTTGAAATTTAATTACGTGTGGTACTATATACATAAATTATGGATTACTCTGACACTCTACTGGCGGGTGGATGGAACTCTTGATTTTGGTACGTAGCACTTGTTATTTATTTAATATATTTATTTATTTAAACTTCTAGCTAAAAATATTGTATTTGTTTTTTATTTTTTATTTTTATGAATGACAGAAGCGACTGATCACTGTAGTGATCATTGTAGTGATAGTGAAAGTTTACAATCCATTTCTAGCCTCGATGACACTTTTGAGAGCGGTCCTTCACTTGCTGACACATTGCGATCTCAGTTCTCTGATGTTCCCAGAAATTTTAATGTAGTCCACCTCAATGCTCAGAGTATTCCCGCCCATTTCACTGATATGCTGGCGTGTTTCGACTGCAAGAATATCCACGCAATTCTTGTATCTGAGTCTTGGCTACGACCAAGTCACTCAAGTGCCGCCTACTCTCTTCCAGGATTCCACTTAATCAGAAATGATCGCGATGATGGTCGTGTTGGTGGTGGCGTTGCAGTTTATCTGCGTACGCAAATTTCCTTTCGCATCATCGATACATCACCACAACCACCACCCGCAAATGGCGGTGAACATATGTTTCTGGAGGTGGACCTGTATCACAGCAAAATTCTACTGGGTGTGTACTACTGTCCATCATCAGGTATAAATTTTTTCTCGTCTTTTGAACGCATCTTGGAAAACTTGACACCTAACTATAGTCACACAATTGTCATGGGGGATTTCAATACCTGCCTATTAAAAAATGATTCTCGTACTTCTTCTTTTCAGCGTACAGCTCTATCTTGCAACCTGTCCATTCTTCCCTTACATGCTACACATCACTATCCCAACTGTATCCCAACCCTTATCGATCTGATACTAGTATCATCCTTGCAACATGTCGCTAAGCATGGCCAATACAATGCCGAGATGTTCTCCTATCACGACCTTATATTTCTCTCTTATGAAGTTCAACCACCAAGGGCCAAGGCGAGAATTCTTATGCAGCGCAATTTTCGTGGCGTGAATATTGATGGGCTTCGTGAGGACGCTGACGTTATTGACTGGGGTCCATTGCTTGCATCTGAGTCTGTTGATGACAAAGTTAATATTTTTACTGGGAAACTGGTGAAACTTTTTGATAAGCATGCACCAGTGCGTGCAATCAAAGTGAAACATCCACCAGCTCCTTGGCTTACTGATGCCATCAAGACTTTAATCGCCAAGAAGGCTGCAGCAAAATGCAAATATAAGTACCGACCAACTACCGCCAATCTGGAAAGATATGTCGCTATACGAAATCATTGCAATAAGGTGTGTAGGGACGCACAACGCCAATATATCCATGTCTCCATCGAGAATGGTGATCCATCCAAAGTATGGAAATTTCTGAGAACCATAGGAGTTGGAAAGTCTAAAGAAAAAACTACTCAAAACCTTGACATCGAAGCACTTAATCAGCATTTCTCATCTTCGTCCGATTTTGGAGGGACTGCTAAAGTGAACACGCTTAATAGTCTTTCGTCATTTCCAGCTCCTAACTTTTCTCCCTTTGTCTTTGATCAACTTACTGATTGTGATGTTAAGAAGAGCATAATGTCTATAACATCAAATGCCGTCGGATTTGACTGTGTTAGCCGTAACATGATCGTACCAATTTTGGACCAGATCCTTCCTATTATAACCCATATCTTCAACTTCTCTATTTCTAGCGGCTTCTTCCCATCTGTGTGGAAAGAAGCACAAATTATTCCTTTGCCAAAAAAACACAATCCTTCTTCTTTTTCCCAATATCGACCGATATCCATATTACCTTTCCTTTCCAAAGTTCTCGAGCGCCTTGTTCACACACAGCTTAGTAGTTTCCTCGTCAGAAACTCGCTATTAAATCCCTATCAATCTGGTTTCCGCCCTGGTCATAGTACGGTTACGGCCCTGATAAGTGTTACGGATGACATAAGATTAGGCATGGAGAACGGAAACCTAACAGTACTCACACTGCTAGATTTCAGCAATGCTTTTAACACGGTGGATTTTGATATCCTACTGGGCATACTGCGCTCTATTAACATATCTCCAACGGTGATTGATTGGTTTTACAGTTACCTGTCTGGCCGTCGACAACGTACGCGCATAGAGGATTCCTACTCCTCATGGAGCGATATAACAGTCGGTGTGCCGCAGGGTGGCGTTCTATCCCCATTACTTTTCGCCGTTTTTATAAACTCAATCTCAAATCAATTAGTTTCATCCTACCACCTTTATGCAGATGATCTTCAAATCTACACCCAAGCGCCCCTAAGTCAGCTGACGGAAGCATTTAGTACGATAAATATGGACTTGGAGCGTGTATGTGTGTGGAGCCATAACTATGGACTAAAAGTAAATCCAGATAAGACGCAGGTCATTGTTGTTGGAAGCCCCTGGATTATGTCACGCATTGACTTTACGCACTATCCCCAAATAATATTCAATGGTGCTGCTATCGAAATAAGTAGTCATGTAAGGAACTTGGGTATTTACATAGATAATACCTTGTCCTGGGATCATCAGATACAGGAAGTCAATCGCAAGCTGTTTGCAGCGGCGGGGTCTTTGCGTAAACTGCGAGGATTACTTCCGATTGCTACCAAAGTTGCACTTGCACAAACTCTGTTGCTCCCACTACTTGACTACGCTGACGTCAGCTATCTTGATCTCACTGAGGAGCAACTTGACAAGCTTGAGCGTCTTCAGAATTTTTGTATTAGATTTATATTTAGCTTGCGCAAATATGATCACGTCTCCGAATTCCGTAATAAACTCAAGTGGCTCCCAATTCGCCTTCGTCGGAATACTCATATACTTTCTTTATTATACAGTGTACTGTTTAATCCCTGTACTCCCCATTATCTTAAAGAACGGTTCAAGTTCCTTGGTGACACACATACAAGATTTCTGAGATCATCGGAGAATTTGAGACTTGCAATGCCACTGCACTATACAAGTTTCTACGATAAATCTTTCACTATACAGGCAGTTCGCCTGTGGAATGCACTGCCACTACATGTAAAAAAAGCACAATCTCTAGAGTCGTTCAAAAAAATGTTAATCGATCATTACTTATCTTCCCTTGGGTAACTATATTATGTAATTTTGTATAATTAAAACGTTTGTGTAGTATATAATATGGATGCTGAGTAATATAAGTATATTGTAAATATTATGTATTGTATATGTGTACTGTGTTATTGACATACTATGTAGTATATGTTTACTGACTGATATATAACTTGTTATATAACTATTCAATTTATCAATTTTTCCTTCTTTAAAAATGTTGTACGCTACCCTATCATCTCTTTTGTTTCTATCCATCCAAAGGTTGCCTGGAAGAAATCGCTGTTAGCGATAAGGCCGCCCATTGTGCATTATATACCTAAAAAAATTGTTATCGCGTAATACTTTTATGGTGTACAATAAAGAATATCTTATCTTATCTTATCTTATCTTACGCCCGCGTGGAAGTCGCTTATCGCGTAGTGTTCCCATGCTCTAATTCAGCTCTGTACCACATCAGGATATCTTCAAAAAATACAAACATTCATCCCCTATTCCCCCCCCACCTTTAACCACTTCTATCGCGACCAAAGGGGGCCTATGTGCGTTCCTAAACTTTATCCACCCTGTACTAAGTATCAACCCTTTGAGCGCGTAAATTTTTTGTATTCAAATAATTTGTGGCGGCCTGCTCGATTGCCAAACGCTAAGTCCGCGTGCTTGCGCGATGCACAGCGCTTAGCAACAGAAATAACTTACGACTTGAGCAACCACGCGCAGGGCACGCCGTGATTGCGGCGGTAAGACGCATCATGGGGGAGTGGCTAGAGAGGCCACACGGTGGCCTCTCGTACCGCCAGACGCAGGTCATTACCGGACATGGTAACTTCGGGCAGTACCTGCATCTGATGGCCATAGAGCCAACGCCCGAGCGTGGACTCGGGGCTGCACACGCTCACCGAGTGTCCGGCGTTGCGTGGGCGGCCAGCGCCGCCTTCTGCGAGCAGGTCGTGCTCGTGAAGGAGAGAGCAGACCGGGCGCGGCGCAGTGAGCGAGAAAGACTCGCGGATATCGCTGCCCGCGTTCGAAGGCGGCTCGGGCGTCGGAGGGCGCAAACCGACTTCCACCCCCCCATGAGCGCGAGCCTGAGCGTGACGGGTGGAGCCGCTCGTCACCCTAGCAGAAGCAGGCCACGGCGGCGAGTTGGGGACCGCGTGGTCCCCCCTTCCGAGGTGGGCCAGACCGAGAGGAATGGCCCTGGGTCAGCCGGGGTGCGAGGGATATGTCACTAGACAACCTCACCTTCGGCCTAGTAAAAAAAGCAACAGAAATAACTATACTGTCACTTCTCTGTAGGTATATGCCGGCCGGATTTGTTGACATTAATGATCACTGCTCCACTCCCTTGAGTAGTAGCGTGATGATATATAGCCTATGTGGTATTCTGATGTATAAACTATATTATTGTAAAGTTTCATTAAAATCCATTCCGTAGTTTTTACGTGAAAGAGTAACAGGCATAAACTTTCGCATTTATAATATTAGTAAGATTTATCAAAGGCAGAGATATTATTCTTAGAACAGATACTCTTGGGTGGCGGGCACAGAATCGGACTTAGACGCAGGCGAAGCCACGGTCAGCATCCAGTAAGTACAAAGCATAATTATAATTACCTAATATAAAGAGGAATTCCTAGTTGGAAATTTCGCAAGAGGAAAAACATAATATTATCAAAATTGAAATCTAACCTACATGATCGTAGTTATAAGTAACTACCTTTTTTTACGTGCGGGAAATCCCCACGCATGAGTAGACCACTCACCGTCTTCAAGATCCCGGTCATGGAGGCCGATGGTCTTCAGCGAAGACACGTCGGCGACGCCCAAGCCGCCGACTGTGGAACTCGGGTGGGAGAGTTCTTTCCCGCTCCTGCTCCGCTGCCTCTTTCACGAGCATGACTTGCTCGCAGAAAGAGACGGCGCAGTCCCTATTACTCCGACTGGAGACTATGGCTCGCACCATGGTCTCGAGCGAGAGAGTGTCCACGTCCAGACCCACCACGAGGACCTGGCGCTGTTCCACCCACGCCGTGCATTCCACCAGCGTGTGTTGCGCTGTGTCGTCACTGCGTTCCTCGCAGTGCTGACACTCGGCCGTGGTTTCCCGGTGTCTTCGCCACAGATACTTACCGAAGCTACCGTGCCCGCTAAGTATCTGTGACAATCGGTAGGAGAGAGCACCATGTCTCCTCTCTAGCCACTCGTCCATGACCGGTCTGAAGGCTGCGATTGTGGCGAATCCCCCCAATGGTTGCTCAAGTCGCACCTTCCATGAGTCCACGGTTTCCTGGTTGATCTGGGACCGCTGGGCCTCGATTTCTCGAGACGCAGGCCTTTGGCCCCGCTCCAGCGCCTCCTTGCGCCATTTAAATAGAGACGCAAGGGCTTTCGCTTCCAGGTCCCATGGAGGGGTCCCGGCTAAGAGACATGCTGCTTCACCTGAGATCGTGCGGTATTCCCTTATCACCCTGACGGCCATCGCCCTCTGCGGGCTCAGCAATCTAGCCACATAGGTGGCCGTTAGGGTTTCCGCCCATACGGGGGCCCCGTAGAGAGCCATACTTCGCATGATCCCCAGGTACAGTCTCCTGGGCCTCGATTCTACTAAAGTAAAACCATTGTCATACCACAGACACTGCAAAAATTACTCATTTAATTTTAAACTTTAACATCATGGAAATAAAGTCTAATATTAAATAGCTTTTTGTAGAGTGAATGAAAAGTGAAATGTGACACTCTTCATTTAATTTTGGACTTTAAGCTTATAGCAATTAAGTCTAAAATTTAATGCTATTTATCGCTGTGTCTGTGGTGTGACAGTTGATTTTGCTTTAGCAGAATCGTGGGCCTGTAGGGAGCGTTGGGTCCCCTGATATTGGGGGGGCATCAGCTGCACTTGCACGGCTGATGCTCCCCTCAGTTATGGGACCAAACTTCGGAAGTGATGTCCGAAGTTCCACCGGCCATCGAGTACGAGCCCCTGATACTTCTTCGAGGGCTCGATGCCGATGCTGACGCCCCCTTGGGTCGTAGTGCTAGGCCGAAGGTGAGGTTGTTATGCGGCATATCCCTCGCACCCCGGCTGACCCAGGGCTATTTCTCTCGGTTCGGTCAGGCTCTCTGAAGTATTCCAGCACTGGAATAGGGAATGGTGGAATAATACGCAAGACGTCCGTTCGTTAGCTACTTTATTTCGGCTGCCTTTCTTATAACTACCTTACAATTCCTCTCTCTAATATCTTATAAGCCAATCATAACTACCTACACTACAGTCCGTACCACATAATTGACAAAAAGCTGTATTAGGTATGCTTAAGAATAGCTAATAAAAATAGAATTATACTTAATGTAATAAAATTATTTAATAGGTACCTACTTATATTTTTGATGTCGGTGGAGTAGAATAGCGCCATCTCTTTCCGCGGGTGTCGAAGAAGGGGACTAAGGGATAGGGCTGTGTTTCTGCTTCCCAAGCACGTGTTCACCGGAGGAACTCATGGGAACGCTATCGAAGTCGCTGCACATTCGTCATCATCATCATCATCATAGACATTTAGACGTTGTCCCGATTGCATCCGAGGCCAACATGCCCTCGGAGCTCAGGGTCCCCCTTCAGACTCTTCCACCTCCACTTCGCACGATCTTGGGCGTCCATTGTAGTGAGACCATTTACACGCATGTCACCCTGCACGACGTCAAGCCAGGACTTTTTGGGCCTACCTTTTCTACCTGTACCTGGCGAGGGCGCCATTGCCAGGCATTTGTTACCCACGTAGTCTGGCTATTGCCGCAAGACGTGGCCACACCAGCGAAGGCGACTCTCTTGCATTTTATCTACGATCTCACCATGACACGCAGCTCCTGCTTGTGTCATTCCAACAGCGGCCCCGCCTCAAAGATCGATCGAAGTGGCTGCACAGTGCACACTGAGCAAACAAAATATGACACGATTTGCCGTCGACTTGATAGAAGAAGAAGAATAGTCGACTAAAGAGTCGGATCAATGCATATCTGTTCATATTACAGTTAGTTTGAACGATGTAATATGATAAAGTCTCCTTGAAGACTCTCCTGAATAATTCCTTGAAGAAAATCATGGCACCATCGCCCCTTAAATATTTTCAAATCTCGCTAAATTGACTTTGCTGTGTTATAGAATAGTATGCATTTGAAAGTGACAACCATAGGTCCAATTTTTGCCATTTAACAGACGATTCTGTACCGTCAGCATCAATTTGATTTTGCCTAGTAGTAGGCTTTGCTAGCCAATATCGACCTGATCCCTGTCAAAAATAAGGATGTGTTGTATTAGAAATCAGTTGGAGCTACGCATTCTACTTATCTTCATTTATATTATTCTTTTCCTCTTGCCAATAGTATAAAGGCCTCAATTGGAATGTACGTATGTTAGTCAGACTAACGAACTCGTGGGGGACACATTGAAATTCGGAAAATGCAATATTTTTAAATATATTGCAAATAATACCGAACCGAAAATAATATTATTTTAATAGCGTACAAGATGTGGAATACCAATTTATTTGCTGTGAGTTTTAAATGTCATCATGATTTCCATATTCATTCAAGTTTAACAATGTTGAATCCTTATTATTTAATATAGCGTAATTATTAACTTGAGTAATAATATTTTATTATTGTCTTTATTGAAAAAAGTTTAATAATTTATTAAGTATGTAGACGCGCTTAGTGTCCATAATCTTTATTTCTTTTAGAATAGTTTGAGGTGTACAAAATGTCACAAAAATACAATACAAAATATCTATAGAATATTTTTAGTAGGTATCTAGAATTCACTTAAAATAATATTTACTATGTATAAAAATTAACAGTTAAATAAATTATAGGAAAACAAAGAACAAAACCTCATATTATCGTTTTCAGTACAAATCCACTTACTGAAACAAACAAAAGCAAAACTTACTAAGAGAAATAATTTAATTTAAGAATGTTCACTTTGAGTGTTTTTTTTTTAAATTAAAAATGTAAAAATGAAACATTATGCACTTTAAAATATAATAGTAAATTGCAATCATCACGCAATCTTATAATAAAGCAAGACCGTTTATATTAATAGGCTATTATTACAACACTAATAAATGATTATTTTTTTACCAATTACTTTTGCAGATATTAACGTTCCTAGCAACATGTCACTCTAAACCATCGGGTAAGTTTTTTTCACTTGCATCTATTTTTTTGCAAAAGCTATTCCTTGGGATGTTGCGATTAGATGATGTCATTTTATGTGTGTATTTAACCTTCATATATAAACTTATTTGTCTGTTACTTCGACTGTATTATGCGTTTTGTGATTGTACTACTTAAATCATCTGTTAAAAGGCCAAAGAGTTAACATCGTTGAACAAAATTTAACTTCAAATACGCGAGCCCCACTGACCTTTCTATCTAGCTGGACTGGCTATTCCATGGAAAATGGCAGCTTACTATTTGTGTCTATTTGAAGCGCCACCGTGAGTGTACTGAGAACTAATTAGTTTGCAAATGGACGTTGTTCGTTGTTTTTATTTATGCGTTTACTATAAAAAAATTCAATGGCCATATTGTTAATTTGATACATAAGACCCATCGCTTATATTATATTATCGATACCAAGACAATTGTTGTCCATCATTAGTATTAGTTCCAATATGCGGAGCGCAGTAGTGAGTGTACTCACTACTGCGCTCCGCATATATCAGCGCCAATATGGCGATTTTCACATAATATGTATTATAATATGGGTACCGATCACCAGTCCAGCGAGTACTATTACTGGTTAGTGGCGAGCCCTCACAATCCTTAGCTTATTACTAGACAATATTGCTAAGGCGTTAGTATTTTTAGAAATGGAATGCTGAACTTCACTAGGACTGTTACATAAACCAATATCTCTTAAATGCTTCGAAGTACTAGTAATGCAGTCAAAATAAACTAAAAAAAATTGTAAGCTTGCATAAAAATAAACCAGACAAAATAAACATCTCCGAGCTTGCATGAATTCGCATAGAGCTGAAAATTAGTGAGGGTCAAGTACACCATAATGAAAGAAATATCAAAGTCCTTATCGATTGGACTTCTGCATTTTTTTATTCAAGTTCAAAGAAAAAAATAATGAATTCTTGCATTTTCTTCGAAAACGGTAAGTTTCAGAGCAGAAGTAGGTTGTACAGGTAGCATGAGTAGGTTCTAACCAACTATTGCGATTAGAGTATTAATTTACATTTTTGATTTTTGAACTTGAATTAAAAAATGCATAAGTGCAATCGATGGGGGACTTTTGATATTTCTTTTATTATGGTATATTTAAAACCTCTACCAATTTTTAGCTCTATGCGAATTCATGCAAGCTAAAATGTTAAATGGTAAAATGCTAAAATTATAGTCTACTTGTAATAAAAATCGCGTTCCATCTTTTTAGAAATTATCGGCGCGATCACACTCCCTGAGGAGTGTAAAGGTCTACGATACTGTACAGTGAAACCCAAGGGCTATGAACTATACGAAGAAAGGATGAATAATATAATGAAGCAATTTTTTAAAACGGTACGTATATTAATATGATAATTATTAATTTTTATTTTTTATTTTTGCAGTATCCACCCTCGTGTTTTAAATTATATTTTTGATCTGCTCCTAAAAGTTCTAAAGTACTGTTAAATGATCAAGATAAATCTGTCAATTTTGGACTAGAGCATTCGCTGTCGTCGGTTGATCCCGAGATTAGCACATTAAGACAAACATTTTAGCTGAGATATTTTCTGAGTGGACGTGTTTCCCAGTTATAAGTGCGGGGATTCCCAAAGCAGAGTGTAGACTTGATTTGTATGACTTGCTTTGAGTAGGCAGTAAATAAATTTACTTCTTTTGCTCCTATGTATTCAGGCGGTACCTATTTTGTTACCAATTTTAACTAATCTTCTAATAGAGAAAGAATTTTTAATTAAAAAAATAAATAAATTTGTAATTCAAAAATGTAGCGAGATTAAGAAATATTTTTTTTTTCTATCGTAAAAAAATGTTAATAATTATTATACCGTATCTACCTATTACATTATCATTTCTTTTGGGCGTTTCACATCCGAATCACTTTTACGTTCCAAACCATCATTAACCAAGATAAAATGAAATTGAATACTTACTAATAATATCACTTGATAGTACGTCTGCCTGTCCTTCTGTTTGTCTATTATTACCTTTTCGGCAGGAACGTGTGGAGGAGGTACCAAATTGAAATTAATACTCCATCATCACTCACATAGATCATATACGGATATCGGACTTGATCTAAACACCTCGAAGCGATGCTTAGTTTGGGTGTAAAAAAAAAAAGGCTCTGTCTAGACTGTACTCGAATATTTAACTAAATATTACTGTTCCCAGAATGTCACCATGAAACTGAAGAGATCAATACCGGATGAAGTTCACCAACCAACTGGGGCTGAACCAACAGTATCTGAGAGTACTACCAAATCAATTCTATCACCGGCAAGTGATCGACATAACTGTCCCTACGAGACGAAGGTAACATTCATTTTTGTCTAATAAACCCTTCTTATACTAGGAAACTAGAAAGTAACACGACTTCAGTCGCGTATTATGGAAATGCGATTGGTTACTTGTTCGCAACTTGTGGACTTACAACTCCGGTTTGGCAATGTGTGAGTCACCATTGAAATCTATGTGAGAGATTCATTGGCGATATTGCCGCGATCCTAGTTCTCGACTCACGTCCTCTGAAAGTTTCCTTATGCAACAAGGGGTTACTTATTAACTACTTGGCAAAACGGGTGATTGACACAATTATCTGTAGCTTGGGGTTATGCCGGGTTAATTTTAAACTTTTCCTTTGAACGTGCATCTTGAGGCCCACAGAAATATATTAGGACAGAACGGCCATTCCCTGTGTTCATCTGCATGTTGCGCGTGGCGATTTTTTCACTGCAAATAAATACTCACGAGAGATTAAAAATACCTTTATTTTTCAAATTTTCTTCTCCATTTTTATTCTACAGGTGAAAGCAATATAATATGTTATATTGACGGTATTTTTATCGATGTTATTACAAGCTAGCCTTAACAGTGCCGGGTATTAGCATTCGAAAGTTCCTGTCTCATAGGACACGAATTGACTAAAACGTATTCCACTAACTTGGCCGATCTATTATAATATATTTCTATGTTGGGGCACAAGGTACATACTACTACTCCTCCTTTTCATGCAGAGTTTGATCTCCTATAATAGGAGCGATGGCTGTTTGTCTTCCCAAACCACGAGAGGCAAACATCCGCCAGAGCTGTGTCTGTAAATCAGCACGCGTAGCTAGGGCACTTTAACTCTTATCTGGTCATCATATACCATTCAATGCAGCTATTAAATGACTGGTACATCTACTTTTTCAGAGGATGCCGATATACGCAGTCAATTACCTCAATGAAGACAAAGTGGATACAGCTGTCTTTGTGAACATGTCAAACATCAGAAAATCGACAGATTTTCGACATTGTAACTTGCGCGTGAGTACCTGTCAACAACACTCATCCAGTATTACGTCTACCTGGGTTCCATTCCCGCTGATAACAAATACTTTGAAAAACTCTCCCATCAAAGCAAAATACTTAGTCATATTCGTAATGAATCAGTTATCAGTTTAAAGTATTTATGGACAAGTGTCCCGAGCATTAATATATTCGAATTTTTAACGTAAACGTATCAAGAGAACGACGCTTCGCGATTGGCCGCCTGCCTACTGTAAACCAATCACAATGCTCCGCGCGTTCTTTCGATAAGTGAACGTTACGAATTCGAATGAATTTTTTTTTGCTCGGGGCACTGTACCCACCCACAAAAATATCGAAATTCAGTCGCATCCCAGTTAGACTAGAAACCCGACCCCGACTGACTTGGAAAAAGGCTCCGAGAATGATAATGAAAAGATAGCACCAAGATCTACGAGGTCCAAGCTAACCTCATTTTCAATCACGTGCACGATCAGGCCAATGCAATGA
Source organism: Eilema caniola (assembly GCA_949126895.1). Taxonomy (NCBI): domain Eukaryota; kingdom Metazoa; phylum Arthropoda; class Insecta; order Lepidoptera; family Erebidae; genus Eilema; species Eilema caniola. The sequence goes on along the minus strand of OX421471.1, from coordinate 5,130,077 downwards.
AAAACAATGAAAACCCGCGCCTCCTGCATTGCGGCAGCGTTCGCTACCGCCACGCCACAGAGGCTGTCGATGTTCCTAGAGATTATATCTCTTTACTGGGAAGGTCGTGTGACCTCCTAACCCCGAGAGCAAAGCCTACCTGTCCATTTTTAACAGGTCCACCGACTTGCAGATTAAGTTAGCTTGGGCCCCAATGGTATTGAAAGGGCCACATAAATATATTAGGATAGAACGGCCATACGCAGTGTTCACCTCCATGTCGCACGTGGCGACTTTTTCACTTTTAATTAATACTCACGAGAGATAAGAAATACCTTTATTTTTCAAATTTACATCAATATTTTTATTCTACACTTGGAAATAGCACAATATGACATATTCACGATATTTTTAACGATGTTATCACAAGCTAGTCATAACAGTACCGAGTGAGCGTTCGAAAGTTCCTGTCTCGTAGAACACAGTGCTCAAGGACAGGAATTGACCAAAAAGTTGGCGGTGCTGGACCAAAAAGATGGTCGTTCTATCTTAATTTATTTACTGAGCTGAAGACCACCATTGTAACGCTTTTGAATGTTGATGTTGCAGTAATGACCTGAAACTTTACCGAAAGCTTACCATCAGGCGTGGTGAATCCAAAATGGGTATCATTTTCCTATATAAAAAAAATGCTTTCTATAGCGCTGAGGTTTGCGCTCCGATGGAGAATAGAGTTAAGAATATTCACTCCATTTGAGGTTAAGTAGCTTTTTTTTAATTCTAGTATAAGTAATTAAATTTTTTAACGTCCATCTTTCTTGTCACAGGTATAAAAATGTCCCTGATAGCGAAATACGGTGCTTTCAAGATCATAATTTGGAAGTATTCGGAATGAAGTCTACATGCGAAACGATTTATGCTAAGCGTAGTGTTTTCGTCTATAAAGTCGAACAAGACAAAATTGGTGTCAAAAATTTTATGTTTCCAGTCGGTTGCCATTGTAAGATGTCGTACAAACCGCAGTAATAAATGATAAGATATTTAAGAAGAAATAAAATAAATTATCTATACATCTAGGTATACATTATAAATAAAATACATACATATAAATAAAATTGGTGTGTCTGTTTGTAATATTGAAATAACCATTTTTTACTTCATGCATATGAATATAATATGGTACATTCACTAATATATTTTTATCTGTCTATCTGTCTGTTTGTTCCGGCTAATCTCTGAAATGGCTGGACCGATTTTGAGGGGACTTTTATTGGCAGGTAGCTGACGTAATAAGGAGTAACTTAGGCTACTTTTATTTTATAAAAAATAGCATTGACTCAACACTAAACCCGCCATTCACGTGGGCGGAGCCGCGGGCAACAGCTAATAAAAATAAAACCCGACTGTTGCTGTAAAGATAAAGATAACAAGCTTTATAGCAGGCGGTACCCATTAATTTCGATCTGGGTACCGCTACAAAGCTAGTTTCGATCTTTCCTTTTTTTGAACATATACATTTTGTCGTAAAAAAACCAACATATACCTTTTGTTCATATTTTATGTACCCAAGAATACTTGCGCAAAAAAAACCTACAATTTGAGATATGAATCATTGAAATCCGTACGGTGGTTTAGAAGATATGAGGTAATAAAGAATATTACAAACATATTAGGGGTTAAAGTATGAAATTGCCGATTTGTACTGACAAATTGAAATTCGTTTTTTTTTTAATTTAACGTATTTATTTAATCAAAATAATTACCATTATTATCTATACATTGCTGCCATCTAGTAGGAAGGTCATTTATGCCTTTGCGATAGAACTCTGGTGATCTAGATTCGACAAACTGTGTGAAAGCATTTTGTACTGCCTCCTGAGAAGAAAACTTTTTATCACATAGAAAATTGTCCAAATCACGAAAAAAATGGTAGTCTGTTGGAGCAAGGTCTGGCGAATACGGAGGGTGACGGATAGTTTCTAATTGCAGTTCATGTAGAGTTAAAACGGTTTCTCGTGCTGTATGAGGTCTCGCGTTATCATGGAGCAATAATGGTGAAGATCGATTCATGAGTCGGGGCTGTTTCACTGCTAGTTTTGCTATCATTGTTCGGAGTTCGGCACAGTAGACATCTGCCGTTATTGCTTGACCAGATCGTAGAAAGCTATAGTGAATAACACCATGCTGAGACCACCAAATAGTTACCATTACCTTTTTATTGGTAAGCTTTGCTTTAGGACACTGTTGTGGCGTTTCACCTGGGGTCAGCCATTGCATTTTTCGCTTACGGTTATCGTAAAGAATCCACTTTTCATCACATGTCACAATTCGATCCAATATTCCTTCATTTCTGTATCAATTCAACAAGGCAACACAAGTTTCAACACGCATTTCTTTCTGCAGATCAGTCAAATCGTGAGGTACCCATTTTTCACATTTTTTTATTTTATTGATTTGACGCAAATGAGTCAATATTGTTGGTAAGGTAACGTTAAACCATGCAGCTAATTCCTGGGTAGTTTGGCTCGGATTCGCTTCCACCATGTCTTTCAATTCATTGTTATTCACCTGTGTGGACGGCCTTCCTCGTGATTCGTTCTTCAAATCAAAGTTTCCATCACGAAAGCGTTTAAACCAAAATCGCACGGTGCGTTCATTAGCAGTCACCTCTCCAAACGCAACATTGATATTGCGAGCTGTTTCTGCCGCGTTAGTTCCGCGTCGGAACTCGTATTCAAAAATCACTCGAATTTTCGAAGTATCCATCTTTCTTGTCTAAGCTGAATAAAAAAAACAACTGAAAGTCGATAATCGAATGTTGCACATTTTTAAATGAAGAACTACATAGGTACCATATGGAAAAAGTTTCACTCAAAAATCTCAAACCATGAAGGTTCTATGTCAATTCGAAGTACCTATTACAATGAAACGGCAATTTCATACTTTAACCCCTATTACATACAAGATATGTGCGAAAAATGTAACTCTTCTTGACACTTGGATAAAAACAATACAAGTAACAATGTGGCCCTGGTGGTGCACACGTCCATAGGCCATGATAACCTGTTTCCTTCAGGTAGGCCGTGTGCTTGTCTGCGACCTATATGGTATAAGAAAAGGTGTAAATAAATAAATAAATAGTTAAACTTATTTGTTACTAAACAGCCTAGATCTAGAGGGAGAGAGTTGGAGCTATACATCCATCAGTCTCCCACTGGATCGCTGCCTGAAAAAAGATCATCTTACAAGTACGTCAAATGTGATAAATGTGTGCCACGTTTGTTGTAAATCAACAAACAAACGGAACGAAGCAAAATCAGCAACCTAGTCGAAACGGAGATCCTGTGTTGTTATTTTTGTGTATAGCCCGGAACTGACACACCGCATGCTTGGTTCCAATGGTTTATCAACGCTGTATGGGGTAATACAAAATTATTTTTGTTTATTGAAGTAAAAAGTCCCTGCTCTTATTTCGTAAGCTTTTATTAGTTTTCTTCTTTCTGATACGAGCACGCGCAACAAACAGGAATGCCGGTCTTGGTTCTTGCTCTCTCCATGTACCATTTGCCTTGGCTATCAGGCTTTGTGCTCAAGACAAGGAAATCATAGTGTGCGTAAGTATTTTTACAAGACATCTTGTACTTTTTCACTGTATGTTCCAAAAAGTGATCAGTTCTTGTTGAAATGGCGCCTTCTTCCCTGTAATTTAAAAATATGGTAATTGAATAATGATAATAATAACCTCTTTATTCCCAATCAGTAGCTATCTTATTATTATTTTGGTGTACCTACGGGGCCCTATCCACTGAAATATATTAGGATAGAACGCGTGGCAACTTGTTAGTCAATCCTGTTCTATTAAACAGGAACTTTCAAACTCTTACTCGGTACTTACTAGCTTGTAATAAAATCGTTAAAAATATCGTGAATATTTCACAATGTGATATTTCCAACTGTAGAATGAAAATGCAGAACTAAATTTAAAAAATAAATAATTTCCTTATCTCTCGTGAGTATTTATTTACAATGAAAAAGTCACCACGTTCCACATGAAGGTGAACACTGCGTATGGGTTCTATCCTAATATATTTCTGTGGCACTTTCAATACTTGTGGGGTCCAAGCTAACTTAACCTGCAAGTCGGTGGACCTGTTAAAAATGGACAGGCTCTGACGCAGGCTCTGCTCTCGGAGTTAGGAGGTTACACGACATTCCCGGTGAAGAGATATAATCTCTTGGCAAATCGACAAAATCGAAATGGCGGTAGTGAACGCTGCCGCAATGCAGGAGGCGTTTTCATTGTTTTTCATTGTATTTGTGTTGTGTGGTATTTTTTTCTTTTTTATTTATAGGACACGTCAATTTGACTTCACCTCGCCTGATGGTAAACTGAAGGTAAATGCTCAGGAAACCCATTCACCACCACACCCAAATCACCGTCACATATACGTACTTTGTTAACAATGGTGGCACTCAGCTCGACGGCCTCATCAAAATAGGATTGTCGTCGCAGCACCGCGTGACAACCACCGGTCCCTCTTTTTTTTTTTACGTGCGGGAAATCCCCACGGATACCCACCCCTCCGAAGCCGGAGGGGTCGGTTATGTCGGACTCGAACCGACTAAACCGCACGCCGTCTCTGGGTCGTAGTGCTAGGCCGAAGGTGAGGTTGTCATGCGACATATCCCTCGCACCCCGGCTGACCCAAGGCCATCCCTCTCGGTCTGGCCCTCCTCGGGAAGGGGGGGACCACGTGGTCCCCGACACAACCCCGGTGTGGGGAGGCGCGCCTCGTCCTACGATGCGCGCCGCCGCCGTGGCCTGCTTCTGCTAGGGTGACGGGCGGCTCCACCCGTCACCCTCAGGCCCGCGCTCATGGGGGGCGGAGGTCAGTTTGCGCCCTCCGACGCCCGAGCCGCCTTCGGGCGCGTGCAGCGATGTCAGCGAGCCTTTCTCGCTCATCGCGCCGCGCCCGCTCTGCTGTCTCCTTCGCGAGCATGACCTGCTCGCAGAAGGAGGCGCTGGCCGCCCACGCATCCGTGCAGCGGCTCATCGCCGCGAGCAGGGTGGAGAGCGTGAGCACTCTCACCCCCAGTGCCGCCACAAGCTCCCGCCTCGGCGTCTCAAACGCCGGGCACTCGGTGAGCGTGTGCAGCCCCGAGTCCACGCTCGCGTCGCAGTGATGGCACGGCAAGGCCCATCATGGGAGAGTGGCTTCCCATGATGGGCCTTACCGCCGCAATGACGGCGTGCCCAGCGCGTGGTTGCCCAAGTCGTCGCTCCCACTCGGCCACCATGACCTGGTGGAGCCGGGATTTCTCGGCCCGAATATCCTCGGGCTCGGGATCGAATCCCCGCTCCCGCGCCTCCTTTCGGAACTGATATAGTGCCGAAAGGGCCCTCGCTTCCAGGATCCACGGTGGCGATCCGCCCAGGAGACTCGCCGCTTCGAAGGATATCGTGCGATATCCCCTGATGGCCCTGGAGGCCATCGTGCTCTGCGCCGTACGGAGCAGAGGCACGAATCTGGCCTCCAGGGTGTCCGCCCACACGGGGCACCCGTATAGGGCCATGGACCGCACGACACCCGCGTAAAGTCTCCTGCAGGAGGCCTCTGGGCCCTTCAAGTTGGGCAACAACCGGCTCAAGGCATTCGCCGTGAGCACCAACTTGGGGCGCAGACTTCGGAAGTGCTGTCCGAAGTCCCATCGACCGTCAAGCACGAGCCCCAGGTATTTCAACCGGGGCTTGATGTCGATGGGAGTGCCTCCCACTGTAAGGCTGGCTCCCGGGCCTGGCCTGCGCCGAGGGCCATGAAAGAACATGGCCTCGGACTTGTGCAGAGCCACCTCGAGACCCAGCCGCCGGATCCTGTCGACGACCTGAGCAACCGCGGTCGTGGCCCTCAGGGTCGCTTCGCGGTGCGTAGCCCCGCTCACCGTCACTAGCGTGTCATCAGCGTAACACGTGACGGTGGCCCCGTACGCGAAGTCACCGCGAAGCATCCAGTCGTAACCGATGTTCCACAGGAGCGGCCCCAGGACCGACCCCTGCGGAATACCGCACGACATCTCACGCCTACCGAATCCCGTCGAACTTGGGTAGATGACGGCTCTCTCCGTCAGGTACGCCCCGACTATGCGGCGGAGGTAGAGAGGCACGTCGTGGTACACGAGTGCCTCCCTGATGCAACTCCAGGGCAAGGTGTTGAAGGCGTTGGAGATGTCCAAGGACACCGCCAACATCACCTCGCCCCGAGCAACCGCATCCCCCGCCAGAGTCCTCACACGCATGATGGCATCCACAGTAGAACGCCACCGGCGGAACCCAAACTGGGTATTCGCCAGGTCCGGCCCCACTCTAGAGAGATGCTCGATGAGGCGCTTGGCAATGACTCTTTCGAAGAGTTTGCCCACCTCGTCAAGCAGCACTATGGGCCGGTACCCGGATGGCTCGTCCGCCGGGCGTCCCGTCTTGCGGATGAGGACCAATTTCCCCGTCCTCCACATCTTCGGAAACTGGCCCCGCTCCAAACATGCGCTGAGGAACCCTCTTAGTCGGGGTTCGAGGCCGTCTTCCCCTAGAGCTAGGACCCACGCGCGGCCTGGAATGCCGTCGGGTCCCGGGGCGGTGTTTTTCTTGGCTCTGAGCCTTCGCACCGCCAGCTCTAGTTCTACCCAAGTGACCTCCGGGCATTCCGGGCCTCCCTGTATCCCTCATGAAGCTCCGCCAATCGGGGTTCCGAGTCTGCGGGACGAGTACGCCTCCTACGGAATCGGGCCCACCGGCGGTGCCATACGCAGCCTCGCGATCTCCGCATTCCACCAGTAGACCCGACGCCTCGGATTATAGGCTGGAACCCTAGGCATACTCGCATCTCAGACCCGTGTCATGGCCTCCCGGAACCAAGCCGCTTCATCGTTTATGTCGACAGGCCTGTCCGGCGCAATGGCCCAGGCCTGTACGATGGCGGCCTCCAGGAGGTCCTCCCGATTCAATCGCCCCAACACCCAGCGCGGCTCGCGTTGGGCCGAAATGACTGGCGCATCGCTCGGGGGAGGGGAGACATCAAACCGAACGTATCGGTGATCCGACAGTGTCTCCACCTCCGCGGCGACACGCCAGTCCCGCACGCGGAGTGACAGGGAAGTGCTCGCGAACGAAAGATCCACGATCGAACTGCGCTCCCCCGCCACAAACGTGGCCATATACGTGGCTTCGGCCCCGCGATTCTGGAGAACTAAGCCGAGGGAATCGGCCCAGCTCTCCAGAGCCCTGCCCCGCGCGTTTGTGCGCCGGGAACCCCAGGCCTGAGACCAGGCGTTGAAGTCCCCGAGCACAAGAACCGGACGAGGCGTGCAGGCATTGACGACGTCGGTCAGCCGCTCCAGCGACCGCCGATACTGCCCTTTGAGTCGGTGTGATCTCGGCGTGAAATAGACGGCCACGACCGCAATCTCCCCCACCCGCGCCGCTACGATGCCATGCTCCCTTGCGATCACGATAAGGGGAGGGGCACCCGCAGCGGCGTTATGCACCAGAGCGGCGACGTCGATGGACCACTGTGCCATGCTCTGGAGCAGAAGTGCCTGAGCATCGACACCGTGGCCCAGGTTCGCCTGCAGGATGCGGAGATGAGGATCCATTATGGAACCATCTCCGCATCCCGCCCCGAACCATTGGCGGAACGCCCGCCTCGCGGCGGCGGCTCCCCGCGGGTGCAGGCCTTGCTGCCAACCCTATGGTCGGCCGGCTTGCCCTCCGCCGCACACCTGAAACAGTGCGGCGGAGCTTCGCAATTACCGGCCCTATGACCGGGTTGGCTGCAGCGGAAGCAACGGTCGCCGACCGTCACCTCCGCCTTGCACTGTACACCCACGTGGCCGGCCGACAGGCACCTGAAGCACCTGTCCGGCCGAGCCTGTAGGAGCCGTACCCAGACTCCTACAACGCCGCCTACCGCGAGGATCCGCCGGTCGGCAGCCTTTTGGGCTGCTGCGATGGGGCAGCCGACAACTGTTGCCCCCTGTCCGCGACGGGCGTAGCGGATCGCTCCGACCTTAACCGCCTCCAAACCACCGGTCCCTCTAGTGCTGCGACCACAATCCCCTCTGCCCGGCTTGCTGGCCCCTGAACGCAATCCAACCGATATTGGATTACTCTGGAGGTATTTTCGCATTCGTACAAACCGGCTGGGATAGTTGGAGCCCTAAGAAAGTTCAATTACATTGGATTGTGGAGGTAAGACTACTGCTAAGCGACTGCTGCTTCACGGAACATGTTGAACAGCCAAATCCGCAGTTAGACTGGAAAACCGGAACCCAGACTCCGAGGTGCAAGCTTCAGATGCGTCTGTTATTAAAGCTAGGATGAAGAAGAATCGCATGACTTCATGACCTATTTTAGTGGTCTAAAATCCTCTTTGCTTTCAAGTTCGGTTCATAGCATTAGCTCGCTGCGTCATAGGTGCTCTTCGTGGACAAGATTGTAAAAATAAATTAGTATCCACGAATAGCACCTGCCAAAAATTTTGATAGGTGCTGTTCATGGACATGGCTAAGTGCTATTCGCTCAGATGCTATTCGGCTGGGTGCTCTAAGTGGACTACACCATCATTTTTACTGTGAATTCTTTGAATTGATAAGAAAAAAGAATACTTACTCGCAATACAAGATGCTAAACCACTGTTGAAATCTCCCTGCCATTTGAACAACGACTCGGTCTTGCCCGGACTCGTCCACAATATAATAAATAGTTTCGTTCTGGAAATAAGGTAATATTTTATATTAGACACAGACACAGTCCCGGGTCCTTTAAGCGGGGCGTGAAAAAGCATCTGATGAGGCCGTCAAGCTGAGTGCCACCATTGTTAACATGGTTTCGTGTTTGTAATGGTGACCCTCTTTTCTGAGACTTTGCCTTCAGCTTACCATCAGGCGAGGTGAAGTCAAATTGACGTGTCCTACATAAAAAAAAAACACCCAAATTAGAACCATGATGCATGGATCGAATAATATTTTAAAGCATTATCTATATACATATGCTAAGTATTCAAATCTCTTAAAATAGGAAAAATGTAATCGGTAAGTAAGTGTTTTGTTAAATCGTTCCCACCGTCGCCCCAACGCGTAGATATAGGAAAACCAGCTTGTGCCCGCGGCTCCACCCGCGTGCTTATCGGTTATCGCGACCAAACATAGCCGGTATCCTTTCTAATCTACCCCTTTCATCAAAATCGGTTCAGTGAAAGACGGATAAATGGACACACACACACACACACACACACACACACACACACACACACACACACACACACACACACTTTCCCATTTATAATATTAGTTTTAATGGCTTCTGGGCCCGAATTCTGCTATTATTTTTTCATAGCAAACCCACTGCAGTACCACAGACACTGTAACCAATGCCATTAAACTTTAGCCTTTACTGGTATACAGTTAAAGTCTAAAATTTAATGACCTTCTTGTAGGGTGAATGAAGAATGTTATAAACTCTTTCTCTTTTTATTTTGGACTTTAAAGCTTTAAGAATAAGGTCTAAAATTCAATGACATTTTATGCAATGACAGCGGTATGACAATGGTTTTGTTATGTCATAAATTTAGTAGAATCGGGGGCCAGGTGTGGTTCAGTGGCTCAGTGGTCAGAGCATTTTAGCGGTTCGAATCCCGCCTGAACTGACTAAATTCTATCTATCTTGCTTAACTGAAGATGAATGGATGTTTGTTACTCATTCACGCTAGAATAATAGAGCTGAGCGACAAAAAGAGATTGATTCCTCTTTCTCGTTTGAACGACTCACATTTTAACACGTAATGGTCTGAATTTTGACATAGACAGTTCAGAGCACGTAGGCTGCGTTGGATTACGGAAATAGAATCAGTATTTTACACGCGGGAAGCCACGAGTAAAAGTGTTCTTTCAACGCCAGCGTACCGTAACTAAGGCGGGGGTACGCGTGCAGTGCGGGTGGTGGTTCTGGTGATGGCTTGAGATTCCTCGGCAGTCCTGTTTATAATCTCGACCGGGGCAATAAATACTTACTATAGATGTAGTTTGACATTCGTCCGATGGGCGGCCGCCTTGGCGGTCTGCGTATGACCCAATCACACCCACGTCATCTTGACTAGCTACTACCTGGAATTTGTAAAGTTTAGAATCAGAATTACGGGTCTTTGAAATATTCTCACAATATATTTGATATATATCGCACTTCGACTTGATAGACAGATTGATATCTTTATAAAGTAGTTAAAAGTTTTGATTAACTTCTGTTTTTAGTTTGGTCAAAACAGATTAGAAAATAGCGGCAGACTTGTAATTATATGTACATCCATATAGCTAGAAATTGATGGTATTATAAATAAGGAGTAGGTAAGAGCACCAAGGCCAATTTTTGTAGAAAAAAAGTAACGTAAAATATACGAATGTTTTCACACTTTCAAGGAATGCGCCTGATAAAATAATAAGTGCAACACACATAATATTTATCATAATTCATAGTTTTTCGATATTTTGTTAACCGACTGGGGGAGTGGCTAGAGAGGCCACACGGTTGCCTTTCGCACCGTCAGCCGCAGGTCATTACCGGACACGGTAACTTCGGTACCTGCATCTGATGGGCATAGAGCCAACACCCGAGTGCAATCACTGCGACGCGAGTGTGGACTCGGGGCTGCACACGCTCACCGAGTGTCCGGCGTTCGAAACTTAGCCTAGCACATCGACCCACAGACGGCGTGCGGTTAAGTCGATTCGAGTCCGACATAACCCCCCCCCCCTTCGGCTCCGAAGGGGGGTGGGGATAACCGTGGTGATTTCCCGCACGTAAAAAAAAATCCGACTCCCAAGAATGGTTATGTTTTTCGCACGTATCTAGTATGTATGTTTGTAATATTCTATAGTACCTCATATCTTCTAAACCACAATACGGATTTCAATGATTCATTAGCATCATTATCATCAGCAACATTTAGACGTTATCCTGATTGCATCCGAGGCTGAGACGCCCTCGGAACTCAGGGTCCGCCTTCCGGCTCTTCCTCCTCCACTTCGCATGATCTTGGGCGTCTATGGTAATGAGACCTTGCACGACGTCAAGCCAGTACTTTTTGGGCGTACCCCTTCTACCTCGACCCAGCGGGCGGGAGCGCCATTGCCAGGCAATCGTTACCCACGTAGCCTGGCTGTTGCCGCATGACGTGGCCACACCAGCGAAGGCAACTCTCTTGCATTTTATCTACGATGTCACGGACATGCAGGCTGCCGCGGATGCAAGAGTTCCTCACGCGATCCTCACGCGTGACTCCGCACATCCACCGCAGCATTTTCATCTCCGTGACACGCAGCTCCTGCATGTGTTGCTCCAACAGCGGTCACACCTTACCTAATGATCGTCTTATAGACGTGGCCCTTCAACCTGACTGGGATTTTAGGATTGCATGTGACGCCAGTCATTTCCCACCATTTGACCCACGCGGCGGAAATACGTGCCTTGACGTCGTGGTCGATATCACCAGTCACGTGAAGTACAGATCCCAGGTACTTAACCTGATCCGTACGCTCGACCAAGTCATCGTCTAAGCGGACGGGTGTGGGGGCTGTCTCTTGAGTTTAAGCCAACAAAAGCTAACCAAGTATTCTGTCTTCGCCACATTTACGGATTTCAAGGATTCATGTCTCAAATAAAAGGTGCTTATTGCCCAAATATTCTTGGGTGCATAAAATATGATCAAAAGCTATATGTTGGTTCTTTTTGTGACAAAATGTGTGTGGCAAAAAACTGACTAAATTTTATGGAGTGGGGGGGTATCAAAATGAAGAAAATTATAAGGCGATTACAAATATGTAAATATAATATGTCATAACTAAAGAGAATAAAGTAAAATAAATTATTACAAATAACCCGACATTTACGGAAAAGATTGCAACAGGCTTTACAGCAGGCTATTAATTTTCACCTGGTGTGAGATTGGCAAATGAGTACCGCCTGTCGGGGTTGCGCCTGTTTTTTATTTTTATTTAAAAAAAATATACTGCTGTTTTGCATTCCAAAAAGGTTTTTATACTCACAAAGTTTTTCACATCTGACAAGAGCTCTTCAACAACTTTCGTTGGGTAGTTATCATTGCTGAAACAGTACTCCATGCCTTTACTCTTGCAAGATTCCGGCATTGTGACTGAAATATCAATGTTCAATTATGTTTATTGTACCATATCTTTAATAGACAAAAAATTGTTAGATAATAGTAGTTTATGATACTGTTGCATAATAAGGGTTAACACTCGTGTGATAAGACCAAGTTATGTACAGTGTCATACACTACTTTATCTACTCTCATACTATAATACATAAACTAATTTATTTTGCAAACATAACCAAACTTCGTTTAATTTAAATGTAAAATGTTGGCGCCATGGCGCAAACATCGATTGCGCATGCGTGTTTCTTTATTTTTCCGAATCGGCGGATTCTTTTTTTAAAGTAGTCAGTCCAGATGGTAGTTGTATAGGTGTATCGTTATGATTAAAAAGTTATTTAATGATATAGGTGTCCATACAAGACCTGTATCGTAATAAAACTTTTTTTTGGCCTGTGCGTAATGTTTGTCATAAGAGTTTTGATTTCAATTTTATAATCTTTGTATTATAGTATCAGAGTAGATAAAATGTTATAAAGGTACGTTTAGTAATAAATCACTACTTTTGTCAGTAATATATTCGTACAGTTTTTTTTAACGTGCGGGAAATCCCCACGGAGCCGAAGGGGGAGGTTATGTCGGACTCGAATTGACTAAACCGCACGCCGTCTCTGGGTCGTAGTGCTAGGCCGAAGGTGAGGTTGTCTCGTGACATATCCCTCGCACCTCGGCTGACCCAGGGCCATTCTTCTCGTCTGGCGCTCCTCGGGAGGGGGGACCACGCGTTCCCCGACTCGCCCCCGATATGGGGGACATATTCGTACCGTATTGTACTATGATTTATTAGATACTTTTGTAAGTAGATATTTTGAACACTTACACGTACTGCTTTCTGAAGGTTCAGCAACTGCTATTGCCACAGAAAGGGCAACCTAAAAATGTAAAATAATGATAAAATGCGGAAATTTCGTGTAACTTTATTTCTGTAATTTGGGCGAACTTGATTAGATATCTACTCGTTGCAAGCCTTGAAACAAATTCCAATTCATGTTTTTAATCTAACTTGTTATACTTACTTAACCCGTAAATTAAACTACTGTGATCTAATATGGGTTAGTTGTTATTCTACTTGAAACTAGCCCAGATGAGTCATTTTTATTTTGTTGTGTAACTTTATGTCTGTTGTAACTCAATGTGACGTAACTGTTTACACACATCAGTGCGCTTTATTAGTGTTACATTCATTATGATCCTCTGAGCCTTTAATCTGACTGGGTACTTCCACAATTTCCGTAAAGTCACTGCCTTCTGATCTCCATTATGCACTGACGAAATCAAAGTTCTGTAGTTAGACCAGTTTACTGACAATAGGCCTAAGATTATTTTTATTTTATAAGCTAAAGGAAATATTTCTAGTTATTTAAATAAGTCTTTAAAAACTTACCAGGGATATAACCACGAAATATTTATCCATTTTCTACAATTTTTAATACAGACAAGCACTAAATCAAGGTATGAACGACACAAGGAAGGTCTCCTACTAACGCTAAACTGTCGTCTTCGGTTGCCAATGTAACAGACACTTACTGGATCAAACAACACTCTTACATATTTATAACATTAAATTTTCCTTAAAATATGACGCATCTTAGCAACATACCATGGGAAGGAGTCACAATATACAACGTAATTACTATGTTTTAAATTTCTTTATATGTACATTTGAAATAAGTATAACATAATCTCTAAAGTACAATAATTTTATATGAGTAATGAGTCGGCCTTACGATCGAGAGGTCCCGGGTTCGAATCCTGGCCATTACACTACCGACGTGAACCCACTCCTAGCACAAGCAATTTAGCTTAGTTGGAGGGGTTAGAGGGAATATTAGTAATTTCGATAATTTCGGTTGCTAATATTCTTTTGAAAAAAAAAAAAAAAAACTGTAAAAGCGGACCCCAAACTCCGAAGTGAAAGATGAACAGCAATGCTTTTACAGCCAATCTGCTGCCAAATATGTTAAATTTGTCACCAAAATATGTACATTTTTGTCCACAGAATATAACACCGTGTTTCCCGACACGGATGGATATAGTTAGGCTAGCTTTTGCACGCGGCTCCGCCCGCGTGGATGTCGGTTATCGCTTAGTGTTAAGCCGACACTATTGAGCATTAAATTCGACTCTCTACTCGACTTTCTACTCGCCTCTATACTTGAATTTATACTCGACTCTACCGACTTTTCTGCTACTCTCTCTACACGACTGTGTACTCTCTGTCATCTTTACTCGCCCATCCATTCTATTCTCTTTTCGCCTCTCTACGTGACTCTCCCCACTCGTCTCTACGTGACTCTCCCCACTCGTCTATCTACTCGCCTCTCTACTCACATCTCTCCTCGAATCTCTACTCAACTCTCTATTCGATCTCTACTCACCTCTACATTCGTCTCTCTACTCGCCTCATTATTGGCCACTCTTCTCAACTGTCTACTGCACTCTATTGGATTCTATACTCACCTCTCCACTGGCTTCTCTAGTCACATATCTACTCGCCCCTGTAGTCTTTACTTGACTTTCTATTTAACCTCTACACGCCAATCCACTCGCCCCTATAACGATCTCTAATCGCCTCTTCACTCGCTTCTATATTTGGCTCGGTACTCGACTATGTCCGTTCCGAAGCTCTAATCCATCTTTGTTCCAAATTTCATGAGTATATCCTACAAAAAACTTCTCACTATAAATTCCCTGTAACGTTGTGGATTTTTTATAAATCTATTTTTAAATAATTTGTCTAAAATAGTCGATAATTTAGTATTTTCGACACTAAATAACTAATTTGTCTATGGCTGTGCGAGCGAGATTGGACAACATTACCTAAGTGTCTATTCACGGCGCTAAAGTGGGCCCTTTCTTCGGCTATCCTTGCCGTGGGAGGTCGCCTTGACCCCGGCGGCCAACTGCTGTCGGCACCGGGTAAGTTTTGAGATCAACATTTCCTACTTCTTCTACAGGTGAAGACTTTCCAGCGGTGCAGCTTTATGCCTGCTAATAGGCATGGCCTATCTGTTTTAATTTATTATTTTATATTCCTAGTATGTGCTATTTCAGCCTACTATTTAGTGCCACGAGACCGATGACCTCTACGGTCAGAGGTCACGTCACCAGCTTTCGCTGCTTAATTATTTCTTCCTTTTTATAGCTTCTAGCTACGCTGTTCTACCGCTGGGGAGAATATCTTCACCTGCTATTATTTTCAGCGGGTCACTGGACGAAGTTCCCATGTGACATACTGACCCGCACTCTTTCTTTTTCCAGGGTCTTCGCACCGGGCTTCACGCCATCATTCGGTCGTGAGGCACACCAGCGAGGACCCTGGCACGCCGGCAACATCAGCAGCCGGGAGTGAACGAGCTAAGTGCATACCACCATCTCTGCACAACGGATCAACAACGCCTCGGCAGAATATTTATTGCGAATCCACCCTGAGATTCATTTCCATTTCTTAATACCTAAACATAAATTCATGTAACGCTAATTTTTTTATCGATTACAATTATGATCTAAATTGTTAATCAATCTTTTCATTTCTCTGCTCTTACCCTAGCCGGTATAGACATCATCTTTATTAATTTTACAGCTTCCATATAGTCACTTTTATTCACTTTATTTTAACTTGCACATTAAAACCCCAGCATCAAAAATCTCCTCCGTTACATTGGCGCCCATTAAAGGTATTATTCTGCCGCAGGTATTGTGTGTTTGTTCCGTAATATTATATTTCTTCTTATTTCTCTTTGCTTTACCAGTGTGGTGATTTTTTCACCAATTTTTTGTGATTTTTATTTTTTACTCCAAATGTGGGTACTTAAAAATAAATTTTAAATTCTATTTTAAACTGATTAATGACCATTTATGTCTGTTATATCAATTCTATTACCTATATATTTACCTTAATACACTTGTTTCATAAAACAAGGTAATTATCATTAACTTTACATTTCTTTGCATTAACACTATATTGTTGATGAAAACCTTTGTTCTAGCTATCTAGACAGGTTTATTACCTTTTTCAGTTGTTTAAACTGTATGCTACTATTATACCCACTGGTAAAGTAAAGTTCTATTTTCTTTTACTTTTTGGATTTGTTGATCTCAACTCGTATCATCTTGCTACTTACTATTTCTCATTTTTTGTGCGGGTGTGTCTGTTGTACATACCTTGTTTGTACCCCGTCAGTGAATTTATTATATTTTTTTTATTAACTTACCCTTATGTGCATATATTTTGCATAATAATAACTTACTAGTTATTATATCAACCTATTGCTGGTTGAATTTTGTTTATTATTTAATTTTTTCAACTATTTTGTTGTTTTGAACACAAATAGTCTACTATTCACTGACAGGTTACCTATATTTTACTTTATTTCAGCAAATTACTTACTTTATTGAAGTAAATTACTTACTTCATTTTATGTCAATCTCGCTCATCGCACCATAGTTTTTACTTATTGCTAACTTTGGGTTACTTTACCATTTAAATTTCATACTGAACTGGTTTGTAGTCATGTTGCTCGTTGTCGGATTTCTGTATCCAAATTAGCTTGATCATTTAAAAAAAAAAAAAGAAATATATATATCCCTTGAAAAGAAATACAAAGAAAATAAAAGATCTCCATACAATAAACAATAAAATCTTTGAAAAGAACAACAAAGATAATAAATGTTTAAATTGATAGTCCTTCATCTTGTTCTGCATATGGGATTGTTGAGTTTGCTATATTTCAAGTTATTAAAATCATTACCCTTAATTGCTGCAATTCTGTAAAGTATACATTACCATTTCCCCGAGTCCTCTTAAGATGCCTGGTGCATCAATGGACATATTCATGACAAAGTGTGTGTTCCTTTCATGTTATTTTGAGCAAATATATAGCAGTCATTCAAATAATCAAATACCTAATTCGACATAAAATATTTTAATCAAACAAAATATACATAAAGTTAACCTAACATAATCAATTAATTTAAAGTAACAACTTAACTTCTTACAATGAATTCTTGTGTTCTAATAATCACTATTGCTTCAATCATAATACGTCAATAAACTTAACATTGCACTTAAATAATATTACACTATTGTTGTGACAAACAAGTATATACCAACACATACTTGTAATTTAAAATATAATTAAAACTTGTATTTTACAAACTTCTTCTTGTTATTGTACTGTGCTGGTACACTGCCTACAACCTTTTAATCACTTCATGGTCGTAATGATATACACTTTTACCTATAAAAGGGTCAACAGTTATACCTTTAATTTAATGTACCCAACTTTGAACACTTTTTACAAAAACTTTTTATATCTTGAAATACGCATAAATCCTGTTGAGTCTTCATACGTACCTACTAATGTACCGTTTTTCTATTGTTTATATCTTTGGTTCTTATAATAGAACGTCATATTAATTTCATCAAAACTTTGTTTTGAATTTGTTCTGAAAGAAAAATGTTACTTGAACTGTCAAACGTCATATAATTTTGACAATCAAAAAGTGTTGCCAGTAGTATAATTTTAAAAAACTACTAATTTTGTTTCAAAATTGCCTTGTTTTTTTAAAAACAAAATAAGATTATTCTTTTGAGAATAACAACTTTTGGTATTATGTGCTAATTATACAATATCTTTTGACCCTATGGTTGCCTCCGTATTCTGTTGTCTGACTTTTCCTGGGATGGATGTTTCATTATTATGTTCCTGTTGTTTTTATATCAACGTTTATTCACTACAATATGGTGAATAATACTAAATGAAAAATAATATTATAAAAAATACATTAATTAAAAATATTAAAAAATTTTAAAATCTCTATTCCTTGGAACTAGAACTTAGAAAATTTTCATAAATTTTGACTTTTGTAATAAATATTTTTGCCCTTTGGGTTAACCCTAAAATGCCTCCATTGTTTTCTTGATTTGTAAATTTTTTTTTAACTTTTGGTCACAAGACAAACGCCAACGACTACAAAACATTAAATAAACTAATTTGTTGTTGAACCTTGGGTTCTTATTTTTTGAACTTTTTTAAACTTTGGAAAGTTTTTAAAACTTTTAAATTTTTTGAACACTCGTTGTTCCTTTTGCAACTCATGTTCGCATATAATACTCGCAGTATGTGGGTCAAATAATAAGCCATTTTCCTTTGAAAATAACTCTTTTAATAATAATTTGACTTGGTCATAACTTTTAAAAGTAGTTAATTATACTTTTGCATTGTTCATATTTGACAATGACACTTATATGGCTAGACTAAATTTAACTTTATTTTAAATCATATTACCCTACCACTGCTATATATTTTCTTCTTCTTTTCTCCTCTCTTTGAAGTGGAACTTTGAACTTCATGTTCGTTTCCTTTATTATTAGGCTTTGCCTAGTAATGGTTGTTGTGGGTCGGTTGGCGTTTTAAACCAACCGATGTTGTTTTTGGGTCCGTTGGCGTTTTAAACCAACGGATACCGTATCTTGGTGCTGGGATACTAAACCAGTCACCGGGAATTTTTATGGTTTTATACCATTTGTTGGATCTGTTGGCGTTTTAAACCAACTGATACCTTTTTCTTCGAGCTGGGAATTCAACCAGTATCGGGGTACTGTTTTATGGTTTTATACCATTATGCTGAGCGGTCGTGCAAACTCAGTTTAAAAACAAGCCTCATTGCATCCCTTTTTGTTATGTCTTCTTCCGAGCGGTTTGCAAACTCGTGAAATAAGCCTTATTGCAGATGCGGTAATGTATACATCTAAAATAAGCCCTATACTAAAAACATAACACTTTCCCTTTTTAAAGTTGAAAATATATAGTGGTTTGATTGCTCTTTTTCTTCCCATTGAAATTGTTGTCTGTGACATTTCAATGTTTCCCATCTTGTTTGATTTACGTCTGAGTCTCCAGTGCCTATTAACCTGGAAACTCTCTTTGAAAGGAACGCGTGTGCTACATTATTGAAGTGGCAACCGCTAAGTATGGATGAACCTGATAGGGGAGGTATGTAAGGAAGTATGTATGTGTAAGCGTAAGTCAGGCATTTTATTGAGCAGTCCAGTATCGGGTTTTTGGGTAACAAAAACCCAGAACTAATTGGGGGGGTATTGTAACGTTGTGGATTTTTTATAAATCTATTTTTAAATAATTTGTCTAAAATAGTCGATAATTTAGTATTTTCGACACTAAATAACTAATTTGTCTATGGCTGTGCGAGCGAGATTGGACAACATTACCTAAGTGTCTATTCACGGCGCTAAAGTGGGCCCTTTCTTCGGCTATCCTTGCCGTGGGAGGTCGCCTTGACCCCGGCGGCCAACTGCTGTCGGCACCGGGTAAGTTTTGAGATCAACATTTCCTACTTCTTCTACAGGTGAAGACTTTCCAGCGGTGCAGCTTTATGCCTGCTAATAGGCATGGCCTATCTGTTTTAATTTATTATTTTATATTCCTAGTATGTGCTATTTCAGCCTACTATTTAGTGCCACGAGACCGATGACCTCTACGGTCAGAGGTCACGTCACCAGCTTTCGCTGCTTAATTATTTCTTCCTTTTTATAGCTTCTAGCTACGCTGTTCTACCGCTGGGGAGAATATCTTCACCTGCTATTATTTTCAGCGGGTCACTGGACGAAGTTCCCATGTGACATACTGACCCGCACTCTTTCTTTTTCCAGGGTCTTCGCACCGGGCTTCACGCCATCATTCGGTCGTGAGGCACACCAGCGAGGACCCTGGCACGCCGGCAACATCAGCAGCCGGGAGTGAACGAGCTAAGTGCATACCACCATCTCTGCACAACGGATCAACAACGCCTCGGCAGAATATTTATTGCGAATCCACCCTGAGATTCATTTCCATTTCTTAATACCTAAACATAAATTCATGTAACGCTAATTTTTTTATCGATTACAATTATGATCTAAATTGTTAATCAATCTTTTCATTTCTCTGCTCACTAGCTAGCCAGTAGACATTAATTACTTTTACGGTTCTCATAGCCACATTTTATTTACTTATATAACTTTTCATTGAAACCCTTGTATAAACTTTCCTTCCGTTACATCCCTATTCACCCCCTTTTTTGCGCGATTGATAAATGACAAACTTTAATTAATTAAAATAATTCTTTTTTTTTCTTTTTTTTTTTAGCCCCCTCTTGCACGATAAAATGTAGCCTATGTCCGTTCCCTAACTCATAGCGTTCTCGGTACCAAATTTCATCGAGAAATCTTCAAAAATCACAATCTTTAATCCCTTATTCCACCCCCTCTTAAACTCCCTTTTTTGCGATAAAAGGTTACCTATGTTCGGTCCCAAGCTTTAATCTATCTCTGTACCAAATTTCATTAGGATATCTACAAAAATGACAAAATGAAATGAATGATGATACCCTTATTTCCCCCCTTAAGCCCCTTTCTCGCGATATAAGGTAGCCTATGTCCGTTCTCAAGCTCTAATATACCTCTGTACCAAATTTGTCAAGATCGGTTCAGCGGTTTAGGCGTATCTGTGTCAGATGATCAAAACAACAATTCTTCCACAATGCTTGTTTATTTCTTCGGTTCCGCTTCTTGATGCTTATTAGAGCATGTATTATGTAACCACACAAATGCTCGTCCTTCTTTTTTGTCATTAGCTCATAGTGCGGCTCAAGGAGCAATCACTTTTTCTTTGTTCATTGTACAGTTCCTTATCCTAAGTTCCTTATCCTAAAACTTAAATTAGTACACTATGTATATATCGTAGACATTCTTTTCAGGCGGCCTGACCCGGCGTACTGTACAGTCAATTTGTGACCAAAATAACCGCCCCGCCAGCCAAGCCCGATTTTTAAGTTCGACTGACCCTATTTTTCGTGCATTATCACAAAAGGAACCTAACACAGTCTGTCCGTATGTTACGTTTTCATTTGATCTGTGTCAGATGAACAAAACAACAAATTTTCCACGACATCGAATAAAACTGCACGCTGGTTTAGGTCTTAAATGGTGTAAGGTGGTGCAAATAAGGCATTTCCCTTGCACCCCAGCTGATCCTGGGCCATTCCTCGTTTCGAGAGGGCCATTATGACTAACATTTTTGTTCTTAACGATTGATCTATTGGTATATCTATATAGGAATCAGTGCAAATACATAGATCTAATGTGTAATGATGGAAGAGGAATAAATAAAGGTCCATTGGCCACGGTAACCACTTTCCATCAGGTGGTGCTTATCGGCCACCTAAAGGTATAAAAAAAAACCCTCTTTAAGCTATTCCTGCCGAAAATTATTTGTTCTCGATTTCCGTCGAAATTAAAAAACTTGCACAGTAAGTAGTTTTATCAGGTTAGGTAATTTAAATTTTAATTCCTAAAGGACAATATTGCACAGGAATTTTTCAATTCATATGAATATGAAGTGTACTTAATAGGGAAATAAATTTTCAGTCGTCATTGTTGATATTTTCCCCGTGCATTATCAGTAGGTAAGTCTGTTGGGGTTTCAGTTAATACGTAATATTACTAGTAAAATAATTATTATTATACAGTTTCAGTGTATGTCAGCATAGTAAGAACGGGGCTACCCAAGTATAACAAACATTTTTTTTATATGACACGTTAATTTGACTGCACCTCAGCCTCAGGTACGATGAAGGCAAAGTCTCAGGAATGAGGGTGACCATTACATACACGTATCATGTTAACAATGGTGGCATTCAGCTTGATGGTCTCACGAAACACGTGAGCTAGTAAGGAGTTCCAAGTCTTAATGGTGCGAATGCAAAGAAAAAAGTCACCGAACCACTTAGTTCTTGAAGCCATATTCTGCACAGTATGCGGGTGACATCTAAACCCTGCACGTGTTGTCCTGTGTAGGAAAGGAGAGGGCGGGACTAACTGGAAGAGCTGGTCAAAACATTCACCATTGTAGAGACGGTAAAATACTGCCAAGGAAGCAACATCTCTACGCATCTGCATAGGCTCAAGAGTGCTCGTGACCTCAGGATTCCCAATAATATGGATCGCACGTCGCTCCAACCTGATGACATGCGAGCAGGAACAAATTTGTGTCTTTATAGAAGACACCACTGCTCCGGCGTAAAAATCATCTCACTCTGTTCAGGACTCCGAGTTTACACAAAGCTGTTTTAAAGATACTCTTCATGTAGTTTTTGTTATTCAGTTTACAGCGAACATCCATACCGAGAATATTGAGGTTGTCCTATAGTGGCAGTCGCGGGCTCTAAAGAGTGGAAAGGGGAAGAAAAGAAGATACCTTTGTTGTAAACGCACATGCCTACATCTTCTTGGCATTGAACTCGGCCAGGTTCTCACAGTCCAATTGGAAAATTTTGTACAGGATCCGGTCAAGCTCAGTGATGAGAAGCTGCCTTTTTCCGCGATATCCGACTGCTTATACGCAGGACGTCCATGGTAACTCCCGTGCAAGGTGCTATCGTCTGCGGGAGCCCCTTATTTCGTAGAAAGAAATTTCATAGAATTTCGTTTCACAGAACATGTTTCATAATAATATTTGGTTCTTATATTTTTATTTCGAATATTATTATTTCAAAAACAATTTACTACAATGAAACATATTTCACAGAAACACAATTGAACGAATTTTTAATCATATTTTTTTGTTTATCAAACTTATCAGACTGTAGAATTATTTTTAAAGAATATTAAACCACCTTCATAATGTTCCAAATCACATTTATTTTTAACTGTAACATTTATAATATAGTTGACACCCCGACTCAGATTACCCCGACTCGGATAGGTTAGGTTAGAAGGCTAATGCGGGAGCGGAGCGTAGCGAAGCTCCCGCATTAGGCCTTCGTGGTTATTTTTTTATAAACCACCCAGAAGTAGGAGCCCCGCGTAGTGGGGCTCCGTCGTCCTTGTAGACGCATCAATTGTTTAGTTTATAAAAAAATTGTCCCTTTTAAATGAGGGTATGCATTTTATGAATTGAAACGTTTAGAAACTGTCACTTTGATAATATGTTATTCTTTGTAATAAGTTTTCTATTAAATAAACAATATAATCATTAAGAATATTTGATTTGACATTCTATGAAATGATTATTCTAATGTTTAACTTTATATGAAACAAAATTCAATGATTTAAAATTCTTTAAAGTAAGTATTCTGTTTATTGATTATTCTATGAAACGAAATTATGCGAAACATTTTCTGTAATACGAAATTATATTAAACAATTGTCTATAAAACAACGCACACCCTATCGTCTGCATATTTTAACAACCTGAATACGGAGCGTGGTTGCAGGCGTTTCCTTCACCTCACCGGGGCACCCTACTCGACGACGACTCTCTGCGTGTGGCTTTTGCTGGGCTGAAAGGTGTGTGAATCCAATATTTGCATCTGCTGCTCCACGGTGGAAGCAGACGGCCATCGCTCTTTGAGTTGTCGGCGGTGCACTTTGAGGTTTCTGCAACAGCACGTTCTTAACAATACCGTTCGCAGGCCCCGGAACAGAGAGTTTCTGTGCCGTCAGTGCAGAAGAATACGCAGGACAAGCCTTTGGTATTTCCACTGACAGCACAAAGGGTTAGAGGTTGGTTTAGGTCACAAAAACGGTAGTTGATAAATTAAACCTGCCGTTTGGGTATGCACCGAAATAAGGTGCGATCTACACAGGGCAACATACAGTTTTCAGATAAAAATAAAAATACGTAGGAGTGTTATAAATTAATGTTTACTTGTCTATTCACAATAAATAATTTACAAAACTAGCAGTCTTCAAAAATTCACAAGCGTAACATTTAATGAGTCGTAGTAATCACAAAACAATGAACATGCCAAAAATAATAATTAAATAATTACAGGATGGATTGGATGCGGAAGGCGGAGGATCGTACGTAATGGCGCACATTGGGGGAGGCCTATGTCCAGCAGTGGACTGCAGTGGGCTAATTGATTGATTGATTGATTGAATTATTATTAGTTCAAATTAATCATTAGTTTTAATTGTCAAAATCTGTATGACAAAAGCTTAGCTGGCTAATTGACCTTCTTTTTAACAATTTTATGCATTAGAATGTATTATAAATTTAAAATATAATTAAAAAATAGTTTTAATGAAAAATAAATGCTGTGTTGGTTCCCGGCAAAGTAAAATAGGGCCAAACCATTTCTTCCTGTAGGTGTCGTAAAAAGGCGATTAAGGGATAAAGCTGGTTTCCATCGGACCGTACACATAGATACAGCCAATAACTAAGTGCCCGTTTGACGGTAAAAGGCTTGCCCTATTATGTGTTGATAGGGATTTACAGGCGCTAGTATATCTATGAATATGTAGTTTTGAAATGAAATAAAATGATGGTTTCATTTGAATAATGATATCACTTGTACATTTTTATACTACCCACATATAAAAAATGTAGTATTTAGAAATATAATTGTTTAAAACCATTGTATTTAGTAAACCTTTGATAATACCGTGAGGTGAAACCGGTTAGGTTAAAAATAAAAGCAAAATAAGTGTGGAAAAGTACAAGTGATATCATTATTCAATATGTGTAGTAGATTCCACCAAGTGCCATCAATCTCCAGTATAAACAGTATGGTTTCATTTTATTTCAAAATTCGTTCATTGCATTAATTATTATTAATAATCATTATTATTCTTGTCATATCTACACGTACAACATACTGGAATGCCTGACTTAGTCCTCGCTTTCTCCATTCGCCACTTGCCATCGTAGCCAGGCTCTGTACTCAGGACGAAGAAATCATAGTGCATGTACTTTGTTCGACAATACATTCCGTATTCAAGCACCTTTCTTTTCGTGAAGTGCTCAGTCCTACTAGACATTTTACCTTCCTGCCTGAAAGTTAAAATGAGACATTAAAATGAGAAGAATTGACAAGTTTTTAAAAGCTGAAATAATTATATGCATAGTGAATATTTTCAAGTGGGCGTAAATGGTCGAAACTGAAGGTTTAGCGAAAAGTGTTTGAATGAATCTCGAGCCCAATTCTTTAATCCAAAATTGCAGGACTGGATTGTTCAATAATTTATGATCATTTTTCTGCCCTTATCCCAAGTTTATTTAGGGTCGGCGCAACGTCTATGTTTCTTCCACTCATCGCAGTCATTTCCACATTAACTCCCTTCTTAACCATATCATATTTCATACATTCCATCCTTTAAGGTCTTCTTCTCCCCTTGTGACCATCCACTTCTATAGATAATGCCTTCCTTATTACACTATTTTCATCCCTACGCATTACATGTCCGAACCAGGACAAACGATTTCCTCGAAGTTAATATTCTTTATTATTATCTAACCAGAATTAGGCACCTACATCGTGTTTTTGAAATTGTAGGTACCTTATCCTGGTAAGTGGACCCTAAACTCCAAAGTAAAAACTACGGGTGCAACCAGGACTAAAGCAAAGATTATGATAATGATTGTGTTTTAAAAAAGTATAATTTCTTTAATTCTTTAAACACACACACATAATACAATACATAAAATATTTTATCTACTCTGATGCTATAATACAAATTTTAAAATAAAAAATAAAATAAAATACAAAGATTATAAAATTGAAATCAAAACTCTTATGACAAACATAACGCACAGGCCAAAAAAACATTTTTATTACGATACAGGTCTTGTATGGACACCTATATCATTAAATAACTTTTTAATCGTAACGATTCACCTATATAACCTCCATCTGGACCAAGAAGGTTGAACCTCTACTTCAAAAAAAGAAACCGCCGATTCGGAAGAAAAAAAAAAGAAACACGCATGCGCAATCGATTTTTGGCGCCAACATTTTACAATTAAATTAAAAAAAGTTTGGTTGTGTTTGTAAAATAAATTAGTTTATGTATTATAGTATGAGAGTAGATAAAATAGTGTATGACACTGTACATAACTTGGTCTTATAACACTCGTGTGATACTATAAAAAAAACTCGCCCGCCGGCTCGTTTTTTTAAAACTCACTTGTGTTATAAGAACCCTTATTATGCAACAGTATCATAAACTACTATAAAGGAACATGTACAAAAGCGAGCTTTACTCAAAATGAGTTCTCACCCAGCAAAGCATAGAAGTATATGGTAATGAACGGGGATGTGTAGTGTACAAAAAATACACAAAAACAACAAATAGAAACAAAAAAGCATTAACGGGAATTGCTGTTACCCTGTTACCTGTACCCCTAGCAGAAAAAACTATCGTATCTTATCCAATATGCGCTATCTCTCTTAGATCCACTGAGGTGCAGCCCAGCTTATATTTCAAAGATATTTAAATACTTACTGGCACCATTTGATGGTGAAACGCTGCTGGAATCTGCCTTTCATTTGAACAACTACGCGGTCCTGGCCATACTCGTCCACGATGTAGTAAATTATTCGGTTCTGTAATCAACATAGATTTTGGTTTCATAAAGCTTTTAGGAATGTCCAAATTAATAAAAATAAAGCCCAGCTTTATCGGTAGTTCGTTATTTGCAGGAAGGATGTAGTGAATTTGAGAAGCGAATTCTATGTACAACGCGATTATATACAGGACCGTTTTGTAATCAATAAAACGGACCTGTAAAAAGGACCACCGAATATTTTATCGGATGGATATTGTTTAATTATTTCGATTAATAATATATTAGAAATATTTAATTTTCTGATGTAACGTAGAATTATAACGTTTCAAGCATGCAAGGGTTGGCATATTATCGTTACTTTCAAATATAACGTTACCTCTTACTTGCGATTTAAATGTAATTATTAAAGCTCACTGGGAGAATTTTTATGTTGTCAGTGGGAAGACCAAAGCTCCTGCTTGTCTGTATTTACAAGGTCAGCAGCACAAATGTTACTCCCCTGGTGTTGCACACGTGCACTGTGTACTATTATAGATATTAAAAAAATCGCAACTATTACTTAAATCCCAACATTAGTGTGAA
The DNA here is from genome assembly GCA_949126895.1 of Eilema caniola. Taxonomy (NCBI): domain Eukaryota; kingdom Metazoa; phylum Arthropoda; class Insecta; order Lepidoptera; family Erebidae; genus Eilema; species Eilema caniola. Next base: position 5,102,947 of record OX421471.1, on the reverse strand, counting down.
AATATACTCACTGTAGACCACGCAGGACATTCGCTCTCGAATGGTGAGTATAAACCACTCCGAGACATATAATCATCGTCGTCGGCTACCACCTGAAACGATGAAAACAATGGATTAGTAAAAACTAACGACACATTACCATTAATAATCTTTTTTTATACATGGTATTTAACGTGGCACTTTGTAATCTGAGTGTTTTACTTCTCTTTTCAGGGTTCATATCGAATTAATAAAAATGATAGCCGTCTAACCTCACAGACTCAAGAGGAAGCCTGCATCAGAACCTACCTTTAATATACCTTCAATCAGCACTTTCAAGGGGCCAAGCTCACCTTATTTGCTTACATATGTTACCGCCTTGCGAGTAAGGCAGGCTCACAAAACCTTATATGTACATCCAATTTTAGGTTTCCATAATCAAAGGATAGAAATAGAACCCAATTATTAAGATTCACTATCTTTCTGTTCGTCAAGACAGACAGGTAGGCAGGCTGTATCTCATGAATAGTGTTATTTAATCAGTTGACATATTCACAGATGATATACATCTGTTGACGTTATAAAGAATACTAAAAAGAGAATGGCACGGAATCCTTCGTCCGCGAGTCCAACTCACACTTGGCAGGTTGTGATTTTTTATAATAATATTAGGGGTTAAAGTATGAAATTGCCGATTTGTACTGACAAATTGAAATTGGTTTTTTTTTTTAATTTAACGTATTTATTTATTCAAAATAATTACCATTATTATCTATACATTGCTGCCATCTAGTAGGTAGGTCATTTATGCCTTTGCGATAGAACTCTGGTGATCTAGATTCGACAAACTGTGTGAAAGCATTTTGTACTGCCTCCTGAGAAGAAAACTTTTTATCACATAGAAAATTGTCCAAATCACGAAAAAAATGGTAGTCTGTTGGAGCAAGGTCTGGCGAATACGAAGGGTGACGGATAGTTTCTAATTGCAGTTCCTGTAGAGTTAAAACGGTTTCTCGTGCTGTATGAGGTCTCGCGTTATCATGGAGCAATAATGGTGAAGATCGATTCATGAGTCAGGGCTGTTTCACTGCTAGTTTTGCTATCATTGTTCGGAGTTCGGCACAGTAGACATCTGCCGTTATTGCTTGACCAGATCGTAGAAAGCTATAGGGAATAACACCATGCTGAGACCACCAAACAGTTACCATTACCTTTTTATTGGTAAGCTTTGCTTTAGGACACTGTTGTGGCGTTTCACCTGGGGTCAGCCATTGCATTTTTCGCTTACGGTTATCGTAAAGAATCCACTTTTCATCACATGTCACAATTCGATCCAATATTCCTTCATTTCTGTATCGATTCAACAAGGCAACACAAGTTTCAACACGCATTTCTTTCTGCAGATCAGTCAAATCGTGAGGTACCCATTTTTCACATTTTTTTATTTTATTGATTTGACGCAAATGAGTCAATATTGTTGGTAAGGTAACGTTAAACCATGCAGCTAATTCCTGGGTAGTTTGGCTCGGATCGGCTTCCACCATGTCTTTCAATTCATTGTTATTCACCTGTGTGGACGGCCTTCCTCGTGGTTCGTTCTTCAAATCAAAGTTTCCATCACGAAAGCGTTTAAACCAAAATCGCACGGTGCGTTCATTAGCTGTTTCTGTCGCGTTAGTTCCGCGTCGGAACTCGTATTCAAAAATCAGTCGAATTTTCGAAGTATCCATCTTTCTTGTCTAAGCTGAATAAAAAAAACAACTGAAAGTCGATAATCGAATGTTGCACATTTTTAAATGAAGAACTACATAGGTACCATGTGGAAAAAGTTTCACTCAAAAATCTCAAACCATGAAGGTTCTATGTCAATTCGAAGTACCTAGTACAATGAAACGGCAATTCCATACTTTAACCCCTATTATCAACCACCATTACCTAATAAAACTCACCAATCTATTAAGGCCTTCATTACGCTTGTCGAAGATATCTTCAATGATATCGATCGGATAGTTTTCATTATCAAAACAGAATTCTTTACTCTCGTTTTTGCAGGATTGGGGCATTTTAACTGAAAAATAAAACACATACTTTCAAGAAACAATACAATTACTTTTGGGATGATGATCTTTGATTGGTCAGAGAATCGTCGTGTCGATTAGAGGTCACTTGTATTATCCACTCAACTAACGTGTTTTAATCTAATTTTAGTCTATTTTCAGTCTAATTTAATTCTAATTTCTTGCCGGAGTCTTCTCAGGTCGTGACCGCGTTTCGAACCGGTGGTCCATTTGCTAAACTAGTCTAGATTTTTTTAAACTTGACGTTTTGTAAGTACCGTTTTAATGGTCTATGCAGAATAAATGATTTTTGACTTTGACTTAGTTTGGGTTCATAGCAAACAGTTAAAAATGTTAATAATACAATTTAAATACTTACAAGTTCTTATTTGTAAAGGGTCAAATACTGTTCTGATCTTGGAATTTCCTCCTACCCAAGCAGTTTCCACTACTGAGAGGACAACCTGAAAATATTTTTGAAGTGAAAACTTCTTTAGCGGCGTTGGATGGGTGTAAAATGTTAAGGAAGCGTCAGGATTAGTTGACCTTTGAACCGTAAGCGACGAATGACGTCATACAAGATTGGTACAGACTATCTATTTTGCAATTTACAATAGATAGCGTCGTAGCTTAAACGGTAAGCACTTCGACTGTAAGTCCTTATAGTTTCAGATAGTATCGGGTTCAAACCACCTGGCCTTCAGGGATTTTTTGTGCTTGTTTTTTCTTATTATAATTTATTACTTTTGGTGATTATTTTTTCTTTTTGTAATTTATTACTTTTTATGATTATTTTTTCTTTCTGTAATTTATTATTTTTTGTGATTATTTCTTTTCATAATTTATTAATTTCTTCTAACAGAAAATTAGCAGAAAATAAGTGATAGGTTCTATGATTAGCCCTATATTATAGGTATGGTATGGTATGTTCTTTTTTATCTTTTTCTATGTATATAATGAAGAAAGAAAAAAAGAAAATGTTTTCACTTCTCCCAGTCTGCAACGCCTCCCAGAGTGCAACCCGTCTTTTTTTGTTGAGTTTATTTCTGAGCCTTTTCTCGACGCAGTTGGGCTCAGCTTCCAGTCTAACTATGTAATTTTCAATATTTTCTACACAACCGAGATCGACGTTTTTCATTGTTATAACGAAATATTCTTACATCACAGATACACTAAGAAAGTACCTAAATGAATTCAAGGAATGTGTCATAGTCTAAATGGGTAATCATAATTCTTTTTTACAAATCCTGAATTTCCTAAAATTTGTCTTGCAATTAATGTCTATTTCATCATCTTTTGACAAATATGAGTATACAAATAAATCTAGAGTTAAAGCCTATTGGATAAAGTTTTGAATATTTAGAGCGTTTTCACATTCATCCTATATCACCATGACACCATGTGCTGTTTTCAGATATATCCGATAAATTCAGCCCGATACGGCCATTTACTCGAATTTTAGGAATGTTAGGGATGAAAAAAAAGGTTGCAGTACTGTTTTAGTCTCATTGTTATCCGATGGGCCAGACAATGTGAAGGACAGAACATATGTCATTCATACATTTGGCTTTCTCCGAAATCGGATAGTCTGAAAACGCTCTTAGGGTCCAAACCTGTAATTCAAGCGTCACGTATGAGCTAGTGCATACTACTTACTGATTGACAAATAAAACTCATGCGCAGACTTTCGTATTGCGATTATGAGGTGAGAACTGACATCTTGCGCTAAATGGATCACCTAACTCTATCCCTATATTTCTTACCTAGTTCACTATACTATACTTTTCTATACCTTACTATCATACCTAATAATCAAACGGTAACCAATCTATAAAGGAAAAAGGAGTTTAAGAGACGACTCGGGCTCTAGAAAAAAATATGTTCTACGGAAAAAAAAGTATTATGTAAAGAACTTACCAGTGACATAAATAGTAAAACTTTGTTCATTTTGATTCAGTTGAACTGCTATTCGTAACAAAAATTATATTTATTTATTTTATTTATACAATTTCTTCAAAAATGCGTCAGTCTTCGTACGTTCTACTTTTGTGGAATAACAGATAATATTGATTCAGAAGAGGATGACTCTTGTTATTTATAGCAAGGATAGCATTGCACAACTTTTCTACAATCTGACGCATTGTGCAATATTATTGTAGCAACTAAATACCTACATTTGTCAGTCACAGTCGAACGAACTCTTGCCTCCAGCTCGTCCCCCCTGCCCCCTTCCCAAAAGGATAGACAAAGCCCAAACATAAACGATCCTGGAATACCTCTTTTACCTACTTATTTTATTTCCATAGTTGTTTACATATAACTATCTAGATGCTCTACGGATCCGATATATTTGTAATTCGTAAAAAAAATAGCCAGCCCTCTTGATAACTGCTGTTTTAACATTTAATACATTTTACATACACGTTACTTCATATAACAAACGAACCATGACATAGCAATTCCCGACAAAATAAATAGAAATGCACATTCATCTTTCGGTTGAAATTGTTGCGCTAGAATTGCACAGCCCCTCTAGACAGGTGGCAATTCGCTAGCTGGCGTTTAGTGGAATAGAATGACGAATATATGGGATTTGACGTATATGACAGTCGTTAACGCATGTCAAATACGTCAAATCCCATACATTCGTCATTATATTCCATCAAACGCCGGTTAGCGAATTGCCACTTGTCTAGAGGGGCAAAACTGTTGCTGCTAGGTTTATGCTAACGTTACTTTTCAACGTTCTGAACTGTATGGGGCCATCAAGATGTTCCGGGTCCAAGACAACGTCATTTGCAAGTCGATATACCTCCTGCAATTGAGACAGCCTCTGTGGCCGCTACATAGGAGGCGCTAAATGCAGCCAAATCTGCAGTTAAACTGTTAAAGCGGACCACAGACTCCGAGATTTAAGATTCGGATGCGACTGAAATTAAAGCTTAGATTAAGAGAAGACTAGGTACTACCTGAAATTGGCTTAGACCCCGAAGATCTTATTGGGGTCACATACACCCCTTATTGGGTATTGCGTTGTTTGATAAAAAGTAATATAAACAAATTAGTAAACCTTACGATGTGTACAATAAATATTACGTCATAATGTTGTATTGGAACCGCTTTTCTATGTAAGCACCCTTAGACAAGGTGTCAATTTGTTTGTATCGATGTCAAACAACAATGACTGTTATATCAAGTATTTTTGTGATCTTAATTACTGTTATATTAAATTAGTTTATGCATTTTTAATAGCTGCTAAAACAGCTATTAAAAATGTCAGGTCAATCCCCACATCCTATTTACCCCACAGCAAAATATTACAAGCCATTTTAAATTTTATCTACGGGAGATCTATTTGAAGGCGAAGGTTTTTTAGTATAAATTTCTGGCCGCTGGCAGAAGCTGTGCGCCGCTGCTTTTTCATTGGGGATTGAAAATCATTAAAAGACGAGCTTATTGCCATCAACATGACATACTTTTTGTATCTTTGAGCATTTTGGGCTTCTAAAAGAACAACTATATAAGAGACACTTTTTGCCCAATTATGGAATCGGTGGCTTTCATTTTTTTCAGCGGTTTGAGTCTTACAGAAGAAAGCCTCAAATTCACACTTATTTAACGTAATAAACTTACCCGTTAGGGTCTTAATTATGGAATCAAAAACAGTTGTTGAATAATATATGAACGTTTAATACTTACGGCTCTGCCTAACTGCCTACAAACAAGAGTGTAAAAAACATTTTACAAATAAGATGATCACGTTAATCCCCGTTAACATAATTTCAGTCTTACAATTCTAAGCGGGTGTTCCCTCCGGGAAACAGGCTTTCTATTGTGGTTATATTTATTTTTCCTTTGTAATGAAAGATGCGTGAAATAATAAACTTGCGGTTTCAATAACGCAATTCATACTATATTACCCTATTATTACCTCAATGCTCTAGGCCTACTGCTCAATAATTAATTAATTAATACGGGGAGGGATTGTATCAGACTATGATACTCTAATGATACGATGATTTTGAAAAAACAAATGTTAATCGTGCAACAGTAAGCACGATGGAAATTTACTAACTAACTAACATTGACAGAATGACTGATACACGTTTGAGTGTTACTGTATTTCTTCCTTATTTTATAAGAGATCGATGTCATACACATTTCCATTTCATTTTGTATGTACTTACATAGATAAATAGATACAATTATTTTATTCTTGAATAGACGATCAACTTTGACTTTTGACGTGAGGGCCGCTCAGGTGCAGCGAAAGTAAAAGTCTTGATTTACACCCCAACCCGGCAAGCCACGTACACGCTACTTCTAGTAGCTTAAAGTTTAGTCCCCTTGACGCCGATAAAGTTGCGCACCTCTGAAGCCCCACATCAGCAAACACTTAACTTTTAGAAAAGTGTCTTTTTGTCAGATTGAGTCTTTTCCTTATCAGTATACGAAGATATGGCTAAAATGGAACCTGATAGTTCATCTGGAAGGTAAGTCAACTAAAATAATAACGTAAAAGTCTGTGAACAAAAGACAAACACGTGAAATTGACGCAACAACTGGGATCTGATATGCCTAACCATTCAGAACATCAAGAAGAAGAAGTGCGAAATAAAGAAATATATGGTCATACATGTTCACTGGAGCTTTAGAGGAAATTTAGACATACATACTGTGCGTTTCTCCAGAAACTTCCTGCCTCGCACAGCTAAACTGTTTAATGAACTGTCGCCTGCGGTATTTCCGGACCGATACGACCTTCAAACCTTCAAGAAAAGGGCGTACTCCCACCTTAAAGGCCGGCAACGCTCCTAGAACTCTTCTGGTGTTTCAGGTGTCCATGGGGGGCAGTGATCACTTACCATCAGGCGATCCGTGTGCTCGTATGCCTCCTATGCCATAAAGTAAAAAATATTAATGTGAAAAATATGGTATTACTTGTCTTCAATGCACTAATGAAGAACCCTGTAAATTCAGTAACAGTGTTGATTAAAGTACGGGGCTCTCCGGCTCTCACGTCAGTGATTACGTTACAAGAAAACTGCGTCACTAGCTAAAGTTAACATTTGTGTTACAATTATGTTAACGGGAATTAACGTGATCATGGTATTTTAATACCATACCATACCATATACCTTTGAATTGTCTAACGTTTTTGTAAATAATGCATATTGCTTTATTATATTCCATTATTGTACCTAATAGTTAGCATGACAGTTAAATATTTAATAGTATTCACTATATAGCCGATTCATTCTGACGAGTGCACACATTGAAAATGGTATACATATCCTTGTGTCAATCAGTAATATGCTATTGCATCACGGCTTGGGGTGGTGCACAAAAATGCTACATGCTGAGGGCGGAGATAGCTCAAAGAGCAATTCTGAAAGTGATGACGAAAAAGAAGTTTAGATATCCAACTACACTGCTGTACTCAGAGAGCGGGTTACTCACAGTCCGCCAACTATACGTGCTCAGATCGACTCTCCGGATGCACGCCACTCTTCCTCCGCAGGACCCTTATAAGCGTACTTACCTTCTGCCTAATACCTCACACAAAACAACTTTCGCCGAACACCAATACTTCACACTAAGTAGGAACATATACAAAAAAACAAATAAGGTATTAAATATCATACACTTAAACCAACAAATAGTCAAGTCTAAAGTGACTGAGTGGTTAAAACATCAGGATTATGAGTTCACAGAAAGATTATTAACATACATAAAATAAAAACATTACAAGTCCTAGAAAATAAAACAATTTTTCACTCACCCTAACACTTGAATAGGCACTCTTTCTCACACTCATGCAGATAAACCCACCCACGCAAACACACACACACACACGCACACACACACACACACACACACACACACACACACACACACACACACACACACACACACACACACACACACACACACACGCACACAAGCATATAAAAGATATTTACAAAGTGTCGAATTTTAAATGTATAATAATAATGTAGTTGGCGTCAGCTCAGATTTTACATACCTAGTTCATGTAAGCGTATCGTACACTGTCTCTTAAGATACAAGTATTACTTAGTTTAAGAGGCAGGGTCTTATAATAATGTGCCGATAAAGTTTGATCAATATTTAATTGACACCGTCTTCAACACATATATTATGTAAAACTTCGAAAGCCTTATGTAAGCCTATCTTAAGAAAAAAATAAACATTTTATTTTTTTATTTTTTTTAGTGCGGTTGAATTCGTGTAATTTTAGGTATATTTGTATAATTCCATATTCCTACAAATTCCCCATTCCACATATTTAAGCATACAATCATACATTTCCGAATTAAAAAGAAAGCTGTTTTATGTGCTACTTAGGTGGCAGACAATCGGTCGATGGAAATCTATCAATCTCATTTCATAATATCTTCTTAATTCAATTCTTGATGTTATTTCAAATGAATTGCGTCTAATATCTTTGTGCTAACTCTGTGATGATGATCAATTGTGTAAAAACAGTTTAAGAATACGTTTTATAAAGTTATAGGGTTTAATTTAAAGAAAACAACAGAAGTTGGTTCGTTTATTTATTCAAATTTTACTAAATATAATACAGTATGGGGCCCCCTGAGATCTTGGGTTGGGGCCCCTTCTGATTGAGATGACATGAAGTCCCTGGCGTAGTTTCTCATCTAGCTATCGGAATTACCAACAACTTCTTTGGGTCTGAACTGGCATACTACACTACAAACACTTAAGAATCCATACTGTGTGTGAGTCTGTTTATCCGTCTTTCACGGCTAAACCACTGAACCGATTTTGATGAAATTTGGAATAAGGTTAGATTAGACCTTGAGAAAGGACATAGGTTATATTGAACAGATATCCATGCGTGCGGAGCCGCGAGCAAAAGCTAGTACAAAAGTAAAACGAAAATTGCAAAATGTTTTTGACCTCCGAAGATTACAAAACTGATTTATGTCACTTTTATTTATAGACTAATTGATTGATCGATCCATAGATTGATTGATTATTATTATCATTTTTTTTCTTTTTACAAATCAAAATGTTCTGAAAATTTATTAGTATTCAACTACTTCTGAAAGCGGCTGTATATCCAATATCTACATAAAGGGTCAATCTTCACTGAAAGCACAGCGGCACGCAGCGGCCTTATTTTAGTACTAAAAAATTATCGCGAGAAGGCGAGCGCGGCTGCGCGAGGCACCTTCTTCGCCATCAAATGGTTATATCTTTTTCTCCCGTTCGATTCAGGATGGTTTGTACTATTTCGCCTTAAACAGCCACTGCAAACTCCTGCACTTTCAGCGGTAATATGTAATTAATCTAGATACCTATGAGCTACCCATTCCTATAACAACTTATAAGAAACAACACAGTTACAGCAAACTGGTACTTCGAATGCCTTCTGGATGACCTGGTTTACTGAGGCATCGTAGACGTATAGAGTTCGCTGGGAAGTAATCGTCTGGCAGGTTGACTTCATGCCAAATGCGCTCAGGCCTAAGTCCCAGAAACACTGTTCCTCACTGTCAGTGTCGATGTGCTGCACACTGTTACAAAGAAAATAAATGTAAAGTCAAACAGCAAATTTATCCTTAGAGCGTTTTCACAGTCATCCGATATCCGATATCCGACATCCAATATCGGAGGAAGTCAAATGTATGAGATATGTATCTCTCTTTCACATTGTCCGGCCCGACATCGGTTATGGGAGCCAACACCACTGTTTTGGCCCGATATCAGAACACAAAGAGACTAAAACAGCGACTGCAAGCAATTTTCGACCTTAAGGGCATTTTCTGAGTTACGTGTCTTTTCGCTTTAATTGATGACGCTGATCACGAAAAAAAACTCGATAACATGTCGGCTATCGGCGTCCGACACCGATATGTGTGAACACGCTCTTAATCTTCTTTATTCTTACATTAGTTCGTATTTCCTCCAAAGTATTCACTTTATTAAAGAAGATTACCTATATAGTAGGTAACCGAAATTATTAATATTCTTTCTACTCCTCCAGAACCCCTGAAGCTACGAGGCCGTAATCAACCTCCCCAGCTACTCGGTGTTCCTGTTTCCTGCTAAACAACAAATAAGGCTTTGGCGATAGCTTCCCTACCGAGCTTTAGAGGACAGATGGGAATAATTCTAGTAAAGGCGATTAGTCCCATTCTCTCCGTTCCTACACAGGGCTTAGATGTCACCCGCATACGGTGCAGAATATTCCTGAAAGAACCAAGCGGTTCGGTGACTGTTTCCTATGCCGCACCATTAAGACCTGGAACTCCTTGCCAGCTCACGTTTTTCCTTCTTCGTACAATCCTGGGCCCTTTAAGCGGGACGAGGCCGTCAAGCTGAGTGTTACGATTGTTAATATGGTACGTGTTTATAATGGTGACCCTCTTTCCTGAGATTTTGCCTTCAGGCGAGGGGATATCAAATTGACGTTTCCTATATAGAAAAAAAATAACAATGAAACATAATATATGAACCTTAGTGTTCCGCAGCTGGGAAAGTGCTAGGCAGATAATGAGGATATTGTACTCTTAATTCAGTAGGGGTAAAGGTATACTTACGCACAACTGACGACTTCCACGAATTGTTTGAATTGTTTAGTTTGTACAATGATTGCGGTCTCATTGCTGTTTTGACCATAGTTGAACGTGTAGATCTGTTCCGTCTAGAAAATAACTATAAGTATGAAAAGAAGTTCCCCCCTTCCGAGGAGAGCCAGACCGAGAAGAATGGCCCGGGGTCAGCCGGGGTGCGAGGGATATGTCGCGAGACAACTTCACCTCGGCCTAGCACATCGACCCACAGACGGCATGCGGTTTAGTCGGTTCGAGTAGGACATAAACTCCCCCACCGGCTCCGGAGGGGGGGGGGGGGGGGTATCCGTGGGAAGTAAAATATGAAAAGAAGTAATCATTAAAAGAATCGTATTGATAACACAAGCTAGTTGTGTAGAATAGTGTAGAATTTATCATTTTTCAACCGAATATCACACTATTAATAGGTACCTTGTAAGTCATTTATAGGTACTATAAACCACGCCTAAACCGATACCATTTTTCCTATTTTGTATTTCAAACTAATATCACTTTTCAAACGAATACTACAATAAGTATTGTTGGTAAAATATTAGAAACTATTAATAATCATCAAAAATAATTTTATTATTAGCTTAATATTTTACCTTCACTTCGTAAGGGCAGTTATGCCAATCCTCTTTAGGGGACAATTTTGGTGGTTGAATTCTGGTCTCTTCACCAAATCGATCGGAGTAATACTGGAAAGTGGAAAAATCATGTGTAGGGAAAGGTGCGTGTTCTACTGAATATACAATGGTTTTTGCTCATCTAGACAAGTGGCAATTCGTTGCCCGGCGTATGATGGAATAGAATAAACGAATGTATGGGATTTGACGTTTATGACATGCGTTAACGACTGTCAGAAACGTCAGATTCCATACATTCATCAAATACAGGCTTTAGCCTAGTTTAGGTAACAAGGTCTATATTTTCATATACCTACTATATATCCTTGATTGTTAATTAACTGCAATTGTGATCAAATTGTATATCTTTTGTCCCTTTTTTTTCTTTTCTACGGTATTCATGCAAAAATGTTATAAAAGTGCCATGCAGTTTTTTATGAAAGATCTTCAATGTGCCTAATTGTACCAATAGCGTAAAAATAAAAATAAATAAGCAACTTGCATAAAAAAATACTGCATGGTGATCCCTATTAAGCACAGTTAAAAATTGTATTATGCCTAGTCATAAGTAGAACTATTTTGTGAACATTTTTAAATAAATAAAATAAAATAAAAATAAAAATTGCTACTTGTCTAGAGGGGCTGATGAATTGTTTGACATGATGCCAACATTCTATCATATCGGTCGCCATAGGGAGAGAATTCATCCTCAAACACTGCGACCGGAAACGGTGCGAACCGTGCGGTATGGAAGGTACTTCATCCCACGCACGCTCAAGCTGCGGATCGAACTCCCTGCTATAGTTCTCAAGCGACTAAAATATGAAGTTCTTAAAAAAGGCATTAGAAGATTAGCAATCGTATAAGCTAAATCAAACGGAGAAGAAAGGGTAAAGTGACCTTGGACCGCAGATGTTACCGTGAATAACGTACCGTGAATTTCTGCCTTGTCTTCTATACTGATGGCACAGAAACTTTCTGTGTTTACAGGGTCGGCAGCACTAGTGTAACACCCCAGCCCCTCTAGACAAGTGGCAATTCGCTAGCTGGCGTTCGGTGGAATAGAATGACGAATATATGGGATTTGACGTATATGACAGTCGTTAACGCATGTCAAATACGTCAAATCCCATACATTCGTCATTCTATTCCATCAAACGCCGGTTAGCGAATTGCCACTTGTCTAGAGGGGCAAAACTGTTGCCGCTAGGTTTATGCTAACGTTACTTTTCAACGTTCTAAACTGTATGGGGCCATCAAGATGTTCCGGGTCCAAGACAACGTCATTTGCAAGTCGATATACCTCCTGCAATTGAGACAGCCTCTGTGGCCGCTACATAGGAGGCGCTAAATGCAGCCAAATCTGCAGTTAAACTGTTAAAGCGGACCACAGACTCCGAGATTCAAGATTCGGATGCAACTGAGATTAAAGCTAAGATTAAGAGAAGACCAGATACCACCTGAAATTGGCTTAGACCCCGAAGATCTTATTGGGGTCACATACACCCCTTATTGGGTATTGCGTTGTTTGATATGAAGTAATACAAACAAATTAGTAAACCTTACAATGTGTACAATAAATATTACGTCATAATGTTGTATTGGAACCGCTTTTCTATGTAAGCACCCTTAGACAAGGTGTCAATTTGTTTGTATCGATGTCAAACAACAATGACTGTTATATCAAGTATTTTTGTGATCTTAATTACTGTTATATTAAATTAGTTTATGCATTTTTAATAGCTGCGAAAACAGCTATTAAAAATGTCAGGTCAATCCCCACATCCTATTTACCCCACAGCAAAATATTACAAGCCATTTTAAATTTTATCTACGGGAGATCTATTTGAAGGCGAAGGTTTTTTAGTATAAATTTCTGGCCGCTGGCAGAAGCTGTGCGCCGCTGCTTTCAACCATCAACATGACATACTTTTTGTTGGGTCAGCCGGGGTGCGAGGGATATGCCGCAAGGCAACCTCACCTTCGGCCTAGCACCACGACCCACAGACGGCGTGCGGTTTAGTCGGTTCGAGTCCGACATAACCCACCCCTCCGGCTCCGGAGGGGCGGGTATCCGTGGGGATTTCCCGCACGTAAAAAAAAAAAAAAAAAAAAAAAAAAAAAAAAAAAAAAAAAAAAACATACTTTTTGTATCTTTGAGCATTTTGGGCTTCTAAAAGAACAACTATATAAGAGACACTTTTTGCCCAATTATGGAATCGGTGGCTTTCATTTTTTTCAGCGGTTTGAGTCTTACAGAAGAAAGCCTCAAATTCACACCTTATTTAACGTAATAAACTTACCCGTTAGGGTCTTAATTATGGAATCAAAAACAGTTGTTGAATAATATATGAACGTTTAATACTTACAGCTCTGCCTAACAGCCTACAAACAAGAGTGTAAAAAACATTTTACAAATAAGATGATCACGTTAATCCCCGTTAACATAATTTCAGTCTTACAATTCTAAGCGGGTGTTCCCTCCGGGAAACAGGCTTTCTATTGTGGTTATATTTATTTTTCCTTTGTAATGAAAGATGCGTGAAATAATAAACTTGCGGTTTCAATAACGCAATTCATACTATTTTACCCTATTATTACCTCAATGCTCTAGGCCTACTGCTCAAGAATTTACTCAACTATTTTCAAGTTGAGCTACAGTCCAATTGAGCAGTGGGCAATAAGTTTATTATAGAACTTACCTTAGCTGGTGTGGCCATGTTTTGTAGCAACCCCCTTACTTCGTCGGTAATAAAAATGTGGTCAAGGCTGGAATCTTCATGATCTGTTACAACTGTTTTCTTACATAGTTTTTTTTTTGTTTTTTTTTTTTTTTTTTTTTTAATTAATACGGGGAGGGATTGTATCAGACTATGATACTCTAATGATACGATGATTTTGAAAAAACAAATGTTAATCGTGTAACAGTAAGCACGATGGAAATTTACACTTACATTGACAGAAGGACTGATACACGTTTGAGTGTTACTGTATTTCTTCCTTATTTTATAAGAGATCGATGTCATACACATTTCCTTTATTTTTGTATGTACTTATATAGATAAATAGACACAATTATTTTATTATTGAATAGACAATCAACCTTGACTGGTGACGTGGGGGCGCTCAGGTGCAGCGAAAGTAAAAGTCTTAATTTACACCCCAACCCGGCAAGCGACGTACACGCTGCTTCTATTAGCTTAAGGTTTAGTCCCCTTGACGCCGATAAAGTTGGTGTATGTGTCGGTACACGCATTATTAGTAAGTAAATTGGCTTCAAATTTTTTGCGCACTTCGTAACGTAACGTAACTTTTAGAAAAGTGTCCTTTTGTCAGATTGAGTTAACCGTTCAGAACTTCAAGAAGAAGAAGTGCGAAATAAAGAAATAGATGGTCACACATGTTTACTGGAGCTTTAGAGGAAATTTAGACATACATAGTGTGCGTTTCTCCAAAAAATTCCTGCCTCGCACAGCTAAACTGTGGAATGAACTGTCGCCTGCGATATTTCCGAACCGATATGACCTTCAAACCTTCAAGAAAAGGGCGTACTCCCACCGTAAAAGCCGGCAACGCACCTAGAACCCTTGTGGTGTTTCAGGTGTCCATGGGCGGCGGTGATCGCTTACCATCAGGCGATCCGTCTGCTCGTTTGCCTCCTAAGTCATAAAAAAATCATATTAATGTGAAAAATAAGGTACTATTTGTCTTCAATGTGCTAATGAAGCACCCTGTAAATTCAGCAACAGATGTTTAGTAATGTACGGAACTCTCCGGCTCTCACGTCAGTGATTACGTTACAAGAAAACTGCGTCACTAGCTAGTTTAAAATGTTAATGGGAATTAACGCGATCATGGTATCGATGCCTTTAAATTGTCTGACGTTTTTGTAAATTATGCATATTGCTTTATTATATGCCATTATTTTACCTAATAGGTATCATAGAACTTGAAAGTTTAATAGTTAGCATGACGGTTAAATATTTAATACTATTCACTATCCAGCCGATTCATTCTGACCAGTGCGGTTGAATTCGTGTAATTTTTAGGTATGTCTGTATAATTCCATATTAGTAAAAAATTCTCATTCCACATATTTATACAATCATAATTTCCGAATTAAAAAGAAAGCTGTTTTATGTGCTACTTAGGTTACAGACAATCGATCGATGGGAATTTATCAATATCATTTCATAATATCTATATAATTGTTAATAATGATAATTCTTGAATACCTACAATTCTTGATGTTATTTCAAATGAATTGCGTCTAATATCTTTGTGTTAACTCTGTGATGATGATCAATTGTGTGAAAACAGTTTAAGAGTACCTTTTATAAAGTTATAGTGTTTAATTTAAAGAAAACAACAGAAGTTGTTTCGTTTATTTATTCAAATTTTACTAAATATAATACAATATGGGGCCCCCTGAGATCTTGGGTTGGGGCACCTTCTGATTGATATGACATGAAGTCCCTGGCGTAGTTTTTCCTCTAGCTATCGAAATTACCGACTACTTCGTTGGGTCAGAACTGGTTTACAACACTACAAACACTTAAGAATCTATACTAATATTATATATAGGAAAGTGTGTGTGTGTGTGTGTGTGTGTGTGTGTGTGTGTGTGTGTGTGTGTGTGTGTGTGTGTGTGTCTGTCTGTTTATCCGTCTTTCACGGCTAAACCACTGAAGCGATTTCGATGAAATTTGGAATAAGGTTAGATTAGACCTTGAGAAAGGTCATAGGTTATATTGAACCGATATCCACGCGTGCGGAGCCGCAGGCAAAAGCTAGTACAAAAGTAAAACGAAAATTGCAAAATGTTTTTGACCTCTGAAGATTACCAAACTGATTTACATCACTTTTATTTATAGACTAATTGATTGATCGATCCATAGATTGATTGATTATTATTATCATTTTTTTTTTCTTTTTACAAATCAAAATGTTCTGAAAATTTATTATTATTCGTAGGTATTCAACTACTTCTGAAAGCGGTTGTATATCCAATATCTACATAAAGGGTCAATCTTCACTGAAAGCACAGTGGCACGCAGCGGCCTTATTTTAGTACTAAAAATTTTCGCGAGAAGGCGCGCTTGGCTGCGCGATGCACCTTCTTAGCCATCAAATGGTTATATCTTTTTCTCCCGTTCGATTCAGGATGGTTTGTACTATTTCGCCTTCAACAGCCTTGCTAACTCCTGCACTTTCAGCGGTAATATGTAATTAATCTAGATATGAGCTACCCATTCCTATAACAACTTATAAGAAACAACACAGCTACAGCAAACTGGTACTTCGAATGCCTTCTGGATGACCTGGTTTCCTGAGGCATCGTAGACGTATAGAGTTCGCTGGGAAGTAATCGTCTGGCAGGTTGACTTCATGCCAAATGCGCTCAGGCCTAAGTCCCAGAAACATTGTTCCTCACTGTCAGTGTCGATGTGCTGCACACTGTTACAAAGAAAATAAATGTAAAGTCAAACAGCAAATTTATCCTTAGAGCGTTTTAACAGTCATCCGATATCCGATATCCGACATCCAATATCGGAGGAAGTCAAATGTATGAGATATGTATCTCCCTTTCACATTGTCCGGCCCGACATCGGTTATGGGAGCCAACACCACTGTTTTGGCCCGATATCGGAACACAAAGAGACTAAAACAGCGACTGCAAGCAATTTTCGACCTTAAGGGCATTTTCTGAGTTACGTGTCTTTTCACTTTAATTGATGACGCTGATCACGAACATAAGAAAAAAGTACTCGATAACATGTCATGTCAATAAGGTCGAAAATTGCATGGCCTTTTTATTTTACTCCTAGCATCCCTAACTAGTCTGTGCTTTCAAGCAAATGGCCATATCGGGCTGATTTTATCCGATAAATATGAAAACAGCGCAACGTGTCGGCAATCGGATGTCGGCTGTCGGCGTCCGACACCGATATCGGATATCGGATAAGTGTGAAAACGCTCTTAATCTTCTTTATTCTTGCATTAGTTCGTAATGCCTCCAAAGTATTCACTTTATTAACGAAGATTACCTAGTAGGTTATCGAAATTATTAATATTCTTTCTACTCCTCCAGAACCCCTGAAGCTACGAGGCCGTAATCAACTCCCCAGCTACTCAGTGTTCCTGTTTCCTGCTAAACAACAAATAAGGCTTTGGCGGTAGCTTCCCTACCGAGCTTTAGAGGACAGATGGGAATAATTCTAGTAAAGGCCATAAGTCCCATTCTCTCTGTTCCTACACAGGGCTTAGATGTCACCCGCATACGGTGCAGAATATCAAATTGACGTTTCCTATATAGAAAAAAATAACAATAAAACATAATATATGAACCCGGGTTCCTCAGTGTACCGCAGCTGGGAAACTTCTAGGAAGATAATGAGGATATTGTACTCTTAATTCAGTAGGGGTAAAGGTATACTTACGCACAACTGACGACTTCCACGAATTGTTTGAATTGTTTAGTTTGTACAATGATTGCCGTCTCATTGCTGTTTTGACCATAGTTGAACATGTAGATCTGTTCCGTCTAGAAAATAACTATAAGTATGAAAAGAATTTCCCCCCTTCCGAGGCCCAGACCGAGAGGAATGGCCCGGGTTCAGCCGGGGTGCGAGGGATATGTCGCGAGACAACTCACTTTCGGACTAGCACATCGATCTACAGACGGCGTGCGGTTTAGTCGGTTCGAGTCTGACATAACCTCCCCCTTAGGCTCCGGAGGGAGGGGGGTGTTCGTGGGAATTTCCCGCACGAAAATATGAAAAGAAGTAATCATTAAAAGAATTGTATTGATAATTTTTTAACTTGACGTAAGGTTGTAAATAATTCCAAATTCCAAAAAAAAGTATCTAAATATGTTTATCCACATTCTAGATTACATAATACAAGCTAGTTGTATAGAATATTGTAGAATTTATTATTTTTCAACCGAATACCACACTATTAATAGGTACCTTTTAAGTCATTTATAGGTACTATTTTAGACATAATATTGGACAGATATAAAAGAGGAATTTGAATTAATTCGGGTGAGGTCTTTAGCTTAGTGAATTCAAACCACGCCTAAACCGATACCATTTTTCCTATTTTGTATTTCAAACTAATATCACTTTTCAAACGAATAACATAACATAACATAAAATAAACTCACGCCTATATCCCCGAAGGGTTAGGCAGAGGTGCTAGCACCCACATAGCACCCAGTTTATGTTCAGGTCCCTATGTAATAGGTGGCGAGCCTATTGCCATTAACCGGACACTTATAAACCTGCGATAATTACACACATAACTTCGAAAAGCATCGTAGTCATTGGTGTGTGCCATGGTAAAACCTGGGATCGAACCCGAGACCTCGTCTCAGAAGTCCATTACCCATACCACTAGGCTAACGCGGCTAAACGAATACTACAATAAGTATTGTCGGTAAAATATTAGAAACTATTAATAATCATCAAAAATAATTTTATTATTAGCTTAATATTTTACCTTCACTTCGTAAGGGCAGTTATGCCAATCCTCTTTAGGGGACAATTTTGGTGGTTGAATTCTGGTCTCTTCACCAAATCGATCGGAGTAATACTGGAAAGTGGAAAAATCATGTGCAGGGAAAGGTGCGTGTTCTACTGAATATACAATGGTTTGTGCTCATCTAGACAAGTGGCAATTCGTTGCCCGGCGTATGATGGAATAGAATAACGAATGTATGGGATTTGACGTTTAAGACATGCGTTAACGACTGTCAGAAACGTCATATTCCATACATTCATCAAATACAGGCTTTAGCCTAGTTTAGGTAACAGGGTCCATATTTTCATAATAATATACCTACTATATATTTGATTGTTAATTAACTGCAATTGTGATCAAATTGTATATCTTTTGTCCCTTTTTTTTTCTCTTTTCTACTGTATTCATGCAAAAATGTTATAAAAGTGCCATGCAGTTTTTTTATGAAAGATCTTCAATGTGCATAATTGTACCAATAGCGTAAAAATGAAAATAAATAAGCAACTTGCATAAAAAAATACTGCATGGTGATCCCTATTAAGCCCAGTTAAAAATTGGATTATGCCTAGTCATAAGTAGAACTATTTTGTGAACATTTTTAAATAAATAAAATAAAATAAAAATAAAAATTGCTACTTGTCTAGAGGGGCTGATGAATTGTTTGACACGATGCCAACATTCTATCATATCGCTCGCCATAGGGAGGGAATTCATCCTCAAACACTGCGACCGGAAACGGTGCGAACCGTGCGGTATGGAAGGTACTTCATCCCACGCACGCTCAAGCTGCGGATCGAACTCCCTGCTATAGTTCTCGAGCGACTAAAATATGGAGTTCTTAAAAAAGGCATTAGAAGATTAGCAATCGTATAAGCTAAATCAAACGGAGAAGAAAGGGTAAAGTGACCTTGGACCGCAGATGTTACCGTGAATAACAACAGCCTCCGTGGCGTAGCGGTAGTGGCCGCTACATAGGAGGCGCGGGTTCGATCCCCGCTCAGTGCAAATATTTGTATGCATGAATATGTATATTTGCATTGGTCTGGGTGTTTCTATATATAATATGTACGTATTTACAAAAAAAAAACGTATCTAAGTATGTGTATCCGCATTCTAGACTCCTTAACACAAGCTAGTTAAGCTATGCTTACCATGGGTCTAGATAGCGTTGTGTGAAATGTTGTGGAATATTTAAAATTTATTTAAATAACGTCGAGATGATGACTATTTCTGCCTTGTCTTCTATATTGACGGCACAGAAACTCTCTGTGTTTACAGGGTCGGCAGCACTAATGTAACACCCCTGGTATGGCATACGCACATAGGCCACGGTAACCATGCCGTATGCATGTTTGCCACCTATGTGGTATAACAAAAAGGTAAGTGTAGGAAATATGGGGCCCTGCCATGATCTTTACGGCCCGAGTCATAGTTCACCTGGTTAACCTAGGTCCGTTCTCCTTACCCACTATTAGACACTACCACCGACCGCCCAGCCCCAAGAGGAAAAGTTAAGCTAATTAAAGTCATTTAAGTCACACCAGTGAAAACACCATCGAACATACCTTCACGAGCATTGGAGGCAACACACTGTCGATTTTTGCCTCCAGCTCGTCATATCCCTTAGGTTTAATGGAACAGAACCCCTGACCAATACACTCTGCTGGTGTCTCAAGCACCGCGAGTTCATCTGCGAAAAAGGAAATATATGAAAAAATAACAGTTTATTTAAATTGCAAATCTATTTTTTAACTGAAGTCTAAGAAGGGTTATGTTATTCGCGCGTATCTTGTATGTATGTTTGTATGTACGTATGTATGCATGTTTTTTATATTCTTTATTATGTCATATTTAGATTCATGTATCAAATGAAAGGTATTAAAATAGATATAATATGAACAAAAGCTATATGTTCGTATTTTAGACGCCAAAATATATTATGTGGTAAAAAAAACACTCAGATTTATCGAGTGGGGTATCAAAATGAAGGAAATTAAGGGTCGATTACAAAAATATACTACGTCATGACTAAAATGTATAAAATAAAATAAATTATTAAAAGTAAAAAACCCAACTGAAACTGAAAAGATCGAAACAAGCTTTATAGCAAGCCGTATCCATGTATATGCAAATCTCTAACTAGATGAAAAATTAATGAGTACCGCCTGCTATAAAGCTTGTTTCGATCTTTTCAGCATCAGTCGGTTTTTTTTATTTTTTATAATTTACGTTATTTCAATAATACTAGGTATAGTAAAATATAATGAAATCGAAATCAAATCAATGGAAAGAAAATCGAGTACAATACAAATTCATCAAAATAATATAGTATCAATTTTTTTAAATAAATACTTACCTTTCTTTGAGTTGACACTGCTGGTTGCCAACAAAAGGGTACACTAAAAGATAAAATAACAAAGTTATAATAAGAAAACAGCGCTGCGCTACCTAAACTTTGCACTAGGCAGAAATCGAACCCGTGACCTCTGACAAAGCAGTCAGCGCTCTAGCGTCACGCTACGGAGGTCTCCTAATGAATAAATGAACTGAAAAATTATTAATTACAATCATACATATATAAAGATATATTATATCAAATGTAACTGAATTGAAAACTCAATTGATTAATAAATAATTAAAAAAGTATTACCATAAATAAAACACTTTTAAACACCGCCATATTCATTTGGTAAAATGTTATCACTTAGTTCACACATCAATCCTGGGTGTTACTGGTACGTATTATTGTCTTTTCAATTAAAATAATAACACATAATATTGAATATTTTAATCGTAGCTGAATCTCGTGTCTAGATGTTACCTCTCAGATTTCCATTTACAGACTGGCGGGATCTTGTGACTTACCCCCTAACCAGGCTGAATAAAGTTCTTATCATTTTCCTCTTAATTATTTTGTTAGTCAAAAGATAATCGACCTCAATACAGGATAAAATAGATTTGCTTGTTGCAAGAACATTATTGTTACACAATATTATTTTAATTATTCGTGGAATTGTAACATGATTATTGTATGGTTATTGTTGCATCACTTGCTGTAGTTGCAATAAATTTAAATATTGCAATTTGGAATACTAATATGCATGATGAGAGTATTCAAGAAAGACTGAAATTCAATATTCTATACATTTTTTGCATTCCATAATGTGGTACTCATTGACAGATTAGAACCAAGTTTCAATTATGGATGGAGCTTGTATCAGTTTATATTTATTACACACAATTTCATAACAATTATATATATTACTAGCTGTCGCCCACGGCTCCGCCCGCGTGGATGTCAGTTATCGCGAATCGGGGTATGAAAAATAGATGTTGGCCGATTCTCAGACCTACCCGATATGCCCACAAAATTTCATGAGAATCGGTCGAGCCGTTTCGGAGGAGTTTGGCAACGAAAACTGTGACACGAGAATTTTATATATTAGATAGTAATTAAATTTTATTTTATTTATGATGTAAGTTAATGTAAATTATGTATAATAGATATTATTCTATCTATAATAACAAGTAGATCGTTGTAAGGAATATACGGCAAATTGGATTCGCCGCAAGTACCCTGCGACTGCCGAGTCCCATCCTAGTCAATGCTACATTTACTCCCTTGCCCAATGTGAACTTCCACCTGTGTGAGAGGCAACGACAGCGGTCAGCCATTGACTTGGAAAAAAGAAGAGTACCAGTGCTCCAGCGTGAAAAAAACCTCATTAGGAACCTCCTGGATTTCGTGAAGCTATTTTCGTGACACTTTAATAATTTTTTATTTGTTCAATTCGTAATTGGTAGTAATATGTGTTCTTAGGAGTTGGAAAGAAGGAAGAATGTTTAAGCCATCATAAATGAGGATACATGATTATGTTTTGGTCCATATTAATTGATTTTTGCCTTTGACAGCTTTTACCAAGTCCATAGAAGAAGCCTGGCTAATTTCGTAGTTTTCTTAAATGTACTTATTAGTCATTAACTTGAAGAAAACCTCACAATAAATGATTGAAAATATACTGTTATATAATTAAGTAAATACATGGGTTCGAATTATACAATACTTAACGCGGACAAAATCAAGGGCTACAGTTAGTGTATAATAATTTTATTCTATCTATAATAAAAGTACACAGTAATAATACGATTTTGTTATAGTTAATATTAATCAATAAAAAATGTCATATTAATTATATATAGTCTTGTAATCCATTTTGCATTATGGCAACAGTAAATGAAGGAGTGCCTGAGTTAGTTTCTCACAAAAGTATGTTTAGGTGCATATATATTTACAGTACTAAAATAGTACTTGATAATTATTCACTTGTTTAATTTAGAATTTTATTATCTATAATACAATTTAATTGCAAACAATGAATTCATTTATTTACAATATAAAAAAGAATTGTAAAAAAAAAACGCTCGAAAGATAAAATACAGGAGTTGGGTGAACTGTATTTTTTTTATAAAACCAGTTGTATCTATATTTGCGTAATTAGAAAATTAAATAAGCGTTATTTACATTGCCTTGTATGTATATAATAATGTATAATTGTGTATATAAATAAATTATGCGCCAGTAACCGTGCAACTACAAGCGACTGATGACGTTATATTTTTTCCAATGATATCTGTTTTATCCTGGTTGAAAACATATAGAGTGCGATTGGAATAAATGGGCTCGCATGTGGTCCTAAAATTAGAAGAACCAAATTTCACGTCCTGGAAGCATTCCACTACACTGTTGTTCTCTGGGGGCCTGTTAAAAATAACAAAAAATATTTTTATGTAAATAAAATATCATTCCAAATTAAAAGTACAGTTAATGTTAAATATGAAACTACTGTAATACGCACATCAAAAAAGTCTAAGCAACATGCATGATATTACAAATTTACCATTTTCTCTAAGTATTTACTCACTCAAAGTGCGTAAGTAAGTATACTTTTTTATTATTGGTGTCATACTGGCTGGTTGTAAAAAAAATCGATGATATTTTGTTTTTTCATAAAATTCAAATGACTGCGAATTTGTTTGAATTTAAGTGCGTTTTAATTGCTACGTTTAGTCTTGTTGATTTTTTAATTTTACCAACCATTTCAATAAAGTTAGCGACAAAATTGAATCGTTAGATATTCTTTACGTCATGCAGCGACGTCATTTGACGGCAGATGAAATGCAAAGAGCTGTAGGGATGTTAATTTTACCAACCATTTCAATAAAGTTAGCGACAAAATTGAATCTTTAGATATTCTTTACGTCATGCAGCGACGTCATTTGACGGCAGATGAAATGCAAAGAGCTGTAGGGATGTTGCAAGCGGGAAGTAATCAATCTCAGGTATCTCGACATTTTGGCATTCATAGAAGTGTTATTTGCCGTCTTTGGCAGCTCTACAGAAATACAGGGGAACCCGCTAAACAGCATCCAGGCCGAAAAAGGAGTACAACCACTCGGCAAGATCGGTACATACAACTGAATGCAAGACGCCAGCCGATGTTAACCACTCGAGAGATAAGTTTGAGGCTACAAAATTCAAGTGGTGTTGATGTAAGTCCCCAAACTGCGAAATTGACTGCATGAGTACGGCCTACGAGCTCGACACCCAATCAGGTGCCCAACGACAGGTCACTTGAATCGCGCTCGTCGAAATGAATGGTGTAGATAATGCATAACATGGACCCAGGAACTATAGGATAAAATTATGTTTTCCGATGAGTCCCGATTCGGGTTTAGGCCTGATACAAGAAGGGTGCGAGTATACCGTCGGCCCGGAAATACTGAGTGGCTCAGGTGCGTTCAGGGAGTTCGTCGACATAGGCGAACTGAGCTCGTTTTTGTAAATGGAAACATGAACGCTGAAAATTACGTTGAGGATATTCTCAGACCTTATGTCCATCCATTTGCACAAACCTTCGGCTCCGATTTTACGTTAATGCATGACAATGCGCGTACACATACAGCTCGGCGAACCAGTGAATACTTGGCAACGGAGAACATCAGGGTATTAACCTGGCCTGCACAATTGCCAGACCTGAACCTCATCGAGCACGCATGGGACATGCTCCAGAGACGTGTTTTGAAGGACTTGGATGGAGTGACAACAACCCAACAGCTGAAGGATTTGCTACAATTCCATTGGAAGCGAATACCGCAAGATGACATAAACAGTCTCATTAATTCAATGAATAATCGTTGCCGTCAAGTTCTGAATTGCAGAGGAGGCCATACTATGTATTAAATTGTTCTATTCTTTCACAATAAATTCATTTTCTTTAGAAATTTCATTTTGTAAGAATTTTAAAAATAAAATACAACGTAATAATGTGAAGAACCATCCTAAAATTGAAATTAGTACATGTTGCTTAGACTTTTTTGATGTGTGTATAATCAGCTAGCTTTTTTTTAGGTGCCCCCCCCCTCCCCCCTCCAGAGCTTGAGGTTGTCATGCGATATATCCCTCGCACCCCGGCTGATCCGCGGCCATCCCTCTCGGTCTGGCGAGGGGAGACCACGCGGTCCCCATACCGGGCGCGTGGCCTGCTTCTGCTAGGGTGACGGGCGGCTCCAACCGTCATGTCCGCGAGTCTCTCACGCTCAATTTACCCGGCTAGCATGCGGTCAAATTAGTCGATTCCGCTAAACAGCAAATATTTTTACAGGAGCGATGGTTGACTGACTCTCTAGCCCCAAAAGGAAAGTATACACTAGAAGTCTTCATCACTTAGAAGCGGGTGAGAGTGACTTGGGCCCCGAAGAGATACCAGATATCCTAAGCTCTTTAGACCGGATTGGTATTATAAGATACTTACTCGCAATGAACTTCATTAATTGTTTGATTAAACTCTTCGGTTTGGAGCACAATATCATGGTCTTCTCTGTTAGATTTATTATTGAAGTGAAAGTACGAGAATTTACTCTGTAAGAAATATACATTTTAGATAAAATCACTGTATATTTTGTACACTAGCGGCGCGTCTAACTTTTTAATTTTAACTCTCTCTATTTACTTATATCTTTCCGTAGTTCTATGCCTTAGTGAACCCTTCTCTCAACTATAAGTCTTCAGGCTTTCACGGCCGGCGTTGCATGTAGAATATACTGCTTCCGGGCTGGTTGGCCGTGGTCCATGTGAAACTTGTGGCGCGGACGTTCTCACGCTTGGCCAATCAGAATCAAGTGAGTCGATTCCCCGCTCCGACCGTGCCTATAAATACAGCCGTGACTCAAGCCATCGCGCCACTCGCACGTCAGCCGCCGGCGAGGCAAGGTCTCCGAAGTTGTCGTCGCCCGGCCCTGCACCACTGAAGATGTCGACCGCAGTGATCGACGAAACGTCCGGAACGCAAGTTTCACATGGACCACGGCCAACCAGCCCGGAAGCAGTATATTCTACCTTCTCTCAACTGTCAAAATTGCAAGTTGATAGCACCAGCATTCTAGGCTCTGTGCAGATGTATCAGTCAATCCCTCATTCAGAAAGAACAAGTTATTAAATATCATTATTAAAGTTAAAGTGACCTCCCTTATCGAAAGCAAGAATGCCAGGAATGTTTAATTTACATAATAATGAATTTACCCGTTTAACCTCCTTGCAGTTATGACTCTCTGTCTCAAGTGTAGATGTTCTTTGCTCCAAATCAACAGCTGCTGCCTTCTCGGAAATAAACTGTAAATTGAATTACATTTTTAAGACTAAATATTTAAATAAATCGGTCTAGGCGGGATTGGAACCCGCGAGCTTTGCCTCACAGGGGCAATGCTTTGACCACTAAGCTACCAGACCTCGCCCAAACCAATCCAAATTTCTTCTTTTTTATACCCGTGTTTGTTGCGACCGTGGAGCATCTACCGACATTCTTGCGAACTATCGAAACCAATGAATGATTTTGCAATCATTTTTGAACAATGTTTTTTTCATTCAAGTTAAAGATAGCGGGTGCAAACTCCGCCTAGACCGATTAAATTTTTTCTATTTAAATCGACTGTTAATTAAGTCTTATTAATTAAATATAGCCACTCGGTACTGGTAGATAAATACCTTTGATATCACCAATTGGTTGTAGAAGTTAGATAGCAGTCGTTTCACAAAAAATATCGAAGTTCAGACTGGAAAGCCGACCTCAATTAAGTTGGGCAAAGACTCAGAGTCAGAGTATGATGATATGATGGATAGAT
Source organism: Eilema caniola (assembly GCA_949126895.1). Taxonomy (NCBI): domain Eukaryota; kingdom Metazoa; phylum Arthropoda; class Insecta; order Lepidoptera; family Erebidae; genus Eilema; species Eilema caniola. The sequence goes on along the minus strand of OX421471.1, from coordinate 5,075,980 downwards.
AGATAGATAGATAGATAAATTGTATCACGAAAATGCAAAGGAGAGGTGAATAAATCTGATGCGAGCAAAACAACGCTAAGTTGATGCTGATGTTAAATTTATTTACTCACCTTCTTCAGATAATTCGGCAAACCGCCAATTCTCGCTACCAGTTGGTCGTAGCCCTCGGGCTTGATGCTACAGAAATCCTGGTCCTTACATTCGTCTGGGACCTTTATTACCGGATGTCCACCTAAGAATATACATTTTATCATTATTTTTAACCCCCGTACATATCTTGGCTTTACTACTTTTTAATACAAAAGCTAAATAATACATACATAAATATAATCACGCCTTTATCCCCGGAGGGTTAGGCAGAGGTTAATTAACACCCACATTTCACCAATCTGTATTCGGTCCCACGTAATAAAGGATGAGCCATTGCCGTATTCCGGGAACTATTGTTGAATCGAGCCATGAATCTGAAGCTGAGTCTGGACTGTACATATCTGTCTGATGTAAAAGTTAATCAGCCCTATCCCTTAGTCGCCTTGTACGACATCACATGGGCAGAGAAGGGGTGGCCCAAATTCTACTCTGCCGGGAACCACGCGGCTACTAAATAATAAATAAAAAAATCTGAACAAAAAATATTAATCATACATGTTACCCTGTTGTAAAATATATGATTAATATTTTTTGTTCAGATTTTTTATGTATTATCGGTCTATAATATAATACGTAACTAAGAGACTGCGTGTGAGTGTGATATTAAGGTTTATGTATAAAGGATTTTTCTGTATCTATATATTAAAGTTTGGCAAAGTAAATAAATCTCTTCACTCACCTTTAGTGGGGACAGCACGACCAGTTACCAATAAGACAGCAACCTGTAAATACGATATTGAACTTTAAAGCTTTGTTGTTACGTCGCCAGCCTTTTGGGCACGTTACTAGGCGACATCGATGGGGAGGAATTTTTCGACGCCTTAGCTTTTTGAGACTTCTTTTATATTTTTATAAATATTTTAGTATTGTTCGTTAGTTTTAGTTTAATTTATTAAACTTGTAATTAAATCATTGATATTTAAATTAACTTGATTAATAATATAAATATAAAATTAAAAAGATATTTACCACGCACAAGACCGATTGACACCAAAACATTTTGCAAAACTAATAATCTAACAATTTACAACTTTTTTGCAATAACAACTTTTAAATATTTTTTTTTATTAATTATAAAATGTGTAATAATTGTTACACATGCAGCAAATGTCAATTCTCTATTAGACACTGAAAATTTCGTAGCCTATCCTGAAGTTTTATATGAATGTTATTTCCTCCTAGTGGTAATTTACGTGATATAGTTAGGCTTTTATCTAATCTGTGGTTTGGGGTACCTAATGACGCAATACGTCAGTTAATTAAATGAATTCCGTGAATTTCATATACATGTCACCGCCAACTAGCTTAATTTGCCGTTTAGTTAACTGCCTAGGCAGCTAACTAAACGGCGCCACTCAATTAACAGTCTGAATGGTGTTCAGCTATTTAATTAAACGGCCAGGCAAACAGCTTGGAACTAGTTAGAAAAATGACTTATTTCTGCATGGTTATAAAAAAATAACCCCGAAGGCAATGCGGGAGCTACGCTCCGCTCTGCTCCCGTATTAGCCTTCTCACCTAACCTAACCAAGTCGGATTGCGTAGCTATCACAGTAAACCTATCTGTCTACTCTGTCTACACCCTCGAGGATTTACAGGTGTAAGTATGTGTATGTATGTATGAAATTTTCTATCTTATTTCGAGATAGTGCCCCATCTTACGATTGGCCTATATAAGGATTGGCCAGCCAGGTTATTAAATAATGTAATAAACGAGACGGCTGAATATCATTCAGGCCGTTAATTGAATAGCGCCGTTTAGGTAACTGCCTAGGCAGTTAATTGGACGGCTGATTAAGCTAGTTGGCGGCGACATACACACTCAGATACTGTCATTCATGTATAACGTTTATAGAAGGAAGGTAAATCGGTTAAAACATTAATGTAACAATGTACCTACTAAGGTTACATAATATATATTATATAATATTCATCATTCTCTAAGTAGTTTCCCAACTAAGTCGGGTCGGTGCAGCAACTGCCACCTGACCTCCACATCCCTATTAGGATATCAAATTTCTGTAGTAGGACTAGACGTGCTTTTTAGGGCTTCAACTAACCGTCTTCTTCTTCTTCCGGTGCTTCTCTACTACTGGACGTTGGTGTCAGCTCATAGAACTTCTCCCGATCTTATGCCAAGCGAAAAAGCGGCTCCTGCAATGATGGGAGGCAACGGGATACCACCGTCATTATATTTCCCTAGTAAAACACCCAATGGTCGACACTGACCCAATAGTCGACACTTTCGAAAAAATAAGACGGGTTGCACTCCAGGAGTGACACGGCAGAAGTGAAAACATTTTCTTTCTTTCTTTCTTCATTATATACAGAGAAAAAGATAAAAAGAATACACCATACCATACCATACCTATAATTTAGAGCCAATCATAGAACCTATCACTAATTTTCTGTCAGAAGAAATTAATGAATTACAAAAAGAAAAAATAATCACAAAAAGAAAAAATTATCACAAAAAGTAATACATTACAAAAAGAAAAAATAATCACAAAAAGTCAAATTACAAAAAGAAAAACTAATCACAAAAAGTGTCAGAAACCCAGGTTTGAACCCGGTACTATCTTAAACCATAAGGACTTAACAGTCGAAGCGCTTACCGTTAATCCACGAAGCTTCTTAACGCACCCAACAAAATAAACAATCTGTAGCTGTTATAATATTGTATGACGTCAGTCGTCGGTTATGGTTCAAAGGTCAATCAATCCTGACGCGAGTTTAACACTTTTTACCCATCTAACGCCGCTAAAGAAGTTTTCACTTCAAAAACCTTTATTGGAAGTAATGTAACTAACTTGTTTCCTTGACTATTTACTTAAAAGACATCTAATGGCATATATACAGGGTGTATTTTTGAAACGGGGCAGTAAGGGCAAGTACCTTAACCGTTGCAGTTACAGTAAAACGTTCTTAAAAGACCTTCCCTAACTTTTTGGGACATTTTGAACTGCATTCACAGATTTTGTAAAAAACTTACAGTGAGCAAAAAAAATGCAAAAAGTTCAAATTTTTTTTTATGCCAATCGATTCTATTTCATGTGGGGATCAAAAAACTCTTTAGGACCATTTTAGCTTTCAGTACTAGAAAAGACAGAAATCGCCAAAGACCTTTCCCATACATTTCGTACGGAAATATGATAAATCAACTCGAAACTCATAGGTCAGGTAAAATTTTGAACTTTTTTAAATAAAAAAAATCATTTAAACATTTAAGAAATTGGTTTATGAAATAAATTGCTCAAATTGATTTCCATTTTCATGAATACATCAGTCTATCCTTTTTTGCACTGAACGAATGGCGGCTAATAATGTTCTGGGATGAATATTACGTAAAATGGTCATTAATGCATCCTTGAGCTCTTGAACACTGGCGTACGTCGTCTTATACACCTCGTTTTTCACGAAGCCCCATAAAAAAAAAATCAAGTGGTGTTAGATCGGGGCTACGAGGTGGCCACTGTGTTGGACCATGTGTACCTATCCACTGTGTACCGAATAGGCGGCTCAAATTGGAACGTGAAAGGTGACTGTTATGTGGCGGAGCACCATCTTGTTGAAAATGAACTTTTCGCAATTCCGACAGGGGCCATTCGTCCATCTCGTTTTCAAGATGGTGTAAAATGACTTCATTATACATGGCAGAATTCAGTTTCCCTTCATAAAATTCCACCATTATGACTCGATTGGACATTATACCACACCAACAGTTGAATGAGAAGCGAACCTGATTATGACTTGCCGTAACTCTTAGTGGATTTTCTTTGGACCAATAGTGGTGATTTTTTCTGTTGTACATACCGTTATTGGAAAAATTCGTTTCGTCTGACCACAGTATGTAATTTAAAAATTCATGATCTCTGCTTATTTTTCCTCTTAGCCATCTGCAAAAAGTATGCCTTCGAACATCAACACCCGGATGTAACACTTGAACTATGCGCCCATATCGATAGCACTTGTAGCCGTATTTCTTCCATATCTTTATCACAAGGGAGTGGGATACACCTACTTCAAGGGCGACTTGCCTGGACGATACCTCTGGATATGCTTCGACATAAGTTAGAACCGCAATCTCCGTGTCCATGTCCACACGAGGCTGCCGCTTTCTTTTGAAAGAACCCTGCAATTCCAGGTTTTTCAAAAGATTTGTAATTCTTGTTGGCACATGCCGCAACGGATACTTATTGCGGTACCACACTAATGCAGCTCCCGCATTTCGATTATTGACAAAATACGCTTCTAATAAGTCAATTTTTTCTCGATTAGAAGACATTTTAGCGAAAATCCTTAATTAATAACTCATACGAAGTTTCTCAGCTGAAACTAAGAATAACACACAGATTTTCGAATCAAATTCGAAATTTGAGGGTAAAAATTCTTTTTATTTACTTTACAGTCAATTCTACCCACTTCCTGGCCATAACAAAAAGTTAGACCATCGTAGAAATTTGTTTCTGTTGCCGAAATGTATGGGAAACGTTTTTGGCGATTTCTGTCTTTCCTAGTACTGAAAGCTAAAATGGTCTCATAGAATTTTTTGATCCCCACATGAAATAGAATCGATTGGCATAAAAAAAATTTTTGGATTTTTTGCATTTTTTTTTTGCCAACTGTAAGTTTTTTACAAAATCTGTGAATGCAGTTCAAAATATGTCAAAAAGTTAGGGAAGGTCTTCTAAGAACGTTTTGCTGTAACTGCAACGGTTAAGGTACTTGCCCTTACTGCCCCGTTTCAAAAATACACCCTGTATATATAATACATGTTCAAAAATTCGCAACGCTGTCGTGAGTAAATATTGAATTGGCACCAGTTGTTTCTTATGAATTTTGGTAAGGGCAGTGATTTTTAATAGGTATGATATTTTATTTATTAATCATGATTATCACTATTTTTATTACGGATGATATAAATATGTAACTTGTTGACCCATATAGACCATTGAGGTAATAGGGGTTAAAGTATGAAATTGCCGTTTCATTGTAATAGGTACTTCGAATTGACATAGAACCTTCATGGTTTGAGATTTTTGAGTGAAACTTTTTCCACATGGTACCTATGTAGTTCTTCATTTAAAAATGTGCAACATTCGATTATCGACTTTCAGTTGTTTTTTTTATTCAGCTTAGACAAGAAAGATGGATACTTCGAAAATTCGAGTGATTTTTGAATACGAGTTCCGACGCGGAACTAACGCGGCAGAAACAGCTCGCAATATCAATGTTGCGTTTGGAGAGGGGACTGCTAATGAACGCACCGTGCGATTTTGGTTTAAACGCTTTCGTGATGGAAACTTTGATTTGAAGAACGAACCACGAGGAAGGCCGTCCACACAGGTGAATAACAATGAATTGAAAGACATGGTGGAAGCCGATCCGAGTCAAACTACCCAGGAATTAGCTGCATGGTTTAACGTTACCTTACCAACAATATTGACTCATTTGCGTCAAATCAATAAAATAAAAAAATGTGAAAAATGGGTACCTCATGATTTGACTGATCTGCAGAAAGAAATGCGTGTTGAAACTTGTGTTGCCTTGTTGAATCGATACAGAAATGAAGGAATATTGGATCGAATTGTGACATGTGATGAAAAGTAGATTCTTTACGATAACCGTAAGCGAAAAATGCAATGGCTGACCCCAGGTGAAACGCCACAACAGTATCCTAAAGCAAAGCTTACCAATAAAAAGGTAATGATAACTGTTTGGTGGTCTCAGCATGGTGTTATTCACTATAGCTTTCTACGATCTGGTCAAGCAATAACGGCAGATGTCTACTGTGTCGAACTCCGAACAATGATAGCAAAACTAGCAGTGAAACAGCCCCGACTCATGAATCGATCTTCACCATTATTGCTCCATGATAACGCGAGACCTCATACAGCACGAGAAACCGTTTTAACTCTACAGGAACTGCAATTAGAAACTATCCGTTACCCTCCGTATTCGCCAGACCTTGCTCCAACAGACTACCATATTTTTCGTGATTTGGACAATTTTCTATGTGATAAAAAGTTTTCTTCTCAGGAGGCAGTACAAAATGCTTTCACACAGTTTGTCGAATCTAGATCACCAGAGTTCTATCGCAAAGGCATAAATGACCTTCCTACTAGATGGCAGCAATGTATAGATAATAATAGTAATTATTTTGATTAAATAAATATGTTAAATTAAAAAAAAACGAATTTCAATTTGTCAGTACAAATCGGCAATTTCATACTTTAACCCCTAATATATTTATGGCTAGATTTTCTATCAGTTTTAAGTGATTGTCGAGTATTGGTGTTTACGACCATGTGTATAATAATTGTATTTAGGGTAAAAAATGTTAGTGTTTAAAGATTTTAACAGTCAAAAAAGGACGTAACGACCATTCTTTTAAAAAAATACGTGTTATTTTGTAGTGTGAAGTTTGATTTGTCCTTAAAGTGTCTGCCATTGGTGCTTTTACCGTAGTCAGCAAACTAAACTAACCGTAACGATGAGATCAGCTAAACGTGTTTAAAACTATATAAGAACTAGCTATTGCCCGTGGGTTTGCCTACCGTGAATGTCAATTACCAAACATAACCTATATCTTTACCTAAAGTTTAATCTATCGTACCGCGGCCACAATAACCTCGTGTTGTGTTCCCGGCGATGAGTAGGGTAGCCAGAGCTCACTGAAGAGTTATTGTGCTGTCAGTGGGGATACCTAAAACTTGTCCTGCTTTATCTTCTACACTGACGGCACAGAAACTATCTGTTCTAACAGGGTCAGCAGCGCGAGTGTGCCGCCCCTGGTGTTGCACACGTCCATAGGCCACGTTAACAACTTTCCATCAGGTGGGCCGTGTGCTTGTCTGCCACCTAAGTAATATAAAAAAAAATTACATATAAGTTACCGATATCCTAAACTTATAGTAATTATTAAATTATATATAGTTTAATATACCGGTAGTTAAAACATGTAAGCGTCAGAGACAAGCAGACTTCAACATTTATAAAAGGCGCCGGGACTTTTAATGGTCATGTACTTTGCATGATAAGTAATATAATGATTATCTTACAAAACTTTCCATAAATATTTTTTAAGTGTGAATTAGAAAAACGTCCAGCGTTATAGAATCTCTATAAAACATAATAATTGTTTCAATTCGACTTTAATATACTTAGCAGGGAAAATTTACAGTAATAGACCTAACACTACGTCACGTTAATACGCGAGAAATTATATTGTACTCACACAGTGACGTCTTTAGACCGATACATATGTATACGTCAACAAATACCTATATTAGAGCGTTTTCAGACTGTCCGATATCTGATTTCAGATATCCGACATCCGATATCGGAGGAAGTCAAATGTATATGACATTATGTATCTTTCTTTCACATTATCCGGCTCGATATCGGTTATCGGAGCCAACACTACTGTTTTGGCCCGATATCGGATCACAAAGAGACTAATACAGTAACTGCGAGCAATTTCAAATCGACTACACTTTTCGCGTTTATTGATGACGCTGATCACGAATATAAGAAAAGAAAAACTCAATACCATGTCATGTCAATAAGGTCGAAAATTACTTGCACTTTTATTTCTTCTTTTTCATACCTAGCATCCCTAACTAGTCTATGCTTTCGAGGAAATGGCCGTATCGGGCTGATTTTATCGGATAAATGTGGAAACAGCACAAGGTGGTGGCTATCGTATGTCGGCTTTCGGCGTCCAACACCGATATCGGATATCGGATGAATATGAAAACGCTCTTATAGTTACTGTATAAGATGGCGATTAGATTTGCGGTTAGTCAGACAGTCAGAGTCAGAACGATCTTGACTACAAAGTCTCAAAATAAAAAGTGCGAGTCGTACTTGGTCATGAAGGGTTCCGTAGCAGGAAGTAAGATAATATAAAAGTTCTTGTAGTTCGTTGTTACTTTGATCGATGTTTTAATAATAGTGTACGGTTTACGATTAATGATATATCAAAAAAAAAAGACGAGTTGCACTCTGGGAGTGCCGACAGAAGTGGAAACTTCTTCTTTCTTTCTTTCTTCGTTATATACAGAGAAAAAGATAAAAGGAACATACCATACCATACCTATAATATAGAACCCGGTACTATCTGAAACCATAAGGACTAAAGTCGAAGCGCTTACCGCTAAGCTTAGCCTTCAGTATTATGTTATCTGTGGCTTAGCATACCTAGCAAAATAAACACTCTGTAGCTAGGAATGTTGTATGACGTCATGTCGCCCTACAAAGTCGTCAGTTACGGGTCAAAGGTCACGTGATCCTGACGCGAATTAGGTCACGTGATCCTGACGCGAGTTTAACACGTGATCCTGACGCGAGTTTAACACTTTTTACCCATCCAACGCCGCTTAAGAAGCTTTCACTTCAAAAACTACTTATTAGATCTCATTGAAACCAATTTTCGGTGGAAGTATACATGGTAATGTACATCATATATTTTGTCTAATTTTACCATTCTCTTATTATAGAAGTTACAGGGTGGCAGGGCAAATCTTAATGCACTTCACAAAATACATAAACTTACCAAGTTTCAACAGCATAGTACTTATAGTTTCGGAACAAGTGACTGTGACATACGGACCGACAGACAGACATGATGAATCCATAAGGGTTCCGTTTTTTGCCATTTGGCCACAGAACTACAGCTACAGAATTTGAAGGTAATTTCAATCAAATCACACTGTTTTATTGATATAAATTGTATTATTATGGGAAATAAAGATGTGTACCAAATATCAGAACAATCAGTCAACAGGACAGAGGGAAAGCCAAGGCATTAAGATCATTTTGAGTACTTTGTTCGTCAAGATCGATTTGATGCTGACTGTACTCGGTTTAATCCGGGTAAACGCCCACGTCTTTCTGATGTTTTGTAAACTGTTTGCTAATCCCAGCTATATCACCCGGTATTATTAAAGCATCAATGGATTGTGTCAATCATAAGGACCAAATCTCTCTACCCAATAATTATGATAAATTAAGTGAAAGGAAGTCCATAAATTCTTAACCTCATTCAAGATCTTCAGGGATTAGACCAACCTCATCTGTGAGGCGGTACACTTTACTGACGGGTGAATACTTTAGTCTCGAGCTTGAAGGATCGGCCTGTAGTTATACTTCGGGATACGTATCTTGTACCTAAATTATGAGACAAAGGAGGCCCTGGTGCAAGGGGATAGTTTTTGTAATAATCTGTGCTTAGCGAACTTGAGTTCGTCCATTGCCGTAGTAACACGTTCTATTCTCAAGAGACCACAAAACGTGTACAGTCCGCATCAGAAAAATGTTGACCACCAAAGTACTCAAAATAATCCGATTTTTCGTACCACCTAGGTGGCAGAAACGTACACGGCCCACCTGATGGAAATTGGTTACTGTTACATTATTTTGACCATTTACTTGATTAGATGACATTGATTGGCGTGTTTGCACATATTTATATAAACAATCAGCAAATAACATAATAAAGGAAAACGTATTGTTGAGATAGTTTTTAAGTTTACATTCCCCCGCGCCCCTTGAGCGGTTTAGAGGTACACACTGTGCTAGTTACTGTTAAAAATCGTGAAATCGGTAATTCCTAAGTTCTAGACACGTACTTTATAACGTTGGAATTGTAAAGCCAACACCAATAGATTGTGAAATTGTTGTAACTGTGGTAATGATATTTAGTTGTGTAATTAACAAAAACATTTACAAAACAGCCGAACATTGAAAACGTTAGTGCCTAATCATCGTACCAGTGACTCATCTCTCGGTGCATCACACACAACACACAAATTACCTTATATGGTCAACGATCACCTGTTTACTCAAGACAGTTAATCCAACGTATCTATTGATCGACTACTATCGACTACTTAACCAAAGTCTTTAACGCATGTTTTAATATCAGTTACTTTCCTAAGGCTTGGAAATTAGCTAAAGTTATCGCAATAAAATAACCTGGAAAAGATGTCTACTTACTAATTAGCAACAGACCCATTAATTTACTACCCTGCATAGGTAAGATTTTTGAGCTTTTGATATCCGACAGACTTAATAAGGTAATGGAATCTAAGTTAACTCCGAAACAATTTGGATTTCGCAAATATCACTCAACCACCCAACAAATGGCCAGAATCACTGAACATATTGCCCACCATTTAAACCTTGGTGAAGGTTCAGGTATAATACTGTTGGATGTTGAAAAAGCATTTGACACCGTATGGCACGAAGGCCTGATACATAAACTCGTCCAAAAACAAGTACCTCTTACCCTCGTTGCCCTAATTCAATCTTATCTTCACAGTAGATCTTTCTCCGTCCATATAGGTGACAGTCAATCTACCCATAGATATATCCCTGCTCGCGTGCCTCAGGGGTCAATACTGGGTCCTTATTTGTTCCTGGTCTACCTTGACGATATCCCAACTCAACCTTGTACATATCTGGCTGGATTCGCCGACGATACTGCTAGCTTTACATCCTCTAGTGATACAGATCTTGTCATTTCCCGTCTACAACTGTCCCTTGAACTGCTACTTGAGTACTTTACTAGATGGAAATTAAAGTCAACACGTCTAAAGCTGAGGCCATCTTGTTTACAAGAAAGCGTTCATTACCGACTAGACAGTTACGAGCTGACGGACACCCCATTTCTTGGAGCACCTCTGCCAAATACTTGGTTTTAATTTTTGATGGTAAAATTAACTGGACTAAAAACACTATGGCACTTCAATGTAAAGGCGTCAAAGCTATGAATGCCCTTTCACCTATTTTCAACCGTGCAATCTTAAGTCCTAAGACCAAATTGAAAATTTACTCGTCCCTTATACGACCTTGCATAACGTATGCTGCTCCCGTATGGTGCAATACCTGTGACACATACTACTACAAAAAATTCAAAATAAAGCCATCAAAATTTCTTACAATACCCCATTTTTCACTAAATAATCTAAACTAATCTAGATTACACGAAAATATTAATTATAGATAATTGCGGTAGCATAGTGGTAAGGGCAATGGACTGCTGAGACGAGGTCTCGGGTTCGATCCCAGGTTTTACATGGCACACACCAATGACTTTTCGATGCTTATCAAAGTTATTTGTGTATATATCGCAGGTTTATAAGTGCCCAGTTAATGGCAATAGGCTCGCCACCTATTACATTGGGACCTAAACATAAACCGGCGAAATGTGGGTGCTAGCACCTCTGCCTACCCCTTCGGGAATAAAGGCGTGAGTATTAATTATCCACCCATTAAAACATATATTCTTAATATTTCCCGCCGTTTTTATATTAATTTACATAAATTAAACACGAAAACAACCTAATTAGCACAATTATTGGTTCTAAACAAATAACTAACATGCTGTACGCGGGCACCTATAATCGATATAGGTTCCCCCATCACTATTTTATCGGAGGTCCGTGACGTAGGCCCCGAACAACACGATCGGGTAAGCTCGGTGCCCAATAGCGGTGACGCATTCAAATCTTAGTACCCCACTCCCGATGCGCGTGCGCGCTGCTGCCATTCCACCGCGTGATGACAAACATAATATTGGAAACTACTTTCCCTCTTTTCGATTGGCTATTTGAATCAACTTTTAGCTCAATTCTAAACAGCATTTAAACAGTAATTTTCGTGGTTTCCGTGGATGTCCCGAGGTGGTATAATATTTCATTTACTTACATATTAGTTATGAAATTTCGAATGTATTGGTAAGCTAACCGTACATTATATTTATTCTTATTCAGTTTACTTTCACTTATGTCAAAACAGTTGTTTTACCAACTTTTTTTTTTATGTTTTACATAGGCGACACTAGCTTTTACAGAATAATTTTAGTTATTGTTGTTACGCATAATATTAGTCTACAAGCATTTATGTGCACCGTATTTGTTTTATATTTTTAATAAAGAAATTTTAAAAGTAAAGAAGTATGTCCTACAACTGAGCATTATGAATAGTGCCAAGTACTGACCGTCAGACAACCCTTTGTACTGGCTACTGTAATCAAACAGCACTCCTTAACAGAGTTTAAGACAGACTCCACTCGCCGCAATCATCTAGTGGCTGTCTCATCGAGGGTTAGACAAAAATTCTTTATTTTTCTAAGTCCGTACCTTTATCTTTATGGCCTAAATATGTACAAGTGCAAAACTATTCTCCACGAATGGCTTCTCTGTCAAACGTACTCTAACACTGGGGAATTATTGAAAGTCTTGAAGTAGTAAAGTCTTGACGACAACGAGGTCTTTAATCATCTAATTCAGATGCACGCACGCGCGTGCACACACACAGACACACAGACATACACACTTAGTTAGCATGCTTTATATATTTTAATCTTTAACATATTTTGTACCAAAACTGATTATCCTGCTATTTCTTTTTTAAGCACAGCATATAATCCTGGTGACCAGTAAAACAGGTAATCATTTACCTACAACAGGCACCAGCGATCCACAACCAGATTCTATTTACCCTAAGTTGTGTAAACACTGTATGTAATTTGGTTGTTGGCGAGAAAAATAAATTTTTATTATTTATTATTATTTAGTTTGACCAATCTGCATATTCTAGTGCTTACAATAATTTGGAATTTTGGTAATCAGATATTTTTAAATACTTTTGAAGTCAACATTTTTTTGATGCTGTCTGTACCTATAGCGCGTAAAGAGCATAATATGAAGCAAACCAAATGAAAGTTTGGACAGGAATAACAGGAGAGTGGCCCTCAGGGTTTATACTATAAAGGAATCACCATCCTTGTTTAGATGTCCAATTTTAAAATGTGCTTGGGTTAAATAATAAATGACACATGATTAATTAGTTACGTGTTTATTCTTACCAAATAATTTATTGGCAAAGTCAATTTAGAAAAACGTTAGCTTTTTTTATAGAACACAGTTTCATTGACGTAATTGACCAAATGTAGGTCATAATTATATAAATGTTTGGGGCTTTTCGCGATAAATCATAGAATCTCAAACGGTTACATAAATATGAGTTCACACCGCGATAGTTTAGAAACAACAAATGTAGGTAATTACACATTTTACCTTTTCGTTGGAAACAAAAACCAATTATCTGAACCTAGTAGGTAAACATACGGATTAGGCGGGTTACAGAAATAATCCCAGTTCTTATACTAACCAATAGCGAATCTCTCAGTCCATATTGGCTCGAGATTAATGAGAAATTGATGACTATTCTCATGCCGTTTTTGAAGATTGATGGCGCTCGGTGGAACTTGTTACACATCATACTCCACAGTAATATTTGTTTGTTGTTGAAACCATTGTAAACCTTTGAAAATGCCATGGGCCAGAACCGATCAGGTTAAAAAAAACTATGAAAAGTACAATTACCTTAATCAATATTTTCTTATGCCTTTCCTTGCCTTTCTATTTACGTGCGGGAAATCTCCACGCCCCCCCCCCCCCCCTTCCCCACCGGGGATGGAGGTGGTGGTTATGTCGGACTCGAACCGAATAACCCAGTGTCTTCCCTCTCGGTCTGGCCCTCCTCGGTCTTATGCCAATCACCTAAACCGATTATTGCCCATCCATATCGCTGAGGTTATATTGCCACTTCCTTCCATCTCAGAGAGAGGCTTGATATAGCTCTATGAGTACAATATAATCTATTTATTGTTTGTACACAAGTAATTACATACACAACATTTTGTTTGTACAGGTTTGCAGCATATACAATTATATTGGCGGCCATGTCGCATATGGACTCTTACAAGCTAACGTTGGTACATGAAAATTTAACAGCATACATACATATAATCACGCCTTTATCCCCGGAGGGTTAGGCGGAGGTGAATTAACACCCACATTTCACCAATCTCTATTCGGTCCCACGTAATAGAGACCGAGCCTATTGCCGTATTCCGGGCACTATTGTTGACTCGAGTCATGCATCTGAGGCTGAGTCTGGGCTGTACATATCTGTCTGATGTTAAAGTTAATCAGCACTATCCCTTAGTCGCCTTGTACGACACCACATGGGTAGAAAAGGAGTGGCCCAAATTCTACTCTGCCAGGAACCACGCGATATCTTGCAATCTTGAAATTTACAGATAAATATTTTAGGTTAAGCAGCCTCATTAAAGATTACGCTCTCTGCTATTCGCTATATTCAACTTTGCATTTACAGCAGGCTGACACTTTGAAAGGCTTTTGCACAATTAAGTTTCTCTCGATATCGAAAACATATAATGTGCGTTCTGCATAGCTTGTCACGCACTCCGATTTCATCCCAAAAGCGGGATTAACGCCCAAGTCCTGGAAGCATTGTACTGAATCCTTAGCATTGATGTATTCGTACCTGTTGTAATAGAATGAAGTTATTAAAACATACTTTTAAACAAATCATTTACGTATATTATATTTTGACATTAGTAGAATTTTCCTAGTTCTAGTGGTAACTGCAAATCGGCAAACGAAAGGTGGAAAGGGTAGCTGTGTTTGACTGAATGCGAAAGCTCGTCGGGTGCTAAGGCGCATACTGAAAGCCGCATATGTTCAGAAGTAGACTACAATATTTTTACTTTGCAGTACTACAATGATGTTAACGGGAATTAACGCGAATGGTATTATGAAGTATCGATCAGGTTACACCGACCGTAGTCAAATGCTGACTAGTTCAGTGGTCATGTAATTCAAAGGTCATCATTCTAGGGTCTTAGGGATTTTTATTCTGCATTTCGAATATACTTACGCGCAAGAGACGGTCTCAATGTTTTGTGCAAACAGTTTGGATTGCACAATGATTTCGGGTTGCGCATTCTTTGTATCATTGGAATACGCCGTGTACCATACTTCCGTCTGCAAAAAAAGTAATATTTGAATTATATTATACTAGTGTGTGGTGTGGATTAACTGTCAGTTTATGTTTTTTGAATAACAGGACAAAGCATGAATTGCTAAATTATTTTTGTTGCTAAGCGTAAATACAAACCATTATAAAACAGATTAATGTATGTAAATAATTACCTTAGTTACATAAGGACAGTTGTGCCAATCGTCTTCGGAAGATAGTACCGGTGGTTTGAGAGGTGTTCCACTTCGGTCAGCATATTCCTGAGAAAGAGAAGCAAATATATTAAGTACCTAACCTTTTGACGAAGAATCACCATAACAGAATAAAGTCTCAGATGCATCAGACGCCTCTACCATTGAACTCGGGAATTGTTATCCACGTTTCTCAACTTCGCACGGTCTACGGTAACTTTAGCTCGGTCTCCATGGGCCCAAACCAATCTCATTTGCAAATCGGTATACATGCTAACTGACAGACGGGGCTCTGATGCTGGCCTTCCTCTTGAGTTTCCCATACAAGCGTAAACAAACCAATAAACCACCCACCTTGGTCCCCAAAGTGTAAGCTTTGGATGCGACTGGGTGTGCTCGGATGACGAGATCTCAAGTAATTGAAATCATATCAAACTTGGCAATTTTGAAGAGACAATAAGTCCTAAGCAAATGATTCCTAGAGTGGAGACCGCGAATTGGCAAACGGAAGGTGGGATGACCCCTAGCAAGAGGAACGAACGATCTGAAAAAGAGGACTGAGATGGACTGGATGCGCGAGGCGGAGGATCGAGTGCAATAAACTAATTGTTAAAGTAACTAACCTTTTTAAGGAATTCCGGCAAAATACTGTTCATTTTCTTTTCGTACTCTTCATATCCTTTAGGCTTGACAGAGCAGAAACGCTGACCGACGCAATCCGGAGGGATTTCAAGTACCTCAGCTGAGAGAAATAAATTTAATTACTAAATGAATATATTGACTTGATATATCTTTTTTTTACGTGCGGGAATTCCCCACGGATACCCACCCCTCCGGAGCCGGAGGGGAAGGTTATGTCGGACTCGAACCGACTAAACCGCACGCCGTCTCTGGGTCGTAGTGCTAGGTCAAAGGTGACGTTGTCATGCGACATATCCCTCGCACCCCGGCTGACCCAGGGCCATCCCTCTCGGTCTGGCCTTCCTCGGGAAAGACTTGATATACCTACGGCTGGTCCTAGTATGCGATCTCAATCCAGAAATGCCAATCCGAAACCAGAATTTTGATCAATTTGTTGCTCAAAACGTCCATATGTGGGATCGATAGTGAAAAAGGATGGCCAAAAGCGATCCATCGATTGAATATATGAACGTTTTGAGCAACGAATCGATCGAAATTCTGGTTTCGGATTGGCATATTTGGATTGAGATCGCATATTGAGACCGGCCGATTGTGACGGAGAGCGTATACTTGTATTAGTGAAGGTGATAATGGAATTTAGTAGATTGTGCCAAATACTTTCTAGGTTCGACTTCTAGGTCGAGCAATGTGTATTTGGGTAGTTCGGCCAGTATATGAATATGTATCTTACCTTCAGAAGGAGCAGAAAAGCTAACAGCTACGAAAAGAGCAGCCTGTAATGAAAAATAATGTTATATTACGTGCAAAACTTTACATTAAATAAAAAAACTTAAGTCACAATTAAATAAAATAAAAAAACAAAGGCTATTCTTGTTATTGTGTGAATAAAATAATTTGGATAAACTAATTTCTGTGAATGAAATAATAACAAGTATCTCCATTTTGTTAAGAGCACGCTAATGGTATGTGCTCTTAACGGGCCTTTTAATGTATTTCAAAGTTTAATTAAATAGTAGATGTTTATAGTAGTTTTTTTTAATTTACCTTTTAGAGGTTGAATTAGGGGTTAAAAATTGACATAAGAGAGTTCTTTATCAAGACGAATGAAATTCAAATACAAAGCTTCTTACGTTTACATTTTATGAATTTAAAGTTCCTAATGACTTTAAATTCACATAAATTATTAACGCACATTAACACATAATCGTATATAATAAATAAGAAATTGAAACAAAGTACCTCTAAATTCTTATTTGATAAAATAATTACTTACCACAACGAAATCACATTTGAAGACTGCCATTTTCACTCACTAAATTAATAATCGATTAAATAAATATGATGGAAATATGTTTTTTTAATGATCAGATTGACTCTAGTTGTATTCAACATGAGAAGTTGCTTCTCTATATGCCGCAATACAACACTGATAGTGGCTATTGCAAAACATGGCCTTATAAATTAAATTTAATACACAATTTTCCTTAATGTAACGTGGAAATCCCGATTGTTGAACCAACGAGTAAGTAATTTATATAGGATAGTTATTACTTGCGGCTCCACCGCAACTTATTCTCGCTATTGAATCTCCCTGATAGCGTGATGATATATGAAAAGCCTATGTATGACACTCACAAATAATGTAACTTTCTATTGGTAAAAGAATTTTCAAAATTGGTTCAGTAGATCCAGAACTTACCCCAAAAACATTACAAACTCACAAAATTTACTTCTTTATAATAATAAACTTTAGTACAGTTAGCCTCAGATCGATATTGACGAACAAAGTATTGAAAATGATTTTAATGCCTTGGTCTTTCTCCCTTCTTGTAGACGTATTGTTCTTCTGATACTCACCTTTAGTTCGGACAATAATACAATTAAAAAACCCCATCACAAAACGTTGCCATAACGAGAGGACCTTTTTATATACCAATGAGGTGGCAAACAAACACACGGCCCACCTGATGGAAAGTGGTTACCGTGGTCTATGGACGTGTGCAACACCAGGGGAGTCACACTCGTGCTGCCGACCCTGTGTACGAAGAGTTTCTGTGCCGTCAGTGTAGAAGACAAAGCAAGAATAGCCCTTGGTCGTCCCACTGACAGCACAAAAACTCTCTAGTGAGCTCTGGCTACCTACTCACTAAACACTCCGTCATCGAAATGATCCAAGTTACCCCCGACATGGCGACGCTAAAATTAAAATATTACTGAGTGTATCAAAAGTTAATGGGTTTTCGACTTTTGGAGGTTTTTTTTTTTTAATGTTTAATTTAATTTTTATTTACTCTTTTTACATTGATCTACTAGTCATTCATTTAATATATTATTATTTCCATCCCCATTTTCTTCCTCCCACATATATTTGCAGACATTGGGCATTTTCCCCACTTTTATCCCCAGAGCATTTTCATTGAACTTATTATTTGAGACCCCACTTGTGTATATTTACAAACATTCGGTTATTTTATTCTCCCCCCCCCCCCTCCCCTTTAACCCTTTCTATCGTAATAAAAGAGTCTATATCCATGCCTAAGCTTTATCCATCCCTATGCCAAGTATCAACCCTTTGAGCGCGTAAATTTTTTGTATTCAAATAATTTAAGCTAAGTCCGCGCGCTTGCACGATGCTCAGCGCCGTGGCATCGCAACAGAAATAACTAAACTGTCACTTCACTGTATATTGCAGGCCGGATCTGTTGATATTAATGATCACTGCTCCGCTCCCTTAAGTAGTAGCGTGATGATAATTTAGCCTAAGTGTTATTCTGATGTATAAGCTATATTATTGTAAGGTTTCATTAAAATCCATTCAGTAGTTTTTAAGTTAAAGATTGACAAATATCCATCTATCCATCCACACATACATTCATCCATACTCACTAACTTTTGTACTTATAATATTAGTAGGATACAGTGGGTACCGTCTTTTGCGTATTTAATTCTATTACGCTATATAACGTCATAACACGTACTTTATTCACATATTGCGTAATTACAATCATAATAGTAACAATAACTGTTATTTATTTACCTACAATTCCTGGCACAGTTAAAGCTGCGAGTATTTTTCATATTGACCTATTTTAACTAATTTCAACGTATTCTATCGCAATATTAGAACGTCTTATAATTTTTACTGTTTGCACCATACTTTTCTTGTGTTGAGTATTGTGTAAAAACGAACCCTAGACCCCGAGATGAACGTCTTGGATGCGCTTGAGACTAACGGTACTTTACAATGGGGATGCCGACACAAAACATTACATCCTGGTACTGAACAAAGCGGCATGATAGAGTATGTTCATAAAAATCGCCAGACAAACAATGAAATCTACGTGGATCAGCTAACATTGGCCATTACGACGATGCACGCTCTGTAGGGATAAAAGCGCAGTTGGCATCCCCATTGGCAAGCAGGCAAGCAAGCACGCAAGCAAGTATGCAGCCAAGCATGCATTGGCAGGATTTTTAATTATTACTACAAATGAAATTCGGAAAATTGAACCTTAGTATTTATGACTTTCGGAAAAATAACTATCGTGTTTTTGAATAGTGGAGTTTTGTTTCTTAGTTTTGTTGCTGTATAGCTCACAGAACAAATCCATATCCATAACATAAACTCCGGCGGCTAATATTATAAATACGAAAGTTACTCTCTCTGTCTGTCTGTGACGCTTTCATGTCTAAACTTCTGAACCAATCTAAAAGAAATCTACTTAATAATTTAGTCTATGATTGACCGACATGGCATCGTACGTGAGATTCAATTTTGAATCTATTATTTTAATCTATTTCGTTTTAACCTCCAGCGATACTTTTATTTGATATGTTGCTGAAACACGATTGCTTTAGATCATATTCAGGTAAGCGTCAGGCTGCTCTTGTATGATTTTCCTTGAAGGGCATCGATTTTATTGAACCTTACGCTTCATAATATTGTATGCCAAGCTTTACGTACTCTTCTCCTCTGAAACTATTATCAAATGCAAAATTGGGCAATAAAAAAAATTGAGTTTTTGTTGTTATCTACTACCATAAAGTCTCTTTCTTATTCACAAAATTGATGAAGTTCTACCCCTTCATGTTTCATATACGATAATAAATATTTTTTTATCATATTTTGAAGTTCAAATACAACGTGTTTGCATTGGTCTGGATCACGGAGGATAGAATATGATTTGGATGTTTGTATGCATAATATGTTGGAATTTACATAAGAACACGTAATATATATTATTATATCTAAGTATGTATGCTTGCTTTGGGTCTATATAGCGCTGTGTACATTGTCCTAAAACATTTATTTATCATAACATGTGAAGAGATCTTGCCTGTCATATAAATTGCAAATTATGTAAAAACTTGGCTATTGAGGTAACTTTATCCACTAAGTGAAACTACTTTGAACTTTAACTACTTATATTATTCGTACTAAAGACTTCCTCTAGATTCTAGAAGATCAGCGTAACCGATATGAGCACTTATACTTGAGCTATTATCATACTTAAGCTGTTTGTTCTTACGTTTGTTTATAAATAATCTGTCCCGCTACATGACAAATAACATTATATATTTTTATACCACTTAGCTGGCAGACAAGCACACGGCTCACCTGATAGAAAGTGATTACCGAAGCCTATGGACGTGTCAGGGGTAGGGAGTCACACTCGTACTTAAGTAATCTCTGGCTCCACTACACTACTCACCGCCGCGCTGGGAACACAACACGATACACGAGGTTATCATGGCCTCGGTATTCTGTAGGGCGGACAAGGGCGGAAGTACTTCCCCAGCCATATAGCAGGGGTTACAGGAACAGTTTTGAAAAAAGTTTATTAGTTTATTAAAAATAAATATTCATTAAAAGTAACAGTAGATATTCTATAACTTTAGTAGTCGAATTCATTTAAAAAACAGACAACGGCGCTCGATTGCCTGTCTACCGTGAATAATTGGGACAAGCACAGGCAGATGATAATGATGATTTAATTCTCTTTGTGATATCTGCATATACAGCAAACAGGTATACCAGTCTTGGTCCTTGCCTTCTCCATCTTCCACTTGCCATCCTCGCCAGGCTCTGTACTTAGAACCATGAATTCATAATGCATGTATTTGTTCTGGCAATATATTTTGTTTTGTTTTCCAACGTGATTCATGAAATGGTGTGGCCTGGTGGATATCGGGCCTTCCTTGCTGTGAATTGCAAAGTACAATATTACAAACAGACACTCCAATTTTATTTATATGTATAGATGTATAGAAATGATTCCGAAGCTGACTGCATACATTACTTGTTAAACTATAATACGGATAAAAGGGACCATTGAAAAGCCGCAATGTACATGATACCATAATTAATATAAGTATACATGAGATTATCAATACTTACTCGCACATCTTAATGCTGAATTCCTGCTGAAATTTGCCTTCTAATTGCACAACTACGCGGTCTTTGCCAGCCTCGTCCACTATGTAATAAATAGGATCAATCTGTAAAAAATATTATTTTACGAGAATGATGTACCTAATACGGAAATTATCACGAATTGACACAGATTTACACAGTAAGGAACAGAAATGTACCACCCAGGCCCCCGATTCGGCTAATTTTATGACATAACACCACTGTCATACCGCTGATATTGCTTAAAATGTCATTAAATTTGAGCCTTTATGGCTAAGTTTTTTAAGTAAGAGAAAGAGTTTAAAACATTTTTCATTCACTCTAAACGATTGTCATTTAATTTTAGACTTTAACAGTATCTGAGTAAAGTTATGGGTAAGTTTTTGAAGTCCATAATGAAAAGAGAAAGAGTTGAAAACATTTTTCATTCACTCTACGCGATTGTTATTTAATTTTAGACTTTAACTGTATCTTAGTAAAGTCTAAAGTTAAATGGCGTTGGTTGCAGTGTCTGTGCTACCGCAATGGTTTTGCCATGAAAAAATAATAGCAGAATCAGATCCCAGGTCTTTTAGTTTTCACAATCTATAACCTTCCCTAACTTTTCCACTTTTCAAATCGGACGCACGAGTCCAAAGATTCAACATTCTCTGAATCTTTACGCAATTCACTTTGCGTCGGCTTTCGATATTGGCATTTTCGAAGTTCTGAGGCGGACTTTATAGGATTCCAATTAAGTACTTATAACGACCGCCATAGATGTTAGTATGGCAAACGGGACCGACGGCTTAACATGCTGTCTAGGTACGGCAACATCCAGACCAATGCAAATAGACTTAATCATACAAATATTTACACTGAGCGGGAATTGAACCCGAGCTACCTGCGTAGTCGAATACACTACCGTCAGGCCACAGAGGCTGTTCATTTCCAGAGATTGCGCGTACCGTTATAGTTTTCAGACTTCATTATTAGTTTAGATGATACTCACTTCAGATGAGGTATAGCAATCATAGACGAATGGTGGGCCTTCCCGTGCCTCGTAAGAGCCATTGTCTTCTACTGAAGGCTCTTTGGTAGTGACCACCTGAAATGCTTATGAATTAAAAAAAAAAAACAACCCTACCCTATCTACCGTACCCTAGCAAGCTGAAGCGAGCTTGTCACATCTGCCGATGGACTGATTGCCGTTGGAGCAAACGAGTCCTAGAGTAGAGACCGTGAGAAGGGAAATGTAAGATGGGACGCCTTCTAGCCAGACGGACTAATTACCTGAAAAAGTTGAGCGAGACCGACGCGGAAGACGTAGTATTAAGACGATCGCTACATAGGCTCGTTAACTTGCAAAAACTAGTCGCTCTAGTCTCCAACCTTAGTCACGTCAGTGTGGCCGCAACGAGCGTTTTCATACATTTTATATTTTCGCGACCGCGCCCGCCGACGCTTTTGGTCTGGCTAAAAATTCAGATCCAACTGGGCATCGCGCTAAGGTTGATTTAAGGTCGATGTCGTGAAGTGACTGCCACACCATCAGACCTCCATATCGTTTTGTCAGAGTTATGAGATTTTTCCTTAATTATATGTTGAAAAATAAGTATCCTATCTGTCCAACTTCCTACCAATATTATAAAAGTGTAAGATTGTGACGATGTTTGTTATTCAATCGCGTTCTAACGACTAGACTGAACAGGTCTAGCTGAAATTTGGTACAGGAAAGTATATTAGGTACTGCTCCGCCCGCGCGGATGTCGGTTATCGCGACCAAACTAAGCTTATGTCCTTTCTCGAGGTCTAATCTACAACTATGCCAAATTTCATCAAAATCTGTTCAATGGTTTAGGCGTGAAAGCGTAACATACAGACAGACAGACAGAGTTACTTTCGCATTTATAATATTAGTATGGATATATAGTCTGGAGTAAACACATAATATGCTAATAATTATCCTGGGAATAGGTTCCCATAGGTAGTAGGAATTAGATGAAAATTACACACAGATGGAATTTAGCTAATTATCTTATAAGTAACAAAAAATGCAAGCTCACCAATCCTGTTACGTTCTCCAAAAGGTCTTTTACAATATCTATGGGATAGTTATCGTTGTCGATACAGAACTCCCTGCGTTGTATTTTGCAGGATTTTGGCATTTCAACTGAAAATATAAAACTGAGTATTTAAAAAATAATGCGCACACCTATTTTTTATTTCGTTGATCGTTTTTTGATCACAGATGTTACTAACACGATCCAGAAGACCATTTGCAGGGTAGATGGTTAATTAAAATTTGTTTTTACGATTTTCTTCTTTATCCTAGCGTTAATCCCAGTCGCATCCGAAGCTTTTCAGCTTGAAGTCTAGGGTCCGCTTGACCAGTCTAACTGCGAATTCAGCTGAACTTCGATGTTTTTTTGTGAAGTGACTGGCAGTCACTTCACAAAAAAACATCGAAGTTCAGCTTCACCACCCAAAGGCTATATCGAGGTATTGCAGCTTGACCAATTGTTGGACTTTATTTTAGGGCTTCAACTACCCGTAACGACTCCCATAGATGTTCGTATGGCAACCAGAAACCGACGGCTTAACGTGCTCTCTGAGGCGCGACCAGACCATTGCAAATACCCATATTCATGCATACAAATATCCTACAGATATTGTAAATGTGAAAGGTTCTGAAGATGTTTTCACGTTTGTTTTTCGATCACGCTCTGGCTGAACAAATCTGGATCAAATAGCACAAAGTTAGACCACAGTCTGTCATAACATAAAGACAACTTTTTACCCTGGCAATAGGTTTATATAGGTAGCAGGAAAAGAATCGAAATTCCACGCGGGGGAAGACGCGAGCATTGTACTACATATAATCACGCCTTTATCCCCGGAGGGTTAGGCAGAGGTGAATTAACACCCACATTTCACCAATCTGTATTCGGTCCCACGTAATAGGCTATTGCCGTATTCCGGGCACTATTGTTGACTCGAGCCATGCATCCGAGACTGAGTCTGGGCTGTACATATGTCTGATATTAAAGTTAATCAGCCCTATCCCTTAGTCGCCTAAGAGAAGGGGTGGCCCAAATTCTACTCTGCCGGGAACCACGCGGCTCCTGTATTTATAACAGAAAACTTTTGTCAGTTTAGTGATAGGATAAATGGCTAAAAATATTATCATTTAGCATTGGCGTACGGTGAAGACTACTTCTTTAAGAACCAAGCGGTTCGGTGACTCTTTCCTTTGTCGCACCATTCTTCCTACAGTCCCGGGTCCTTTAGACGGAGCGTCAAAAAGCATCTGATGAGGCCGTCAAGCTGAATGCCACCATTGTCAGCATCCTTTTTCCAGAGACTTTGCCTGCAGCTTACCATCAGGCGAGGTAAAGTCAAATTGACGTGTCCTATTTATACAAAAAAACTTACAAATTCTCATAACTTCTGTAGGGTCAAACACCGATCTGACTTTTAATGTTCTATTGCGTTTTCCAGCTCCACGTACAAATCCGGGAAGAGAGTACTGAAAATATATTTTTGAATTGTTAAGTGCTATTTCACTTTACAAGAAACCAGGTAGATAATTGCTATAACTATAGCGTACAATGTCATTGGAATGTGAATTTTCTCCATAGGAAATAACAGCTTAGACGGAGACGATTATAATGAATCTTAAGCGCAGATCTACAGATAACAATTACCTGATATTAGATTACTCAGAATCGGTAATACGCTCTATTAAAAATCTCATTACAAGTTGACTGATGTTATCTTCTTCATCCTAGCGTTAATCCCGGTCGCATTCTAAGGTTTCACTTTAGAGTCTGGGATCCGCATTTTTCAGTCTATAGGCGCCCAGTTACTAACAGTCCGCCTGCAGTTTCTAATCTGTCCGGCGGCCTGCAGTCCTGAGCCGATAACGCCCACACACTAAAGCGATTTTGGCCTGCTGGCAATTCCCTGTTGTCAGTTTTGCGACCACACACTAGCAGTTGTGAGTCGACAACTTCTCGCCGTATGATCGCCTGCCGGTGTGTGCTCGTTCGCCCTGACGGTCTAGGACTGTCCGGAATCGTTCGGCGGCCACACACCTTAGTGCCCCGAGCACGAAAAAACATTTGAATCTTAACGTAAACGCATCGAGAGAGTGGAGTTTTGCGATTGGTTCACAGTAGACTGCGATTGGCAGGCTTTACACACACACAGGTTCACAGTAGGTAGGCGGCCAATTGCAATGCTTCATTCTCTCCATACGTTTACGTTACAAATTCGAATATTATTCGTGCTTGGGGCATGGATCGTATTAGTCGTCAGTCCAAAGTCGTTAACGAAACTGTGAGTGTGTGGGTTATTACGATAAGTTGACAGATTTTTATCGTTCGGCCATCGTTCGGTAAACAGATAGTGAGCACACTCTATGATAGTAAGGCACCCAGCCTTAACTGCGTGCTTCGATATTTTCTGTGAAGCAACTGCCATTTGACCTTCACAACCAACTGTTAGACTAGACAGACTTTTGGGGGCTGTTTTTAAAATATTTTTGACGACAATTTTAACGTTTTAGTCCCTCATTCAGGCAATCAATCATTTATCTAACTTTCAACTTTTCGTAAATCTCTTCTATATAAGAATCTATCTGCATATGAAAGAGAGAACAGAAAAGGAAATTCTCCGTATTATAATTATTCTGAGGGCCTATTAGATACTAAAGTATAATATAGTTGTAGCTATGTATTAATGATACATAAACTTAATTCTCATTCATTCATCAAGACCTCAACCTCACCTGTAAACCAAAACATCTATTGATAGATGAATCTTTGGAGCAGGTTTTTCCTCTCATGGGGTTGCGGGGTCAGAAAGCAATCACCGAATCAATATCAACGAAACTAAATCATGGAAAGGATTATTAAGAGACCGGGCTTCTGACTCCGGAGCAAGCTTTGGAAGCAACAGGTGATCGGATGTAGAAAAAGAAAATCACAAACTTACCAGTGATATGAAAAGCAAATATATATTCATATTGATGTACTTAGTTGAATTACAAAACTAACTGAATTTAATTAATAATTTATTTTAATTTATTCACAAAAGATTTTAAACGTGGGCCTGCTCTGAGCGTACTGCAGACAGAAATTGCTTCAGACAGGAGACCATGTTTGTTTTTATAGGATCAATTATGCAATTTTCCTTGAATCTGACGCATTGTTTAAACTAATTCATTAATAAATATTTATATATATGAACGTAAGTATATGTATCACAGTAGTCTGTTATGGGTCTTTGTTAAATGATAATATAATTAATTAACTTGATTTTATACAAAATCATCATCAGAGAATCTAAGATTGAATATGCCGAGCCATTCCACTAACTTTGCAGATAAATCCTATTCGGTTCAAGCGACACGGTTGTGGAATACTCTGCCAGTGACTGTCAGGCGTGCGTGCTCAGTCCTTGCCTGTGATCAAAATACTAGTCAAAGATCACCCCGTCTCTCTGACTAAAGTGGAATAATAAAATAGTGGTATTTTTATGTGTGTATTAATATGTATATCTTTTATGAAATCTTTTGGGATATTCAAAGTGTGTATGTTCATAATAACATATACCTATACCTAGGTAGCTATTATGTTTATGTGTTTAATTTTTATTTATTATTCTTGTTTTCTTTTCTTTATATATATTATGTAATCAAATTATACCAAACTGCCCTAAAACATTATTTTCCTATAAGCTCCCTCCACGTCCGTCCATCTATACGTACCAGATTGTGTCTCTCAAATCGTTGTGTTATGTCTATGATGTACAATAAAGACGCATTATTATAATTATTAAAAATGAAATAAAATCACTGAAAAGTAAATTTTAAAATAGTTTATTTTCTTTATAAATATTCATAAAAAGTAACAGTCTTTAAAGTTTTATAAACTTTTCCTAACGAAGTCAAATTTATTTAAATATAAGACAATGGGGTTCTATTGCATTTAGCACTTGAGATGAAAATATTCTTTTGCTTGCTCCTGAGGTCAAGGTCCTCTAAAGAGTTGTCTTTGTTCTTTTTTTGAATTGGCTTGGATTCGACTTCTCAAGTACTAACTGCTATCAAAACCTAAAGTTCGAAATAACTTAATGACGATTCATAATATAATCGTTCATAATACTTGAGATCTTTGAAAGTTTTCTAAATTTCTAATTAAATTTACAAAATTATTTATTCCTATTTGATTTAATTGAATGATGAACAGGATAGGGAATGAGTTAGATGAGTATATTAGAGGGAGTTTGAAAGTTATTCCTGTGAATGACAAATTAAATCACGGTCTGGATTTCGTGAGAAGAGATAGAAGTTATATTGTTAAAAAGGTTCAAAGTATGAAGGCTTCAGAAGCCAAGGCCAAGCCAGGCTTTGGAAGCCAAAAAAAGGTAGATGCAATGCGTGACAGAGGTACGAAATAACAAGTAAGGAAATAACTGATGATATGTTGGGACAGGTAGATAATAATGATCATTTAAATCTATTTGTCATATCTGCACATACAACAGACAGGGATACCCATCTTGGTCCTAGCCTTCTCCATTTTCCACTTGCCATCATAACCGCGCTCTGTACTCAGAACTAGGAAGTCATAGTGCATGTATTTGTTCTGGCAATACATTTCGTATTGTTCTACCACGTTCGTCATGAAATAGTTCGTTCTGCCTGATATTGGACCTTCTTTGCTGTAAGAGAAAGTAATTATTATTTGATGATGTTTTTATAGTTTGAGATCAGATTTTCTGGTTTAGAATGATTTGAAAATTTGAAAACAAAAAAAAACAGTTTAAAACAAAAGGTGAAGAAAATGAAAGATGGTTTAAGATAATTTAATAATTTAAAAAAAAACCAACTTCAAAAAGGAGCAGGAAGTAAAAGATGTTTAAAATGATATTACAATAGTTTTTTTTATTAAAAACAAAAAAAAAACCGACTTTGCTAAAAAGATTGAAACAAGCTTAGCAGGTGAATTTTCATCTGGTTTTAGATTTGCAAATGGGTACCGCCATCAGGCGGGATTCCTGTTGTTAATAATTCATTTTATTTTATATTTTTTGGTTATGACAAATATATTTTTGTAATCGTCTTCCAATTGCCTTCATTTTGATACCCCACTCGATAAATTTGAATGTTTTCTTTTTACCACATACATTTTGGCGTCAAAAATCCAACATATTATAGCTTTTGTTCATATTTTATGTACGCAAGAACACTTGGGCAATAAATGACTTTCATTTGAGACATGAATCATTGTAATCCGTACTGTGGTTCAGAAGATATGAGGTAACAAAAAATATTACAAATACACATAGGTACAAGATACGCGCGAAAAGCATAACCCTTCTTGGCAGTCGGGTAAAAAAGGGGGAGAAAGTGAAACAAAAATAAAAATTGAGTGCAGCTGAAATGAAAAATACAAGTAAAGCTTAATTAGTTTGTAATATGGGTTCTTATACTTACTCGCACCACTTAACGCTGAACTTCTGCTCAAATCTTCCTTCCAATTGTACAACGACACGGTCTCTTCCGGCCTCATCCACGATGTAATAAATAGTACTACTCTGTGAAAACAATAAGTCTCGATTAATCACGAGAATAAATGATACTGTGAAAGTTATTTTACCATAACATGATTGAGAAAGAAAGAAATAAAAAATTTACAATCATGATTTTAGTTATTTGGATAAAGTTGTCAAAATTCGTGGACAGCTAGCTTTTGCCCGCGTCTTTGCCCGCGTGGATGTCGGCTATAGCTATAATATCGGTTATTGTATCGGTTATTGTTGTGTTATTTTGATGTATAATATATATTATTGTAAAGTTTCATTAAAATCCATTCAGTAATTTTTACGTGAAAGAGTAACAAACATTCACCCATCCATCCATTCATCCATCCATCCATCCATCCATCCATCCATCCATCCATACTTTCGCGTTTATAATATTAGTAGGATAAGTCCTGAACTAACAACTGACGTAGCTCAATAGGGGACAAAGGGAATATATCAATTTCGCTTAATATTACTCTTTAAAAATACTCACATTAGATGTGGCACGACAATCGTAGTCAGACGGTGAACCTTCTCGATCTGTGTAAGGCCCAAAGACCTCTACTGCAGAATTTTTGTCAGCGACCACCTGAAAAGCGTCCAAGTTATGAAGTCAAACAGGCTACTCGTATTTTTTACTATTGCGTTCGTTCGTTATTGCCAGACAGGGGGTGACTATGGCCGCAGCACTAGTCGGATGGGTGGGTGTCACGCGGTGCTGTGACGTGACGACAATCCTCTTTTGATGAGGCCGTCAGGCTGAGTGCCATCATTGTTAACATAATACTACGAATATGTAATGGTGACCCTCTTTCATGAGACTGCCTTCAGCTTACCATCAGGCGAGGTGAAGTCAATTTGACGTCTCCTATACATAAAAATATAAAAGTTCTAGCGTTCTTAACAATGTTTTGATATTGTATAATTACCAATCTAGTTACATCCTTTAAGAGGTCTTCAACAATATCTTTGGGATAGTTAGCGTTGTCAAAACAGAACTGCCTGCCTTCTTCCTTACAGGCTTTTGGCATTTTAACTGAAAAAAAAAAACATTTTTAAAATTACAGTATCACTGATTGTTGTTGATTCGATGAGATTGAAACTGTTTTATAAAGCACAGTTAGCGCTAGAAACTGATCTTTGAAAATCTTAGAAGCAACGGTAAGTAGTGTTTGGATTAGACATTGCTCTTACAATTAATCTTTCAATGATCGAGATGATTAAAGGATTTCCCTTTTTTTATTCTGTCTTTTGATTCTACACCAAGTTCAATAAGAGTAAGTTCGTTATATTCACCATTTCTTTTAGGTTCCTTTTTGCCCTTCCCTCCCTTCCCTTTTTTCATTACACAAGTGAAAAATGTTACAATTTTGAATACTTACAAGTTCCCGAAGGTTTAAATACTATTCGTTCTCTCGACTGTCTGTTGTGCCTTCTAGCTACAACTCCGGAAAGGGTTACCTGAAAATAAATAATATTATTGGTAAATAAAGTTTTTTTAAGACAATGAGATACCCGATATTAAATTTCCTAGAATCATTAATGCTTATTGTTAAAACGTTTATAAAATTAATTTTAATAAACCAAAATTCATTACAAATTAACTCATCGTATCTTCACAGTTTGTGGGTAGTAATATATATAATATTATATTTAATAAAATTAAATAAATATAAGCTTACCAATGACATTAAAAGAAAATATATGTTCATATTGATGTAGTTGAATTACAAAAGTAACTGAATTAATTATTTATTTTATTCACAATAGATGAAGCTATGAAACGTGCTACTCCGGTTGTGTTGCTGGTAGGAATTGCTTCTGAGAGGAGACCATGTTTGTATTTATAGGATCAAATTATCCATACAGTTTTCCTTATATGTGACGCAATGTTTGCCCTAATTAATTATTAAATAATAGTATGTACGTATATTACATACATTCATTCATAATAGTAGACTCTTATTATACGATGTAATTTCCCTAATAAATAATTAGATAAAACAGAAAATTTTGATAAATTCCCCATGAATGGTATAATTGATAAATTATTTTCAGTATTTTTTTTATTTATTCTGTTCTCCCTTTTTCTAAATTCCCTTTCATCCAGCTTTTATTACATTATTTCTAATTTATATCATCGTATCAGCCGCACATAGTCCGCTGTGAACATAGGCCTCTCCTCTCCTATGGACTTCCAGAACGACCGATCTATAATTTATTAATTTAATAAAATAAAAACAAATGAATTCTTGGCTAAGATAAGTTGACTTGGTCATTTTCAAGTCGAATATAGGAAACCAGCATGAGACAATCCAATTATATAATGTCTACTATACATACATTTTGTGTATATTCTGTTCAAGGCAATATTAGAAATTTCAAGTACTTAAATAATACTCATTGAAGTAAAAATAATGTCAACAGATTTATCATTATTATTTTATTTTTATAATTCATTATACGGTTGCTTTGAAACGTGTTGTGACCACAGAACAAAACGTGGTTGTGTCGGAGACGTGCTGGTATCCGTATGGTGACAGAGAAAAAGTACAAGTCACTCCATTCGAAGGGTGTTGTAAGAGGCGAGTAACGGAAAAATACGCAGACGATATCACTTCTGAATGTTTGATTGATATAACTGCTGCACCTATCACCACCATAGCTTCTAAAAAGCAACCAAAACGTAGGGAAATAGTATACAGTTTCTATAGATAGGACACGCCAATATGACTACACTTCGCCCGATGTTAGGCTGAAGGCAAAGTCTCAGGAAAGACGGTCATCAATACACCAACAATATTACAACGGTGGCCTTCAGTCTGATAGCCTCATTAATATACGTATTCAAAATTGTATTGTCGAAAGTTTACTTGAATATTGATCGTTTTAATTAAACTTTTAAGGATATTTTTTTACGGATTCTACACAATTTGACTCAATCGTGATAGAATCCCTATAAATTAGTACATACATACATACATACATACATACATACATACATATAATCACGCCTTTATCCCCTGGGTTATAATAATAAGGTGAGCCTATTGCCGTATTCCGGGCACTATTGTTGACTCGAGCCATGTATCTGAGGCTGAGTCTGGGCTGTATATATCTATCTGATGTTAAAGTTAATCAGCCCTATCCCTTAGTCGCCTTGTGCGACACCACATGGGAAGAGAAGGGGTGGCCTAAATTCTATTTTGCCGGGAACCACGCGGCTATTTATTCTGCCGGGAACCACGCGGCTATAAATTAATTTCAATTCATTTCCGTTAAACAATTTTATTATGCCTCTGACGCCAATGTCTTCATAGGAAAAGGTTTAGTAACACGAATAATTGTGTGTCATAGTGTACTTACTTATGTCCCTTTTAATCGTTAAGCTCTACTAATTTCCTTAACGGTAAAAAACTAGGCGGTTTATAACATGGTATAAAATATATAGGAAAATCATGGCATGACGGTAAATGGCAATAAACCACATCATTAATTTGATTTTATAAACGTTATCTCGTTTATACTGACGTTATAGATGGTATAGTATTCACCATGACTGCGTCACATCTATTAATGACGTGGTACTGTCTGCGTCTGCTCCTGTTCCTGAGAACTTGAACTTGATCTTGAACTCCCTATAGTGACCAGTGGCGAATGGTCCTCCGCTGGAGTGAGCGGGAGTGGTAATTTCGGACTCGACCCGACACAAATCGCAGTGGCGAAGGGGTTCACCCTTCATTTTTAATAGAAAACCACGTACTATGCGATCCATGCCTCTGCGGTATCTGCCTGTCGACGTTTCTGCTTCGCTATACAGAGGATAAATTGGAACATCTACATGTGTACGGTTATAGAGACCCGTTACTACTGATAGGCGCGGTTTCTAAAGAAGAGACGTTTCGGGGACGTGTAGCGGTGGCGGATAATTTACATAACAAAACATAAGATAAACTCACGCCTATATCCGAAGGGGTAGGCAGAGGTGCTAGCACCCACATTTCGCCAGTTTATGTTTAGGTCCCAATGTAATAGGTGGCGAGCCTATTGTCATTAACTGGGCACTTATAAACTTGCGATAAATACACACATATCTTCGAAAAGCATTGAAAAGTCAGTGGTGTGTGCCATGGGAAAACCTGGGATCGAAACCGAGACCTCGTCTTATACCACTAGGCTACCGCTGTAATAGATATACATACGATACAATTTAAGTAACACAATGTTAACCTTATGTAGTATACAATAACGTCAAAGACGTGACGCGTGTCACTTTTGTGGCGAGACGTTAGCTGGAGGTACCGGTGCAATTCACCTGTAAGACAAAACCGGCGTTATTGTACACCTACGCTACTTGAGGTTTAAATTGTGTTACTTAAATTTACTGCCACAGCCATACGACCCCGCCACATCTTTCCTGTATAAACCGCGCCCTAGAACCCTATCGCCACCGATAGAAACTCAATCTGATTGCGAGGATAAAATGAACTATTTTGCAGCAACTGATTCTGTAGAGTTTGAGGTATGGTTTAAAAAGTAACTCAATAGTTTATTTAAATCAACACGTTGTCACGCATGGGGCCCTCTCAATACTTGCAATAATACTGAGCCATGTGTTACTGCTATCAAAAGCTGATAGGCGCTAACTATTTATATTTCGATGTATCGATTTTTTCATCTTCATTTAACATGCAAGCACTCTGCTTCCAATTTATTGTTAATCAAGTAGCCTATCACAGCTCTCTTTTGGACATAGGTCTCTCCCAATTTTGGAATGGAGGCCTACTATTTTCACGCTGGCCAGACGGGTTAGTACCGGGGTTTTATTCGAGTTTTCCCTATCTCGCAGTGATGTAGTCTGCGTATTTTATGTAAGTCGCCTTTTAACACCCGTCGGATGAGATGAAGTGGTGAAAACTGCAAATTGACGGATGAGGTGCTCCGGTATTGTATGGTCAGACGCCAGTGGTACTTTAAACCAAAATAAACTGATAGTACCCTATATACTCCGGACCAAGCACAAGATCAAGCACAAGATCAAGCACCGGACCAAGCACCGGACCAAGCATCGGACCAAGCACCGGACCAAGCACCGGACCAAGCACCGGACAAATCACTGGTCCAAGCAGCGTATTCTGCACCGGACCAAGCACCGGATGCTTACGCACTGGACCATACACTTTGGAACTCACACCCCGACACTTCTTACTACCTAATTCAGGCCGCATCATCATTTACCAATAGCTACGATAGTAGTTATATTATGTGTACAAAAAAAAACGACTAGTTTCTGCCTTCCAAGCTTTGGATACAAAAAGGATTTCGTGGGATGCATGCATTTCTCCTTCTATGATAGCCAAAAGAGTGAGTCTTGGATGGAAAACTCTGAAGTTTTAGTGAGTTCAATCCTGACATAGCCATTTCCTGATGAGGTGCAAAAAAGTCAATATTTGGGGAAAATGCATGTAAATTAAGGCCTTCACTAATTCGCACGAATAAAAACAAATATCTTTTAACTCATTATTATATAATTTATCACTCATTAATATTAATTAACAATTAATTACAACATAAATAATTTTAATACTTCATATATACTTATTATAAGGCTATATCAACCTAAATTGATAATAATTTCACTGTTACTAGTTTGCAGTATCATAATTTCAATTGGTTTAAGTGGACGTATTTTTTAATGAATGTAAATTACTCATCATAACACAGCGTTGTGTCACATTTGCATCTAAGGCTTCCATATCTGGCTTTAAAGTTTACTTAAAACCATTACAAATAAATATGTATGTACAATGTTTGACCTAGCATGGCATGGTGGGCTGATTGTTTTGCTGACTTTTGGGATTGCTTTAACCTGTTTCCTGTGACTCCCCCCCTCCTGAGGAGGGCCAGACCGAGAGGGATGGCCCTGGGTCAGCCGGGGTGCGAGGGATATGTCGCATTACAACCTCGCCTTCGGCCTAGCACTACGACCAAAAGACGGCATGCGGTTTAGTCGGTTCGAGTCCAACATAAGCTCCCCCTCCGTCTCCGGAGGGGTGGGTATCCGTGGGGATTTCCTGCACGTAAAAAAAACCTGTTTCCTGTGGTATATCCCATAGTTTTCAGTGATATCACAATATAATACAATATACTCGTACTTTATAATAAATCGTAAATATTAAAATACAAACATTTAGAATCAGTGGTTTTATTTTTAGCCTCTATTTCTTACAAACTTCCTTTGAAACCCATAAACGTTAGTACTAAAGTTTGTAATGGCCCTAAAATGGTACTGGTGACTAGGCGCCCGAGTTTAGGAAATATAAGAATTCTTCTTTTGACTGTTTATACTGGAGATTGATGGCACTTGGTGGAATATACTACACAAAGTACAAGTGATATCATTATTCAATTCTTCTTTTAGTTTTAGGCTCGTATTCTGGAATGGCAGGTACTCAATTCTGGATCTCGATCTGACAATCTGTCTATACAATCTGTTCTCTGATAAATCGTGATTCAGTTAGTGCTTGGCCATACTAAAAGCGGCGGCGGGCGCGGAAATATCAAATGTATGAAAACGCTCGTTGCGGCCACACCGAAAAGACTAAGCAGTAGCCAGGTACGACTGCTTTGAGCGAGTTACCGAGTCTAATCAGCGACTGTCATAATGCGCGGGTAGGCAGGGGTTAAGAACCAGTTTGGTCTTGTCGCAGGTGATACTCGGTATCTTATGTGATACATTTCTATACTATTATTTATTGAAATTATGTACTAGCTCATGTCCGCGGTTCTACCCGCGTGGATGTCTGTTCTCATGACTTTTTATCATGTCTTCATACTCAACCAATTGCGATCAAACAAGCGTACATTTTAATTTTGATCAAGACTTGGTAAACGCATCACTATAATATTCGTGTCGCATAATGACAGTACGATAGTACTAAATTATTTTTAAGTGTTAAAATTTTTGTGAGAAAGATATAAACTCTTCCTATAAATTACAAGTTCTAGCACTTTTTTTTCATTTCACTGTTTTTAACCCTCGACGGAATGAAGAAGGTAATAAGTTTGGGCTGAGAAGATGTTTGTGCAAATCAAAGTTGCCATTTTTGTCAAAAACTACTAGTGCCATTTTTATGAATTTTTAATTTATTGCTTCGGGTTTCATTGGTGCATGTTCTTAGATAAGGGTAACAATGACAACTCACCAGGGAGCGCTGCTGCAAACATTTTTTGTGTATTCATTGTTGCCATTTTCTCCAAAACTACTATTTTGATTTTGATGTAGTTTTCAGGTAAGGTTTTTGGTAAGATAAGTGCATTTTCTTAAATAGGTGCAATGGTGACAACTCATCAGGGGGCACTGCAGCCAACATTTTGGGAGGTATTTTTAGTCGGGGTTTCGTTTTTAATTTTTAATTAATTTTATTGTATTTAGTTCGTATACCTACACGATCTTTATTATTCAAAACTTCCCATCTCAACATTGAACTGTCAAATAAAAATACCACATACCTACCGAAAGTTCGAGATACGACAAAAGTGTTTAGGGTTGTGGAATTCATGAGTGAAAGTTTGTATGTTTGTTAACAAGTGTTTATGTTGAATTAAAATTGTTAATGTTAATGTGAATGTTTAGTGCATGCGGTCGTGAAGAAATCGACAATGACGCAATTGTGTTCGCGATAACAGGTGTTGGTATACTATTTTTTTCTAGTTGTTATTGAAGAGTCGCGAGTCGCATTCGGAATCACGTCACGTGTTCGATGTTAGCAGGCACTCTGAACACCTCAACCATAATTTAGAACACCTGATGTAGGCCGAATCGCTAGTCACTTGTCGCGCGTCAGTATAGACACCCGAACGCGCCTACTCCTGCCGCCGCTTTTGGTCTGGCCAAGCTCTTTGACTTGTGTTAATGTCAGATATGCCTGACGCCATCTAGCGACAGCAAGCTGTACTAATTAGAAAAAAACCGATGCTGCATTGCGCTATTAAAGGACTACAACAACCTAATCCACAGATCTGCAAGGAGGAAACTACCAAAAGTAAAATCTGCATATTAAGCAGTAATATCTACAATAAAAAAATCACTCCAATTGCGCTGGATGTCTTTGAAGGAACTCGTGACACGTTTTGCCATTACTTGTTGAAACATCGTAATACAGAACAACTACTGCATAACATTGCAGTCAAGCTATGCAATTTCACGATGAATGACTATTGTGTTGTTTTTGTTGGCGAAGAAGATTTTTATACCACCCGTAATTACTTCGACCTGGTTGTTTACATCCGAGATACTCTAAAAAGCATTAACCATACCAATATTATAATTTGTACTCCAACCTATAGATATGGAACTCACTATAACTTGTATAATTCTAGAATAGATCATTTTAATAATTTATTGTATTTAGACATATTAACTCATGAACACGCTTATTTCCTTGACTCAAATAAGAATCTGTCCTGTGATTTTAAAATGTTTAATAAACGCACAGGAAGAATTAACAACTATGGCATGCGTAATATTTTTGAAGATATTTATAATTTAATAACTGACATAAAAAAAATTGAATTGCACGATAACGACATGTTTAATAATGACAAATTTACAGATGACATAGTATTTGTGGAGTCAAATGAGCTTTTTCGTTAATGCATATATTAATGTAATGCATCAAAACATTGCTGGATTGATCACAAAATCGAGTACACTTACATTGAAATTATGTGAATTTTCCGAGAACAATCTGGAAATTGAT
Organism: Eilema caniola; assembly: GCA_949126895.1. NCBI lineage: Eukaryota > Metazoa > Arthropoda > Insecta > Lepidoptera > Erebidae > Eilema > Eilema caniola. Next base: position 5,038,394 of record OX421471.1, on the reverse strand, counting down.
ATTATCTGTATTACAGAACATTTTATATCGGCGGGTCATGAGCACTATCTTTCAATACTGAATTACACACTAGCAACAAGTTTCTGTCGGAATGACCAAAAACGAGGTGGAGCTTGCATCTTAATTAAAAACAAACACCGATGGAGAGAATTAATGCAAATTCGAAATTTATCCATAAGCCATTCCATAGAATGTTGTGCAATTGAACTTGTGGATTGTAAGGTTTCTGTAGTTTGTATGTATAGGGTGCCATCGCAATCAAATTTATTAAATTTTTTCAAGTGTTTGAACCAAATCTTGAAAATTTTAAATGGTAAGAATGTACTAATTTGCGGTGATTTCAATATAAATACTTTGGAAAATAGCTCCGAATCAGTTCAATTTCGGGAAATTATTACAAGTAACAATTTGAATATAGCTATCCATGAACCTACAAGAATAGCTAGTGGAAGGTGCATTGACAATGTACTGTATAACATTGATGGTTGTATAGGAAAAAATGTAGAATTAGAAATGTCTGACCATACAGCACAGATATTACAGTGTCCAGTAGATCGAGTTTATGGTATTGACTGGTGGTATGAGTTAAAACCTGACTACTGTGAAGATAATGTAGAAACATTTACTAAATATCTCAAACAACTTAGTTTTAGTGAAATATATGGTACTGATGATGTTGATGTGGCATTTGATGCCCTTCATGACAACTTTACTTTAATATACAACTTATGTTTTCCTATAATGAAAATAAAGAGATCCAGTAAAAGGCGACCTAATTGGATTTCAAAAGGAATCAAATTGTGCAGCAAACGAAAAAGGTCTCTCTTGTGGCAATATAGAAAGAAACAGACGTTAGCCAATAAGATATTGTTTAAAAACTATGCTAGAAAATTAAAATTAATTATAAGGTTGACACAAAAAGCAAAGAACATACATGCCATTAAAATGTCTAATAACAAGTCTAGGACAACATGGAGAATAATCAATGAACATAAATACAATAAACCAGCACAGCATATAGCTAATATTAAATATAAAGGTAAAACAATAACTGAGTCGCACCATATAGCGAAACACTTTAACGATTTTTTTGTCGATCAGGTTGGATCATCGATAAATTGTGATCTACCAAAATGTAAAAGTCCGCCATATAACAGTAGCTCTTTATTTATGCAACCTACTACTCCTGATGATATTTATAAAATAATAATGTCGCTTAAAATGACCCGTAGTGTAGGATATGATGGTGTTGACACGAATGTCGTAAAGAGGGTGAGTCATATAGTTGCACCCGTACTATCGCATATAAGCAATCTATGCATAGAAAAAGGAACCTTCCCAAAATCCCTCAAGTTGTCAATTATTAAACCGCTTCATAAAAGAGGTGATAAGGACGACATAAACAACTACCGACCAATAGCATTACTCTCCATTTTCTCCAAGATTTTTGAGAAAGTTATTTATAATAACCTGTACAATTTTTTTGAAAATAAAGAACTCTTTGCTAATGAACAAATGGGATTTAGGAAAAATAAATCAATAAATATGGCATTATACAAATTTTGCAATAAAGTCTTAACGAACATGGACAAGAGGGGTCCTACCGTTGCTCTATTTATGGATTTGACTAAAGCATTTGACCACGTAAAATTAGACATTCTGTTAGACAAATTAAATAGATATGGTGTTAGAGGTAACATTCTTCAATTAATCGAATCATATTTAACGGACAGACAACAAAGGACTGATATAAGTAAGATATGTCATAAAACAAACACTTTGACGAATTACTCATCGGACATAAGACATATTCAATGCGGGGTGCCCCAAGGAAGTGTTTTGGGGCCATTACTGTTTTTAATATATATTAATGACTTTCCAACAGTAACAACTAATTCTATGACTCTTTTTGCTGATGACAGTACTATTCTTTTTGACAAATGTAACATTAATGACATTCATGATAATATTAATCTGACATTAGAAAATACAATTAATTGGTTAAATGGTAATAATTTAAAATTAAACATTGGCAAGACAAAAGCTATTCAATTTAGGCAGAAACAATCACCCCTAAACTTGAATATAAACTATAAAGAGGAAGTTATAGAAGAAGTGCAATGTACAAAGTTTTTAGGTATTTACATTGACAATAAAATGTCATGGAAACAACACACGGATCATGTATGTAAAAAATTAAACAGTTATTCCTTTGCTCTTAGGAATCTTATTAGAGTTGTCAATATTGATACAGCGTTAACATCGTACCACGGATACGTATCGTCGACTCTTCGCTACGGTATTATATTCTGGGGTAACTCCACCAATGTGGACTGTGTGTTTAGAGCACAAAAACGGTGCGTTAGAGCTATTTCCTGCCTAAAGCAAATAGAGTCGTGCAAACCACTTTTTATAAAATTAAATCTTCTAACTTTACCATCTATATATATTTACGAAACAGCTCTTTTTGTAAAATGCAATCTACATTTGTTTGAGCATTGCACAAGACAGCGTCACATAGGCAAATTATGCATTAGACCCTCTAAAACTGCTTTACTTCATAAAAGTGTCTTCTGCATGGGTCCTAAAATATACAATAAGCTTCCACTGAGCTTAAGAAATGAAACTCACTTAAATTTATTTAAAAATAAATTACGTGCCATCCTGGTTGAAAGGACGTACTATTCGGTGAAGGAATACTTGGAGGAATCTGAAAGCATAGTATATAGAATGGAATAATTAATTAATTACATGTGTGACATAAGCTGTATTATTATTTGAAATTATTTGACATTAGATATTATTATTGTATAACTTAATATTTCTACACCTATTATGGTAGAATATGTATGAACAATGTAATAACATTAAGACCTCGATGTACCATATTCGGAGAAATAAATTCATTCATTCATTCATTCATTCATTCATTCATTCATTCATTCATTCTATCGCAGATCGCAGTGCCACGGCCCGCCAGTCGTAATCACCTGTCTACATAAGTGGCAATAGGTACGTTTGTAAAATAGAATAACTTCAACTTCAACTTCTTCAAAATGGCCTCTGCAGCAAATCGTCGCAATTCGCCAATGTCAAGTAAAATGTATTATAAAATTATTAATGGCGACACGCCAATGTCGAGGAACCAGAGCCAGGTTAGCCACGCCATTTGTTTCCGTGAGTCCACCCCCCACGAGATTCAGGTGGACGATCAGGACGTGTGGTTGGATTTTAGGGGGCGTAAAATAGAATATTTGATCAATGAATGGGATTGACATGCGTTGACAGCTGTCAAAAACGTCAAAATATCGTGTACATCCGATTCATTCGACATACTATTCTGTAAAACGCAGGCCAACGATTTGCCACTTGCTTAGCGGCTTAGGGCTGTGCGGAGGCTCCTCCCTTTCCATCGGAGGAATATAAAATCACATTACTTCACTGGCTCATTTAAAACGTTAGTATCTATATTATAACGGGTGAAAGTGGAATGGTTCCGAAGCCGAAGGCCCCTCGTAGTTCTCCGGGTACACTACATATTGGCATATATTTTTATCTTTTTTTTCTTCCGTTTCATTATTAGCATTATTTATTCTCCATCTCATTAATAAAGCTCAAATAATCGGTAATTTCTTAAAAAAAACATCGCTGCAAAAAAAGCAAGCGCTTGGCGCCATTTGTTTTTATTTTCACTAGTAATGTTTTCACCAAATCGAAAAAAGATATGTAGTGTACCCGGAGTACTACCAGGGGCCTTCGGATTCAGGAGCGTTACCCTTACCCATTATTATTACACTAATGTTGCGCATTTTGATTCACACACAGAATACCAATTTGCAGTGTCGCGTACTTATTCTTGCTGTCAGGTTAGATTTCATTCGCTGATGGTAATTGGTACGATACTGATCATCTTAATTTCACACTGCTATCCTGTACAAAACAAAATGGAACATTATTGAAACAAATATGTAGTAAATTTTGGTAAATAATTTTCAACTTTATCCATACTATCATTAGAAATGGGAAATTGTGTGTGTGCGTGTCTGTTAGTCCGTCTTTCAAGCCTAAACCACTTAACCGATTTTTATGAAATTTGGTATAGGGGAACCTTGAGAAAGAACATAGTCTACGTTTGGTCGCGATTACTGACCACGGGCAAAAGCTAGTCTATTATAACCGAACCCGCTCCGCGCAGCAGTCGTGTTCACTACCGCCACGCCACAGAGGATGTGGATAACTATGAAGGCATAAACAACGATATTTAATTTGGTATAAATATTTTGTACTCACCCCTGATAAACTGTTTCATTATGGCGTCCATCTTTGGCACCAATTGTTCATAGTTTTCTGGTTTAATTGCACAGTACAGTTTACCTTTACATTCATTAGGAATTACGATACCTTCTAAAATGTAAAAAATATTTTAGTTTATGCAGTAATGGTTCCTAGTTTTTTTTTTGAATTTATATTATTGATCCGGAGGATCAAGTCATGTCTACGTCCCCTCGCCCAAACGTGCCCATCAGGCTGGCAGCGTTTCCTCTTTGTATGGCCAGGGAAAAATTCTGTTCTAAATACAATTCCAGCTTTAAATTTAATTTAGTATTATCTATGTTTTTGGTACTACTTAAAAGTGGATTTGTCTCTCTCACTTTTAAGTATTTAAAATCTTTAAACACTTTTTGATATCCAAAAGTATTGATTGATTAACATCTAATTGAAACTTACCCGCTGTTGGTGCTGACAAGCATGTGGCTAAGAACATCAATATGATCATTACCTGTGAAAATTTTTATGGTAAGTAATCCATACTAATATTATAAATGCGAAAGTAACTCTGTCTGTCTGTCTGTCTGTCTGTCTGTCTGTCTGTCTGTATGTTACGCTTTCACGCCTAAATCACTGAACCGATCTTGATGAAATTTGGTACAGAGGTATATTAAAGCTTGAGAACGGACATAGGCTACCTTTTATCACGAGAAAGGGGGTTTAAGGGGGGGAAATAGGGGATGAAAGTTTTTATGAAAGTTTGTCATTTCTGAAGCTATCTTAATGAAATTTGGTACAGAGGTAGATTAGAGCTTGGGAGCGGACATAGGCTACCTTTTATCGCGAAAAGGGGGGTAGGAGGGGGGGGGACTAGGGCTTTAGGATGAAAGTTTGTCTTTTTTGATAATTTCATGATGGAATTTGGTACTGACATAGTTTAGAGCCTGGAAACGGATATAGGCTACCTTTTATCGCGAAAAGGGGGGTAGAAGGGGGGGGGACTAGGGCCTTAGGATAAAAGTTTGTCTTTTTTGAAGATTTCATGATGAAATCTGGTACAGAGATAGTTTAGAACCTGGAAACGGATATAGGCTACCTTTTATCGCGAAAAGGGGGGACGAAGGGGGGATCAGGGAATTGGGATAAAAGTTTATCGTTTTAGAAAATTTCTTGATGAAATTTGGTACAGAGATAGTTTAGAGCTTGGGAACGGACATAGACTACCTTTTATCGCAAAAAGGGGGATAGAAGGGGGAGACTAGGACCTTGGGATGAAAGTTTGTCATTTTTGAAGATTTCCTGATGAAATTTGGTACAGAGATAGTTCAGAGCTTGAGAACGGCCATAAGCTACCTTTTATCGCGAAAAGGGGGGTATAAGTGGGGCGACTAGGGCTTTGGGATGAAAGTTTGTTATTTTTAAAGATTTCCTGATGAAAATTGGTACAGAGATAGTATAGAGCTTGAAAACGGACATAGGCTACCTTTTATCGCAAAAAGGGGTAGAAGGAGGGGGAGAATATTGCTATTGGATAAAAGTTTGACTTTTTTGAAGATATCCTGATGAAATTTGGTATAGATATAGATTAAAGCTTGGGAACGAACATAGGCTACATTTTGTCGCGAAAGACGAGGTTAAAGGGGGGGGGGGGGGTTATAGGGGATGAAAGTTTGCCAGTTTTGAAGACATCCTGATGATATATTTGGTACAGAGATGAATTGAAGCTTGGGAACGAACATAGGCTACCTATTGACGCGAAAATGGAGGCATAGGGGGGGGGGGTGGTAAAAAGGGAAGAATGTTTGACAGTTTTGAAGATATCCTGATAAAATTTGGTACAGGGATTAATTAGAGCTTGGTAACGGACATATGCTACCTTTTATCGCGAATAATGTGGTAAAAGGGGGGGGGGGGATAAGGACTACATGGTTAGTATAAAAGTTTGTCTTTTTTGAAGATATCCTGGTGAAATTTGGTACAGAGATGGATTAGAGCTCGAAAATGGACATAGGCTACCCTTTATTACGAAAAAGGGAGTTGAAGGGGTGGAATAGGGCAAAGGTATGTGAGTTTGACAATTTTAAAGATATCTTGATGAAATTGGTATACAGATGGCTTAGAGGTTGGAAATGGACATAGGCTACCCCTTATCACGAAAAAAGGGATAGAAGGGGGCGGGGGGAAGGGGAATAGGGCTATGGGATTAAAGTTTCTAATTTTTCATTAGCACATAAAAGGGGGTGAATATGGCATAAATAGTAAGAATTTCTTTTAAGATGTCCTCATGAAATTTGGTACAAAAGTGAATTAGAGCTTCGAAATGGACATAGTCGAGTAGCGAACCAAATATAGAAGCGAGTGGAGAGGCGACTAGAAATTGTTATAGGGACGAGTGGATAGGCGTGTAAAGATCGAAAGTTGAGTAGAGTCGACTACAGGGGCGAGTAGATATGCGACTAGAGAGCCAGTGGAGAGGCGAGTATAGAATCAAATAGAATGCATAGTAGAGGCGAATAGGGAGGCGAGTGAAAAGATGAATGTAGTGGCGTGTAGAGATTGAATAGAGAGTTGAGTAGAGGTGCGAATAGATAGGCGAGTGGGGAGAGTCAAGTAGAGAGGCGAAAAGAGAATCGAATGAATGGGCAAGTATAGAGGCCAATGGAAAGGCGAGTATAGAGAAGAGTACAAGGTCGAGTAGACAGGGGAACAGAGAAGTCAGTAGAGAGTCGATTATAAATTCAAGTATAGAGGCGAGTAGAAAGTCGAGTAGAGAGTCGAATATAGAGGCGAGTAGAAAGTCGAGAACAGAGGTGAGTACATAGTCGGGGACAAAGTTTAGTAGAAATTTAGAGCTGAATAGCGTCGGATCAACACTAAGCGATAACCGACATCCACGCGGGCGGAGCCGCGGGCAACAGCTAGTAATAATAATATTTTTATTTAACAAAATAATATAACATTGCATATAGCTGTAACGGATACTAGTTATTTATACTATTGATTGATGGCAATTGGTGGAATTTGTTGTTACACATATTGAGAACACTTGTCCTTTTTCAACAATAACATTGCATATAGCTGTAACGGATACTAGTTATTTATACTATTGATTGATGGCAATTGGTGGAATTTGTTGTTACACATATTGAGAACACTTGTCCTTTTTCAACAATATTTATTATTGAACCTGACCGGTTTCCCCATACGGCATCTTCAAAGGTTTACATTGATGTTTATGAACATTTTCTAGTCTACTACTCTCTCTCTCAATAGTGTAAATATACTAGTAACGACGATAAGTTTCCACTAAAGTTAACAAGTTGTTTCTTATTCCGATTTGTGTTTTTATACCAACAAGGTGGCAGCCCAACTCCCGAGCACCAGGTGAAAAGTGGTTAAAAGTAAGAGTGACGGAAATATAAACAGACGGGTTGCATTCCGGGAGTGCCGGCAGAAGTGAAAACTTTTTCTTTCTTTCTTTCTTCGTTATATACCTACAGAGAAAAAAAAGAACATAACATACCATACCATACCTATAATATAGCGCCAATCATAGAACCTATCACTAATTTTCTGTCACAAGAAATTAATGAATTACAAAAAGAAAAAATAATCACAAAAAGTAATAAATTACAAAAAGAAAAAATAATCACAAAAAGTGCCAGAAGCCCAGGTTTGACCCCGGTACTATCTGAAACCATAAGGACTTATAGTCGAAGCGCTTGCCGCTAAGCTACGAAGCGTCTTACCGTAACTAACAAAAAAACAATCTGTAGCTAATGTTGTATGACGTCAGTCGTCGGTTACGGTTCAAAGGTCAAGTGATCCTGACGCGAGTTTAACACTTTTTACCCATCCAACGCCGCTAAAGAAGTTTTCACTTCAATAACCGTAACCAAAAATAGACATTATGTTATCACTATAATAATCTTAATACTGACACTAATAGAAAATAACTTCAATTAGAATAGAATTTATATTATTTACTCATAGACATGGTAAATAAAAGATCTAGATTAGATTAAGTTGAAAGATTAACTCACTGTGAAGAAAATCGAATGCAAAGTCTTCATTTTTGTCGATGGTAATTTTCTTAAATTGTTGAATATAATAATGACTAGGTACCAACACACAGCCACTTGAGATTTATTTTTATTTTATACTAATATAATATTAAAGTAGTAAATATAAATTTATGCAATGTTACTTCTTGAAGCGTAGTAACTATATGTCCAACTTATACTGCGGACTGAAGTTTTATACGCACACGCATGCATGCTTGGGGAAAATAGGTAAGTTTATTATTTTGTAAACAGTCATAACGTATATACGCATAATGATACGAAACTCAGAAATGGGAATTTCGACAATCTTGTGTTATCAAGTGAGTCACTCTAAAGTTTAGTACAGACCAGCTGCGGCGTTACGAGAAGTAATGACTAATGACTAATTGTTCAATCATTTAATCTAGGTGATATTGCCGTGTTGTTTCCTGATGGAGTAGAATAATGACATCCCGTCTCTTCCTGTGGCCGGTTATAGGTGATCGAGGGAAAAGGCTGTACACCCTACGACAATCAACATATAACACATGACAAAATGTCTAACGGCAATAAATATATATAAAATCTGTAGATTGATGGTGCTTCATGGAAGCTGCAATACACATATTGAATATATAGTATATTCTGATTTATAGTATAAGATAGCTGTTGCTCGCGGCTCCGCCCGCGTGGAATTCAGATCCCGTTCATCGCTGATAGCAGCATGATATAGCGTATGTTAGTACCTGATAACGCAGCTTCCTAATAGTAATAGTAGATTCAATCCAAGGGCTGTAAGGCATCAATTGCAGCCCGAGATATTTAGGCGCACGAGCGCAGCGAGGGCGCCTATAGTTTGAGGTTGCAATTGATGCTTACACCCGAGCTAACTACTATGCTTTACATCTCGATTATGAGGTAAGTAGAAAAAACCGGCATTACAAGAATTAAACATTTTATTAGTTAAAATTTATAGTAAAATGAGAACAATTTTAAAATTTTAGGGACAGGTGTTTTTTGGGTATGTTCAATTCAATTCTTGTTGACTGGCTTCTGTGTGTTGCCACAACTTGCCAATGTCAGGGTGTTGTGAAAAGTTATTCGGTATTATGAGATTGTTGTCTTGGGTGTGTCAATAATAAAAGTTTTCCATTCCCGCCTTTTTCATCTCTTTTCTTTTTTTTTTCAAGAACGCAATTGAGCTTCGCCGTTCCAAATTTAAAATTGATGCCTATTAAACTCATACGAAGACAAGGCTGAATAGCGAAGCGACCTCTTTTGTCATTGGGCTGAATGCATGATGTCTATTGCAGGGCACGCCGTCATTGCGGCGGTAAGGCCCATCATGGGGGAGTGGCTAGAGAGGCAACACGGTAGCCTCTCGTACCGTCAGACGCAGATTATCACCGGGCACGGTAGCTTCGGGCGGTATCTGCATCTGATGGGTATAGAGCCAACGCCCCTCACCGAGTGCCCGGCGTTTGAGACGCCGAGGCGGGAGCTTGTGGCGGCCCTGGGGGTGAGAGTGCTCACGCTCTCCACCCTGCTCGCGGCGATGGTCCGCTGCGCGGATGCGTGGGCGGCCAGCGCCTCCTTCTGCGAGCAGGTCATGCTCGCGAAGGAGACAGCAGAGCGGGCGCGACGCGATGAGCGAGAAAGGCTCGCTGACATCGCTGCACGCGCCCGAAGGCGGCTCGGGCGTCGGAGGGCGCAGACTGACCTCCGCCCCCCATGAGCGCGGGCCTGAGGGTGACGGGTGGAGCCGCCCGTCACCCTAGCAGAAGTAGGCCACGGCGGCGGCGCGCATCGTAGGGCGATGCGCGCCTCCCCACACCGGGGTTGAGTCGGGGACCGCGTGGTCACCCCCTTCCCGAGGAGGGCCAGACCGAGAGGGATGGCCCTGGGTCAGCCGGGGTGCGAGGGATATGTCGCATGACAACCTCACCTTCGGCCTAGCACTACGACCCAGAGACGGCGTGCGGTTTAGTCGGTTCGAGTCCGACATACGCGAAATTTTTGAAAGAGTAAAGTGTATTTTTTTTTAAATTATTTACCGCCCTAGGGCTTTTATAGCTACATTATTACCCTAGAGCGCTAATTGGTCACTTACAAGCCCCATGTGGGGGTAATAAGGACCTACTTACCGAACATAAGAGATGTAAAATAATTTTGGAAATCGGTCCAGTAGTTTTTGAGTTAATTCGTTACATACTAAAATACAAATCTTTCTCTTTTATAATATTAAGTTTATATATGGTTGTATTAACGATCGAGATACACAGATTTCTTTCAAAACAGTACTGATTCAATGTTGGGAAATACCACAATATATTTATTGGAAAAAATGCTATTTATAATAATATTATGCGCGATAAAGACTTATAGATCTAAGGGTCGCAAGAAGGTTATCAAAACTGAACAGAATATACAAATAACTTGCTTGGAATTACTCAATGAATGAAGCAAGAGTACTATAATTTGAATAGTATATTATAAACCACAAAACTAAAATAGTGTAGGTACACACGCGAAAATAAATTACTTAATTTACACATTTAATATACAATCTTTTGATAACTTCGCGCATTGCAGACTATACGGGACGGGAGAGATTTGAGTCTCCTTTGGACCCTCTCCTCTACACCGTAGTTCCATAACAAAGGGGGACTTCGATGGCCCTGGGTCTATTGAGGCGTGTGACTACCATAGGATGACTGTAACATAGGATGTATCAGGTAATGGAATAATGCCTTTGCTGGCATCTAAAGAGTCTCGCAATAGATGGCTGTTGTAAGTGCTTAGCACGTATTTTATAGTTCTCATTTCAGTAGCTATAAGAAAGAATAACTCTAAGTATAGTGGTATCCTGTTTTTATTTTTTACTAGCTTTTGCCCGCGGCTGCGCCCACGTGAATTTCGGGTATCGCGACTAAACGTAGCCTATGTCCTTTCTCAAGGTCTAATCTACCACTATACCAAATTTAATCAAAATCGTTTCAATGGTTTAGACGTGATGGCGTGACCAAGGAAAACAGGGATTTCTTTATCTATGTATATTATTGAAGTGAAAACTTCTTTAGCGGCGTTGGATGGGTAAAAACTGCTAAACTCGCGTCAGGATCAGTTGACCTTTGAACCGTAACCGACGACTGACGTCATACAATATTAGCTACAGACGGTCTATTTTGCAAAATATGATAAATAGCTTCGTAGCATAGCGGTAAACACTTCGACTGTAAGTCCTTATGGTTTCAGATAGTACCGGGTTCAAATCTGGCTTTCTGAGACTTTTGATTATTTTTTCTTTTTGTAATTTATTACTTTTGTGATTATTATTTTTTTGTAATTTATTACATTTTGTGATTATTTTTTTCTTTTTGTAATTTATTACTTTTTGTTATGATTTTTCTTTTTGTAATTTATTACTTTTTGCGATTATTTCTTTCTTTTTGTAATTTATTAATTTCTTCTGACAGAAAATTAGCAGAAAATTAGTGATAGGTTCTATGATTGACGCTATATTATAGGTATGGTATGGTATGGTATGGTATGTTCTTTTTATCTTTTTCTATGTATATAACGAAGAAAGAAAGAGAGAAAAAGTTTTCACTTTGGTTATGTTATATTGACGATACTGAACACGAAAATATATTTTTTGGAATTCCTGTCTGTTTGTCTATTTGTTCGCGATGGACGCAAAAACTACTAACGGATTTCCATGCAGTATTTTTTGTTAGAAAGGGCTTGCTCAGACTTTCAATCTTACGTTTGTCGGTTGATTAGAATCAGAGATGTGATCAATAATAAATAATCTGAATCAGGCGGAGGTTGTACGTGTCACTTTTTTACTTGGATGTATGAATTTTGATAGCGTATAACATCCGGGCAACCATGTAAATAAATATTATTTATTTCAATAATTTAGTTATCAGAAATACAACCAGATGGCGATCACACAATTTAGAACGTGATATGGTTTCGTTCACAACAGAAGTATTTAAGAAAATATTTTTGTCAATTCTATTATTTAGTAACAAAAATAAAACTAGATGACGATCACGTGCTTTTGAACAAGATATAGTTTCGTTCACAACTATACTTAACTATTGCTATCGTATAGTAAACGTATGAAAAGAACGCAGCACTGCGATTGGCAGGCTTAACACACACACAGGTTTACAGTAGGTAGGCGGCCAATTGCAATGCTCCGTTCTTTCAATACGTTTACGTTTCGAATTCGAAAGTTATTTGCGTAACCAGAGAACGCAGCAATACGATTGGCCGCCTGCCTACTGAGAACCAATCACAATACTCTATTGTTTTGAAACGTTTACGTTACGAATTCGAATGTTTTTCGTGCTTGGGGCACTGAAGTATATTAGAACTGTCATTTCGATTCGTAAAAAATATTTTGATTTTCATACTTTCATTAAATTCGAAGCGAACTTCGTGGCTGGGGTCCCCCTTTATCAGTCTGACTTCAGATTTGGCTGAACTTTGACATTTCCCGTGCAGCGATTGCCATCTGATCTCCACAACCCAAAGTCGATATCGATTTATTCAAGCATTGCAGTTAGACCAGTTGTTTGACTTTTAAGGGATCCAATCGTTTTAGAAGATTTCCTGATGAAATTTGGTACAAAGATAGTTTAGAGCTTGGGAACGAACATAAGCTACCTTCTATCGCGAAAAGGGGGGAAGAAGGGGGGGGGAGGGACCAGGGCCTTGGGATAAAAGTTTATCGTTTTAGCAGATTTCCTGATGAAATTTGGTACAACGATAGTTTAGAGCTTGGGAACGGACATAGACTACCTTTTATCACACAAAAAGGGGACCAGGGCCCTGGGATACAAGTTTATCGTTTTAGAAGATTTCCCGATGAAATTTGGTACAGAGATAGTTTAGAGCTTGGGAACGGACATAGACTACCTTTTATTGCGAAAAGGGGGGTAGAAGGGGGTGGGGACTAGGGCCTTAGGAGGAAAGTTTGTCATTTTTGAAGATTTCTTGATGAAATTTGGTACAGAGATAGTTTAGAGCTTGGAAACAAATATAGGCTACCTTTTATCGCGAAAAGGGGGGTAGAAGGGGGGCGGACAATAGCCTTGGTATGAAAGTTTGTCATTTTTGAAGATTGCTTGATGAAATTTGGTACAGAGATAGTTTAGAGCTTGGGAACGAACATAAGCTACCTTTTATCGCGAAAAGGGGGGAAGAAGGGGGGTACCAGGGCCTTGGGATAAAAGTTTATCGTTATAGAAGATTTCCTGATGAAATTTGGTACAGAGATAGTTTAGAGCTTGGGAACGGACAAAGACTACCTTTTATCACAAAAAGGTGGGTAGAAGGGTGGGACTAAGGCATTAGGATGAAAGTTTCTCATTTTTGAAGATTTACTGATGAAATTTGGTACAATGATAGTTTAGAGCTTGGGAACGAACATAGGCATTGAAGCTTAGGAACGAACATAGGCTACCTATTGACGCGATAATGGAGGCATAGGGGGGGGGGGGGGTAATAAGGGATTAAAGTTGGACAGTTTTGAAGATGATTAAATTTTGGTACAGGGATTAATTAGAACCTGGTAACGGACATATGCTACAAAGTTTGTCATTTTTGATGATATTATGCTATAAAGGCGAATAGGGAGGCGAGTGGAAAGATGAATGTAGTGGCGAGTAGAGATCGAATAGAGAGTTGAGTTGAGGTGCGAGTACCTATCTACTCGCACCTCTACTCAAGTGTGGAGAGTCAAGTAGACAGGCGAAAAGAAAATCGAATGGATGGGCAAGTAGAGAGGCCAATGGAAAGGCGAGTATAGAAAAAAGTACAAAGTCGAGTAGAGAGGGGAACAGAGAAGTCAGTAGAGGGTCAAGTATAAATTCAAATACAGAGGCGAGTAGAAAGTCGAGTTGAGAGTCGAAAATAGAGGCGAGTAGAAAGTTGAGAACAGAGGTGAGTACATAGTCGAGGACAAAGTTGAGTAGAGAGGCGAATTTAATGCTCAATAGCGTCAGCTCAACACTAAGCGATAAACGACATCCACGCGGGCGGAGCCGCGGGCAACAGCTAGTAGGGAATAAATGAAATTTTAACAAGTTAAACCGACTAAGGGAACAAAAAAGGCTGAGAAAAGAAAAATAAATGGTTTACAGCTAATTTACTATTCTGTTAGAAGTCGGTGCCTACCCTGAGAGATCATTATTTGAATTTATTTATATCATAGTACTTCAGGCACAGCAAACAAAGTTGAAAGTGCCAACTTTGGCACCGACTTCTAACAGATCAGTAAATCTGTGAGTTCAGTATTTTTTTTCTTCTCAGTGCCTTTTTTTTGTTTCTAGATATTGGAGATAACAGCCTCTGTCACTCCAAACTGGCTGCAAGTAACGCAGCGCTTCGCCTAAGACCCAACCCTAATAGAGACCAGCAATTTTCACTCACCTGTAGTGATGACACCCAGCACCCGCAGAAGCCGCCAAGGCGTGTCTGTATGTGGGGTGTGTATTTGTAAGTGTGATGCGTCTGTTAAGTGTTTACTTACCCTTGACTGGGTCCCTCCCGGCCCATCACGCCGTGAACATCTTCGACGGCGGCACCAACAGATTTCGCGACGTCACACACACACGTGCACACGAATTAACGTCTCCGGACGTAATTCAACCAGAAACAATTCGTTACACACTCCGCAATCCCGGATATGTATATATTTATAATTCCGAACTATTTCCATTGACAACACACCGGAGGTTAAGTAAATTTCAGTTATGACTTTGACATTGTTATTTTATATTGTGTTTAATTTTATGAATGTAGGACATTGTTACTTTGTATTATGTTTCTTATTAATGTCTGACATTGTTATTAGATGAGATTTTCTGTAATTTTAATTGACTAATTTAATGTATCTTGCATTGAAAATGCACGAAACACGGACATCTAGAATTTTGACAGCATATAATAATCTACACTTTCCCCTACTTCTAATAAATATGTAATTAATTATTAAATGCCCATTTATACTGTTAATTCTGTAATATGAGAATATTGCATGTCAATTTGGCTGAAACATGGTGAATCTAATGCATAAACTGTAATAACCATGTACCCATATATCGCAATAAAATGAATTTGAATTTGAATTTGAATTTATAATCTCCCGATTAATGTGCTCCCACGCAAAAACGATTTGACCCAGTGATATTTACATAAAGTGACAGTTCACTGTCATCGAAACTAAAAATGGCAGAATGAAATGTTGACATTGAACCCCAACCTTTTGGATCAAACACTAGAAGTTTAACTTTTTGAGTATAATTTTATTTATTTTTCCCTTTTTAGCGAGTTCTCCGACTAATATTATAAATGTGAAAGTTTGTAAGTATGGATGGATGGATGGATGTATGGATGGATGTATGAATGGACGTATGGATGGATGTATGGATGGATGTATGGATGGATGTATGGATGGATGTATGGATGGATGTATGGATATATGGATGGATGTATAGATGGATGTGTGGATGGATGTATGGATGGATGTATGGATAGATGTATGGATGGATTTTTGGATGGATGTATGGATGGACACAACACATAGCCTACATTTTATAACAATAACCGATATTATAGCGATAACCGACATCCACACGGGCGAAGACGCAGGCGAAAGCTAGCCGAAACTTTACAATAATATAGCTTACACATCAGAATATCCTGATGACATTTGGTACAGAGGTGCATTCGAGCTTGGGAACACTATGCGATAAGCGGCATCCACGCGGGCGTAACCGCGGGCAACAGCTAGTATTATAATTATATGCAAATGAAACTCTATCTGTTAAGCTTTCACGCCTAAACCGCTGAACCGATTTTTAAGAAATTTTTCATAGGGGTAGACTAGACCTTGAGTAAGGACATAGGCTTTGTTCGGGCAAAACTTAGTTTTTATGTATATGGATTACGAAAGGGTTTAAATATGAACAATAATAATACAGTATAAGTTGCCTTTTTATTTAGGTATTACAAAACGCATATATTTTAACAATGGCACTTACATACGTTGTTTAATACAAATATTTCTAGCAAAAACATGGGTAACAAAAAAATAAATATGAATAATAATAATAATAAATAAATAATTTTAATGTATCCCTCACTTTTAATAAATAAACAATTTTATTTACAAGAACATAGTTACATAGTAATTATATAGATTGATCATTTCACAAACACACATACACTCAGAGATTCTTTGGTAAATAATCATCAATCATCTTTGGAATATATGTAGTCATCATCTACCTGCCCGTGTTCCCCGAGATCGGTGTAGCATATTATCATTCTTCTCCATTCATTCCTGTCATCTCCTTAATCAGTCACTTGCCATATCATCTTTGGAACATAGTTTATTCATTTGCTATCATCATGTATAGCTAACACTGCATTTGCAGCAGGATGGTATATCGAAGGGTTTCTGCACCACTACATTCCTCTTGATATCGAACACGTATAGTGTACGTCTGGCATAGCTGGTCTCGCATTTAGATCGCATGTCGAACGCGGGACTCACGCCTAAGTCCTCGAAACATTGCACTTGGCTTTCAGTCTGGATGTATTCAGTCCTGTAGAAATAAATAAAAGATGATATTAGAATACATTTAGAATTTTTTTTAAAAAGAATATTAACAATCGATACTATCGAAATTACTAACATTCCCTCTAAATTCTCCAACTAAGCTAAGTTGGTAATGCAATGGCCAGGATTCGAACTTGGGACCTTTCGATCGTGAGGCCGACCCCTTAACCACTAAGCTAAAACTAAAACACTAAATTAAAAGTGTGGTATTTCCAAATAATCATTAAAAGAAAGTCAATAAAATGTGTCTTCATTTTGTCAAAATCTATTTTCACACCAACTTAGGGTAACCGTCAAGGAATTATGGCAGTGAACCAAGATTGGTTATAATTGGCTATTAGATAATAAAGTGCAAAAAGTGAGTCATAAGAGTGTATGGAAACTGAACAGGATCTCTTTTTTCCAGTTCAATCTCAATTTCAAGCCAGTACACGTGCTGATAAACATATTTCTCTCTAGCGTAGACTTTAATCTTGGCGTTATGGGTCATAACAGCCTTCATCATCTTCGCGTAAGTCCTAATCATATCCTGGTCTCATCTTGGACTCATACTAATGACACTGCCAAGATGAACCTGAAATCTCAAAAATGTGGAGCTTGAAAGAGATCTTGGGGTCACTTTGGACCCCAAGATCTCTTACCTACAAGATTTGGATGCAACCGGAATTATCATTTAGAAAAAGAAAGGGAAGTAGGATGTGACGGTATTTCCGTCCAATTGAGCAGTCCGACTGGAGAAGTACCTCCGCCCTAAAGAATACCGCGGCCATAATAACCTCGTGTTGTGTTGCCCGGCGGTGAGTGGGGTAGCCAAAGCTCACTGGAGAGATTTTGTGCTGTCAGTGGAAAGACCACTACTACTCTTACTTTGTCTTCTACATTGACGACACAGAAACTCTCTGTGCTTATAGGGTCGGCAGCACGAGTTTGACTCCCCTGGTGTTGCACACGTCCATAGGCCACGGTATCCACTTTCCATCATGTGTTTGTCTGCCATTTCACTTGTGTGTAAAAGGATATCGTTGGCTATCGTTATATATGAATGCCGACCATGTAAGGGTGAGTAGGAGATTCTTTATTCTATTATTTAACTAGGGATAGTGCAAAAATAATTCTTGTATACTAACGCGCAAGTGACGCTCTCGATGTCTTGTGAAAACGTATCTGTTTGAATGATAATCTCGGTGTTTTGTGTATCGTTGGAAAATGCCGCGTACCAGGTTTCCGTCTGCAGAGAAAACTTATATTAAAATATGCAAACCAGCAACAACTAAAAACACTTAAAATGGCGGCTGGGATAAATTGAAAGCGGAGGATTGGGAGAAATGAAGCATAATGGGCTGATGCCCAGCAGTGGGCTGCGAGAGAGTTATTGAAATTCATGCAAACTCCGTTCAGCCGTTCTGGCGAGTTTCAGTAACAAGCATCCATCCAACCTCATACAATCAAATTTTGAATTTATCATAGTAGTTAGATGTATTTACCTTAGTAATATAAGGACAATTGTGCCAGTCGTCCTTCGGAGACAGTACGGGTGGTGAAAGAGGTTTTCCATTTCGGTCAGCATATTCCTAAAAAAAATACAGATTTGAAATTATAACCACTGTTAGATTTAACTACTTTTTTCTCCTACCTAGGCTGAAAATTCATATTTTGGCCCTGAGAAGCGGGACGCAAGTAACACTTTATGTCCTCCGCTTCGCAGGGGCAAACATTGATCTTTCGGCCTCGGTAGATGAATAATTGTATGTGTGACACGGGCCGAAAGTACTACAATCTCACCCGCGTGTGTGATTGCCACCCGAGCCGAAGGCAGAATGTAGTACTTTCGTCCCTTGTCTCACAATATACTATTCGACATTTTGGAAAGACTAAATCAATCAAGTTTCATGTCTTCAAATAAGGAAGAAAACAAGCCTTTTTAATTACTAGTCATTCGTTAACTTCTCTACAGCTAAACTGTCTGTTTTGTTTGTTTTTGTCGGTGGCTGGCGTTCGATCCTGAGACCTCAATGACTCAGCATTTGTAATAAGGCATTTTATCGTATAGCTGGTGAGTGTTCTGATGCATTCTGCCAATTAAACCTCACCCTCTGATGCACAGGTGTCAGTAAACATCCAGCCATATCGTTTAACTTTCTTTTTAAAGAACTATCTTCTACCTCACTGTGATTATGAAAAAAGAATTCTAGCGTACTTAGTATTAACAAAATAGCAAACCTTTTTAAGGAACTCCGGCAAAATGCTGTTCATCTTCTTCTCGTACTCTTCATATCCTTTAGGTTTGACAGAGCAGAAACGCTGACCGACGCACTCTGCAGGGATTTCAAGCACCACTCCATCATCTGAGAAAATGTTAATGTTTATGAAAACATGTTGTTTGAGACCGTCCACATTAGGTCTAAGTGTCAGCCAGTGGCGAACGGTGAATATTTTCAAAAGGGAAGCCGGCAAAATTCTCTATCTAGTCTGCCAAGCTCATATTGCTCGTGCACCATACAACTCATTGGGAAGCCGATAGGGATCGGCTTATAGGGACCTTGGCCACTGGTGTCAGCACATATTTTGAACAATAGTCAGGAAATACGCGCATGTGCACATTACGAAACAACTCCGTAGTCAACTTATGTGCCATGCCAGCGACTAGGTAAGGTTTGCTTGGACCCTGGTGGTTTTAGAATACCTAACTTGGAGTTAAAAGCTACTAAATGCCATATTACCGTGACCAAACATAGCTTTTATATCCTTTCCCAGACTAGTCTATGTTTGTGCCCTTCATCAAATTCGATCCGGTGCGGTAGTTTAGACTTGAAAACCTAACAGGCAACCAGAGAGCCAGACAGAGTTAGTATTGAAGTATGGATTTTCATCGAAATTGGTTTAACCGTTTGGGCCATGATAAGTGTGAAAACATAACAGACATACAGAGCTAATTTTGCATTCATTCATTATTATGGATTAATTCAATGAAATCATGACACATTAGATTTTTGTGACGCAATCTTGTTGTAGGTACATAACATAAAGATGGGTTCTTACCTTCAGTAGGAGCGGCACTGCTAGTCGCAACGAAGAGAGCAATCTGTAATATAAACGGATTTTTATTATATTTAGGTCCATAAACTGAGTGCACCCCGCCTAATGGTAAGCTAGAGTGCAGTCCAAAAACTAGTGGCCGCTAATATAGATGCTGTCCTTAGAATAGCAGGATGCACCTTTTGATTCGTTTGTTTTAAGTTAATGTTATATCAGTTTTGGGTATTGTAAATGAAATATTATTATGCGATTCAAATGAAGATGGACCATTAGAAAATGTTTACCCGGATTCAGCCTAACCTAAATATATACCCATGTGGATGAATGAATAAAAAAAAATCGTCTAGGTACAAAGATTTGTTCGAAATACTATCTTATTTATCAACAGACAAAACAATTAATTAACTTAAAATTAACAAAGACGTTTGGATGTGTTTGGCCCTTTACTTAAAAAAAAGATCTAAATAAAATTAAAAATTATTCAATTGGCACTTACCACAAAGAAAAATAATTTAGACATTGCCATTTTTTTCACTAGATATTCACTGCAACAGGGATAGTAGAAATGCAAAGTTGTATTGATCAGTTTGTCTTGTTGCCGTCAACACGGTATGTCACTAATTGAAGTGACTATGCAACACTGATGACAGTATTGGGAAACACTGGTATATAAACATTTGATTTATTTTCCTTAGTGTGACGTAGTAGCCCGGTTCATTCTGTAGAATTGCATCCTGAATCGTTTCTAATTAGTGACGTCATGGGTATATGCATTTTTCTGAAACTGCGCAATTTGTCGTTGTTATACAGTGTTGTTTCCCGGTAGAGTAAAATAGGGTCAGTGGGTCACCCTATCTTCCCGTGGCGAATAATAAGGGAAAGGGCTGTTCTATATTCGACAGTAAACATACAGAAAAAGTGTCCGCTTAACGGTAATAACCTCGTCCCTTATCACGTGGGACCAAAGAACATAGTTGAGTTAGTGAAATGTGGGTGTCAATACACCTCTGTTTACCTCTTTGGGCATTTACAGGCGTGGATGTGTGTATGCTGCGCACTGAAAAATCCGTTTTGTTATATTTTATTTATTTATTTATTATTATTATTATTATTACAAAATTATTACAAATATTACATTTTGGTTAGCTGTTTGATACACAATTATCAGATAATGAACAGCTGGTAACTAAAAAAGGAAATCCTGTGCTATAGTTACCAGCTACTAATTTAAAGTACAATAAGTTTTGTTAATGTCACTATGTAACACAGAATAAAGATATAACTATTACATATTATTACAAAGATGAGAGTATAATTAAACAAATCACCATAAGCATCAAACAGTGGACCCCAGACGCCAGGACCGGGACCACGTAAGGAAGACGATGATGAGTACAAATATCAGTCAAATTTATATAAATGTCAATACAAAGAATTTAAATCTCGAAAAAAATTTTTTTTTTACAATAACAATTGTGTATATTTGTGTGTGTGTGTGTGTGTGTGTGTGTGTGTGTGTGTGTGTGTGTGTGTGTGTGTGTGTGTGTGTGTGTGTGTGTGTGTGTTTTTGTGTATGTGTATGCGCGTGTGTGTGTGTTTATGTGGGTGAGCACGCGCGTAAGCGTTTGTGTGCGTGTGTGTGTGTGGATGTGTGTGTGGTGTGTGTGGAAGTGTGTATACGTACGCATGGTAGTGCCATGTGACGTGTATGCTGGTCATATTATTTGATGAAGAAGTTTCTCTGTCTCATCGTAGTCAAGTCCAAGAAGCCAATCACGGACAATCCTCCCGCATTCCCGACTATTTTTTGAGTCAATGGCAAGTATTTTGTTAATCTTGGTAAACAAAAAACGTCCCAGGAAGAAAAAGAACCTTTCACTAAAGGAAGTCCTGTGAGGGTCACCAAGGGGCAATGCAAACCTACGCGCCCGTGCAGTCATATCATTTGTGGTTGTTGTTAATGCATGTTGTCTCATAATAGTACCCAGTATGAAAAGTTGGCGTACCGTTAAAACCTCACAAAACTGGTATAGCTCTTTTGTAGGATAGCGGAAAGGTTTAAAGGTCTTTGTGCACGTTCCAGTTCCAAAAGGTTCGTCTTACCGGCGCCACCCCATGTGGAAAGACAATAACGTACCAGAGACTGGCATACCGCATAGTAGACCGTTTTCAAAGTGACAGGGTCCGCAACGTGTCTAAGATGTTTAAAAATATATATAAGCTTACGAACTCTCCCCGCCAAAAGGTTTATATGGGGTACAAAACTAAGTCTTTCATCAAACATCACTCCGAGGTATATAACCGTTTCAGTGTTTTGCAATTTAGGACAGTTACACGTAAATTGGCCATGTGCTGTATGATTATGAGCTGTTATATAATACTTAGTCATGTCCAAGTGGGGGTTTCTAATGCTAAACACCATGTATTTAGTTTTTGCCACGTTAAGTGAGAGTGAATTGACAGAGAGATGTTCGATAACTTTGTTGAAACCTGTCTGAGCAGCGTGGTAAACTCGCTCCCAAGAGCGTCCAGTAAACAATAGTGCCGTGTCATCCGCAAATGCCAACAATTTACCATGGTCCAATCTCAATTTGCATATTTCATCAACGTATACCAAAAAGAGAGTAGGTCCAAGTATGCTCCCCTGTGGAGCGCCATAAACCACAGGTAAAGTACCACTAACATGTCCATCAATCCTAACGCACTGAGTTCTATTGGTCAGATAACTTCGAAATAGTTCCAGCTGTTTACTTCTAATGCCAATTATATCCAGTTTTTGGATTAATCTAGGAATGGAAATGGTATCGAAAGCCTTATTGAGATCAAGGAATATAGCCAAACACTTATCACCCCTGTCCAAGGCCTTAACAAGATAATCCGAGATGTCATGCACCGCATCGTCCGTGGACATCTTCCTTCTGAAGCCGAATTGATTGCTTGCAAGAATTTTTTTAGCTTCAAGGTAATTGCTTAATCGGCTATTCATAATATATATATATTCGTATTATTCCGCCGAATAAGTATGGAGGGCTCATTCGTCTACGATGTACTTTATTACACACATAATCCGAAATTACGAAGCAATCAATGCAATTTCAAACACTTTTAGACATATCGTGCAATTTTTAACACTTTTTATAAACCTAGTTAGGCAATATTTGGCATGTTAGTTATTTACATTTTACACCGCAAGAGCATTAACATAATATGTGTAAATTTTATACATATGGCAGTATTTTGATTGTAATCAAGCAAATAAGGCATGCCCAGATTATTACAAAATTTCTTTAATTAAAGTGTAAAGCGGCAAATATACCATATTTATCGTAGATTTCCTATATTTAGGCGATAGATTTGCCATGTACCAACATTTTATAACAAAATATATAAATGTCGTTGACAAAAAATATATTTCCCTTTCGAAAATGTTCTATTTAAAGGTACCTGTCGTATTAAATTCTAAGATAAGGTAAGAAACATAAGCACAAATACAACATATTACTTCAACAGGGTCCAAGACCCTCACCTGTCATTACCAATTGAAAGACCAGGCTTTGATGGAGGCGTTACTATCGGAGTTAGGCTAAATCTAGCCTGCTGCTGGACATAGGCCTCTATCAATGTGCGCCTGTGCTCCCGATCCTCCGGTCGGATCAGTGTATCCCAACAATATCTATCAGGTCATCAATCCATCTGGCTTGACCGCTAAACCGCCTTCTCGACGTCTCCACGTTAGGACTCGTTTGGTCTAACAGTCACTGATCTTTCGACAGACGTTGGTCAGCCCACTATCACTTCAGCTTGCTTATTCTGAGAGTTATATCAGTAAAGTTAGTTTTTGTCAAATCACTTGATTACGATTTTTATCCTTTTTCTTTTGTACGTAATCCCCACGGATACCCCCCCCCCTCCTCCGGAGCTGGAGGGGGAGGTTATGTCGGATTCGAACCGACTAAACCGCATGCCGTCACTGGGTCGTAGTGCTAGGCCGAAGGTGAGGTTGTCATGCGACATATCCCTCGCACCCCGGCTGACCCAGGGCCATCCCTCTCGGTCTGGCCCTCCTCGGGGAATTTTATCCTTCAGATACTCCAAGCAATGCTCGCTCCAGAGTTGGGTTGAAACCAAATGGAAGAAAAGAGAAGTAAAGTAGTCCCCGTACTCTGAAATGTGAGTTTTGGATGCAATCGGGACTATAGACCGACTACTGGCGTTGTACTGCTCCCATGGTACAGTCAACATCAGATGTACTCAAAATGATCATAATGCCTTGGTTTCCACCCTTCCTATTAACTGATTGTTCTGATATTTATTACACATATTTAGTCGGACAACACAATATAAATCAATAAAACAGTTTTATTTGCACTTAATGTCATCATTTTAAGATCCTTTTTTGATTTTTTAGGTAAGATATTTTGATGCTTGTACGCCCGCCATGGCGGGGGACGAGGTGAAAAAGAGAAAGAAAAAGCATGGGAAACATTCAGAAACTTCCTGCCTCGCACAGCTAAACTATGGAATGAACTGTCGCTTGCGGTATTTCCGGACCGATACGACTTTCAAACCTTCAAGAAAAGGGCGTACTCCCACCTTAAAGGCCGGCAACGCACCTAGAACCCTTCTGATATTTCAGGTGTTCATGGGCGGCGGTGATCGCTTACCATCAGGCGATCCGTCTGCTCGTTTGCCTCCTATGTCATAAAAAAAAAGCGAGATACCCCGGCGGCCAGTCTGTAAGAGTGTTTTTACATATCAACCCATGTGTATCTCTTGCGCAGAATTGTTTTCATTATAGTTTACCCTATCTAATGCATTTCCAATGTACCAGAAGTTGTGAAGGGCACGATATCTGTGAATTTTTCTTATATTCATGATCAGCGTCATCTATTACAGCGAAAAGGTACGTAACCAAGAAAATATCATTAACGTCAACAATTGCTTGCAGTTGCTATTTTAGTCTTTTTGTGATCCAATATCAGGCCAACACAGTGGTGTCGGCTCCGATAGCCGATATCGGGCCCGACAATGTGAAAGATAGATGCATATGTCATACATTTGACTTCCTCCGATATCGGATATCGAATAGTGTGAAAACGCTTCTTGTTATCTATGATGAAATTATGGTCAAAGAGTAACGAGGCATCATAATCGTTATCGTTCGCTGTAAACTGCCTAATCATTCTTAAGTACCTAGTGGTTTTATATTTCAGACTATATTTGACCGCGATTTCGTCTGCTTGGAATTCCAGTTAGGTTTTAATTTTTTTTTCTTTTATTATTGCAGTTACAATAAGAGCACGGCGGCGGCTACAGCGCATTTCTGCAGTGGTACGAACGACATGCATATTTCTTTAAAAATTCTTCCACTGTATAAAAGGTCTCGTCCACCAACCATTTATGTAATGCAACACAATTTTTTTTTATAGGGCAGGTCTATATTCGACGCTGGCAATGAGTTGTTAATTAGTGGAGCAATGTAAACACAACTACGTCTAAAAATTTCTAACCTAGGTACCGGCATCTCAAGTGGCATGTGTGTAACCTTCCTTTTATTTAAGTTGTCCTTTTTATTGAACAGTGACAGATTATTTTTCAGAAATATGGCACTTTCATATATATAAATACATGGTACAGTTAATAGTTTATTGGTTTTGAAAACAGGTAAACAAGAGTTAGTCCAAGCCATACCAAAGATAGTTTTGGTCGCACCCTAATAAAATAAAAAATTAAAGGTCATCCAAGTTACGCCTTACGATAATTGTCTACAGTAAAAATTCCATCAAAAACCGGTGCAGCCACATCGGAGATTATCCGGAACATCAGACAGGGAAACAGACGTCCAAAAAATTTGAAATTGTTTTGAATATGACTTGACCTCGCCTGATGGTTAGCATAAAAGTGAAATCACAGGAAAGAGGATTTTTTTTATGAGAGCCGCATATTGAAACAAACGAACATTTTAATTCAGTTTATTTTTGTAGTTTACTTAATTTTAAGCTTGCTACTCATTTAATAAGAAATAATAATCTTTTATGTGAGGTAGGTACACGTAAATCTGAACGATTATAACTTGGCACAGACTACATTACGTATTTAGGTAGTTATGTCCATGCCTTTGTGGCTTTCGATATTAAGAAACTTTAGGTTTAACTTCTATTTAACGGTGATCTATGAAATATTTTGGTAAGGTCAAGTATTTGGTCCCCCCTCCCGAGGAGGGTCAGACCGAGAGAGATGGCCGTGGGTCAGCCGGTGTGCGAGGGATATGTCGCATGACAACCTCACCTTCGGCCTAGCACTACGACCCAGAGACGGCGTGCGGTTTAGTCGGTTCGAGTCCGACATTACCTCCCCCTCCGGCTGCGGTATCCGAGGGGATTTCCCGCACGTAAAAAAAAAGGTAAGGTCAAGTATAGTGCACATATTTTTTTTAAAGATTAGAATGTTTTCTACCTGCGAAGAATTTTTAATCCCGTGCCCGAAACTCTTGGAAACCAGTTTCAGGGATAAAAAGGGCATACTATGTACAAGCTTTTGCCCGCAGCTCTGCCCGCGTGGATGTCGGTTGTCAGGACCAAACATCGCCTGCGTCCTTTCTCAAAATTTAATCTACGCCTGTACCTAATTTTATCGAAATCGGTTCAGTGGTTTAGCCGTGAAAGACAGACAAACAGACACATACATACACTTGCCAATTTATAATATTAGTATGGATTTTGCATAAGAATTACAAACACCACACACTTACGTACAAATACACCCATATACACACACGTGCGTGCATACGTACACTTCGATCCCTCATCCCAAGCTATCACAAATTATAATCATTAAAAACATTAATAACTACAATAAGAATAATTTTAACTGGATTTTGGACAGTTTGGTTTAACTAGACTTTTATAACATTTATATGGCAGACAGTACGGTGAGTGGGCTGGTCCTTACTGAAGCAGGCCCATGACGGCAGCGTGACGTGAGGGACCCTCTCCTCTCCCCCCACATAGACGCGAGATAACACCCGAACCACCCCTAGGCGAGGCCGCAGTGGAATCCGTAGGTCTGTTGGTAGTCCTGGGACATCTTTCCTAGGGCTTACTCGGGGTTCAAAACCGTAGGTTTTTTAGTCGGAAGGGGTCCGACATAGCATCCACGAAGGATTTTCCCGTTAAAAAGAAAAGGCCCACTTGATAAGAAGTGGTAAACAATTGATTGGAACTTGCCTAGAGGGGCAGTTTAGTTGTAGTTTCTGAAAACGAGTTTCCCCAGTCAGATGCAATAAAACTGGAACGGAAAAAACAGTGGCAATTATTATTGGTACCACGTGGTTCTCGAGTAACTAGAACATACAGGACACTGTCTCTATCCGTTTCTCGCAAAAGATCAATAAAATAATACAAGAAACACCATCTCTTCTCGTATTTCGTAAAAGATTAAAAAGAGATAGACAGCCTCTGTGGCGTGGCGGTGTGAACGCGGCCGCTACGCAGGAGGCGCGGGTTCGATCCTTACTCAGGGCAAATATTTGTAAGCATGAATATGTATATTGGCGTTGGTCTGAGTGTTTCTATGTATAATATGTTTGTATCCAAAAAAAGTATCTAAGTATGTTTATCCGCATTCCAGATTCCATAACACAAGCTAGTTAAGCTATGCTTACCATGGGTCTAGATAGCGTTGTGTGAAATGTTGTGGAATATTTATTATAAGATAGAAAGGACTAGATTTACTGAACGGTCGTCGAAATTTCGATTCAAAGCCATGGATTCAAAGCTAATCGTGTTTCCTTTTAGGGAATGAACCTGCACTACTCACTCTGTATATTCTGGTTTTTTACCCATATTGAAAGAGGGAACCCCTACTTTTACAAAGAGTAAGCGAACCGAGAAATCTTGTTTGTTTATGTATAAATGTTTTATGCAATTGTTAATAGTGTAACGTCATATTAATAAAACAAATAGCTAATTTATCGTTGTATTTGTTATTTATCAGTTCTGGGAATTTTCATTATTACTCTACTTCATTGTTGCTTTACGAATTGTAAATCATTATCTTTTATTTCAAATATGACTTTGCTATTATTTATTTTAACTTATTGCAAAAAAGAGGCTTAAGGTGCTCGCCGAAGTCCATCAAGGTTTCTAACCATTGAACTTCGGGTTCAATTCGATAACAAAACATTTTGTACAGAGAATAGTCATACTAGCACAAAATTGCAAAGTGAACTACATTATTTTATATAGCGCATAGTCTTAAGTACAAACAATTGTATGTAATAAATCGCAATACTGTTTACATGTACTACAATTATGACGAAATTCACTACTATAATTATATCTAATCTTACTTATTGCATGCAAAGCTGTCAGGTTATGTCATTAAAATGTTAAAATAGAAGGTGAACTAAAAATGCGTCTTGGCAAAACATTTCTGCAACAATTCAGGTACACACTTATTCAAATACAAACCTTATAACAAAGCTCTTTGGTATGTTTTTCACTGGTTTAATAGTTACAGTTTTACCATATAACTGTTTCGCCCTGTTTCCTGTCAAAATTGTCATCGTATAACAATTGGATATGTGATGTTTTACACATTCTTTTGCTGGTAATAAACGTATGCGACATTATAAGCTGTGAGTTACACAATATGTAGCAATGTGCCTCAAACGGTTAAGTCTTAGCAATCTTTTGTAATTTTTTGGGATACATTGTTTTCCTTGTGTTTATTTTGTTGTGTAAGGAAATGATAAAGTAGCTGTTGCATAGTATTGTTCAAGTTGTTTTTAATCAAGTTCAGAAAAAGAGATTTTTAATTTATCACAATACTAAGTAACTCTTGCCCACGGCTCTGCCTACGTCAGTTACTGATCCCGTTCCCCAACCCAGATAAAGTTCTCAAAAGTTTTTGTATGCCTATGCCCGAAACTTCATTTAAAAGTACAAAGATCACAGAAATACTGACCACGTGACCGCAACCGACAGAAACATATTCTTAAGTTCATTAATTTTGCGTCAATTATCTCTTATTGAATGAGGAAACCCCCACGTATTACGTGACTGGAGTGCAGTGAAGCGCCTATGTCGTAATAGAATGACTAAAATCACATAGTAACTAACCATATTCGGTTCCCCAGTGGTAACTATTACTGTGACGTGGTGCTGTTTCGTCATAGCCGCTTGATAACCGGGCGCCGCATGTACAATTGACCATAAGGTAGGGAATTCCCAGGAATGCAACAGGGTAACTCCACCTGATAGAGAAAATTGTGTGAAAATGAATTCTTAAAGTGTTTTGATAATTTCGAAATTAAACTGAATTCAAATCAAGACGCATTTTTTAGGTACGTATATATTTTAATGGATATTTCAAGTGAGCATGATTTATTCATCTCATCATAATATTCAAAAAAACACACTCAAATTCAAAAGAGAAGGAGTCTAATTCAAGGAACAATAATAGTGATATAAGTAGGTACAAGAAAATATACACAGTACCAAGCATAGCTGTTATTATGTGTTCTGGAATGTGAAAAAAGAATTAATATTTGTTGAACATATGTATCTACTATCACGCCAAACAGGTTTCCACGATGTTGCGTGTAAAAATCGGCCTGGGCAAATTAAACTGCGGTGAAGCTTGTTTGTGTGGTAGGCCCATATATTACCTATAGTTTTTTGATCATATAAAGCGTGATACTTGTGTTTTGCAATTATATAATTAAATAGATAACTCTTCTTCATCCAAGCGTTAATCACAGTCGCATTCGAAGCTTTTGGAGTCTGGGGTCAACTCTACCAGGCTAACTGCGTATTTGGCTTAACTTCGATATTTTCCATGAATCGACTACCATCTGACCTCCACAACCCAAAGGCGATATCGAAGCATTGCAGTTAGACCAGGTGTTGGATTTTTGAGGGATCCAATTACACGTAACGACTGCCATAGATGTTTGCATGGCAACCGAGACCGACGGCTTAACGTGCTCTCCGAGACACGACCATAACATAAACTCACGAGCCGAGCGAGCCCATTGCCATTAACTGGTCACTTATAAACCTACGATAAATACACACATAACTTCGAAAAGCATCGAAAAGTGTGTGTGCCATGATAAATCTAAGGGATCGAACCCGAGACCTCATCTCAGCAGTCCATTACCCATACCACTAGGCTACCCTTATTCATACATACAAATATTTGCATTGAGCGGCGATCGAACCTGCGCCTCCTGCATAGCGGCCGCGTTCACTATCTATTACCTCATACAAGTATCATTTAGTACGAAGTTACAGGCCCATGGTTAATTCCTTTGCGTAATAAATGTGAACCTATATCATTAACAGGTAGGTATCAGTTCCTATTTTCCCTATGTGTTAATTATATAAATCATTGCAGGGAATTTAATTAGTTGAAAATAGTATAATCACTATATAGAGATATGACGATGATATTTTATCAACAATATTACCAACCAAAATTACTAATATTCCCTCTAACCTCCCAACTAAGCTAAATTGCTTGTTGTAGAAGTGGGTTGGCGTTGGTAGTGTAATGGCTAGGATTCGAACCCGGGACCTCTCGATCGTAAGACTAACTCCATCACCACTAAGCTACTAACGTTACTTTCTTTGGATTACTGCTTTTTTCCTTTACTAAACTTAAACTAAAGAGTAAATAAAATTGTTCCACTAGAGGAATTTCTCTCGAAATCTCAAAGTATAATTATTATCTAACTGGTAACTAAAGTTCATGTCATAGACTATAAAAGCTCGTAAGTTCACAACTATGAAACGTTGCTCTGACGAAAAGATAAGGCGGATTGAGCTGACTAGGACATAGTGAAGGTAGGACGCGATGGTAGTTTCGTGCAATTGAACAGTTCGACAGGGAAAGTACGTCCTGTCTACAGAATACCGCTGCTATGATAAACTCATGTTATGTTCCCGGCAATAATTATGGTAGCCAGAGCTCACTGGAGAGTTTTTATGCTGTTAGTAGGAAGACCAATGGCTTGTCCTGCTTTGTCTTCTACACAGAGGCACAGAAACTCTCTCTACTTACACAAGTGTGACATCCCTGGTGTTGCACTGTTGCCGTGTGCTTGTCTGCCATTTAACTGGTATAAAAAAGACTTAAGAGAAGAATAGGCCAATAGGGCCAGTCGATCTTCTTCCATAGGTATCTTGGAAGGTGATTAAGGGTTAGGACTGTACTCCATCAGACGATAGATATACAGCCCACGACGAAGGCCCGATTGACGGCTAGAGGCTCGCTAGGGGGTGAAAATCATAATTGTGAAATGTAGATGTCAGCACACCTATAGGTACTCTCCCCTGCAAGGATTTGTAATATAATAATAAATGGTGCTTTGGTGTCCTACATTTACGCAGCAAATGCTTCTTGACTTCTCTTGTCAAAATCACTTTTCTTGGAAATTTGTTGTGTACGCAGCAAATTCTGCTTAGGAGTGTCTCTTAGAATATTTGATGTCGTTCCTTTTTGCCTTGCAGTCGTCGATACGATATAATAGTGACTTACTTGTAGTAGTGAGTCAGTCTTCCAAGTTTCACTTCAGTCTGCTTCTAAGAAGTGAGCTCATTTAACCAAATCAGTTCCAAAAAGTAAATGCTGTATATTGATTTAAATTAATATTTTAGGTTAAAATTGTGCCACCATTTAATAATTTCTGTATTGCCTGCGGTTAAATTTCCAGAAATATGTATAGGTATTTACTTTTTTCAATGATGCATTGTCTTATATTAGTTTTTAATTGTATTTCGTTCAGTTATTTAAATTATTTTTGTCTCTTTTATCTAGTAAACGTAAGCAGTGTAAGCAAGCAGAAGTGGCAGTGGGCAGGCTACATCTGTTGAACGACCGATGGCCGTTGGAGCAAATGAGTCGTAGACTAGAGGAAGAAGGAAACGTCCCACCTTCCTAAACGGAAGGTTGGGGGATGCCCCTTAGCCAGATGGGCAGATGACCTGAAAAAGGTGGCTGGGTCAGACTGGATGCGGAAGGCGGATGATCAAGGTCAAGTAGGCTAATTCATTGATTGTCTTTTTTGCATAACAGTCACCTAATTTCTATTTGAATTTCATTCCTACTTGAATATATAATTTCATTCAATTCATTTTCAACTACCTTTTTACTTTTTCATTCCAGACATTTTTACCCGACTGCCAAGAAGGGTTATGTTTTTCGCGAGTATCTTGTATGTATGTTTGTAATATTGTTTATTACCTCATATCTTTTGAACCACCGTACGGATTTCAATTATTCATATCTCAAATGAAAGATATCTATTGCCTAAGTGTTCTTGAGTACATAAAATATGAACAAAAGCTATATATTTGGTTTTTGACGCCAAATAGTATGTGGTATAAAAAATAAATCACCAAAATTTATTGAGTATGGTATCAAATGAATTGGATGACGATTACAAAAATATGTATGTTATAACTAAAAAGTATAAAATAAAATAAATTATTAAAACCATAAACCCGACTTATGCTAAAAAGATCGAAACAAGCCTTATATCAGGCGGTACCCATTTACAAATCTCCGACCAGATGAGAATTAATGGGTACCGCCTGCTATAAAGCTTGTTTCGATCTTTTTATCATCACTCGGGTTTTTGTTTTTAATAATTTTATTATTTCTTAAATATCTACTACCTTGGTAAACCTAAGTACACGAAGTAATGTACCATCAAGGCAAGATAAAATATCTATGTTTGTGTGTAAAGATTTCAATGTTAAAATATCTGACATTTTAGTCACGATTATGTTTTAGAGATTATGTAGAGAGTATGTAGATTATGTTCTAGTTTTTAGTAGATCAGAGATCAACGAACAGACGCAATAGAGCTTACACTGAACGGCTAAAAACCATTTAAATAAGTAAATATTTTCTTGGGCATATTGAACAATTTGAATTGAAATTGATGCTGACTCTAACGTGTGAAGTAAAATTAATTGATGCAGACAAAGTTCACCTTATAACAAGTTGTTACTATGCGAAAGTGTTAGTAGTTTCTCTTGTGACATACATGCATATATACACGCCAGTAAATCCTCTTAGGGGTAGGCAGAGGTGTATGAACATACAAATTTCGCTAACTATGATTTTAGTTCCACGTTATAGTGGGCGAGTCTATTGCCGGCAGTGGGTAATAAGCTGTATGTTAACTTTTGGATGGAATATAGCTCTGTTCCTTAGTCGCCTGCGATAACCACGAGAAAAGATGAGGTGGCCTTATTTAGTTCCACCAGGAAACCTATAACTATACATTGTTTAGAACAAGAGAAGCCACGCTCTCATTCCCCTCTTTCCATCTACCCACCTCCTCCTAAAAATTGTTTATGAATAGTTTAATAATAGTTATAACCTTTGATAAAGCTGTGAGGTGAAACCGGTCAGGTTAAAAATAAAAATGAAACTGTGAAAAAGTACAAGTGAAATTGTTATTCAATATGTGTAGTAGATTCCACCAAGTGCCATCATCTCCAATACAAACCGAGGAAACAGGCCCTGGACGCCAGAAACACAGGATTACCTAGTTCACGCGCATGCGATGTAATATACTTAAATACTTATTTATAAGACCTAAAGACATATAATATGTAAATAAATATATAATCTGTATACATACCTAAGATCCTTATGCACTTACTACATATTATTACGCACGATAGACTAAGAAACTGTATAGATATTATTATTGTACAATGAATAATGAATAATATAAATTCAAATTAAAAAAAAAACAATAAAAACTGTCTGCCTGTCTGCAGCATTCGCTTATGGCAATGGCCATTTTTCGTGAGTCGTCGTTCATACTGTGCTGAGTTGCTGATCGCAGTTTAATTCTGTCGCTCAAGCATTGCCTGCTCCATCTTTAATGTGCGCTAAATCTCCGCAGATGGAGGTCATTCTGCGACCTCCGGCACCCGAATTACCTCCGCTCGTCGAGGGCTGTGCGGGCTCCTCTATGGTCCACTCGGCCATCTTTTTCTGGAGAATTATTTGTCCGCACTCAAGTAGTCCTTGCACTTAATTTTACTATATTTTCTCATCAAAATATTCACAGTAAATAGCCACTGAATTTTTGTTTCCTAAGATACAGATAGTATCCGCTTATTGAATGGTGTTACTAGTCAGAGACATGGTAAATACACTTTTACACAACGGACGAGATATTACCCAACGCGAGTGCCGGATGCCTGAGGCGAGTGTCCTCATATCGATCGAAAGGCTTTTGGACTTTCCACTCAATAGGATATTGTATACATACAGAAATTATATTGACGCTGGTGAATCACTGAAAGGGTAGACAGAGGTGTATAGTTCATATATTTTGTTAAAAAGGGAGAAAAGTTCTCCCTTTGATTATACGGCATAACCCTTCCAACTCTAAAAAGAAAGCTTAGTTCGTTAATTAGAACTAGCAGGTACTGGCTTGCGGGTGTGGTTTACTTGGACCCCGAAGGTCTTATTGGGGTTTCGTATAACCACTACATACATACATATGTATGTATACTGCATTTGTATGTATGTTTGTATTTATGTGGGTATGTAAGAATGTGTCTTGTGTACATACATGTATATACGTGTATGTATGCCTACTGCCTGGGGTATACATCTTATATACCCTCTTACAATCAAATCCCCGTATTATATACTAGACTTTGCCTCTCATTTTAAAACAATTCCTCTGTGCACTCCCGGGTTTACTCAACTCTGAGTTAAGCTCGCCTTTGTAAATTATGTATCGCTAGGTATATTGTATAAATGTCAGCTACCTTTACATCTATACTCTATACATATAAAGAAAATTGGAGTGTCTGTTTGTAATATTGAAATAACCGTTTTTTACTACATGCATATAAATATAACTAACATTTTTACAATTTTTGTCTGTCTGTTTGTTCCGGCTAATCTGTGTAATAGCTGGACCAATTTTGACGGGGCTTTTATAGGCAGGTAGCTGATGTAATAAGGAGTTAAGCTACTTTTATTATAGAAAAATAGCGTTGACTCAACACTAAGCGATGACCGAAGTCCACGCGGGCGGAGCCGCGGACAACAGCTAGTAAGAAATAAAATAAAAATAAATATATTCATGCCTGTCAAGCTATCAAGTTGGTAGACAGAGGTGTAGTAACACCCATATTTGAAGTACTGTGATTACAGTCTCACGTAACAGGGGGCGAGACTATTACCGTTAAACGAGCTCTTTGTTTTAACTCATAAACTGTTTGTTTACTGCCGGATGGACTAGCTACTATGTCTACCTACTATAAATATTGTTACGAGCGTGGGGATCGGTTTAAATAGAAAATGCGAGGACAACCGTTGAAAACAGATTTTATTCAGCTGCACTTAAAAAACAGCAAAGCGCGTAAAAATTCGAAAACTCTTCCTTACACAATACACAGTCACTTGTATAATCGCACTGTATAGCTTCGCACACTTTATCGCTTTGATCGCTTCGAATACTAGTCGGAACATGAGCGGAGGCTGTTAGCTCGCCTTTTATATCGGGCGCGGCCGAGTAGCGAAAGATCGAGAAAGGACAGGTACGTTCTGAAAAAGACAGGAACTTTCTGGAAGGTTCTATTGGGTCTTGTGTCTCTTTCTAGCCTGACGTCTCGTTCTATTCATTCGATTCCTTCTAGAACAGTGACGTCAAGGCATGCTGTCTCTTTCTATAGTGCCGTCTCGCTCTCTGCTATGGGAATTTGGCCGTATATTGAAGTTGCCAAGCGCCGGGCGTAGCAATATTCACTAATCAAGTAAGTATCTAGATTTTTACGAAAATCTAATTATTAGTTAAGTTGTGTTTACATCTCAAAACAATGTATAAAGCGTCAAAAAATTACAGTTATTTTATAATTACTTCCCTAATTACTTGTAGTGAATTTACAGTGCGATTTCATAAGAAAACTTTGTATCAGACACCTAACATAACACCAATTAGGTTTCAAAATAATTACATTTTGATTGCCTAGTGTATATTTTGTTGAGTAGAACCAGTGCGATAGTAAGCATATTGAAACTGACTATTTTTTGCATTATTATGGTTTTGTTATCAAACTATTCCTCTCTTATTTTTATTATTTAATTTGATGTGAAACGAAAGGTGCTCTTCTCCCAATGGTTCTTGGGTACTTAAAATGTGAACAAAAGCTATATGTTAGATTTTATTGGCCAAAAAAGCCAAAATGGGCCCATTTATCTTTATCCGGTTTATGATTTATTAATCGGTAGCGCCTGCTATCAAACTTATTTCGATCTTTTCAGCATCAGTCGGGTTTTTAATTTTTAATAATCAGTTTTATTTTATAATTTATAGTTATGACATTTATGTATTTTTGTAATCGCCTTCTAATTTCCTTCATTTTGATAACCTACTCGATAAATTTGAGTAAAAATATTTTTTTGGACAACATGCATTTTGGCCCATAAAATTGTAACATTATAGCTTTTGTTCACATTTTAAGTACCCAAGAGCCATTGGGAGTCTGTTAAAAAAAGCAAATAAGGTCTGTTTCATATTTGTTTTTTTTTTTCTTTTCGTTAATTATTTCTTAGTAAAATTCGAGCCTAGTAAATAACTAAAAATACGCCCAAAACCCTAAAACTTTCCTTGCGGACAAAACAAAAACACTTAACTACGCAACTTCAAAGTCTTTACCACATTACATGGTCCCCCGTTTTCCTCAACACAAACAAAACCAAATTGCAGCCACTCAACAAATGTATGGTAGGTATTAGAACTCTTGCGCAGATTCGCGGACGTTAGCTAGGATGCCGTTAGATAATGTGGACATTACGCAAGGTACCCTTTCACACGTGCATCTGAATCCGATAGTTGATTTAAATTTTCAATATACTTTTTGCGGATCAAATTAAATGACTCAGCAGTCGCAGGTTAAGAAATAGTTGTTCATGCACAATGCTTTCAATAGCATGTCACTTGTCACTTGACTGCGCCATTGAGGTTGTTAATTATGAGGGTACTATGAAAAATTAGCCATAGCTCTCTGGAGTGTTTATGTGCTGTCAGTGGGAAGACCAAAGGCTTATCTACTTTGTCTCCTAAACTGATGGCACAGAAACTCTCTGTGTATACAGGGTCGGCAGCATGATTGTGACTCCCCTGGTGTTGCACACGTCCATAGGCCGCGGTAACCACTTTCCATCAGGTGGACCGTGTGCTTGTTTGCCACCTCAGTGGGATAAATTAGTAAAAATTTACATTATTTAATGTTAGAGCGTTGGTCAGCATCTAATGGTTAATCGTTCATGCATTATATCAGAGGATCATCTGTGTCCTTTTTTGGCCTGACAGGAAAAAAAACAATGACGTGGCGGTAGTGAACGCGGCTGTTATGCAGGTGGTGCGGGTTCAATTCCCGCCTAGTGCAAATATGTGTTTGCATGAATTTGTTTATTTGCATTGGCCTGGATGTTTGTATGCTTCGGAGTGCACTTAAAGCCGTCACACAACAATATACCCAACAAAGGTACCTCCTTGGTGAGCCCTGAAAACTCGACTTAACAGGTTTAACTACAATACTTTGTTATCGTCAATGGGTTGTGAACTGGAAACGGACCCCGGGCTTCGAAGTCAATCGGATACGACCAGGTGTGATGCAAAGATAATGATGAATACTGTTGGTCAGCATTCAACCGATAAATCATACATTTATATTATGCTTACTGCTCTCGTATAGAATGGATACACGATTCGTTTTCACACACTTGATTTCTAGCCTTGTACGAAATGGATATACTTTACTTGTTTATGTTTGTTTATTTATTCATATTACACGTAATGGCTAGTTTCGGTCTAGAAGATTTTAGGAAAATATTTTTTTGTCATCAAAGTTTATATTTTATCATAAATTGTTGGTATTCTGTGGACAGTAATTCGATTATTATCCGCAGAATATGACATCGCACGTTACTTGTGATAATACATGAAAATAAAATAGTTGATCTGGCGGCAGAACCACCATTTAGTGGTCAAAAGCTACTATTATGGCGACAGCTTAGATCGCAACCGTATTTTTTTTCCTGGTTTGCCTCCTTTCCATATTTGAGACCTTGCTTTGCTGACCTATGCGGGGTGCGGGGTACACAAAGCTATGAGAAACTTATAAGGTACATATTCTCAGCAACCTTCCCTAGAATTACTGACTGTGAGAAAACATACCTAGATTTTCTCATCATATTTCCTTTATCGTTAAAATAAGTGCTAATTAATTTAAAAAAATATGTGCATGAATTAAAAAGGTTAGAGGTGTGTGACCAGGGTTTGTAAGTGTATGTATCCTATCGTAACTGCCTGAGATAATAATATATACAGATTTTGCATAGGTATAGTCAGCGACAAAAGTAACTGAATAAATTCTAATTTATTGATTGCTATGACCTTTAAGCCTCACATAAAATAATGAATAAATCGTTACATTATGAATGATAAAAATATCTACTTACATGTATTTAAATGAGTTTTTTTTATTTATTCTTTACACTTACATGGTATTTATACAAAAAAAAATATGTACAAAGGCGAGCTTAACTCAAGATTGAGTTCTCTTCCAGCAAACCCGAGAGTGCATAGAGGAATTATTTATCATGTAGCTAATCTAGTTTAAAAATAAAGGTTTGTAAATATTTCCGTATTAATAAACTTATGACGTTGACTATAAGCCGCCATAGACGTTCAAGTACTTTGACCAATCAGGCTGGTTTAAACAGTTTGATCAAATTGGCATGATCTTTCTACTCATCAATTTTGATCACATTTTGCCATAGACATTCATGCCAATTTGAGCAAACCGTTTGAACCAGCCTCTTCGATCAAATTACTAGATTGTTTTCATTGACGGTATGTCGTTGATGTGTAAAAAAAAAGAGTGGGTGATACGACGGACCCCTGCGGCACACCAACATTTACCTGCAAGAACACTCAAGTTCGTCCATTACCAAGGACGCGAATACGGCACCTGCAGGAAGCTAGCAACCCATTCGCAGTCTAGGGGGCAGAAGGCTGGTAGTTTGAAAAGAAGTGATTCATGCAAGACTATCAAAGGCTTTGGCGATGTCGAGGCTAATAGTTAGAACTCGCCCAGCTTGTTCATGGGTTATTAAATAGAAACAGATGTGATTAACTCACTTAATTTATCTGTTTTTAATAAAAAACACAACAAGTATATTAGCTATGGAGTATAGACAATAGATGAAGATATTATAGCGTGTTTGCTGATCAAGTAATAGTCTTAAATCAATATTTACTATATTTTCTCCAAAGTACAGTATAGATTTTCCAAATCGGAATACTAATTTTAATACAATTGTTCATACTTATTATTATAAAGGTTTAGATAGGTTAGGTTTAGATTTAATCGATACTGGAACAGATAACAGGAACTACGTAACGAAATCAACTATTATATAACAAAACAAGTC
The DNA here is from genome assembly GCA_949126895.1 of Eilema caniola. Classification (NCBI taxonomy): domain Eukaryota; kingdom Metazoa; phylum Arthropoda; class Insecta; order Lepidoptera; family Erebidae; genus Eilema; species Eilema caniola. The sequence goes on along the minus strand of OX421471.1, from coordinate 4,998,920 downwards.
TGATTCCGTTGCAACAGCCGCGCTCAACACAATCTTCAGTCACACATCCCTTCACTAGATGTGTATTTTGAAATCTGTGGTCGTTACCAATCATACGCCCTGATTAGTGTAAAACTATATAACATAAATATCATTAAATCTAAGTGCATTCAAATCATTATTATTATTACTTAGTGCGTTTTGCAACTGTTTCAAAAATTGTGATATATGAGTATACATAAGAGATGAGATCGGTTCCGCCATAGATTATTTTTGTTATACTAGCTCATACCCGCAGCTTTGCCTGCGTGTATGTCGCTTCAAAACCAACCTCGATGATTCTATTTTTAGTCATTATTTGCATTTGGACAATTTTTAAATGTGACCAAGACCTTGCTTATCAAAATGACTGCACCGCATTCAGTAGTTATTGCGGTGATGAGAATCAATAAAAAAACCTTTACTTTACAATGTCTGTGATTTAATTGTTCTTAAAATTGTATTAAGGTTTTCCCCCATTTAGTGATTTAATAATAGTTTTTGATTTTTGTTTCATAATATTGACCTAATGCTCTCAATAACATAAACGAGACATTCAGACTTTACATATATAATTAGGGTGTTCTGTTGTCTACCTCCATAGTTTAAAACTAGGTAATACCAGCACGTCCTTGATCATCATAATGTAGCTTACTTTGTCACAGGATCGTTTTAAAACTACCTAAAAAGCAATTATTTCCTATTTCCTATTTGATTTTGAGGAGTTCTCTAGTGTGCGAGTCCGAAGTCCAAGGTCCAGTACCCATGAAATTGATATGAGACCACCTGTAAGTTATACTAAACCCAACGCAAAAATATTTTTTGAATTCGGTTCATAAACGACGGATATATGGGACAACATAAATAATATATCGGTTAAAAGTTTGAATTAAAATAATACAAAAATGATCATAAAATAAAGCATACTGGAATAAGCTATATAAAATTTATATGGGACCAAATAGCAACTACACTGCTACGAACTTAAAAAAAAACACATAAATCGGATAATAAATCTCAGAGTACGGTGTACACACATAGAAAAAGATACCGATCGAATTGAGAACCTCCTTTTGAAAGTTGATTAAGAAGACAAAAAACCTAAAGGGCAGATCAGAAGTAAATCGGTGGAAAAAGATTAAGGACAGTAGAGGAAGCTCTTGAAGCATGTAAGAATAGAGTCAAACGGCGGGCTGTCATTTCTGCCTACCCCGGAGAGAAATAGGCGTGAGCGTATGTATGCACTTAATATTTTTGACTTCAGAATCGTTGATTGACTTAATATATAACCAACTAGTTTTTACCCGCGGAGGTCTAATCTACCCCAACACTAAATTTCATCAAAATCTGTTTAGTGATTTAGGCGTGAAAGACGCATAAACAGACACACACACTGTCAAATTTATAATATTAGTATGGATGTACAGACATCAAATTAACAACAATTAATATAGACAACACTCACTGAGGTGTTCCGCAGTAACACAGATAAATTTAAAATTCTTTGGGCAAACGATAGATATGTCATAGATAGCAGAAGAGAATGGGCTATCCCATTCTCTTCTACTGTAATAAAATTTAGTAGAGCGGAATATAATTGATATAATTAGATTAGGTGGACGTTAATTAAAACAAACATAATTGAATATAATAATTTTCTTTTTCATAATATAGGTAAGTGAACGTAAAACAGTGCCCCGAACATGAGAAAAAATCGAAAGAACGGAGCGTTGTGATTGGTTCACTGTAGGCTGGCGGCCAATGGCAATGCTTCGTTCTCAAGATACGTTTACGTTACGAATTCGAATGTATTTCGTGATCGGTGCACTGTTGTGATTTTCTAAAAGGTCCAAAGATACAAAGTACTCAAAATACCTAGTATTAAGATATTGCCAGTCAAAATCGATATGATGCTGACTGTACAAAAACTGTGTGACTGATCTTGAGTGGAGACCGCAACTAGGCAAGCGTAGTGTAGGACGCCCTCCGACCAGGTGGGATGACGATCTAAGGAAGACTGCAGGCAGATGCTGGATGCGGCAAGCTGAAGACAGGGCGCTATGGCGCTCATTGGGGGAGGGCTATGTCCAGCAGTGGACCTGATGATGATGATGATGATGTACAAAAATTTAACTATATTATAAGTGGCCTGAGAGAGCAAGCAATACAAAGCTAACCCCTGCCTCCCAAACCCAAGAGAAAAGCCTGCACCCGAATCTCTTTCGTTAATCAGATGCAGCAGCTTGAAATAGGGACGACGGTAAACCGAAGGCAAAGTCTCAAGAAAGAGGGTCATCATAACAAACACGCACCATGTTAACTCAGCTTTACGTCCTCATCAGATATTTTTCACTGCCTACTTAAAGGACCCGGGACTGTAGGAAGAAGGAAACACATGAGCTGGCAAGGAGTTCCTGGTCTTAATGGTACGATAAAAAGGATCACAAGAATTGAAAACCTCGGACGCAATCGCGAGCAATACTAAGGTGATTACGATACTTAAAGAAAAGCTCTACTTATCATAAAAATTTTAAGACTTGATATCGAACTAAAATTAGACAGTAAAATTAAAGCAGTTATTTAAAAACGTTTCCCATTTTTACTGAATCAGTTGAATTAAGCATGATTTTTTGTGGTAGGTACTTAGATATCTAGCCAGCAGATAGTTTGGCCAGTGCGGAAACAGTAAGCCAAAACTCCTAACATTGGGAGAGGACAATGTCCAGCTGTGGACTGTTATAGGCTTATTGATTGATTGACTTAGATGTTATAAGATAAGATAAAGGATAAAGGATTCCGTGTGGTTCCCGGCAGAGTAGAATTTGGGCCACGCCTTCTCTGCCCATGTGGTGTCGTATAAGGCGACTAAGGGATAGGGCTGATTAACTTTAACATCAGACAGATATGTACAGCCCAGACTTAGCTTCAGATGCATGGCTCGAGTCAACAATAATGGCCGGAATACGGCAATAGGCTCACCCCCTATTACGTGAGACAGAAAGCAGATTAGTGAAATGTGGGTGTTAATTCACCTCTACCTAACCTTCCGGGGATAAAGGCGTGATTATATTTATGGATGTATAAAGGTTGAAGATAAATAAGATTCAGGAGATTTCTTAATGAAATGGATTCTTTGAAGGACTGCGAGCTATTAAGAAGCTGATATTTAGATGGGATGATCATCGTAATCTGATGTTAAATATGCATTTTTTGTCATTCGGATCACTAGCCAGTGAGAATTTTTATACAATTTTATTACAATGATCAAATCGAGCTAAAAATTAGTACAAAATGCATTGATCTGACTGTTGTTGCAGTAATTAATGAAGGTCCGTAGGTACTGAATGTTATCTTACTAAGTAATAATATTTTAAATTAATGTTATTACAATAGTGGAACATGACTTTTCCAGTACAAATAGGTTAGAACCGCTATCAGAAAAATATTACCTTATCCCTAATATCAACGGGAAGCAACAGTGAAGATTCCAGAGGTCGTATCCTTATTCAATTTTGCTCATTCTCCTCTATTTTTTCCTTCTCCGAAAACCGGAATAAAATGAAGAGGTTGCAAGTCTTATGACTTATTAGCGCACGTTATGTATTGACCCAGAATTGCCATTTTTTATTTTTATTGTAACGTTCACGTCTAAAAAGTATACACATGTACAGGTTAAATCATTATAAGATGACCGACACTTTTTTATAAGTGTTGATCACCTACTTATCAAAGCAACATCCTTCCCGAATGTATAATTGATAAATATAAGATTATGTGATAATTCACGAGCAAATAGAGGGGATTGTAAGTTTAAATAAAAAGAAAACACGTTGCCGTAGACAGTGAGAGTGAGCCGTCTAAGCGAACGCGCGCGAAAGTTGCGTTCGTATTTCAAATATTGCGCCAATTTCAACACCATTATATCCCGACCGCCATCTTTTTTTTTCCTGGAACAGATTATAAATACATGTTAGTAGATTTCGAGAGGAAAATCATCTTTTTTATACAGAATTAAGTGATTGTGGGGTGACAGTGCAAGTGCTAATTAGTGACTTTCGCCGTCTATTTGTGTAGGATGATGATTATGCGGAATATTAAGGTAAGCTATTACAAATATTACACTAGAAAAGCATTTAAATTGAATTACTAACTGGTTAGATACATACTGAAATAATAAATGATGATTGTTATAAAATTGTAAGCTAAACCCGCTCTAGTACCCGCGGTTTTACATGCAATTTATTTCCGGGGATAACAGGAAAAAAAATTAATTGTTTTAGTAGCTTAGTGGTAAAAGCATTCTTCCCCTGTAAGAGAAAGAAGAAAAAGAGTGAAAGAGAAAGGGTGCGATCCCCGCCTGAACCGACTCAAAATGTTTCCTATCTAAATTATTAGCACGCTAAATGCTATAAAACTTCATTCAATTGGTTTAAAAGTTAAAATTAGGCTATAAGAACGACTATATACTTCCTTTTTATAGCCGTCATCTGAAAACCCGCAAACTATCTGCCTATATCAATGTTTATCCGCATTCTAAAACCCATACCTAACTCAAGTCAAAAAATAAGCTGCGCTTACTTTGGGGTTTAGATAGCGTTGTGTAGAATGACGTAGATTATTTATTTACTATTATTTATTAAAAAGAAACTTGATTATGACATAATTTTTATTCTAAGTCAAAGTCAAAAATTATTTATTCTGTATTGTCATGTATTGTACATGTAAAAATGTATAAACAAAATTAATGACTACAGACTAGACTATTCTAAATAGTTTGTCTAATAGGTATATTAATATTTTAAAATCTCTAAGCAATAGAACTAATTAGATGCAAGTCTTTTTGTAAGACCAACAATAGTATTATCAAATAGAAAATATTTGAAACATAATGAAGTTTCTCTAGCACAATAGCGCTTCGTAAAAAGATGAGAGATTCCTATTGTGCCGGTCTAAAAGAAAAAAAAGTCTTGCAAGTTGTTTTAAAGAAAGAACTTAGTCATGAAATGGTTATATAAACAACTAATTAACCGTTGTAATATCCTAAAAATACCAATATTTCACTAAAATTGAGTGAGAGTAAAATTGAGGACACGACGGTATTTCCGTTCAATTGAGCAGTCCGGCTGGAGAAGTGAAATACCGCGGCCATAATAAACTCGTTCCCTGACGGTGAAAAGGGTAGCCAGAGCTCACAGAAGAGTTTTTGTGCGGTCAGTGGGAAGACCAAAGGCTATTTCTCCCGTGTCTTCAACGCTGACGTCACAGAAATTCTCTGTGTTCACAGGGTCGGCAGCAAGACTGTGACTTCTCTGGTGTTGCACACGTCCATAGGCCATGGTAACCTCTTTCCATCAGGTGGGCCGGCACAGAAACTTCCTGTGTTTACAGGGTCAGCACCAGGAGTGTGACTCCCCTGATGTTACACCACATTCATAGGCCACGGTAACCATTTCCATAAGGTGGACCGTGTGCTTGTCTGCCACTAAAGTGGTATAAAAAAAGCATAAGCACACTTTTTATTATCTAAATGTAATATCAGAAATTACCCAGCATTCGCGTTAAATTCTCCATCCGAGCTAAATTGCTTATGTTAGGAGTTGCATCATGTTGTTAGTGTAAGTGAGGATTCGAATCTGGTACCTTTCGGTCATAAGGCTGTCTCCTTAATCACTAAGCTACAGACGATATTGCCTATCATATTCTACTAATATTATAAATGTGAGTGTTTATACTCTAAACGGATCTGACTCCCATTTGGAACAGTGGTATATTACTTGTAAAATACGGAATAATACATTACCCACTATTTAACCTGGGAATATGTTTCCATGAGTTGCGGGCACCAGATCGAAATTCCGGCAAATTGGAAAATAAAAATTTATAAAGTGCGATACTGGGGAAATTTGAGTGAACCATCTTGATACTTTTTAATTTATTTTTCAAATAAACAGCAGTAGTTGAACCTCTATATGCTGGTGGAATATGTGACATGGTGACATTAACGTTACCATATAAAAATCCATGTAAAAAAATTTGACAAAAGGCTTTAGAAGGTTTCTTCAGGGTCGGCAGCGCGAGTATGACGCCCCTGGTGTTGTACACGTCCATAGGGCACGGTAACCACTTTCCATCAGGTGGGCCGTGTTACACCTAAGTGGTATGAAAAAATTAGATTCTGGTACACCTATACGGTTGCACTTTTTCATATAAAAAGTTGTATGTAAAAGTGCACCCGTAAATAGCTAAAGCTACGCAAAATAACGACTCATAAACTTAATAAATATTTCACTAAGCAAAAGTTACCCTTTAGTTTACCGGCTTTTTCAATAATATTGCTGGTAAATTTGTTTCTTTACTCTGATGATAAGAATTGATAATATGATACTATATATGTGGTACCTATATCTGTAGATATATAATTTTCATGCTAACTACAAATTAGCAAAGCACCAGTAGCTTAGTGACTAGGCTATGAACTTGCGAGTGATTGGCCATTTTACTACCGACGTAACTCAACTTCTGACACAAGCAATTTGGTTTAAAGGCGTTGGCAAAAGCCATTTACGTTAATGGTATATATTCTTTGAAAAAAGAAGGAAATAACGTGTCCATTTGATAATTAACTCTGGGTTACCTGCTTCACTTCACTCTGTAGCCCACAGCGTAACATTTAAACCCAAACCCACATACGCCTGTAATCTAAAGCAACGCTCAGGCTTGTGCATCGATTCTCACAATGATATTAGAACTGTCATCTAGAATACAATTGATCCTCAGCCCCTCTAGACAAGTGGCAATTAGCTAGCAGGCGTTTGATGGAATAGAATGACGAATGTATAGGATTTGAAGTATTTGACATGCGCTAACGACTGTCATTTACGTCAAATCCCATACATTCGTCATTCTATTCCATCAAACGCCTGCTAGCGAATTGTCACTTGTCTAGAGGGGCAGGTCTAGTTAAAAATCAAGACTCAGGACTAAGTAACGTTCTGGAATTCAGGCTTCAGGCCAAATACCAGGTCTAGATCTAGAACGATACTCAGTCACGGATGTCCATTTATCTGAGGGACAGATTGATAGGTTTGGCCACGGAGGACAAAATTTCCTTCTCCGTGGGTTTGACAGATTATCTATACAATTTGTCCTCAGATAGATACAGATTCAGAACTGAGTACCAGTCTAGAATACGGGCCTTAGGTTGTGAACTAACCTCATCATATGCTTACGTAAATAGGTAGAACGCATTGGTTATGATTATGAAGAGCAGCGAAATCACCGGATTCTGAAAGCCTGACTATAATTAACTAAAAATTTCAGAAGTCATATTTCACAACGAATTATGTAGAATAATAATTATATTTTGTTTTAAAGACGCAATTATTATCGTTATTAGCTAATTCGTCCGGTTCGTTATGATTATTTTAGCACATAATTAAATTTTATTGTTACGACTTTTGTTTTTATGAAACATCGTCCGCTATCAATCAATTTAGTCACCACTGGGTAGCAAACAAGCCTCATCTGATGGTTTACTGTAAATCTACGAATGATTGGAATACCCAAATGGTTATTTATGTGCATCTCAGAAGGAATAGAGAGCTAAAGACATGGCGAATTAGGGTGGAGGTGTCGCTCTCATACGGTGCAAAAAATTCCATCCATGCTGTTTGGCACCTCTTTTGTTTGCCGCACCACAAAAACTTGGCAATCTTTACCAGCACACGTGTCTTACTATAATCCTGAATCCACTACACGGGGCATAAAAAACATTTGATGAGGACATGAAGCTGAGTATTTTACCTTTAGCTTACAACCAGGCGAGGTCAAGTCAATGTTATTGCAAAAAATATATATTCTGTTAAAGATAAAAGGGGCCGTAGCGCCTATGATGTGACGGTCGGATTCTTCGAATTATAAAGCGGTTGACTTTATATAAAAACAAGAAAATCTTTATATCTGAATGAAGCCCCTCTTCATTCATTAAAATACTTATCATCCACTGACATACATAATTTCATTCTATTTTTATTAATTTCGTAATTATATTCTAATTTTGTTCGATAAAATAAAAATGTTAATGGTATATTGACTATGTAAAAATGAATAATTATTTTCGTATGCCGTTAGGCGGAACATGGAAGACCATATTATTTAATGTAACACCTTTGTACCACCTATGTTAAACGAAATAAAATTGATAATTGATTATTGATTATTGATCATATTAATATCTACATAATTTTCTGATGTCGCTATCGTCCTTATACAACAAATAGAAAGTGAATGCATTACGCACATAGGTCTCTAAGGTGCAAGCCTACAAGTTGCCTACAAGTCAGACAGCGGATGTTAAACTTGAACAAGGCAAGGCGCATACGGAAAAATCGTGTCTGCATTCCGCCCTTTTTTTCCGCGTTGTGTCTTTTCTATACAATGTTCACTCCATCATCATCATAGGCTCATGCCTATTTTCCTTACCTCACGAGCTTCATCTACTTGCATTCTTACCAGGAATCACTAACCAACACGTTGAAAATCGCGGATAACTTTTCATGTAAGCACGCCGGGATCAAGTGCATTTGAGCTGCCCTATAAGCAATACTCAATTGTTTTGATTTTAGATTAAAAATAAAATGGTATTTTATTAGTAGTAGTATAGTAAACTGTATTTTATTTCCATCTGTGCCTTACATACTAAAACTATATATTTTCTTCATTTTCATTTTCTTCAATATGTATGGGCCTTAAATCATCAATCAATGGTCAATCTAGTGGTTGGTTTTTATAGATATATGGACCTAGTTAGAGTAAAGTCTAGATGTCATCTGTTTTGAAATGGTGGTTCGTGGATGACCTCGACAGATTTTTTTTAATCCAACAGACAAACTCACGGCCCACCTGATGGTAAGTGGTTACCGTGACCTATGGATGTCTGCAACACCAGGGGAGTTACACTCGTGCTGCCGACCCTGTAATGTGCCGTCAGTATAGAAGACAAAGCAGGAGTAGGCCTTGGTCTTCCCACTGATAGCACAAAACCTCCCCAGTGAGTTCTGGCTACCCTACTCACCGCCGGGAACATAACACGAGGTTATTATAGCCGCGGTATTCTGTAGGGCGGAGGTACTTCCCCAGTTGGACTGCTCAATTGGACGGGAATACCGTCGTGTCCTACTTGGTCTTGGATTCTTTTCCACAGCCTGTTTTCCCAAGCTAGTTTGTAGAAGAAGGAAACACGTGTGTGGGTAGAGTATTCTAGTTATTTCTTATGCCTCAATGGCAGCAATTTTGGCATAAGGTTTAGGTATATCATGGTATTAGTCGGAACCAAAAGTTATATAAGTCCCTATGATCTTGTTCTACCAATATTATAAAGGGCAAGGTTTTTTCGGTTGTGATTGATTCATCAAAGCAGAGGCGAAACCACGTACAGTAGAGCAGTTCTCAATATTCATTATATTTACGGCACGCTATGATGGCCGTTTTGTTTTGACATATTAACTAAGTTACGATATTGACCGAGTAAAACGGTCTAGTCATCTGTAGTTGAGTTGATAAGGTAGTAGATAAGGTCATATAAAAAAGAAAGAGAACAAGTAAGCTCTGCCAAGTTCCCGTAGTACTTAACGGCCATCATACCGTACCGGTAGTGTAGTTAAGTATAATATAGAACTTGATAATCATGTTTAAACAAATTAGGAACTGTTGAAAATCGGTAGGTAAGGAACATACCAAAGCAAGAGGACACCAAGACACTGGCAGATAAAATAGCTATGTACCAACAACACTAAAGGAAATTTTTACTGCTTACTGTTAACTGATTGAAGCATGACGGCTATGCCTAGTTGCCTAGTGCATTTACGATCTTTCTATAAATTGAACGAGTGACTTCTCTAATACGAGTACGAATAGATGTAGCTATTCTTGAGATAACTACGTGCTGAAAGCATAAAGCTATATCAATGAAATGAAAAAAAATACTCAGCCAAATTAGGTGATTACATTCTAATAAGGTGGAGTAGAATAGGCGGGGAGTACATTTATGCACAAAATATTATAGACTGGCTCGACTGATACTGCAGAAAATGTCATTAAATTTTAGTCTTTATTCTTATAGGTTTAAAGTTAATGAAATACTTTGAAAAATACTGTTCATTATATTTTGAGGATGAAAATTAGCAGAATCGGTCTTCAGATCAATCACCTTAATCGCAATATCTTTATTTGTATAACTCAAAACGTTATAAACGTCAAGACTTCCAATTTACAACCCGATTGCAAAGCAAATATATTCACCCATGTAAATCCCCGAAAGGAAAGGCAGAGGTGTACCCACATTTGGCCAACTATGATTTTTGGTCGTAGTAGGGGGCGAGCCTATCGCCGTCAAGGAAGCACTTTTTCATAGTCTGTATATTATTATATTATACGAATAGTAATAATGTAAATTGAAATCTATGAGAAAAGAACCAACAATAAAACTTTACATTTGCTTTTCTAATCATCGTTATTACAATGACTTTGTTTATTATGCTCCTTAATAACGCCTATCCCAACATTCAATAGACAACATTTATGTAAGAAAATTACCTATATAATGATAGGTACACATGACGGATTTAAAATTTTAACCATTGTAAAATTAACTATTCTATCAGTTTTTATGTCAAGACTATAAGTTCAGAATCGTAGGTCATGTTCTCAAGCAGTAATGTAATTCTTACATCTTAATTTAGCATAGATTGCGGTCATAAAAGATAAGCATTGCAAGTGGGAATTGCCTATAATATATAGTAATTAGGTGATTACACAATGAATAGTTACAACACGCGATGATTCACAATTAAGGTCTATGAAAATATTTTACAGAGGAAAATAAAATACTGATGCAAATCTTCCTACGAGTGGATGGATAGATGAGATAGAGGAATAGGTGGGTCAATGATAAAATAAAGAAAAAAGTTGTAAATTAGTAGAACTTTTCAAACATTTTCATCCACTACTTGAACTCAATGATAATGTAAATTACCATTATAAATAAGGAGTCGTTTTTCGTGACAAATAAAATAATAAATAAAATAACTTTATGAATGGCACCTCCGCGATACAGAAAACTCCTTGAAGTAGTGACAGTAACTTTGTCAAAACCCCTGTGTTTGTTATTTGTTATTATTTATATACTTGAGATCTTGGTACCCAGAGATTATAAATATTAGAAGAAAAAGAGAATATTTTAGAGGTAGTGATCAGTAACGTTAAGTTGCTACTGTTTGTTAGATCAATATCAGTAAGATGTTCATAATTTCAAACTATATCATCGTTATGCTGAGACGCTGACTCAGAGAGGTTAGCCTCTCTAAGTCAGTTAGATAAGCACCAAAAGTAACTAGAACAAAACATTCTACTTTAACCTTTTTTACTTCCCGACCAATCGCTCTTATATAACAAGTAGTGAATGTATACTAAAATTTTCTTAAAACATCTTTTGTAACTTTAGCATTCATGGATATTTTGCTTATTAGTGCATCTTCCTTAATTAATTAGGTTACTATTTCTTCTCATTCCTGTGTTTTATGGCTTATTTTCTGGAGGTTTACTCAAATGACATCTGCTTATGTATTTTTATTTACTTGCAGTCCATACGTATTGCGTATTTGAACAGCTCAAAGATCTATTAATCCTGTATCTCTATAGTTAATCTGTAGATTTATGTTTTCCATTTTCCAAATTTATAATACTATTAAGAAATATGTAAACCAAATTTAGACCCACGTAGATCTTCAGGGCTCAAAAAACCTGTTGAATAAACAATGAGGCTTGCTTGCCACTGGCTTTCGTCCTTTAAAATGAGTAACACAGTAATTGCTTCTCCAATACAAGATCGACTAAATTAATATGAAGAAATAAAGAATAAGAGAGTGATCACGGTTTTAAAGCATAAGTTTTGGATATAAAAGCGACTAATGTTGATATATTATGATGATGGCAAATGTGTACCTACCAGCTTAGCTATAATAGTTTACAATAGCCTAAGTACTCAGCTCTCTAATTGTCACTGTGTGTGTTACGTATAAGTGTTGTGGTTTCGATTCCCACACAGTTAATCATTAATGAATCACAGATATGCAGTTGTTTTTGTCTTGATCTATTAGTTGCATGTTTGTAAAATCCCTTGGTGACGCAGATAAATATCTCTGTACTGAAATCACCATAGTGCGGGTGTTATTTTTAAA